>JAVIAB010000106.1:55690454-56382954 GCA_032433765.1 Megaustenia siamemsis
CCGAACGTCGGTAGTCTAGTCGGGTGGTTTTCCCAACTAGGCTACCGAGGCCCCCGAAGATAATCAATAACCTAAGATATGCTGATGATACTGTTCTACTAGCAGAAAATCCTAAAGAACTACAACAATTGCTTAATGTGATAAACATAACAAGCAAAAAATATGGACTAGAAATGAATATCAAAAAGACTAAAACTATGATCATAAACAAAGAAAATTCTTAAGACCTGCAATTAAATATCACAGTTGAGAGAATACATCTGGAGACAGTCCAGAGCTACAACTACCTTGGACATACTATAACCAATGATGGAAAATGTAAAATTGAAATAAATAAAAGAATAGGTATGGCAAAAAGTAATTTTAATGCCATGAAAAATATACTAACAACAAAACAAATATCAACAGGGCTGAAACTAAGAATGGCAAAATGTTATATCTTCTCAATATTCTTGTATGGTGCAGAAACATGGACATTAGACAAGAAAACAGAACAGAACAATTGACGCCTTTGAAATGTGGATTTATAGAAGTATAGGAGTATAGGTAGAATTGGATGGAAACAAAAGATAACAAACGATGAAGTTTTAAAACAACAGAAAATAAAAATGGAACTACTAAATACAATTAAGACAAGACAAATGAAATTTTTGGGGCATGTTAAAAGACACAACAGCCTACTAAAAGTAATATTGGAAGGAAAAATACAAGGTAAAAGAGGCAGAGGCAGACTAAGACTAACATGGACGAGTAACATCAAAAGATGGACAAGTCAATCTATGACAGCCTGCACCATCAAAGCAAGAAACAGAGTAGAATGGCGATCCATGGTAGAAAACCTTCGTTGAGGAGACGGCACTCGATGATGATGAAAAAATAAATGTGCAGCATGCTTAAAAAAATATACACCGATATTTAAAATGATAATGAAACAACATCGTAAATGACATTATAAAGATTAAATGAGGAAAATGCAGGATAAATGAATTAAATGGAAGAATAATGTAAACATTACCTTGAATCAAGACCGACAGGCAAAACAGTTTTGTGTCGCACTCCAGAGTACTTTCCCTTTGTAATAAAATTGGCTGTCTTCAATATAGCACTTATAACAATGGCGTACTGTAACTGGTAACTGACTAAAGCAATATTTTCTTGAAGACCAGGACTGTACGTAAATAATTCATATATTATATTCGACAATATTGAACGTTTGAACAATTATAAATATATTACAAGATTTCCGAACTAAAAAGGCGAAAGCAATGCGCCTTCCTAACAGTCATCGTAATCACAGCGCGGAGAGAAAAGACGAAGTAAAATTGATACGAAGGACCTGGAGCCCTTTTTAAAACTGAGAGGCTAGGCTGATGTGGGAACAAGGTAGGTACCAGATAATGAAACGCATCTCTTGTTTTGCAGGAGCACTTTTTACTTTCCTTTTCTCCGGAAGTGGGTTGATGACCGGCAGACGGGCGGGGTGAGTACTTCTGGGTAATATATTTTAACGTGTTATAGGGTGTGCGCGCGCATCCTCTGTTTAGACCCGGTAGTGGTGTTTTAGTGCTTTGTCTTTATCCAGCTGGTAAATTACTTGCTTTCCTATTTAGACAAGAAATATTATTATACCGTCCAGTGGCGAGGCGAGATGAGGGCGTAGATGGGAGACCGCACAAGGCGCCAATCACTGGTGCGCTTAGGTTAAAAGAACAAAGGCTATTCATGCCGTCTGGAGCATCGTTGTCTTCTGTTATAATGTATGTCCACATAACGACCTTAATGAACTATTTAAAAATAATTGATGCTGAAGAGGAGGTAAAATATGAAGGAGGATAATAATAATTACAATAATGGCACTGATAATAACGATAACTGCCGAACGAGCGCTAAGTAATGACATTGGAAAGATACACTAAATTTTTTATTCTGGTTATTAAAGAATATGTTACTTTTTCTTCATCCTGTTCTTTTTTTCCCCTTTCTTCTCTTCTTTTCCTTCTAAAAATACTTACTCATATTTTCCTTCTTCCACTTATTTTCCTACTTACCTTTATTTTCCTTCTTCCACTTATTTTCCTACTTACACTTATTTTCCTTCTTCCACTTATTTTCCTACTTACACTTATTTTTCTTCTTCCACTTATTTCCATTCTTCCACTTATTTCCATTCTTCCACTTATTTTCCTCCTTCCACTTATTTTCCTTCTTCCACTTATTTTCCTTCTTCCATTTCTTTCCATTCTTCCACTTATTCCCATTCTTCCACTCATTTTCCTTCTTCCACTTAATTTCCTTCTTCCACTTATTTTCCTTCTTCCACTTATTTTCCTTCTTCCACTTCTTTCCATTCTTCCACTTCTTTCCATTCTTCCACTTATTTTCTTCTTCCGCTTATTTTCCTTCTTCCACTTCTTTCCAGTCTTCCACTTATTCCCATTCTTCCACTCATTTTCTTTCTTCCCCTTATTTTCCTTCTTCCACTTATTTTCCTTCTTCCACTTATTTTCCTTCTTCCACTCATTTTCCTTCTTCCACTCATTTTCCTTCTTCCACATTTTCC
Organism: Megaustenia siamemsis; assembly: GCA_032433765.1. Classification (NCBI taxonomy): domain Eukaryota; kingdom Metazoa; phylum Mollusca; class Gastropoda; order Stylommatophora; family Ariophantidae; genus Megaustenia; species Megaustenia siamemsis. Next base: position 55,693,015 of record JAVIAB010000106.1, read on the forward strand.
TTCTTCCACTCATTTTCATTCTTCCACTCATTTTCCTTCTTCCACTCATTTTCCTTCTTCCACTTATTTTCCTTATTCCACTTATTTTCCTTCTTCCACTTCTTTCCATTCTTCCACTTCTTTCCATTCTTCCACTTATTTTCTTCTTCCGCTTATTTTCCTTCTTCCACTTCTTTCCAGTCTTCCACTTATTCCCATTCTTCCACTCATTTTCTTTCTTCCCCTTATTTTCCTTCTTCCACTTATTTTCCTTCTTCCACTTATTTTCCTTCTTCCACTTATTTTCCTTCTTCCACTTATTTTCCTTCTTCCACTCCTTTCCTTCTTCCACTCCTTTCCTTCTTCCACTTAATTTCCTTCTTCCACTTATTTTCCTTCTTACACTTATTTTCCTTCTTCCACTTATTTTCCTTCTTCCACTCATTTTCCTTCTTCCACTCAATTTCCTTCTTCCACTTATTTTCCTTCTTACACTTATTTTCCTTCTTCCACCTATTTTCCTTCTTCCACTCATTTTCCTTCTTCCACTTATTTTCCTTCTTCCACTCATTTTCCTTCTTCCACTTATTTTCCTTCTTCCACTTCTTTCCATTCTTCCACTTCTTTCCATTCTTCCACTTATTTTCCTTCTTCCACTTATTTTCCTTCTTCCACTTCTTTCCATTCTTCCACTTATTTTCCTCCTTCCACTTATTTTCCTCCTTCCACGTATTTTCCCTCTTCCACATATTTTCCTTCTTCCACTTCTTTCCATTCTTCCACTTATTTTCCTTCTTCCACTTATTTTCCTCCTTCCACATATTTTCCATTCTTCCACTTATTTTTCTTCTCTTCTTTACCTTTTCCTTATTGTTTTTTAAAAATTCCTTTCCTTTTCCTTCTTCCTCTTAAATTTGTTATTCTTCCTCTTTACCATGTTCTTCTTCCACTTTTCGTCATGTAAATAAGTTGTGTTGTACTGTACGCTGCCTACTGCGATCCACTACATCCGACTTTGTTCAGACCTCAGCAGCAAAACAATAAAATATGAGCCTATAGAAAGAACTCTTCACGACCAAATTATTGGAAACCAGAAAAGACCGCCAGGGCAAGGCCAAGTTCGTGAACTTTGTCAACTTTGATTTGCAACGCAGGTTTTTGGTTGATGAACGAAAAAGAGCACGGCTTTGCTTGCTTGGGTTCAGCCGATGACTAAAGGATCACACCTCTTCGTCATCCGTCCTTTAAAGGGCGTTAAGTGGGTGTATCTGCGTCGTGGTTTGTAGTTAAGCTGTGATATTTACGTCTTTCGGCCCAACACATCGACTTCGTCACGAGCATGATTTTAACCGGAGGTGTTTCCGCAGGTTCTCATTGACCTTTCTGTGAGGCAGAGTTTTATGTATCAGAGTTGTCTCGCTAAATAAATGAGAGTTGTCTTTCCTAATAGAGCAGAGCAACGAGTATTTTCTATTTCGATTTTACAACAAAAAATTTCCTTCTTATAAATGGCTTCTCCGTCAGATTTATCTTGCTCCTACTGCGTGGATTTAGATGAAGGATGTGTATGAGAAGAGAAATCGATAAAGCGATCGCGTTTTAAGAAGAATTTTGGCTACGAAACTAATGCATTGTGACGCCTTTCTAAAACCCAAGGCCGCATAAAAGTAGCATTTTAGCTTAGGGCATCAACAAGTTTAAATGCGGCCTTGGGTTTTAGAAAGGAGTCACAATGCATAAGTTTCGTAGCAAAAATTCTGCTTAAAACGCGATCGCTTTATCGATTTATCTTCTCATACACACATGATGAAGAAGTAATATGTGTGCTAATTAATGCTGAATATGAAGTAAGGAACCAAATGTATATATGTTATAACATGTCTTATCTTTGAAGTTGAAATATAAATGACATACTTTTTTCCTGGTCTTACGTGTTAAATGTGTACACGAGGACTCAAAGATGACACCACACAATATGTGTTGCTACAGCGTCACAAAGGTAATATTGAAATAATAGTGACAGCGGTGGCATCTCACAAACTCTACCCATCTGTATCAATGTATGTTTATGCGTTTTATATAAGGAAAATAAGCAGGACAAATCTGAAACAAGTGCAACGCGTCAAATACCTGGCCACAATCAGATGGAAGATGCACCACAGAAATAAAAAGCAGAATAGCTCAGGCTAACGTAGTATTTCAGAAATGAAAAATGTCTTATGTAACAAGTCTATGTCAATGGAAGTGAGAAAAAGAGTTTATCGTCGCTATATAGAACCAATTCTGACCTACATTCTAGACAAACAAATGAAAAGACGGTTAGAGACCACAGAGATGGGATTTCTCAGAAGAATGTTGAAAGTTCTCTGGACAGATAAAAAAAAACCAATGAGGTAATTCTCAAAGATGCCAACACAAAAAGGGAGCTCTTAAAAAATATAAGAAAGAAACAATCAACATTTTTTGGGCACATCATGGGAAGAGGAAAGTTGGAATACTTGGTTACAACTGGCAAAATAAAAGGAAAGAGAGATCGCGGACGACAAAGAGAGAAAATACTGGATAGCTTGGTGTCATGGCATGGAAAATAGTCAACAACAAAATTGATATGATGTACTGTAGATAGAAGATTGTGAAAGGACATGATCGGCTACGTCAACGGTATGGCACATGATGATAATGATATAAAGAAAACAAACAGGAGCCAATTATTTATGAATAAAAAGTGTAATGTATTCATACGCACCAGGTAAAGAAAAGGAAAGAGGGCTTGGTAGTCAAGAAGTATTACATCGGCCGTAGTAGAAGAAGGGCACGGAATCAAAGCCCACCATAAGTGATGGTGATTTTTCAAAAATAGGAAAAATTAAGCCCTGATTTCTTTTTGACGTTACCCTTCCCTGATCTTTTGAGCAGTGACATGCGATGACTAGACTTTTCGGAAAACGGCGACAAATAGAACAGCCCGTGTGCACTCACGCACGTTAAAGAACCTTTGACAGTTAAAATCGCAAAGAGTATAGACTATAAATATGGCCACTTCCAGGGTAAAATTGTCAGTAGAAACACAATCACGCCGTGGATCTCAGATCATGCTACGGAGTTCGTGCACATGGGCCAGGATTATCCTCGAATTTTCTTTAAATTCTCCAGAGTGATATCGGAGCACTTATGGAATCGTCTGGTGTGCCGTTATAACTATTATTTCAACTATATAAAACTACAAAGCAAAGTCAAGTAAAGAACCCCATCTCGCCAAGTGGCGTATAGGGAAATATGGTGTTAGTGACCATAAATTTTACAGACCTTCGGCACATGATTTTTGGGGTAATGTGGTCGGTATTACGCTCGTGCCGCTTTACTTTCCTAGAAAAAAAATCCGTTGCCCGTTAAAGGCTGGGTAAACCCGGAAGCCGCCAGTTGGGATCGAACCCTACCTCTTGTCATTTGTATTCTAGTTCACTAACCACTGAGCTATCGCAGCTCCCATAAAACTACTATTCCAGCTTTATAAACCAAAACTATTATTAAACCATATACAATTACTACTCCAACTAAAACTAAAACTACTACTCCAACTATATAAACCTAAACTACTACTCCATCTGGGTAAACCTAAACTACTACTCCAACTGGGTAAACCTAAACTACTACTCCAACTGTATAAACCTAAACTACTACTCCAACTGTATAAACCTAAACTACTACTCCAACTGTATAAACCTAAACTACTACTCCAACTATATAAACCTAAACTACTACTCCAACTGTATAAAACTAAACTACTACTCCAACTGTATAAACCTAAACTACTACTCCAACTGTATAAACCTAAACTACTACTCCAACTATATAAACCTAAACTACTACTCAAACTATATAAAACTAAATTACTACTCCAACTGTATAAACCTAAACTACTACTCCAACTATATAAACCTAAACTACTACTCCAACTATATAAACCTAAACTACTACTCCAACTATATAAACCTAAACTACTACTCCAACTATATAAACCTAAACTACTACTCCAACTATATAAACCTAAATTACTACTCCAGCTATATAAACCTAAACTACTACTCCAACTATATAAACCTAAACTACTACTCCAACTATATAAACCTAAACTACTACTCCAACTATATAAACCTAAACTACTACTCCAACTGTATAAAACTAAACTACTACTCCAACTATATAAACCTAAACTACGGCTCTACCTATATCAACCTGCCTCTCCCAACTTTAATGAAAAGAAAAACTCCAACTATCTAAAACTGTTACACTTTGTTTTCTTGACATGTTCACCAAACAACGATTCAAGCAATTACATATTGCACGTGAGTCACTGCTAATTTTGCAATCAATTTACGTTTGAGCATATTACTAGGAGAAGACCACTCCGCCTCTGTATTCTTGAAAAAAAAACCCCGCTTCTCTCACTCACCGCCTCCATGTTCTGGTAATTGTTGATTAGAGAGACAGGAATGGGGCTGGAGGATGGCTAGGATTGGGGAGGGGGGGGGAGGTTGCAGGGGGAGTAACTGTAAAAACAAGGGGAAGAAACCGGGTCAAAAGGTAAAAGGAGAAGGGAGATAAAATAGAGTGATAATTGAGAGGAAGCACGTGTGGCTCTTCTCTGGAACTGGTTCTGCTGACGTCGACCAACACAGGTAGATGTAAACAGCGAATCGTTTCAGGGAGTAGGCATATTTACAACACTCGGGAAAAAATCACAAACAATCAACAATAAGAAAAAAAAAAACCAAAGAACAAAAGACAGCTCGAAGTAGGAGTACCAACTAAGTAAGTAGTAAAGTAAAGTAGCCCCGGCACGCCAAGTGGCGTATAGGGAATATGGTGTTAGTGACCATAAATTTTACAGACCTTCAGCACACGATTTTTTGGGGTAATGTGGTCGGTATTACGCCCGCGCGCTTTACTTTCCCAGAAAAATCCGGTTCCATTTAAGGCTGGGTGAAGCCGGAAGCCGTCGAGTGAAATCGAACCCTACCCTGTCCTTTATAGTCCAGTTCAATAACCACTGAGCTATCGCGGCTCCCATGGCCAACTAAGCTACCTAAAAAAGATAGCTATCGTTGGCGATGTCTTTCACGCATGTGTACTCACTATAGCATTGGGTTATGAACACAACTCGGGAATAATTTGTGTATCTGTATTTTCCTATTTAGACAATTTACCTCTCGGATAGGGTAGGGCTGAATACTTGCGTTGCACATAAACAGTTACAGGACGAAACAGCACGAAAAGTCGTTTTCAGTGGCTTAGACACATCATCATCAAGTACCTGGCTGCCTGCTGGCGTAGGTGATCATGTTTCTCCACAACTTTCGATTTCGACAGTTATTTACAATTTCTGTTGTTGACCTTCTGCCAAGCCATTCTCTTAAGCTGTCTGATATCTTTTTTTTCTTTTTGCTTCCCAATATCTCTTCGTTCCTCAACTTTCCCAGTTGACACACTATATATTCTATCTGTTCCCTTCTCATTACATGGCCAACAAATGATGATTGTTTCTTTCAAAGATTGGATATTAGCTCTCATTAGACTGGAGACAAATAATGAAATGATTCCTTCATCTATTGCCACGGAAGTTTCTCTCCATAATAATTTATATTCACTTATTATTGTCACGGAAGTTTCTCTCCATAATAATTTATATTCACTTATTATTGTCACGGAAGTTTCTCTCCATAATAATTTATATTCACTTATTATTGTCACGGAAGTTTCTCTCCATAATAATTTATATTCACTTATTATTGTCACGGAAGTTTCTCTCCATAATAATTTATATTCACTTATTATTGTCACGGAAGTTTCTCTCCATAATAATTTATATTCACTTATTATTGTCACGGAAGTTTCTCTCCATAATAATTTATATTCACTTATTATTGTCACGGAAGTTTCTCTCCATAATAATTTATATTCACTTATTATTGTCACGGAAGTTTCTCTCCATAATAATTTATATTCACTTATTATTGTCACGGAAGTTTCTCTCCATAATAATTCATATTCACTTATTATTGTCACGGAAGTTTCTCTCCATAATAATTTATATTCACTTATTATTGTCACGGAAGTTTCTCTCCATAATAATTTATATTCACTTATTATTGTCACGGAAGTTTCTCTCCATAATAATTCATATTCACTTATTATTGTCACGGAAGTTTCTCTCCATAATAATTTATATTCACTTATTATTGTCACGGAAGTTTCTCTCCATAATAATTCATATTCACTTATTATTGCCTCCAGATGTCAACAGCTCGCTCAAGCTGCACTCTACTTGACCTTATCACACCCCCCCCCCCCGCCTCATTCCTGCCTACCCTATCCCAAAAGTCATTTTAAAACATAAAATACAAAACTACTCCAACTATATAAACCTAAACTACTACTCCAACTATATAAAATACAAAAACAAAACTATTTACTGACAAGCCTTGTTTTCTGTTTGAGCATAGTTTACACTGCCCACACGATCTGTGTCTGCTACAGGTTCATCTGCTGCTTCTTAATTCACTCTAACCCTTCATATTAGGGAGCCGCGATAGCTCAGTGGTTAGTGAACTGGACTACCACGGACAAGGGGTAGGGTTCGATCCCAACCGACGGCTTCCGGGTTCACCCAGCCTTAAATGGGTACCGGATTTTTTCTGGGAAAGTAAAGCAGCACGTGCGTAATACTGACCACATTACTCCAAAAATCATGTGCTCAAGGTCTGTAAAATATAGGGTCACTAACACCATATTTCCCTATACGTCACTTGGCGTGACGGGGGTACTTTACTTTACTTTACTTTACTTCTTATTTGGATTTTTAGTAGAAAGATTATTTCTGCCACAATAAATCATTGGATTGTCCATTCGTCTCCTCCTTCCCTCCCATTCCTTCCCTGTCTCCTTCCCTTCCTCCTTCCTTCCTTCCCTCCTTCCTTCCATCATCCTTTCCTCCTTCTTTCCTTTCCGGGAGATGAAAAGTAGTTAAATGTAAAGGTGGTAGGAATGATTTGTAATTTTATCGATAAAATGGTTTGACCGCGTGATAAGACAGAAAGACTAAAACTCAACAAAACGCGCCTTAAATAAACAATATGAGAACACTATTTTCAAAGGCCGACCATAAATATAAAAGAAAGGTGGATTAATGGAGTATTAGAAACATTAGGAAAAATAACAGCAGCAGAGGCCTGCAGAAGAGCAAAAGACCACAAGTTAGATCTCCTCACGATGCTGAAAAGGAAATGATGAAGGGAAGAAGATCGACAAGGGAGGTAGATAAACATAATTTGTTGAAGGTTGGAGACATAGATATGTTCACACCACACCACTACTAGATCATGAACGACGAGACGGACACAGTCACCGCTTTCTTGGAATGATGACAGCGAATCAGAAGAGAATTAGAACTGCCGCCATCACCATTTTCGTGGTTATTCATGGCGACATGCACAAGTCATTTCCTCTTTGTTAATATAGAGCGAATAGTTCTAGTTTCGTATGAACTTGTTTACTGTATAAGTCTGTAGCAATCACATAATTATTTTTCTTATATGGCACATGAAGGTGGGACTGAGTGCAACTTATCACTAATAGTCACAATTAATTATTATGAAAGAAATAAGTCAATTATCCTGTATTTATTTTTGTTCTTGTTTCCTTTCCGTTGTCAGTTTCCATTAAACGAATTTCTTTGGAGCTCTATCGTCAGGAACCTAGTCCTGAGAATTAGTTACTATTAGCACCACTACTAATACTACAATAATAACTACAATTATTACTACTATTTCTACTACTATTACTGCAACGATAACTACAACTATTATTAATAAGATTACTGCTGCTGTTAATACTATAATTACTATTATTACTAATTTTATTACTACTACTACTACTGTTTACAACGATTGTTATATTTGAGGCTTTCGGACCGACACATCCTACTTAGACTTTGATATTTGTGAAACCGGATTCTCTTCGATCCTTACTAATTTTCCAGACTTGAGAACTTATACCCGAGACTTCTTAGATAGAAGTTAATGAATGTCGTTATCAGTTCCGGTTCATCGGCCATGACACTAGCAGCCACCACGTGAGTTTCTAATATCCTTATCATAAAAATGATTATCAGAAGAATTGAATATAGCGTAGATAGCGATGAAAACACATCATGAAGTTTTGAAATAGATGAAAATTTATCATAATCATCAATTATCGTGTCTGCTGGCGTAGGTAATCATGTCTCTCCACAACTTTCGATCTCTATAGTTATTTATCATTTACCGGTAACGGCGTTGTGACGTTATTATGAGGTAATTACCTCCAAAACAGAACCGGCGTTATGACAATTATATGAGATCATTACCTCATAAGCAGTACCGGCGTTGTGACGATTATATGAGATCATTACCTTATAAGAAGTACCGGCGTTGTGACGATTATATGATATCATTACCTCATAAGCAGTACCGGCGTTGTGACGATTATATGAGATCATTACCTTATAAGAAGTACCAGCGTTGTGACGATTATATGAGATCATTACCTCATAAGCAGTACCGGCGTTGTGACGATTATATGATATCACTACCTCATAAGCAGTACCAGCGTTGTGACGATTATATGAGATCATTACCTCATAAGCAGTACCTGCGTTGTGACGATTATAAGAGGTCATTACCTCATAAGCAGTACCTGCGTTGTGACGATTATATGAGATCATTACCTCATAAGCAGTACCGGCGTTGTGACGATTATATGAGATCATTACCTCATAAGCAGTACCAGCGTTGTGACGATTATATGAGGTCATTACCTCATAAGCAGTACCGGCGTTGTGACGATTATATGAGATCATTACCTCATAAGCAGTACCGGCGTTGTGACGATTATATGAGATCATTACCTCATAAGCAGTACCGGCGTTGTGACGATTATATGAGGTCATTACCTCATAAGCAGTACCGGCGTTGTGACGATTATGAGGTCATTACCTCATAAGCAGTACCGGCGTTGTGACGATTATATGAGATCATTACCTCATAAGCAGTACCAGCGTTGTGACGATTATATGAGGTCACTACCTCCAAAATTGTGTGCATATGGTAGACACATATTGGCGCTAAAATATGGCCGCTAACACTTTATTCACGATACGACATAACCGAGTCATGATATACTTTTTGTTTACCACTGCCACTACCACCACTACAACTACTACTACCACTACTACTACTACTACCACTACCACTACAACTACTACTACCACTACTACCACTACTACTACTAGTATATGACCAATGGCGTCTTGAAAGACGGTTGTAACAAGCAATCATAATAAGTCAGTAGTTTGGTAAAATATTAGTGTCTGAATGTTATTTTTGCTGAACAGGTTCTTTCGTGACTTGATCTACCGATATTGGATAGACAGATCCGATCATATAATGAACTACATGTATTTGTGGTGCATTGCCTCGTCTCCTAACTTATTCGCCTTTTCTCTTTTAATTTTAACTTAATCGTTTCCTTGCATGTTACCATGCCGTTCTCTATATTTGTTCTCCATGTGCTACGAACTGATGCGATATTTTCCCACTTTCTTTCACTGATAAAGAATTCACTAAAGGAAACCTTGCAAACATCCTTATATCTCAACACTGGTCTGTTCTTTGGTCTTTTCCGCCCCTAAGTTCGCCATAAAATTATTGTTTATGAATGCGAGTTTTGTCCACTCTTCTTACACGATCAGACACCTTAATCTTCGACTCGCAAGTGTTTTCATGACGGATGGTAGTTTGGTTCGTTGCAAGACACTAGAGTTGCTTATTTTGTCGTACCATTTGATGTTCATAATCTTCGAAGGGAAGTGTTTAACCCTGTTCTCCTTCCTGCATAGGTAGTCCAAGTTTCTGATCCGTATAAAAGTTTAACAAGCACAGAACTTTGGTAAATTAGGAACCTAGTCCTGAGAATTAGTTACTGTTAGCACCACTACTAATACTTCAATAATAACTACAATTATTACTACTATTACTGCAACAATAACTACAACTATTATTAATAAGATTACTGCTGCTGTTAATACTATAATTACTAATTTTATTATTATTACTACTGCTACTACTACTACTACTACTACTACTACTACTACTACTATGTAAACACACGCGTTTTAGTTCTACTTTTACGTTTTTAGAAACTAAACATTGCCATAGCACTTCGAGATATAAAAACAGGAAGTACATTTCAAATATCTAAGTACAACCTGGTATCTCATCGATTCACAAGTGAACAAGTTCGCAACAGGAAGCAGCAAGCAATCGAAGTAACATGATGACCTTCTGACTTTTGTGAAGAAGACGCCAAATGAAATTTTCTGGTTACGTATCTCGATCGCCTGGTCTACCTGGTCTAGCAAAGACCATTCTGCGCGTGACTGTACAAAGATGAAGAAGGACAGGTGCACAGAGAGAAAGATGGGAAGATAACATCAGAGAATCGAAAGGCTTTAATTTTGTAGAGTCCCTAAGATAGAATATGGATAGTTATCAATAGAGCAGATTCATAAAGTATGTTAGTCATGCCCTAACGACTCTGAGCGTAATGGGATGAGGAAAAGAGGGAGGTACAACCGTCTGATGGTAAAATGATTGAAGAAACCAGCACGAGAAGCAGTAAAACCAGAAACATCTTGTAACAGATGCTCTACAGTACAAAACACCAGTTCTTTTTATTTTTTTTTCCAGGCAGTACGGCACCTTTTCTCTTAAAAAAGAAAATTCAAATTTATTGACAGTAAAAATATTCTTCGTGGTTCTCGTGAATTTCTTCAAGAAAAATAAATTCCCAGACATAGAACTTCCTCTAAAGCACACTTTGGACACAATTGTAGTATCTTGCAATGAATTTCAAAGTGGTTTCTCTCAGACGAACCTTCTAGTAGCCTCATCTAGGTCATCTCTGCTTGTACGGACAACCTCTGCATTGATGTTCATCAGAACAGTGGGATCTCCTCTCACCAAATTCATTGCTAACAAATATGTGGAGGGGATCTGAGCACCTATGGTCATGTTCGGAGTGCAATGATGATGACCCGCAAATAACTCAATAACTCAATAACTCAATGTGAATCATGGCTACTCCGAGGTCGTCATTCTGCAGTCGGTACCAAACGCAAGAAGCGATCTAGAGACGACGAGGGTATATCAAAGGATATGTTGAAAGTGTGGAAGTTGCCGGTAAAATCTTCACGATGAGTAACGGAACTTGTTTCCACATTTAAAAAAATCACTGTAGTAAGTCCAACTCCTGCGACTATGTAGAGGGCTGCTCCTAGCTCTTTATTCTGCAGTTGATGCCCAAAGCAAAAAGCGATCTAGAGATGACAAGGGTATATACGAGGAGACATGTTAAAAGTGTACAAGTAAATATAATAATATCTTTAGGGTGGTTACCGGTATCTGTTTCCCCAGCAAAACGGACACCGGAAAACACTCTCCATTCCCCAGCAAAACGGACACCGGAAAACACTCTCCATGAATGAAAAAGAAACATCTTCTAGATTGCATATCGTTACCACTCTCTATAACCAAGGTAAACATGGATACTCACAAGTCAGGAATGGAACGATATTACAACAGAAATTAGTGCTGTAAGGAAAGCAGGTGAATTGACGATAGAAGACACAATCAGAACAAAAATAACACTAAAGAATCAGTTCTGAGCTAACTACGGTGGCAACAAATAATATACGTGTATTTATTGAATCTGTAAACAACGCCACGTGACTCAGTATCATAAATAGAATGTTTACAAAATTGAGAGTGGCGCATAACTCTAGAAAGATGGAACGATAATATGAGGGAACTCAGCAACACTACCACATGACAATGAGCTAGGGCAAGGTCACCAGAGGCGCCAGGGCTAGACTTGTGTGTCTCATGTTGCACTCGAAGGAGTAAAAGATGAAGTGGGGAAAAAAGAAGAACAAGGGGAAGGAAAAAGAAAAAGAAGATAATAATAAGAACAAATAAGAAAAGAAGAGAGTGCAAAATATGATTTGTTATTGTTTTAACTGTACTGCACACAAAGGTAGCAGCAGAAATTGACTCAATAAATATCGAACGAAAGTGAGAGTAAATGACATAAGCTAAAGAGCAAGGAAGTAAAAAACACATGTAATGGTTGTCTTAAAGGAAAACAATGCAATAAAATAAATGGAAGCGTATTGAAAGAGATAACCAACTTAAAAAAAAGCAACAACAGTGGCACAATAACTTCAGTTGGAGGCGCACCTTTGTAATAAAGATTACCATAGTCCAGATAAAAAGAGAATTCTACAAAGTTCTACAGTGTTAAAAAAATTCAATTCTAAATTGAAAAGAATGTTCTATTAGTCTCTATCAATAGAATGTGGATGTAAAGCCAAATGGAACGATATTAAAACAGGTAAATGAATTTAAATATTTGGGAACTTTGTTAACCTCAGACGGAAGATGTACAAAAGAGGTGAGATGCAGAATGGCTCAGGCAAAAGCAGCTTTCTAAAAATGAGGAAGATACTATGCAATTCATTTTTGACAATAGAAACAAGAAAAAGAGTTCTTAAATGTTATGTAGAGCCAGTCTTAACATATGGATGTGAATCATAGACAATAGGACAACATACAAGAAAATCACTGGAGTCTGTAGAAATGGGGTTTTACAGAAGAATGTTGAGAATATCATGGACAGCTAGACTGGAGAGAAGTAGAGAAAATATCCATAAATAGGGATGGATGAAGAGATTTTGTCAGTGGTCGCTGCTACAAGAATGGATATAAATAGTTGTGATGGATTGAAGGAACTATTTTAATTAATATAACATTAAACATTAATATAACATTAAACATTAATGTAACATTAAACATTAATATAACATTAAACATTAATATAACATTAAACATTAATGTAACATTAAACATTAATATAACATTAAACATTAATATAACATTAAACATTAATGTAACATTAAACATTAATATAACATTGAACATTAATATAACATTAAACATTAATGTAACATTAAACATTAATATAACATTAAACATTAATATAACATTAAACATTAATATAACATTAAACATTAATATAACATTAAACATTAATATAACATTAAACATTAATATAACATTAAACATTAATATATATATATTTGTTTCTTCGTTCACTAGCTTTGACCTCTGACGAAGTCCCTAGAGACTAGGAACTGAATTTTGCGCGTTAATCCATTTTTCCATGGCAACCGTGTGCACATCGCCGCACAGGCAGATAACTTCGACATCGGAGGTAATCATGTTTTTTTTTCCCGTCATTGAGTAATTGACGTTTCAAGCCGAGCCTCGCTGCGGGACAAGGGGTGGTTGCCGCGGAGAGAAATTATAAATAAAAATCCCAACCGGTATAGCAGGAATTTGAACCCACAACCTCTCTGTCTCGAGGCCGGCGTCATGCCTCGAGACCAACCAGTCCCACAAACATTAATATAAAATTAAACATTAATATGACAATTATGTATAACCGTTGTCGAGATTTGAGAAGATCGCCCAGAAAATGCACGTTGGGAAATACACCGCGTGTTCTGTGCAAAGTCTGACATACATGAAGGATAATAGTAAGTTGCGAATCGTCGGAAATGGTGTGTTTTTGTTTCAATTCCTGCCCCAATGTGCCGACTTCAGCTAAAAGAGAAGTAACTAACTAAGGTACCGGATGTTTGGCATTAATTTCTCATCATAAAGTTAAAAATATATATATATATGTAGGGAATATAACATTTATTTTGTTTGATGTTGGGGAAACAACATTTTTTTTTTTACCATCATCATCAAGTGCCATGCCTGCTGGCGTGATCGTGTCTCTCCACAACTTTCGATCTCGACAGTTCTTTATTATTTCTGTTGTTGACCTTCTGCCAAGCCATTCTCTTAAGCTGCCTGGTATTTTTTTCTCTTTGCTTCCCTCTATCTCTTCGTCCATCAATTTTCCCATTTGTTACAATATATTCCAGCTGTTCGCTTTTCAGTTTATGGCCATCGACAACAACAACAACAACAACAGCAACAACAACAACAACAATAACAACAACGACAACAAAATATGCAAGGGATATAACAATTATTTTGCAACTTAAATATTAACAAGGCGTTAAAAAAAAATATTACCACAACGAGAGTTCTAAAAATGGGCGCAAAGTGTAAACAGTTTGAAGAGCACTGTGCTCTATCTTGGAGCGACTGAAAAGGAATACAAGCATAAAGACTGAAATGGGAAGAAGAGTGTGATTGAGGGGAGAAAGGAAGGTAGAGACTTTGAGGCAACAAAAATAAACATCTATAACCAGAAAGCAGCTTACAGCATCAGGCCTCACGGGACATCTTGATGGACTGACTGTGCATGTCAACATAAAAAAAAACGATAAGAAAACATATTTCGAGTGCTTATTTTTAACCTTGAAGATAAGTCACGTGCGTTTTTTTTTTTTAAATCTTTGAGTTGCAAATGGCCACACTTCCTGTCAGGTCAGACATGCTCAGAACAGCTGCAGTAATTTAATGCCTGATAAGTGTTTTGCAAGATGGATGTTGCATGTTATGTTTGGTTAAAGGATAATACGAAAGGAGGGCTGATTATTAAAGAGTACACACAACATAAACAGGTAACGTCTAGCATTTGAGATACAGTGGCGTAGTTAGTGGAGATCTTGGAAGTAATACGGCCCCAGGGCTCATTAAAAAAATATGAATTTTGGGTGGAAATGCTTAAAACTCCAACAATGTTTAAATTCCAACAATATTTAAACTCCAACAATGTTTCAACTACAGCACTGATTAAACTCCAACAATGCTTACACTCCAACAATGTTTCAACTCCAACTATGTTTCAACTCCAACAATGCTTACACTCCAACAATGTTTCAACTCCAACAATGTTTAAACTCCAACAATGTTTAAACTCCAACAATGTTTAAACTCCAACAATGTTTAAACTCCAACAATGTTTCAACTCCAACAATGCTTACACTCCAACAATGTTTCAACTCCAACAATGTTTCAACTCCAACAATGTTTAAATTCCAACAATATTTAAACTCCAACAATGCTTACACTCCAACAATGCTTACACTCCAACAATGTTTCAACTCCAATAATGCTTACACTCCAACAATGTTTCAACTCCAACACTGATTAAACTCCAACAATGTTTAAACTCCAACAATGTTTCAACTCCAACACTGATTAAACTCCAACAATGTTTCAACTCCAACAATGCTTACACTCCAACAATGTTTCAACTCCAACACTGATTAAACTCCAACAATGTTTCAACTCCAACACTGATTAAACTCCAACAATGCTTCAACTCCAACAATGTTCAACTCCAACAATGCTTACACTCCAACAATGTTTCAACTCCAACAATGCTTACACTCCAACAATGTTTCAACTCCAACAATGTTTAAACTCCAACAATGTTTCAACTCCAACAATGCCTACACTCCAACAATGTTTCAACTCCAACAATGTTTAAACCCCAACAATGTTTCAACTCCAACAATGCTTACACTCCAACAATGTTTCAACTCCAACAATGCTTACACTCCAACAATGCTTACACTCCAACAATGTTTCAACTCCAACAATGCTTACACTCCAACAATGCTTACACACCAACAATGTTTAAACTCCAACTATGTTTAAACTCCAACAATGTTTAAACTCCAACTATGTTTAAACTCCAACTATGTTTAAAGTTCACCAATGCTTAAACTCCAACTATGTTTAAACTCCAACTATGTTTAAAGTTCACCAATGCTTAAACCCCAACTATGTTTAAAATTCACCAATGCTTAAACTCCAACTATGTTTAAAGTTCACCAATGCTTGAGCGCCAAAACTTCAGAAATATCACTTTGATCAGTTTCTTCGTTCAATAGACGCTAGCGTTATATTCCTTATACACCAGAAGGCGTCACTGGTACTGTCTTTATTCTTTCTCAAGATTATTTATTAGAGATTTGAACCCAATTTAATGATGAAACAAAGAACCAAAGAAATGAAAATAGAGAAAGAAAGAAACAAGTAAGGAAGGAACAAAAAGCAGAAAAAAAAGAAAGAAAGAAAGAAAGAAAAAAATCTTGTCCTGCTTTGAGGACTGAGAAAATTATATTAGACCAACACTTTTGTTTTACTTTCTTTTATACAATTCTGTACAATGTGGTCACCACTACGCCAGACAGAGAAAAGGTGCTTATTTAAGAATCGATGAACTCAGAAGTCGGTTCGCCGGGGTAACGAACCAGTCCTCTCTCCAACAGTTGACTAATGTTTCTACCACTGCTCTACCACGGCTTCCAACTTTAACCAGAGCAGATAACTCAAGAGCTCGATATATACCCTAACCATCGTCATCGAGTGCCATCTCCGCAACGAAGGTTGGCTACCATGGAGCGCCATTCTGCTCTGTTTCTTGCTTTGATGGTGCAGGTTATCATAAGCTGGTTTGTCCATCTTTTGATGTTACTCGTCCATGTTAGTCTTGGTCTGCCTCTGCCTCTTTTACCTTGTATTTTCCCCTCCAAGATTACTTTTAGTAGGCTATTGTGTCTTTTAACATGTCTAATCGCATTTGTCTTGTTGAATTGTGTTTAGTAGTTCTTTTTTCATTTTTAGTTATTTTAAGACTTCATCATTGTTTTCTTTTCTTTCCATCCAATTCTACCTATTCTTCTATATATCCACATTTCAAAGGTTTCAATTCTCTGTTCTGTTTTCTTGTCTAATGTCCATGTTTCAGCACCATATAGGAATGTTGAGATGACATAACATTTTAATCCTAACCGTACACAATTATATTTTCTTTCCCAGAATGATTACACTGTTGAGGTCCGCATTCTCATTCGTTTTACCTCCTCGATAGTCCATTCAAAAGACATCAAGCCTAGATCGCGAGGTTCATAATCACTCACTGCTCAAACGTTCCACCCAACAAATCAAAGAGGAGTCAATGAATTCCCCTGATGATCAGTTGTTCGCTCTCTTGCGCTCCCCTCCTCTTTCCTCTAGAGTTCTCTCTCCCATTCTCTCTCTACCCTTCCTTCCATCCTCCCTCCCAGTCTCCCTCCTTCCCATCCATCATTCGATCCATCCATCCATCCATCCATCCATCCATACTTCCTTCCTTCCTTCCTTCCTTCCTTCCTTCCTTCCTTCCTTCCTTCCTTCCTTCCTTCCTTTCAACTGAAGTAAGGAATAGACTTTTTCATTGTTATGTAGAGCCAATATGGTCGCGAATATTAAAAAACCGTGCAATATACTGGAAAATGTGTGGATGTAAAATATACGTGGTTTTACGGAATAGCGTTAAGAGTTGAACGGACAGTTCGAGGAAGTAACAAGGGCATTATTTAGATGCCAGGGTCAAAGAGAAGAATATTACCAGTATTGGAAAGAAGTAATAATAATTTTTGGCCATTTAGTGGGGAGGGAACAATCGAAATGTAATGGAACAAGTAGAGAACAACTGAAATATAATGGGGCAACTAGAATATGATGGGACTTCTTCTTTGTTTTCTTTCTTTTCTCTTTTTCACTGACACTGAAAAGGTGTCGTGGTTATATCATTTGTCGTTCTTGACCTGCTCGAACTGTATAAATTAGTGATTTTCTTTGTTGTTAACATTTCTCTATCACTGTATCTATCCATCTTCTTCTAGGTCTTCCTGTTGGTCTTTTTCCCATGCATTCTCGAGAAGAACGCCCTTGATGGTGATTGGTGAGGATTCATTCTGACCAGGTGGACAAACCATTCAAGTTGTTGTTGTTCTATATATTCTTGGCAGGGTTTTATTACTACAATTTTTCTTAAGGTTTATTTGGTATTCTATGATGGGACAACAGGAATATAATGTAACAGTTGGGACATAATTGGACAACAAAGAAACAATCGAGGAAAAAGAGATAAAAAGACAAGATAGCAGATTGCTTCAGATAAGGACGTAGTAGGTAATCAACGAGAGAAGCGCTAAAAAGAATGAGGCATTCCCATCTACACCGCTAGACATGGCGAGGATGACGTTGAAGCTCTTAACAGCAAGTAGCAGATGTTGCCTAAATGAGAATCTCAAATGTTGCTGTGTTTAATTTACATTTTAAAATGTGTTATCTATTAGCGCCTTATTTATTTACTTTTAGCCTCTGGATGTTCCTTCTGAATATCATTGTTTCCTACTTGTTCTGAGAATATTCTTACATTTTTCTGAAAGTAACATCTCTTGATTTAATCTGACTCATTTTAAAAGGGTATTGGTGGGGAAAGGGGTGGGAGGGGGGTGATTGGTCTTGAGGTAAGATGCCGTCCTCGTGACAGAGAGGTTGTGAGTTCAAATTCCGGCTGCTCCAGTTGGGATTTTATTTGTGATTTCTCTCAGCAGCGAAGCCCGGCATAAAACGTCACTTCATCATCGACGGAAAAAATATGAGTACCCCCAAGAGGATTTATCTGCCTGTGCGGCGGGGGACCCCTGTGCACATTGCTACCAGAGAAAAACGGATTAACACGCAAAATTGAGTTCCTATTTTCTAACGAACGAAAAAAAAAATAAGTCTTGTTCACAATAGAATGAGATGTTTAAGGAAAGCGGCAGGAAAGGCAACAGGAGGCGGTTGGAAATGGGATAATAAAATCTAGGATTCGCGAGGAAGCATATTTTAGCTACCTTCAAATATCACATTGAAAAAAAACAATACAATATTCATCCCAATTACTTACACAATTCATACAACAATTACTTAATGAAATAAACATGACAAGCAAAAAATATGGACTAGATATGAATATAAAAAAGACTAAAACTATGATCATAAACAAAGAAAATACTCAAAACCCACAAATGGATATCAAAATTGAAGGAATAGACCTGGAGACAGTTCAGAACTACAACTACCTTGGACATACTATAACCAGTGATGGAAAATGTACAACTGAAATAAACAAAAGAATAGGAATAGAAGAACATACTAACATCAAAACAAATAACACCAGGGTTAAAACTAAGAATAGCAAAATGTTACATCTTCTCAATATTCCTGTATGGTGCTGAAACTTGGACATTAGACAAGAAAACAGAACAGAACAATTGACGCCTTTGAAATGTGGATATATAGAAGAATAGGTAGAATTGGATGGAAGGAAAAGAAAACAAACGACGAAGTCTTAAAGACACAAAAGTAATCCTTGAGGGAAAAATACAAGGTAAAAGAGGCAGACCAAGACTAACATGGAAGAGTAACATCAAAAGATGGACAAATCAGCCTATGACAACCTGCACCATCAAAGCAAGAGACAGAGCAGGATGGCGCTCCATGGTAACCAACTTTCGTTGCGGAGACGGCACTCGATGATGATGAATATTCATCCCAACGTTGTGCTACCAATGCCAGACCTGGACCCTATATGCAAGAACAATAAGAAAAATAACCTCTACTGAGGTGAAATGTGTTAGACGAATGACAGGAAACAACCTAAGAGATAAGATCTGAAATGAAGAACTAAGAAAGAAGCTAGGAATAACCCCCGCCATAGACTATATAAAGAAACAACAGATAAAATGGTTTGGCCCCGTGACAAGGTAGACATATTACAACACAACGAGCCTTAAATAAACATTACGAGAACATCAGACCCATGTGCCGACCCCCGAAAAAGATGGATTGACGGAATATTAGAAGCACTAGGGAACAACAGCAGCAGAGGCGAACAGAAGAGCAAAATACCGCAAATTATATTTCCCCTCGACGCTGAAAGGCAAATGAGGAAGGAAAGAAGAAGAGAAGAGGAAGAAGAAACATAGTTGTCATAAGGACAGAAAGATTTGTTGTATTATTACCTGGCTCTTTTAAGAGAAAGATTCAGAAGCAGAGCCGTAGGCAGATCAGGGGTTAAAGGAAGCGAGGAGGACACTAAGGAAACTGCAATATAATAACATAACAGAGACTGACATTAGCTCGAGAACTAAAACACATCTCCTTTGACACTTGAAGGGAAATAAGAGTATTGAAGAAGAAAACATCTCTGTTACGTTGTTTTTACAAACACATTTGTTGGCATGCGTTTTTATTTCGCTGTAAAATTGGAGCATTTTTTTTTTGGCACGCCTCGGCACTAAAAACTCAAGGCACGACAGGGACGATCTAAAACAAAACATGAACTCTTGGTTATATTTACAAAACAAAAATAACAACTGCGAACAGAAAAATCGGTAAATAGAAGAGTTCACGAGAACCTGGTTTTGTCTAAACGCAAACAAGAAAAAATACTGTCAAATTGTTTTTATCCTCCCCCGTCTTATTCTTCATAGTCTGCTTATAGTTTGTTTATATTTGAAATTTAAGACCTACAATTAAATATCAACGTTGAAGGAATACATCTGGAGATAGTTCAGAGCCACGACTACCTGGGACATACTATAACCAGTGATGGAAAATGTAAAACTGAAATAAACAAAAGAATAGGTATGGCAAAAAGTAATTTTATTGGCATGAAAAGTATACTATAGCTTGTTCATAACTCGTGCCCAACTTTTAAAATTGATAGCTTTTTAACCGCTTGTTGTAAGTTGTTCAACATATGCATGTAAAGTTATAATGATTAGAACCAACAGGGAATTAATTTCTTAAAAAAAAAAAACATTTGGTTATTATTGTTGCTTATTTGATTTATATAAATTTATAACGACCCATTGATGTAGTCAAAACTTAATGTTTACAGTATTTTTGTTTAAAATAGCGAGTAAAAATCCATACACGGTAAAATTGATGTGTTTGCACGCTTTTACCGTGGTTTTTTGACACAATTAGACACTTGTAAAAAACACGAGAAATTGTGTGTTCCATTTCCGTTCATTCATAGGTAGAGACGTGGAACAATAACATTTATCATGAGTCTTAAAATGAAATTCTGCAGTTTACAAAACATCGCAATAAAAATGTATGACTATTTTTGCAAAGAGGCTAAACGAGGAAGATTATTTCATTCTTTAGAAAACCCTGAGAATAGGACAAGACACATTTTGGATTTATCTAAACGGTCATTTAATCGCTGGATTCAAGCACGTGACCGTCAATGTTCAAAATATACAAAATCACAAGGAAGAGCAAAAATGTTGGATAATTTCGACAGTGAACTTATTAGAAGTGAAATTCGCAAAATGTTGGGTATGAATAAAACTGTTACAATAAGAAAATTAAAAGTATCGCTGAAAAAGAACAACAGTATTGAAATATCAAAGTCTACATTATGGAGGAATGTGAGAGCTGCAGGCTTTACATTCAGAAAGTATTCCAATGGACGAAACATCATCTGTGAGAAGCCACATATAATAGTCATGAGAAGCAAGTACTTACATGAAGTAAAAGAGGTGCGCAAGCAAGGTTATGATATTGTGTACTTGGATGAAACATGGATCAATGCTCACCACACTAACCAAAGGGAATGGCAGTCATCAGATGGAAAGATTAAGAGATTAATACCTAGCAGCAAAGGACAGCGCTTGATAATTGCTCATGCAGGTAGTCGACAACATGGACTAATACAGAATGCAGAGCTCATTTTTCTTTCAAAATCCATAGACAATCGGGATTATCACTCTGAGATGAATGGTCACATATTTAGACATTGGATTGAAAATTCTGTTCTCCCATCACTAGATCGACCATCTTGCCGAATAATGGACAATGCAGCGTACCACAACATTGTTGCACTTGAAGATAAAGTCCCGACGTCATCCAGTACAAAAGATGCTATTAAGATATGGCTCACAAAGGAGCACATACAATTTAATAACATGTACTTAAAACCTGAATTACTATCTCTAGTAAAGCAAAAACAGAGGACAAAGATTTTTCAAATAGATAAGATTATCCAAGAGCACGGTCATATAAGTTTGAGGCTGCCACCTTACCATGCTCATTTAAATCCAATAGAACTAATCTGGGCAAAATTAAAAGGACAAGTGGCAGATGAAAATACAACATTCAAAATATGCGATGTAAAGACTCTTGGTAATCTCGCTTTATTAAATATAGACAAAGATTATTGGGCTAAATGTGAAGACCACGTCTTAAAACAGGAGAGGAATATTGGAAAAATGATGGTTTGTGGAATGTTCAACCCCAAACAGTTATTAATCTTTTAGACTCGTCTGATTCAGAATGAAAGTATATAGCCCCCACAATGTTGGCCCTATATTACCTTAAATTAGTTCAACAAACGGTCCTTATCAGGACCACACAACTATGAAAATTGGACATACAGGTATACCTTGATATTATCGTCCGTCCTCGAACTGAGAAGACAATAATTCTCCTGGTGTTTTGTCTTATTAGGTTATTTCCCTATTACGGCCACGCCTTTACCTAGTGAAAATTAATCATAGACCAGCAACTACGGTAATTTCTATTATTTAGGGGATCACAATTTACAATTTTGACAAACATCAAAGAAATATCGCCGCTTTAAGAAAACTGCAGCTGCAAGATATTTGTTAAATATACATTTAAAGGGTCTTTTGCATTCTAATAACATTTGGAAAATTTCAACAGTTTTTAACAAACGGTTACTGAGTAATAGCGTTTTGAAGTTGGGCAAGTGATTTGAAACGAGCTATAACATCAAAACAAATAACACCAGGGCTAAAACTAAGAATAGCAAAATGTTACATCTTCTCAATATTCTTGTACGGTGCAGAAATATGGATATTAGACAAGAAAACAGAACATAAAATTGAAGCATTTGAAATGTGAATTTATAGAAGAATAGGTAGAATTAGATGGAAATAAAAGAAAACAAAAGATGAAGTTTTAAAACAACTGAAAATAAAAAGAGAACTACTAAACACGATTAGAACAAGACAAATGGAACTTTTGGGGCATGTTAAAAGACACAACAGCCGAATAAAAGTAATATTGGAAGGGAAAACACAAGGTAAAAGAGGCAGAGGCGGAACACGACTAACATGGACGAGTAACATCACAAGATGGACAAGTCAACCTATGACAATCTGCACCATCAACGCAAGAGACAGATTGGAATGGCGCTCCATGGTAGCCAACCTTCGATGCGGAGACGGCACTCAATGATGATGATGATGATATTTGAAATTTAAATGACAAGGCTTTTGTGATTAATATGATTATATATGAGGTTATCATACATATTAACATATATAATGACATGTCCGCCGAAGAAGGTTGAAGAAAGCCTTCTCTCTAGCTATAGATATGACTATATTGAAGGCCAACTTGGACAACTAAAATGCCAAAGGCAGCGAGTTATATTTAAACTGATAATCTATCTACTTGAGGAAACTTCTGAACATCAGATGATGTTATGAGACGACCGGAAGTGAAAATTAATGGGAATGAAGAGAGGTCAATCGAGCAACAGAATATGAATGAAAGAAAAAAATGGAGATGGATCGTGTACATTAAGAAAAGCTGATGCCAACATTTAGTTTAGTTAGTTTAGTTTAGCAGATAGATCGTGCTCAATGCTCACCAGACATGTCAAAAAGTGCTCAGATCTCCTTTCTGGTATGTCCCTTATTGTGGAGACTCATTACTCCAGATCTGTGTTGATTTGCTATTCCTTTGTTTCCACGCGCGGCGCTCCTTTCTGGTTTCCCCCCGGATTGACCTGATGTGCCTGCAGTCTGTACATGGTTGTAGATCACCGACTGAATCATTAGCGAGCCCTGCCTCCTTAGGGCATTCAGAATGTCACACGGTCCATTCCACTTACGCAATCCACGGATATAAGAAGCAGGGTATAGATATGACTAAAACAAACATGATGATTCCTAGATCTTCACTTAGATGTTGCTTTTACGTAACAATGCTGATAATTAAGTTATTGAACTATTTGCGGGTATTCATCATTACACTCTAGTCTCCTCCTCAGCAAGTCCCGCAGCGTTCAGCGACTGACGATTCCAGTTCTGTGTTAGTTGATAAGTTTTCTAAAACGCCCACTAGGTTTCTCGTTTCTGGCTGTGCCCATCTTAACTCCAATCTCTTTCCTACATGGGGTGACGTGGACTTATTGTTGTCGAAGTCATGTTCCCTTCCCACATCTCGGAGGACATTGATGACCTCCTCCCAATCCATTTGTTGACCGTCTTCAACGACAGCACAGCTAGCCAACCTGCCCGCTCTTCCAATTCTCCGCACTGCCGCATGTCCAGACCAGAGCTCGCGACTAACAGCAGAGAACTTGTGTGGGCCAGAAATTGGACACATCATAAAAAAGTAAAAAAAGTAAAGTATCCCCGTCCGCCAAGTGGCGTGTAGGGAATATGGTGTTAGTGACCATAAATTTTACAGACCTTCGGCACATGATTTTTGGGGTAATGTGGTCGGTATTACGCCCGTGCCGCTTCACTTTCCATGAAAAAAAATCAGGTACCCATTTAAGGCTGGATGAACCCGGAAGCCGTTGGTTGGGATCGAACCCTACCTCTTGTCCTTTGTAGTCCAGTTCACTAACCACTGAGCTATCGCGGCTCCTGCACATCATAAAGGATAGCCATAAACCGCAAGAAATAGATGCACTTTTCTGTTACCGAACATGACGTCATTGTTGCGTCAAGTCACTGATTACTTCAAAGGTCCGCAGCAAAAAAGAAAGAACGAAAGAGAGAGAGAGAGGGAGAGTGAGAGAGAGAGAGAGAGTGAGAGAGTGAGAGAGAGAATGAGAGAGAGAGAATAATATTGAAATAAACCAATCACCACACTTAAAAGAAAGCAACAAGAAAGGTCTCAGTCGGAATAGTAAGAAAACAGAAGTGATGGTCATATCGAAGAGACAATCATCACCATTATGCAGCATAAAAATAAACAGGACAAATCTGAAACAAGTACAACGCTTCAAATACTTGGACACAATAACATCAGATGGAAGATGCACCACAGAAATAAAAAGCAGAATAGTTCAGGCCAAAATAGTATTTCAGAAAATGAAAAACATCTTATGCAACAAATCTATGTCAATAGAAGTGAGAAAGAGAGTTCATCGGTGCTATATAGAACCAATTCGGACCTATGGAAGAGAATCATTGACAGTAGACAAACACATCAAAAGGCGATAAGAGACCACAGAGATGGAATTTCTCAGAAGAATGTTGAAAGTTCCCTGGACAGATAAAAAGACCAATGAGGAAATTCTCAAAGAGGCCAACACAAAAAGGGAGCTCCTAAGAAACAGCTGTAAGAAACAATCAACATATTTCGGGCACATCATGAGAAGAGGAAAGTTAAAATACGTGGTTACAACTGTCAACATACAGGGAAAGAGAGATCGCGGACGACAAGGAGAGAAAATACTATATAACTTGGTGTCATGGCATGGAAAATAGTCAACAACAAACTGATACGATGTACGGTAGATAGAAGTTTGTGGAAGGACATGATCGCCTACGCCAACCGGTATGGCACATGATGATGATGATGATGCCAAGATTGGCTTGACGTAATACTGGAGAAATCTTCCTTATTTATAAAACCTCACAAAAGAGCTTGTAAAAATATAATGTAGGTTATTGTAACAGTGTGGGAGCCGCGATAGCTCAGTGGTTAGTGAACTGGACTACAAAGGACAAGGGGTAGGGTTCGATCCCAACCGACGGCTTCCGGGTTCACCCAGCCATGAATGGGTACCGGATTTTTTTCTGGGAAAGTAAAGCAGCACGGGCGTAATACCGACCACATTACCCCAAAAATCATGTGCTGAAGGTCTGTAAAATATAGGGTCACTAACACCATTTTTCCCTATACGCCACTTACCGTGACGGGGGTACTTTACTACTTTTTTTTTATTGTGACAGTGTTGCTATAGTCCGTTCAGATTCGTTTGCCGAGATGTTATGATTTATAATTCAAAAAGTTCTTGATGATTTCACATGATTTTTGGCATACGGTGTTAAAATGTCCATGTCACGAGAACATATGTGTTACTCGATGTCTAGCTATAACGGTTTTCTTAAAGCGGCGAATTCCTTTGATCTTTGCCTATTTAACTATTATTTTGACCCTAATCAAAATGTTTTACAGTAATCTAGTGCAACGATGACCCATAGGCGTGTCCATAAAATTTTACTTGGTGGCAAGTATACAAATTTTAAATTATATATAGAACTTTTGTTCGTAGAATCAATTTGATATAGTTCCATGCTCTTGGTGTGAGTTTCCCAAATGTTGTCGCTGCCTTTCAAATACGTACATTTAGTTCCTCATCTAAGGAAAGTGTGGCTGTAATAGTGGATCCAAGATAGCTGAACTTCTGTACTGACTCAAGCAGGCTTCCATTCAAAGTAATGGTTGTTGGTTTGCTTATAACATATTTTTATTGCTTGGGTGGTCTTGAACAATAAACTGTTTAACAAATCAACTAGGAAATTTTGCAAATCAAACTATTTATCTGTAGACTTAATCAGAGTAATGATCATTCAGAATCAGATGAGTCAAATAGGTCGATTACTGCTTTCGGCTGAACAAACAACAAACTATCCTTTTTCCAATATTCCTCTTCTTGTCGTAACACATGATCCTCACATTTTACCCAGTAGTCTTTATTTATATTTGATAGAGCCTGATTTGTAAGTGTCTCAACATCGCATAATTTGAAAGTTTTATTTGTATATGCTACGTGTCCTTTAACTTTTGCCCAAACTAGTTCTATAGGATTTAAGTGTGCATGATATGGAGGTAGTCTCAAACATCTATGGCCATGTTCTTGAATTAACTTGTCTATTTTAAATATCTTTGTACGTTGTGTCTGTTTTACAAGGCTAAGCAATTCGGGTTTCAAGTAGCTGTCGTTAACTTGTATGTGTTCTATTATGAGCCACGTTTTGATTGCATCTTTTGTACTTGATGATGTTGGGATTCTATCTTCTACGTTAACTACGTTATGGTATGAAGCATTGTCCATTATCAGACAAGAAGGTCGATCTAATATTGGAAGGATACTTTTCTCGATCCAGTCTTTAAATATGTGCCCATTCATTTCGGAGTGGTAGTCTCTATTGTCTATGGATTTTGAAATGAAAACGAGATGAGCATTCTGCAACAACCCATTATGTCTGCTACCTGCATGTGCAACTATCAAACGTTGCCCTTTACTGCTTGGTACTGATCTTTTAATACTTCCATCTGCTAACTGCCATTCCTTTTCATTTGTATGATGAGCGTTGATCCAAGTTTCATCTAAATAAACAATATCATAATCATTTTCGCGCATTTCCTTCACTTCACGTAAATACTTGCTTCTAAGAGCTACTAGATGTGGCTTCTCACAAATAATGTTTTTTCCACCAGCATACTTTCTAAAGGTGAAGCCTGCACTTCTTAATATTTTCCATAATGAAGTTTTTGATATTTCAATGTCGTTGTTAGTTTTCAGCCAAAGCTTCAACTTTCTAAGTGTCACTTCTTCGTTTATATCAAACATTCGACAGATTTCTCTTTTTACTAGGTCCTTATCAAAACTGTCTAACGTTTCTTTCCTTCCTTGCTTTCTTGCATTTGTTGGCAATAAATATCCGCTTCCTTTAACTATTCGATCAAATGAACGTTTACACAAACGTAAAATATGCATTGTTCTCTTCTCAGGGTTTGATAAAGAACAATAAAGATGTCCCTTTTTACGCTCTCTGCAGAAGTATTGATAAATCTTTATAGCAATGTTATGCTCAGTAAAATATTTTGCCTTTATATTCATTCTCACATAGACTTGCAGAAGATAATATGGATAGTGCCGCCTCCTTTCTGTAAATATTGATATTTGCATCTGAATTATGACTCGAACTCGAGTCTACGGCCGTGATTTTGACGTCACATAATTTCCGGTTTCGGCTAAAATGTCATTTTGTGCTAAACGGGAAATTTCATATGTAACATTTCTTTATAAAAATTTATAGTGGAAACATAACTATTTTAGGACGGTGCGCATTCAGCCGTGAAGGTCATGCCTATATGTTAAAGAATCAGCTGTGAGATGTAAGCATCTACATAATCCCGCCGGTGTTTATAATATCGATTAACTTTTTTTTAATATAGGTTAAATAAGGCATCTTTGAAACTGGATCACATTTCTTTGATAAAAAAATATTTTATAGCGACATTAGTATTCTAAACCTAACTTCAAAAGATCAATGCAAATGAACAATAAGTTTTTGAAAAAAATAAATTAATGTCTAGGCAAACGAATGTGAACGGACTATAACTGACGTTATGAAACACTCCCAAGTTGCGACATAATGCAAGCTTTCTGCGTGGACAAAAACAATAAGCCGGACAGGGAGGGCAGCAATCGGCTTGAAGATATGAGACATCAAAATGTCAATTGCTGAAAGAGTAAAATATACACTTGCTAAAGCAGAGAACCAGTAGCTAGACAAATAAATAATAATGGTAGGGAATCATAACTACACCACACGTGAAAGTCAAGAAAATTACCAACAAATGGATTAGGTAAGTAAAAAAAAAAAAACATTTGGGAAAATGTAGAACATTTGCAGGTTTCTAAAACAAGAGCAACAAGAGCAATACGAACTGAACTGGGATTTGAGGAAGCTGTCTACTTTCAGTGCGATATACGGGGTGGGGGTGGGGGGGGGGGGGGGGCTGGGTGGTCCAGCGGTAAGACGTCAACGCCTGGACAGTAAGGTCTCGGGTTCGAACCCAGCAGCAGACAGTGGGAATTCTTCACCTCGAATCCGTGGTTTACTCACGGCTTTACTCTCCCATCGTCTCTGAATAGCCATGTCGCAACAGTGGCGATAGACATGGTGGAAGTCCCCGGAAGCCCCCGTGTGCACCTGCGCACGTTGAAGAACCATCTGCAGTTAAAATTCGAAGAGAGTAGGCTCAAAATGGCTACTGCCAGGACAACAACTATTAAACACATCTACACATGTCGAAGACGGATGTGCCGGGCCGACAAGCGAAGATATCGCTGTGCTGTCGTAATTTTAGCGACATAACGCACCCAAACTCGCTAAACGGGTGAAAGCTAAGAAGAGAAGAGAGAGCGCATTGGATATAAATACTAGAGGTCTATCAAAATGGAAATATCAAAAGGTCATAATTTTATACTGATGATACATTTATATCACAGCTAAAAAGACCAATGAGGAAGTTCTCAAAGAGGCCAGCACAAAAAGAGAACTCTTAAAAAACATCAGAAAGAAACAATCAACATTTTTCGGGCACATCATGAGAAGAGGAAAGTTGGAATACTTGGTTACAACTGGCACAATAAAAGGAAAGAGAGATCGCGGGCGACAAAGAGAGAAAATACTGGATAGCTTGGTGTCATGGCATGGGAAACAGTCAACAACAGAACTGATACGATGCACTGTAGATAGAAGATTGTGGAGGGACATGATCACCTACGCCAACCGTTATGGCACATGATGATGATAAATTTATTGACTACATACATTCAGTAATAACAGTGATACCAATGATAACAGTGATAACAATGATAGCAATGATAACAGTAATAACAATGATAACAGTGATAACAATGATAATAGTGATAACAATGATAACAGTGAAAACAGTGATAACAGTAATAACAGGGAAAAGATTGACTTAGATAAGTCAGTGCACAGAAAAGATGAAGGGGAAAAAAAGGAATTTCAAACACTGGGAAGGTGGAATAAAAGAACGACCACGGATAACTCAGCGAGGAGACGAGGAGATAGGGCAACCCCAGTTTAGGTTGGACTTTGGCAACTCGGCCACAATGTTCTTGAGTCAGTCAAAGTTGAGAGGTTGTACAGTGCGTTATTTCTGACGCCACAAATCTGCGTGTTAGCCACTGACTAACTTTGCTGTGTCTGTCAGGAATGCGAAGTAGATGAAACAAAAAAAAATGCAAGAAGAAAAAAGAACAAACAGAATAAGAAGAACAAGAAGAGAACAGAGAACAAGAGAAAAGAGAACATGAACAAAACAGAAGAGCAGGAATAACAATTAGAACCTTAGCAACAATAAAAATAACAAGAAAGAGAAAACAAAAGAGACTAAGACGAAAACGAACATAAAAGAAGAAAGACATGACGAATAAGAAAAAGACATACAGCGTTTAACAATTATTACCTGTGTTACTAATATTTTCTTTTAAAAAGAAGAGAAAAGATAAACTGCTGTGTCAAGAAGAAAACAGCATGCCCCATTTTGCTGCTTATTTTAACTGGCGGAGGTTTAGTTTAACGTCTGCGTTGCTATGGAAACCAGGTAGAGAAATTTCAAAAGTAAAAGGAGGCTTCAGTGTTAGTGAACTAAGACCACGAATCTTGTTTCGTCGAATTTAGAGTTGCGCGTTCACAACACAGCTCCATGTTATGTAACTTTTAATTGGTTGATTTCTTTTTTCTCAAATACTCTTGTTATGAAATTTGTAATTGGTTCATTTATTTTCTTTCATTTTCCTGTCTGTCTTGCAAGAGAAAAAAAAAATGTCATGCTTCTTGAGTCTCACGACGGCCATTCATAATTCCACGCATTATTTACTCATCAATAAATAAAAACAGCTAAGCTCCGGCACATATCACCAATACATTTACAATAACATATCTTTTATTTATTCATTAATTCATGGTGATGTAGAAGACCTGCAAGAACACCCAAATAGACTTAACTCTTTGTGTAGCACTGTGCGCCTTGCCGATCCCGGCCGCTTACGTTTCGCCGCACAGTGCGTCATCCTCAATTTGATTAGTGTGAACCGTCATCAAACCATATTCTTTCTACATGTCTTGTATCATCTTGGTATTGGTGAAATCTAACACCTTGTTCAATTATATACAAATTAATATATAATAAGTTATATGTTAGATAAATATACATATTTATATTGATTCTGAAACCATCAACAATTTTGTCTCTGGTATATCTTCTGTTGCGTTGATAAAAGCTTCCGTACGGAATGAGTTAACAACACAGACACACGATATAACTTGAATATTGTAAAAGTTGTTGATGTCAGGTTAGGTAATTTTACCTGCTACTGTATGCAGTAAACAGTAGGCCTACAACCTGTGGCTGCCCCGCTGCCTTGCAGGTAAGCTCGGGAGAGTAAAAGGCTAATGGAGGGTACCCCGAAATAAAACAACCCCACTGCCTTGTAGGTGAGACTTTTTAGTCAAAGGCTAGCGGAGCCAACCGTAAACAAACCGACGGAAGGTAACAGAAAACCACCGTCGTAATTTCTTTGTACAATCATGAATCGCCACAACAATAGATAACATATGGATGCGAATCATGGACAATAGGACAACAGACAAGAAAATCACTGGAGTCTGTAGAAATGTGGTTTTACAGACGAATGTTGAGAGTACCATGGACAGCTAAGAAGTGTAATGAAAACGTTCTGAAAGAGGTCAAAGCAAAAAGAGAACAAATTTCCAATATTAGGAAGAGACAATCATCATTTTTTTGGCCATGTAATGAGAAGAGAACAACTGGAATATATTGTAACAACTGGAAAAAAATTGAGGGACGAAGAGATAGAGGGAAGCAAAG
The DNA here is from genome assembly GCA_032433765.1 of Megaustenia siamemsis. NCBI lineage: Eukaryota > Metazoa > Mollusca > Gastropoda > Stylommatophora > Ariophantidae > Megaustenia > Megaustenia siamemsis. The sequence continues at coordinate 55,724,655 of JAVIAB010000106.1, forward strand.
AGAAAAAATAACAGACAGCTTAAGAGAATGGCTTGGTAGAAGGTCAACAACAGAAATGATAGATAGCTGCCGAGATTGAAAATTGTGGAGAGACATGATCACCTACGCCAGTAGGCACGGTACTTGATGATGATGATGATGATTGTAAAAGTTAATTAGAACATCAACACAAGAGAAGCAGACAAATAAAACAAGTAGAGGAATTTAAATATTTAGGAAGTCTTGTAACAAACGACAATCCACAAACGGCAGAAATAGACTCAATGCAACTAAGCTTGTCAAACCATTGGACAATTGCCACCACTACTTTCCAAAGAGGAAATAACACTAGCGGCAAAATGGGTACCCCACAATACAATCTTCATCCCAACGTTGCACTATCAATGCAAGACTTAGACCTTAGACGCAAGAACAACTAGAGAAATAACAACTACGGAGATAAAATGTGTTAGACGAATGATAGGAAACAGTCGGAGAGATAAGATCAGAAATGAGGAAGTGAGAAAAAATCTAGGAGCAATTTCCGCCACTGAATACATAAAGAAACAACAGATAAAATGGTTTGGTCAGGTGAAAAGACAGAAAGAACAAATCACAACACAACGAGCCTTTAATAAACGTTACGAGGACACCATACCCAAGGGTCGACCCAAAAAAAAACAGAAGAGCAAAAGACCGCAAATTGTATCTCCCTCGACGCTTAAAGACAGATTAGGAAGGGAAGAAGAAAAATTGACTCAATTTGACATCGATAGTATCAGGCTATTGAGAATTGGTGCTCTGGGAGAAGTGATGCTGAAGAAGAAATTGGACAGTGCTGTGATCTGAAAGTAGGGAGAGGTGAGTGAAAAATGTAGGGTAAGACTACGAGTTAATAATAATTGTAGACGATACAGTAGGTCTGATTTTTGTAGATGATATTACTAATCTGATTATTGTAGAAAATACTGTAGGTCAGACTATTGTAGAAAATACTGTAGGTCAGACTATTGTAGAAAATACTGTAGGTCGGACTATTGTAGAAAATACTGTAGGTCAGATTATTGTAAACGATACCGAATCTGCTCCCTCAATGAGATAGAGTTGCTTGCACAGAACAGAGACAAATGCCGAGATTTGATAAAAGATCTTTACAAGGATTGAAAACTGCTAGAATAAAAATTTAGATAAGAGAAAGAGTATCTGGGTCTACGCCCTATGGGCCGGCCACGGCTCGCAAGGTCAATAGATAGATAGACTGTAGGTAAAATGTGTGCAGCCAGCAAAGAAGGGCAATGTGTGGTAGAGCACTGATACTAAAGTGTGCAAACGGCAAATACACAGGACAATGTTTCACAGCAAAGAAGGGCAATGTGTGGTAGAGCACTGATACTATAGTGTGCAAACGGCAAATACACAGGACAATGTTTCACAGCAAAGAAGGGCAATGTGTGGTAGAGCACTGATACTAAAGTGTGCAAACGGCAAATACCCAGGACAATGTTTCACAGCAAAGAAGGGCAATGTGTGGTAGAGCACTGATACTATAGTGTGCAAACGGCAAATACACAGGACAATGTTTCACAGCAAAGAAGGGCAATGTGTGGTAGAGCACTGATACTAAAGTGTGCAAACGGCAAATACCCAGGACAATGTTTCACAGCAAAGAAGGGCAATGTGTGGTAGAGCACTGATACTAAAGTGTGCAAACGGCAAATACCCAGGACAATGTTTCACAGCAAGAACGGTACACCAATGTGACATAACAGTGACGAGATATAAAGACATACTGTCTACACGTGTGTATATGTGGCAATGTCGTTCTGAATGAGGGATAATAACGTAGATGGACACATTTCACAGAGAGAGAGAGAGAGAGAGAGAGAGAGAGAGAGAGAGAGAGAGAGAGAGAGAGAGAGAGCGAGAGAGACAACAGCAGACAAAATACCAAAGAACAGTTCAAAAGTAGCAACCAAGAGGAGATGAAGCTGGACAGGTCATGTGCTCGGAAGAGATTTAGAATCAATCACAAGAATTGCCAGATTAAGTATGGAAAAATGAGTAGAAGCAGACCAGAGCTAATCTGGCAAAGGACTGAGTTAATAAATGAAAAATGTAGACCAGAGATATAAGTACACGGATAACGCGAAGTGAAAGAATTATGTTATTGGCCTATACGGTGCAATAAATCGTGCCAGCTTTTGGAGCTTATAGACAAGGAAACAAAGTAGTCAATTAACCTTCAGTGTGAGAGCACAGATATAACGATCACATTCCATGTCTTGTTTATTAATATAATTAACTGTGCAAACAAGGGAAACAAGCATGAAATTGAAAAAATCCTGCAATGTACATATATAATTATTTCTCCTTGCAGTATAAATTGTTACAAATGAAGGGAAAGACAGCGGAAGTAGAAGGAAGAGTCTGCCAAAGGTAAAGCTCTTGCCTCATGGGTAATCAAGCCCATTTATTGTGAACTAGAAGGAGTACATAAGCTCAGTATACATGCGAAGTCAAGCACACAAAAAACAACACTGAAGACGAGAACATCATCATCATCATCATCGAGTGCCTTCTCCGCAACGAAGGTTGGCTACCATGGATCGCCATTCTACTCTGTTTCTTGCTTTGATGGTGCAGGCTGTCATAGATTGACTTGTCCATCTTTTGATGTTAGTCGTCCATGTTAGTCTTGGTCTGCCTCTGCCTCTTTTACCTTGTATTTTCCCTTCCAATATTACTTTTAGTAGGCTGATGTGTCTTTTAACATGCCCCAACAATTTCATTTGTCTTGTCTTAATTGTATTTTGTAGTTCTCTTTTTTATTTTCAGTTGTTTTAAAACTTCATCGTTTGTTATCTTTTGTTTCCATCCAATTCTACCTATTCTTCTATAAATCCCCATTTCAAAGGCTTCAATTTTCTGTTCTGTTTTCTTGTCTAATGTCCATGTTTCTGCATCTTACAAGAATATTCAGAAGACGTAACATTTTGCCATTCTTAGTTTGAGCCCTGCTGATATTTGTTTTGTTGTTAGTATATTTTTCATGTCATTAAAATTGCTTTTTGCCATACCTATTCTTTTGTTTATTTCAGTTTTGCATTTTCCATCATTGATTATAGTATGTCCCAGGTAGTTGTAACTCTGGACTGTCTCCAGATGTATTCCCTCAACTGTGATATTTAATTGTAGGTCTTGAGAATTTTCTTTCCTCGTCTAAAGACGAGAACATAAAAGACAATAAAAGCGAGTAAACGAACTGTTACTCTAGTAATTTGCCTGAATTGTTACTCCACGTCTACACGGTGCCCCTAGAAACAGACTGACCTGTCTAGTCTGGTCAAGAGAGCAACTATTGAGAGGGAGGCAATCCTGACCTTAAAACTCCATGCTGATGGCGCTTTTGCTGGTTAAAATAACAGCAACCTAATGCAATAACGCCTAGTTACCGCCCTTTAATGGATGGACATAGAGAACATGTTTTTTTTTTTGTCATTAGTGAAAGGCAGACAATTCGGGGGCACGCAGGCGCCTTAGGGGGAGGGGGGAGCCCAGACACCTTATGGTAGACGCAGACACCTTAGAGGGAACGTAGACACCTCAGGAGGAAAGCGGACACCTCAGGGGGAACCCAGACACCTTATGGTAAACGCAGGCACCTCAGATAATGATTGCAGACACCTCAGAGGGAACACAGACACCTCAGGAGGAAAGCAGACACCTCAAGGGGAACAAAGATACCTTATGGTAAACGCAGGCACCTCAGAGGGAATGATTGCAGACACCTCAGAGGGAACACAGACACCTCAGGAGGAAATCAGACACTTCAGGGAGAACGGAGACACTTCATGGTAAAGGCAACCACATTAAGGGGAACGCAAACACCTCAAGGGAAACGCAGACACATTAGGGAGATCGGGGACACCTCATGGTGAACGCAGACACGTTTGGGGGGAACGTAGACACCACCGGGTGAACGCAGACACGTTTGGGGGAACGTAGACACCACAGGGTGAACGCAGGACACATTAGGGGGAAAACAGACACTGGGGAAACGCAGACACGCCAGTGAGAACGCAGACACGTTTGGGGGGAACGTAGACATCACATGGTGAACGCAGACACATTAGGGGAAAACAGACACGCTGAGGAAACGCAGACACGTCAGAGAGAACGCAGACACCTCAGAGAAAAAGCAGACATTAAGGGGGAACGGAGACACTTCAGGGGGATGCACACACAAATAACGAACACATCCTTTCCTCGCAAAGCTGTTGATCGCTAAATTTTGGAGCTGTCAGTATTTACTGATCTTCATTGAGATATTAATCTGTTTCGATCTTTCCACTTTTTGCATGGACTAACTTTAAACAGGATGTATTTTTCATGATTGAGGTGTCCACTTTTTGCATGGACTAACTTTAAACAGGATGTATTTTTCATGATTGAGGTGTCCACTTTTTGCATGGACTAACTTTAAACAGGATGTATTTTTCATGATTGAGGTGTCCACTTTTTTGCATGGACTAACTCTAATTGGATGTATTTTTCATGATTGAGGTGTCCACTTTTTGCATGGACTGAAAATTAAGACGGGCAGTGAATATGACTAATATATAAGACAGACAGACAAGCATATATTCAGACATACAGGTAAAAGTATATTCAGAGAGACAGGTAAGCATATATTCAGACAGACAGGCATGAGAACAGACATTAATTTACATTTAACGACGTCTGTATGAATAATGCTTGCTTGAGTTCACTCGATGATTAAGGCAACAGTTTCTCACAGGAACGGTTCTCCTTCACTGACCCAGACCCAAGCAATACCTCTTCGTCATCCGCCTTTTAAAAATCGTTAAACTGACGTAAATGAGTAAAAGCTGATAGCAGGAACATTGAGATATGCACCTTTCGGTCCAAAACACCGTTTTCGAATGACGTGCCATTTGTGAGTACCGGGTTTCCTTTCTTTTCGATTGCTGCTCGACAAGACAAGACTAGCTAGTCTGTTATATCATGAAGAAGTGGAACAGGGTCACGATCCCTACCTCACAAGACAAGACAAGACTAGCTAGTCTGTTATATCATGAAGAAGTGGAGCAGGGTCACGATACCTACCTCACAAGACAAGACAAGACTAGCTAGTCTGTTATATCATGAAGAAGTGGAACAGGGTCACGATCCCTACCTCACAAGACAAGGCTAGCCAGTCTGTTATATCATGAAGAAGTGGAACAGGGTCACGATCCCTACCTCGCATGACAAGACAAGACTAGCTAGTCTGTTATATCATGAAGAAGTGGAACAGGGTCTCGATCCCTACCTCACAAGACAAGACTAGCTAGTCTGTTATATCATGAAGAAGTGAAACAGGGTCTCGATCCCTACCTCACAAGACAAGACTAGCTAGTCTGTTATATCATGAAGAAGTGGAACAGGGTCTCGATCCCCACCTCACATGACAAGACAAGACTAGCCAGTCTGTTATATCATGAAGAAGTGGAACAGGGTCTCGATCACCACCTCACAAGACAAGACTAGCTAGTCTGTTATATCATGAAGAAGTGGAACAGGGTCTCGATCCCCACCTCACAAGACAAGACTAGCTAGTCTGTTATATCATGAAAAAGTGGAACAGGGTCTCGATCCCCACCTCACAAGACAAGACTAGCTAGTCTGTTATATCATGAAGAAGTGGAACAGGGTCTCGATCCCCACCTCACAAGACAAGACTAGTCAGTCTGTTATATCATGAAGAAGTGGAACAGGGTCTCGATCCCTACCTCACATGACAAGACAAGACTAGCTAGTCTGTTATATCATGAAGAAGTGGAACAGGGTCACGATCCCTACCTCACAAGACAAGACTAGCTAGACTGTTACATCATGAACAAGTGGAGCAGGGTCTCGATCCCTACCTCACAAGACAAGACAAGACTAGCCAGTCTGTTATATCATGAAGAAGTGGAACAGGGTCTCGATCCCTACCTCACAAGACAAGACAAGACTAGCCAGTCTGTTATATCATGAAGAAGTGGAACAGGGTCTCGATCCCCACCTCACAAGACAAGACAAGACTAGCTAGTCTGTTATATCATGAAGAAGTGGAACAGGGTCTCGATCCCCACCTCACAAGACAAGACTAGCTAGTCTGTTATATCATGAAGAAGTGGAACAGGGTATCGATCCCCACCTCACAAGACAAGACTAGTCAGTCTGTTATATCATGAAGAAGTGGAACAGGGTCTCGATCCCTACCTCACATGACAAGACAAGACTAGCTAGTCTGTTATATCATGAAGAAGTGGAACAGGGTCTCGATCCCTACCTCACAAGACAAGACTAGCTAGTCTGTTATATCATGAAGAAGTGGAGCAGGGTCTCGATCCCTACCTCACAAGACAAGACAAGACTAGCCAGTCTGTTATATCATGAAGAAGTGGAACAGGGTCTCGATCCCTACCTCACAAGACAAGACAAGACTAGCCAGTCTGTTATATCATGAAGAAGTGGAACAGGGTCTCGATCCCTACCTCACAAGACAAGACTAGCTAGTCTGTTATATCATGAAGAAGTGGAGCAGGGTCTCGATCCCTACCTCACAAGACAAGACAAGACTAGCCAGTCTGTTATATCATGAAGAAGTGGAACAGGGTCTCGATCCCTACCTCACAAGACAAGACTAGCTAGTCTGTTATATCATGAAGAAGTGGAGCAGGGTCTCGATCCCTACCTCACAAGACAAGACTAGCTAGTCTGTTATATCATGAAGAAGTGGAACAAGGTCACGATCCCTACCTCACATGACCAGACAAGACTAGTCAGTCTGTTATATCATGAAGAAGTGGAACAGGGTCTCGATCCCTACCTCACAAGACAAGACAAGACTAGCCAGTCTGTTATATCATGAAGAAGTGGAACAGGGTTTCGATCCCTACCTCACAAGACAAGACTAGCTAGTCTGTTATATCATGAAGAAGTGGAGCAGGGTTTCGATCCCTACCTCACAAGACAAGACTAGCTAGTCTGTTATATCATGAAGAAGTGGAACAAGGTCACGATCCCTACCTCACATGACCAGACAAGGTCAGTCTGTTACACCGCAAGATGTTGAGTATGGTCTGAATGGTTCTGGTTCATCAATCCTAGCCATCCATTAGCTATGAGTCGCTGGCAGCTTTCAGCTCTGTTATTGTCTCGCGTCTTTGCCTCCCAGTAGGAGTAATAATGCGACGAATTAAAACCCACTGATAGGAAAAAGGCTATTAGACATGCGTCAACAAGCGTAAATACAATAATTTACAAATAATAGCAGACATGCCGACGCTGTATCGGGACCTGGAGGAGAAATAAATAAGAGCATCGCTGTTCTCTTAGATGGCCAGTCACAGTTGCAAAAAGAAAACCTTTGAGAAAGAACTGTCCAGATAACAATAGAAATGGAGATTAAAAAAATGAAATGGGGAGGGATTGGCCACATATTGCAAAGACCATCAAGCAATAGTTCAATGAACTGGAATCCACAAGGATCTAGGGAAGTTGGACGGTCAAAGTAAATCTGTAGAAGAACCGTCGAGACAGAAACGAGGGCTGCAGGATGGAGGAAGAGGGTTGAGTTTGAGAAGACGACACAGAACCGGGTCCGTTGACAAAGTGTGGTCGCGGTCGGCCCTTAGCTCCACGAGGCGTCACAAAACGCTGTCAGACATGTCGACTCTGCACTCTACAAGGTATATCGTAAATCATCATCATCATCAAGTGCCATATCCGCAACGAAGGTTGGCTACCATGGAGCGTCATTCTGCTTTGTCTCTTGCTTTGATGGTGCAGGTTGTCACATGCTGGTTTGTCAATCTTTTGATGTTAATCGTCCATATTAGTCTTGGTCTGCCTCTGCCTAATTTACTTTTGTATTTTTCCTTCCAGAATTACTTTTAGCAGGCTGTTGTGTCTTTTAACATGGCCCCAAAATCGCATTTGTCTTGTTTGAATTGTGTTTAGTAGTTATCTTTTCATTTTTAGTTGTTTTAAGATATCATCGTTTGTTTTCTTTTCCTTCCATCCAATTCTACCTATTCTTCTATATATCCACATTTCAAAGGCTTCAATTCTCTGTTCTGTTTTCTTGTCTAATGCCCATGTTTCTGCACCATATAGGAATGTTGAGAAGACATAACATGTTGCTATTCTTAGTTTTAGCCCTGGTATTATTTGTTTTTATGTTAGTATGTTCTTCATGACATTAAAATTACTTTTTGCCATTCCTATTCTTTTGTTTATTTCAGTTTAACATTTTCCATATAGAAAATATCGTAACAGGTAATTATAAAAGTTTGTGGATGAGGTCAGTTACACCATTTTAAAAGAAGCAATAAAATAAGAGGCCACTTAAACTCACAAACATAAAACAAGTAAATCATGAGATTATTGCATTTTTTTCTCTTCTCTGAGATTAATAGGAACCAAAGTGATCTGCGAGACAATACCATACCTGAAGATTAGTGCAGATAAAGAGCATCCATTGCATCATGAGCTAGAAACAGGGAAGATGTCAGGCTAAAAAGAGGCAAATCATGAGTGGTCCGAGCAGAAGATGTCATCAAACAGATCTATGGGCTTACCAACATCAACGCTGGCGAGGAGTGGATACCGGTGCCTACGTCATTCAAGGAGACATTATCGTGTATTGTCAAACTCGACAGGAAATGTAGGGCACAGAACTCAGTCGTGGTCAATGCGGAGGTCAACGAAGTCTCATCTTGGATAACACCGATGAGAAAGATGCAGTCATCTATACAGACGGATCGGTAATACGACACCAAAGAAAGGCTTGGGCATTTACAGCACGCTCGGCAGGCAGAATAGTCAAAGAAGACAGTGGTGCATACGTCATGACCACGAGTAGCATGACAATGGAGGTGATAGCAGTGACCAAGGCATTCAAATGGTTAGAGTCACAAGACTACACCCACGCCTGTATACTGAGTGATTCGATGAGCATGATAAGAAAGGTGGGGGTGGGATCTGTATGTAGACAATGGGTAGAGTCATTGCAGAAGTCAAAAATACGTAAGGTCACCTGTGTCTACGTCCCAGGACATGCTGGAGTACGGGGAAATGAAAGAGCGGACAGGTTGGCTAGCTGCGCTATTGTTAAGGACGGTCAACCAATGGATAGGGCGGACATCATCAATGCCCTCCGGGATGTTGGAAGGACACAGGACTTCGACAACCATGAGTCCACGTCACTCCTTCGAATGAAAGAGATGGGAGTTAAGATGGGCACAGCCAGAAACGAGAAACTTAGTGGGTGTGTAAGAAGACTAATCAACCAACACAGAACTGGAGTTGTCACTCGCTGGACACTTCGAGACTTGCTGAGGAGGGGATATGAGCACATATGGACATGTTCGGAGTGCAATGATGATGACCCGCTAATAACTCAAAGTGATCATATGTAAAGAGACACAAAACAAGACAGATTTAAACTTGTTTGCGAAGACATGTGGTTAAGATAGGCAGGGAGTTGAGACGACGGAGATAATAAAGAAAGACAGAGCTAAACAAGTGAGACAGAGATAAAGACAGACAAGTGCAAGCACAAGAGAGACAAAGACATGCAGATAAATGAATGAACGGACCGACCAACACAGACACACAAATGACGGAGACAGGCACACCTATAACATTGTGCAAGGCCGCTGTAATTAGGGATGTAACGTGCAAAAATAAACATACAATTATATTTAGTAGACAGTAAAGCTCCTATAGAAAGATCAATACATGTGAGATGCGATGCTTGAGAAAAGTAACAAACAACACAAGAAGAGATAGAATACCAAATGAAACCATAAGAAAAATAGTAGGAACAAAACCCTGCCAAGAATATATAGAACAACAACAGGTTAAATGGTTTGGCCACCTGGTCAGAATGAATCCTTATCAATCACCATCAAGGGCGTTCTTCTCGAGAATGCATGGAAAAAAACCAAGAGGAAGACCCAGAAGAAGATGGATAGATGCAGTGATAGAGACATGTAACAACAAAGGAAAGTCACTAATTCAGACAGTTCGAGCAGCTCAAGAACGACAAATGATAATGGCCACGACACCTTTTAGGTATCAGTGAAAAGAGAAAAGAAAGAAGAAAAAAGCTCCTATATATACATTTATATTTATTTTCCACACAAAAAAGACGGACGGACAAAATTACTGAAGAAGGAAAATAAATATAGGCACCGTAGATCGGGAAAGTAAACTGTACACCCAATCGAAAGATAACTCTACCACCATCTTGAATGCCTAATGATAGCCAGTTTTGGTAAGAAGCCAAGTCTAGAACGGACACTGCTCAAGGATAAATAAATAACGCTACTTGGCACTCTCGAGACACGGTACTTTCTCTCTGCACATCTGTGCCAGGTTTTGCCAGAAATAGATTCAACTCATACTTTGACATTTAATGCAGAGTACAGGGCGCCTTGTCATATTCCATGTTTGTCTGTAACTCTACCTCCAGCTGCTGGAACCAACAACAGTTTTTCTCTTAAACCCCCATGGAACCATTCTCCAAACTACAACCATGGAGTTGTCTTTCCACTTCTCCCTATTGTCTTTTGGCCTGACATTTTGCTTGCAGTTACAGTTATTCTTTGTGTTGTGCGATTGTCATTCAAACCACGTGCTTCTGTTTGCATCTGCTACAAATTCTTTTCTGTTTGCTCTCATCCATGATGTATCTATAACTTTCAATCTTTGGTAAGAAAAAACAGATTCTATTTTAAATTACAATATATGTTTATTACATCGTTGGGAGCCGCGATAGCTCAGTGGTTAGTGAACTCAACTGCAAATGAAAGAGGTCGGGTTCGATCCTGATCGAAGGCTTCCGGGTTCACCCAGCCTTAAATGGGTACCTGATATTTTTTTGGGGGGAAGGTAAAGCGGCATGGGCGTAATACCGACTACATTACCCCAAAAATAATGTACCGCAGATCTGTAAAAATTATGGTCACTAACACCATATTCCATTACCCCACTTGGCGTGACGGGTCTCATTACCTTTATTTTACTTTTTTTTTACACCTTTGCTTGTTAAATAATAACATATTTCTTAATCAAAATAAAATATACATTGAATGTTTAAATACTTAATAAATAACGTTAGTCTAGGTGGAGAGATTAGAAAAGTAGTTTGATGCTGTATATATGTGGGAGCATGCTCCTTATCAAGGACAACCAACAGAAGTGAGTGAATGGCCATTTAGCTGTGAAGTAAAGATGTCACAGGGAGTGAGCACTGGTCTACACTTTCACAAAAGAAATAATCAAGAGAAGTGAAGTAAAGATATCATTGGGGTGAGCACTGATCTATACTTTCACAAAAGAAATAATCAAGAGAAGTGAAGTAAAGACATCCTTGGGGGGGGGGGGAAGCACTGGTCTGCACATTCCCAAAAGAAATAATCAAGAGAAGTGAAGTAAAGATATCATTGGGGTGAACACTGGTCTACACTTTCACAAAAGAAATAATCAAGAGAAGTGAAGTAAAGACATACTTGGGGGGAGGGGGGGGGGAGGGAGGGAAGCACTGGTCTGCACATTCCCAAAAGAAATAATCAAGAGAAGTGAAGATCCTAGACGGCATTCCTCAATAGCTGTAACGCTGAAGATGCTTTTCATTTTTCGCCTACCTACGCGATCCTTTACCTAAGGAGTATGTGGAGAACACATGATTTCTGAAGACTTCTTTCTTCTGTATCTTCAATTCGTAATCGTGGGGGTCGTTGGGCACCACTGACAGACTTCGTTAATATTCACTATTTCTCTCCACCTTCAATTATTCTTTGGGATTGCAAAAAATCGATGCCTGTCCATTCTATGAGGTTATCTTCCTATCTCTTTACCTCCCCTTCTCACTCCTTTCACAGTATTTTCACTTGTATTTTCCCCTACAGGATTACTTTTAGTAGGCAGTTGTGGCTTTTAACATGGCCCCAAAATCGCATTTGTCTTGTTTGAATTGTGTTTAGTAGTTCTCTTTTCATTTTTAGTTGGTGTAAGACTTCATCGTTTGTTTTCTTTTCCTTCCATCCAATTCTACATATTCTTCTATATATCCACATTTCAAAGGCTTCAATTCTCTGTTCTGTTTTTTTTGGTCTAATGTACATGTATCAGCACCATATAGGAATGTTGAGAAGACATACCATTTTGCTATTCTTAGTTTTAGCCCTGGTGTTATTTGTCTTGATGTTAGTATGTTCTTCATGACATTAAAATGACTTTTTGCCATTCCTATTCTTTTGTTTATTTCAGTTGTACATTTTCCATCACTGGTTATAGTATGTCCAAGGTAGTTGTAGTTCTGAACTGTGTCCAGGTCTATTCCTTCAATTTTTATATCCACTTGTGGGTTTTGAGTATTTTCTTTGTTTATGATCATAGCTTTAGTCTTTTTGATATTCATATCTAGTACATATTTTTGCTTGTCATGTTTATTTCATTAAGTAACTGTTGTAGATCTTTGCATCTCTTCACAACAGTCAAAAAGTCATCATGTACTCCGATTGTTTGTTGCATCTTTTAGAGAACTTTTACGTTTGCTTTTCAAAACTATCATTACATTTGAATATGACGTCATCACTACACCAAACAGCTCTTCTCTTTCACAGCAAACTTTCTGGTACACATTTTCAGCAGCTGGATGAAACACGCAAACCATGCCTGTTCATGTGTTTCATTTGCGAAAGAACGTTTCTTCCCAAAGACATTATCCTTCTTCTTTACTCTTCCTCACTGATACCTAAAAGGTGTTGTGGTTTATATCATTTGTCGTTCTTGAGCTGCTCAAACTGTCTGAATTAGTGATTTTGCTTTGTTGTTGCATGTCTCTAACACTGCATCTATCAATCTTCTACTTGGTCTTCCTCTTTGTATAAGCCATTATTAATTCTCTTCAAATTACTCTTCCTCAGTGTTGCTTCATGGGAACATTATTGTTATATCCTGTCCGTTTGTTTGCTAGACTGCAATGACGTAGGAAGACAGTTTCTATAGACAATTTATTTATGATATAAGTGTCGTCTTATTCTGTTGGACTATACTATTTTGGTTTCTATTGGACATTTGGTAATTTTTGTTTCTTGTATTGTACTTTAGTTGACGTTACAACCAACATCGATGCAATGTTCATTGGTTCAAGAAAGAAAGAAAGGAAAAACGATTTAAAGAAAGGAAAGAAGGAAAGGAAGAATGACGGAAAATGTAAGAAAAGAATGAACGAGATAATGAAGGAAGGAAAGAAAGAAAGAAGGACAGAAACAAAGAGGGGCAGAAAGAAATGATTAAAGGAAGAAAAGTAATAAAGGATGACAGGAAGGAAGGAAAGAAATAAAGTACTAAAGAAAAGAAGACACGAAAGTGAGAATGACATAAATTAAAGGAAGGAAGGAAATAATGAATTAAGGAAAGAAAGAATGAAGGGATTAAAGGAAGGAAGGTAACAAAGAAAGAATGAAAGACATTGTTAATAAAGAACCCTTTGTGCCGTTAGGTAATTTATAGTTTTAGTGATACTATTTGTTTTCATTTAAACACACTCTCTTGTGCTAAGGTAGTCATCACTGAGCATCACCGTTATTCTTTGTAAGAAAAATCAATCTCTGAAACACTTGAAATAGTGTTCCTCTAACTGTGTAAAGGCGTATGGAAATCATAGCGTTAGTGTCCCTATTTTGTCAATGACCAACGGCCCATTTTATGGCTAATGCCAGGCTTATTACATTTTTTTTTCTCTGAAAAGAATATCTCTGGTACCCATTTTTATATGTGGGTACAATTTAAGCTGGTAACCCTAGGAACATGACAGGAAACAGCTGTATACATCGACCTGAAGAAGAAACTAGAAATTTAACCAGTCATCGAATACATATTGAAACAACAGATAAATTGTTCGGCCACATAACATGACAAAAAGAACTAACAATGAATCAAAGAGTCATAAACAAACGCTACGAAAACGCCAAATTAAGAGGAAGACCGAGAAAGAGGTGGATAAAGGTAATACTAGAGTCACTAGGAGGGATAACGCCAGAAGAGGCCAACAGAAGAGCAAAGAATCGCAGATTGTATCTCCCCTCGACGCCAACGACAATGGAGGAAGGATAGAAGAGGAGCCTTAGGAACGGTCGATCGAGATTGAGCCTATTGCTTTGTTCTCAGCAGACTTGTTCACTCCTGTGTGACACCAGTGCTAACATATGGATGTGATACAAGTGCTAACATATGGATGTGATACAAGTGCTAACATATGGATGTGTTACCAGTGCTAACATATGTATATGATACCAGTGCTAAAATATGGATATTATACCAGTGCTAACGTATGAATGTGATACCAGTGCTAACATATGGATAAGTTACCAGTACTAACTTATGGATATGATACCAGTGCTAACGTATGGATGTGATACCAGTACTAACGTATGGATGTGATACCAGTACTAACGTATGGATGTGATACCAGTGCTAACGTATGGATGTGATACCAGTGCTAACGTATGGATGTGATACCAGTACTAACGTATGGATGTGATACCAGTACTAACGTATGGATGTGATACCAGTGCTAACGTATGGATGTGATACCAGTGCTAACGTATGGATGTACAAGTAGAAAATTCACCCAGACTTTAGATAGGAAATGAAATGACTCTCACAACAGATGGCTTCGTAGGATCTCAAACAAAAGTTGGAGAGTATACACTTCAACTGAACAGATAAGAGACGAATCAAAACAAGAAAGAATACTAGTTGTGCTTTAAAGAAAAGAACAATGAATATGTAAGACTCAACCATAGGCAAAAAAAGAACTAAGAACGTCAAGAACTAGTAGTGGATCGCCAATCGTAGAGAACTATGATGTCCACCCTATGTACTGTCTTCGGTCCGAGAGGAAAATTAATGAATGAAACCACTTCAATTATCATAGCTTCCCCCGATTTGATTCAGCTTTAGATTATGGTTATGGAAGGCTCCGGTATCACTGCAAACGAATTAAAATTCATAATTACTCAACCGCCAGTGCCAGTAGAATCATCCGAATTACTATCTCATCTCCCAAACAAAGAAAGGTAGCTGCAGTCCCCATCATAGCAGTCTCAGCACACGTCAAAAGATATTAGGCGAAACCGCACAGAAAGTGAACACAGCCATCTGTTCTCCATCAAGCGATATCATTATTCGCCGTAAACAATCGGAATATCGAAACAAGATCAAAACAGATAATACGCACAGCTCACAGTGTGCACAGAGCACTTAACTCAGTAGCTCCTGCAAAAAGTCAAAAGCGAAAATCGGGCTGGAAAGAACAATAATGGAAGGCACGATTCCTTCAAGCTTTAGTTTACTCACGCTATCTATAAAAACCACTTAGGGTAAATTCCCCCTTTTAAAACAAACTATTCGAATTCCTTTAACAGTCTATCAGTTCCCAATACTAGTCAGATCATAATACATTTCTGTCAGATTCCAATGCTTGTCAGTTCTTAAAACACTTCTTCTGTCAGTTCCCAATACTAGTCAGTTACTAATACACTTCTGTCAGTTACCAATTACTAGTCAGTTCCCAATACTAGACAGTTCCTAATACACATCTGTCCATTCCCAATACTAGACAGTTCCTAATACACTTCTGTCCATTACCAATACTAGACAGTTCCTAATACACTTCTGTCCATTCCCAATACTAGACAGTTCCTAATACACTTCTGTCCATTCCCAATACTAGACAGTTCCTAATACACTTCTGTCCATTCCCAATACTAGACAGTTCCTAATACACTTCTGTCCATTCCCAATACTAGACAGTTCCTAATACACTTCTGTCCATTCCCAATACTAGACAGTTCCTAATACACTTCTGTCCATTCCCAATACTAGACAGTTCCTAATACACTTCTGTCCATTCCCAATACTAGTCAGTTACTAATACACTTCTGTCAGTTACCAATTACTAGTCAGTTCCCAATACTAGACAGTTCCTAATACACATCTGTCCATTCCCAATACTAGACAGTTCCTAATACACATCTGTCCATTCCCAATACTAGACAGTTCCTAATACACATCTGTCCATTCCCAATACTAGACACTTCCTAATACACATCTGTCCATTCCCAATACTAGACAGCTCCTAATACACTTCTGTCCATTCCCAATACTAGACAGTTCCTAATACACTTCTGTCCATTCCCACTAATAGTCAGTTCCTAATACACATCTGTCCATTCCCAATACTAGACAGTTCCTAATACACATCTGTCCATTCCCAATACTAGACAGTTCCTAATACACATCTGTCCATTCCCAATACTAGACAGTTCCTAATACACTTCTGTCCATTCCCAATACTAGACAGTTCCTAATACACATCTGTCCATTCCTAATACTAGACAGTTCCTAATACACATCTGTCCATTCCCAATACTAGACAGTTCCTAATACACTTCTGTCCATTCCCAATACTAGACAGTTCCTAATACACATCTGTCCATTCCCAATACTAGACAGTTCCTAATACACATCTGTCCATTCCCAATACTAGACAGTTCCTAATACACATCTGTCTATTCCCAATACTAGACAGTTCCTAATACACATCTGTCCATTCCCAATACTAGACAGTTCCTAATACACTTCTGTCCATTCCCACTAATAGTCAGTTCCTAATACACTTCTGTCAGTTCCCAATACTAGTCAGTTCCCAATACTAGTAATTTCCTAATACACGTCTGTCAGTTCGTAATACTAGTCAGTTCCCAATACACTTCTGTCAGTTCCCAATACTAGACAGTTCCTAATAGACATCTGTGAATTCCCAATACTAGTCAGTTGCCAATAATTGTTAGTTCCCAATACTAGTCAGTTCCCAATAATAGTCAGTTCCCAATACTAGTCAGTTCCCAATACTAGTCAGTTCCCAAAACACTTCTATTGGTTCCCAATACATTTCTGTAAGTTCCCAAGACACTTCTGTCAGTTCCCAAGACACATCTGTCAGTTCCCAAAACACTTCTGTCAGTTCCCAGTACACTTCTGTTCGTTCCCAATACACTAATGTCATTTCCCAATACACTTCTGTCAGTTCCCAAGACACATCTGTCAGTTCCCAAAACACTTCTGTCAGTTCCCAATACACTTCTGTTAGTTCCCAATACACTTATGTCAGTTCCCAATACACTTCTGTCAGTTCCCAATACACATCTGTCTGTCAGTTCCCAATACTAGTTAGTTCCCAATACTAGTCTGTTCCTAATACACATCTGTGAATTCCCAATACTAGTCAGTTCCAAAAAGTAGTCAGTTTGCAATACACTTCTGTCAGTTTCCAAGACACTTCTGTCAGTTCCCAATACACATCTGTCTGTCAGTTCCCAATACTAGTCAGTTCCCAATACACTTCTGTCAGTTCCCAATACACTTCTGTCAGTTCCCAATACACTTCTGTCAGTTTCCAATACTGGTCAGTTCGCAAAACACTTCTATCAGTTCTCAATACACTTCTGTCAGTTCCCAATACACTTCTGTCAGTTACCAATACACTTATGTCAGTTCTCAATATTAGTCAGTTCCCAATACACTTCTGTCAGTTACCAATACACTTATGTCAGTTCTCAATATTAGTCAGTTCCCAATACACTTCTGTTAATTTCCAAAACACTTATGTCAGTTCCCATAACTAGGCAGTTCCCAATACACTTTTGTCAGTTCCTAATAAACTTCTGTCAGTTCTCAATTCACTTCTGCCAGTTCCCAATACACATCTGTCAGTTTCCAATACACTTCTGTCAGTTCCCAATTCACTTCTATCAGTTCCCAATACACTTCTGTCAGTTCCCAATACACTTCTGACAGTTCCCAATACACGTCTGTCAGTTCCCAATTCACTACTTTCAGTTTCCAAAACACTTCTGTCAGTGCCCAATAAACTTCTGTCAGTTGCCATTACTAGTCAGTTCCCAATACACTTCTGTCAGTTCCCGATACACTTCTGTCAGTTTCCAATACACTTCTGTCAGTTCCCGATACACTTCTGTCAGTTTCCAATACACTTCTGTCAGTTTTCAATACACTTCTGTCAGTTCCCAATACACTTCTGTCAGTTTCCAATACACTTCTGTCAGTTCCCGATACACTTCTGTCAGTTTCCAATACACTTCTGTCAGTTTCCAATACACTTCTGTCAGTTCCCAATACTTCTGTCAGTTCCCAATACACTTCTGTCAGTGCCCAATAAACTTCTGTCAGTTGCCATTAATAGTCAGTTCCCGATACACTTCTGTCAGTTCCCGATACACTTCTGCCAGTTCCCAATACACTTCTGCCAGTTTCCAATACACTTCTGCCAGTTCCCAATACACTTCTGTCAGTTCCCAATACACTTCTGCCAGTTTCCAATACACTTCTGTCAGTTCCCAATACACTACTTTCAGTTCCCAATACACTTCTGTTAGTTCCCAAAACACTTCTGTCAGTTCCCAATACATTTCTGTCAGTTCCCAATTCACTTCTGTCAGTTCCCATTACAATTCTGTCAGTTCCCAATTCACTTCTGTCAGTTCCCAATACACTTCTGTCAGTTCCCAATACACTTCTGTCAGTGCCCAATAAAATTCTGTCAGTTGCCATTACTAGTCAGTTCCCAATACACTTCTGTCAGTTCCCGATACACTTCTGTCAGTTTCCAATACACTTCTGTCAATTCCCAATACTAGTATATTATTGTGTAAATCTATCATTAGATTATTATTAGAAAGTAATCCATTGAACTACTCATTAACCTTGTTTCTCATTATTAACGTTCTTCGTGTTTCTCTTCATTATTCTTCCAGTGACATAATGGTGTTTGCTATGGACACAATATCGACGTCGACTCAAATACAGAGCGCTAGTTCGCTCCCTTTAGAACAAAACAAAAGTTAACTTCGTAACTTAATGTTCTTGTAAGTTTCCTTGATGATGTTTCTTCATCTTTGATTACCATCATTCAACAATAATTTCCATTTTTTTTCAAATCAGAGATGCCCTGGAAGATCCAAGTGATGAACTGAGAATAAAGGCTGCATGTTCTAGGCAGATGCAACGCAATGTGCAGGCTCATTTTCTATTTCACATTTGATACAAAATTAAAAACGATTTCACCCTACTGGGAATGGACTCTTATTTAATTCCAAAACTGCGAGTCCAAAGCACTAAGCACACAACCGCTCACCAGTTGATCAGTCATCATCATCAGGTGGAATGTGCATTGTAGATTGTTGCATTCACCACAGCCCATCTGTAAAAATATCTGTCTCTAGCCAAATCTCCCATAGAACGTTGTATTCACCACATCCCATCTGTAAAAATATATGTCTCTAGCCAAATCTCCCATAGAACGTTGTATTCACCACAGCCCATCTGTAAAAATATCTGTCTCTAGCCAAATCTCCCATAGAACGTTGTATTAACCACATCCCATCTGTAAAAATATATGTCTCTAGCCAAATCTCTCATAGAACGTTGTATTAACCACAGACCATTCTGTAAAAATATATGTCTCTAGCCAAATCTCCCATAGAACGTTGTATTAACCACATCCCATCTGTAAAAATATATGTCTCTAGCCAAATCTCTCATAGAACGTTGTATTAACCACAGACCATTCTGTAAAAATATATGTCTCTAGCCAAATCTCCCATAGAACGTTTTATTCACCACAGCCCATCTGTTAAATCTCTGTCTCTAGCCAGATATCCCAAAGAACGTGTCATTCACCATAGCCCATCTATTAAATCTCTGTCTCTAGCCAGATATCACAAAGAGCGTGTCATTCACCATAGCCCATCTGTAAAATCTCTGTCTCTAGCCAGATATCACAAAGAGCGTGTCATTCACCATAGCCCATCTGTAAAATCTCTGTCTCTAGCCAGATATCACAAAGAGCGTGTCATTCACCACAGCCCATCTATTAAATCTCTGTCTCTAGCCAGATATCCCAAAGAACGTGTCATTCACCACAGCCCATCTGTTAAATCTCTGTCTCTAGCCAGATATCACTAAGAACGTGCCATTCACCACAGCCCATCTATTAAATCTCTGTCTCTAGCCAGATATCGCAAAGAACGTGTCATTCACCACAGCCCATCTGTAAAATCTCTGTCTCTAGCCAGATATCACAAAGAACGTGTCATTCACCACAGCCCATTTATTAAATCTCTGTCTCTAGCCAGATATCACAAAGAACGTGTCATTCACCACAGCCCATCTATTAAATCTCTGTCTCTAGCCTGATTTACATTTCTTCTATGTTCATGTTTAAGGTATCATTGATGTCTTGGAACCACCTTCTTCTTGGTCTGCCCCTGATGCGTAGTCCAGGAACCATGCCTTCCATTATTGTTCTTTCCAGCCCGCTATGACTTTTGACGTGGCCATAGTATTTTAATTTCCTCTGTAGAATGTTGCCTTGGAGTCCGTTTGTTTATTAAGCCTTTTAACATTTCATCATTGTTCATTTTCGTTATCCAAGGTATCTATAGGGTTTTTTCTGCAACATTTTATTTGGAAAGAATCTATTTTCTTCTTTGTTGTTTGCGAGAGTGTCTATTATCCACAATCATATTTTGCTATCGATAACATACTTGCCCTCAGTAATTATAATGTTACTACCTAGCTTGTATTGTGCCAAGATTCTTCATGACATTTCCAGACATAATGACGCAGTCGCTTTATAGTTTGTCTTCACTTAATTAAGTGAGGATATTAGAGATGAGCATAGAGAGTTGTCTTCACTTAATTAAGTGAGGATATTAGAGATGAGCATAGAGAGTTCGAGAGTCAGAAGGATGTGAGTCATCAGATAAATGTGAGAAATGGATTAAAGGAGTGGTTATAATTTTTTAAAAATGAAGAGAAACTCGTTAAGGTTGGGAAGAACGTAAGAAAAATAATTAAAAGAAATAATGTTGACAGATGTTGTCAAGATGAAGAGTATGTGTTTCGTGAGTGGTGAGGAGACGTTTTTTTTTTCTCTAGGTAAACTCTCCATCTAATTACATTAGCGCGTGCATGTTTTAAGATCTGTCGCAGGTAAGCCACAGA
Organism: Megaustenia siamemsis; assembly: GCA_032433765.1. Lineage (NCBI taxonomy): Eukaryota > Metazoa > Mollusca > Gastropoda > Stylommatophora > Ariophantidae > Megaustenia > Megaustenia siamemsis. Next base: position 55,745,787 of record JAVIAB010000106.1, read on the forward strand.
AGTGCCTGGGGTCGGATACTAGTGACGTCATTGGAAGCATTTTTTATTTATTGCAGTTTGTACTGGCTGCACGTGCAGGACAACTGTCACGTATGTTTATGCTGACGTGTCAAATTGTATTTATGTGTATGCTCGCATACATGTACTGTTTTATAAGCAAATGCACGCAAGGTCTATCTGAAGAGATGCATGTGTGGACACAATCCACTATTTATCATCATCATATATAAAGACTTGTTCTGCTTTCTTGCACTCATATTTGCATGCATTTTACAATAACTGGTTTTCGCTTTGCCTGACACTCTTATCTTCCAGCACCATATATTTTATTCTGATATACGTATCTAAATGTTGTTACGAACTTATCAGTCCTCACTCGGTTTCCAAGGATTCGCTTCCTATTTTTACCTCACGAACACACACACATTCAGAATCAGAAACATCACGTTTTGACCCGTTATCATGGCTATCATCTTTCCTCAATCCGGAGTCAAGACATGCCAGTAAAGTAAAGACATATTCATTCAAACACAAGACACCAAAGACATTTTTATTTAAACCGAAGACAAATTCACATAAACCTAAGACATATTTACTTAAATCGAAGATATATCCATAGAAACCCAAGACATATTTATTTAAACTGAAGACAAATTCATACAAAACCAAGACATATTTATTTAAACCGAAGACATATTCATATAAACCCAAAACATTAATTTAAACCGAAGACAAATTCATAGAAAATAAAGACATATTTATTTAAACCGAAGACAAATTCATAGAAAACAAAGACATATTTATTTAAACCGAAGAAACATTCATAGAAACCCAAGGCATATTTATTTAAACCGAAGACAAATTCATAGAAAACCAAGACATATTTATTTAAACCGAAGACATATTTATTGAAACCCACATACACATTCATAGAAACTCACGATATAATTAAACCGAAGACATATTCATAGAAACTCAAGACATATTTATTTAAACCGAAGACATATTCATATACACCCAAGACATATTTATTGAAACCCAAGACACATTTATTGAAACCGAAGACATATTCATAGAAACCCAAGACACATTAATTGAAACCGAAGACACATTCGTAGAAACCTAAGACATAGTTATTGAGACCCAAGACATATTCATAGAAACCCAAGACATACTCATAGAAATCCAAGACATATTCATAGAAACCCAAGACATATTTATTGAGACCCAAGACAACGCCAAGACAGTATTAAAATATCGGCTGTTCATCGATTTCCGTGACAACCTCGCGCCAGTTATGATACTTAAAGTCTACACACAAAAAAACCTTAACAATCACATGCCTTTATTAATTGCTAATCTTTCCATAAGAACCAACAACAGTCATATGTCCATAGTTGTATTTAACCTGTGCATTGAAACCTTTTGAATAACAATTACCAAACAGTAATAAGCAAATGTGTGCAACGAATCAATCCTATGCCATGTGATCAAATGTATTGTTGATAAAGCTCTACATCGTATCATCATCACCATGTGCCGTACCGGTTGGCGTTGGCGATCATGTCCTTCCACAATCTTCTATCCACAGTACATCGTATCAGTTCTGTTGTTGACTGTTTTCCATGCCACGACATCAAGCTATCCAGTATTTTCTCTCTTTGTCGTCCGCGATCTCTCTTTCCTTTTATTTTGCCAGTTGTAACCAAGTATTCAAATGTTGATTGTTTCTTTCTGATGTTTTTTAAGAGCTCCCTTTTGTGTTGACCTCTTTGAGAACTTTCTCATTGGTCTTTTCAGCTGTCTAGGGAACTCTCAACATTCTTCTGAGAAATCCCATCTCTGTAGCCGCGACATCGTATAAGGAAAGCATTAATGCTGGCAGGAAGTTAAACGTACCATCTGAGGCGTGTCTGAAGTATTTAAAAAATACGTGGAGAGTATGGCCCTTTTCGTCTTGTCAGATGGTCTAGTGGAAGCTATTTTTTAGTTTTAGGTTTTGTTTTTATCGAAGAACTTCTCTCGTGGCTAATTCTGCCAATGTTTGACAAACACACACGGCCACAGAATGAACAAGCCAGGCCCACTGATCCACAGGGTTTTCAATCCTTTTTCATGGGTCTTTTCTCTTCTAAGTTTTGCCTTAGCACAGTCTCAAATGATGTTACACCATTCCTTATACATGCTCTCCATGATGTGCGATCACTTGTCAGATGTTCCCAGTCATTTTCACAGATGGAGAAGTCATTTAGAGATGATTGACAGATGCCTCTATAAATTCTTCCTTTTATACTCCTCTTTCCCAAATCAATAAAACAAAGCAAAGAAACATTCGTATATTACGCCAAAGTCAAACGCCAAACCGACATTGAAAAAAACCAATTAAAATGGGGGAGGTGGTATACTCTTGGAAAGTAGAAAATGGAATAACTTTGAAGACAGTGGGGCCAAGACAATAGGGGCTTTCTACAGACGACACTCATTATGTAGATAACATGGACAGACACAAAGAAATACTCAGACGGACGATCAGAATCTCAATCATCGCCAAAAACCAAACTATTTAATGGTTATATCGGTATGTGCGTGTCTGCAGAAACAAGAATGTACTAAAAAAATAATATGTATTATAACATATAAAAGTAAATAAAGTAAAGAGCCCCCGTCACGCCAAGTGGCGTATAGGGAATATGGTGTTAGTGACCATAACTTCTACAGACCTTCGGCACATGATTCTTTGGGTAATATGGTCAGTATTACGCCTGTGGAGCCGCTATTACAGGTTGAACAAAGAAGAAATGTTGAACAATAATATTTGGAACAAACAGAGCACGATAGAGCAATGAACTGCCGCATCGACGCTTTTGCTCCATATCAACGTCTTAAATGGTTTCCGGATTTTTATTCTGGGAATGAAGACGGTACTGGCGTAATGCTGACGATATTGTAACATTTACCGATGGTTGAAACAAATATGAGACCTAGAGCTATATTCCGCATACGTCATGGGCATGGCGGGGTTAAACTATTAATAAACGTTATAGTTGAATCTATAATGTATTGATGAGGTGTGATGTTATCATTACATGTAATGTCAGACAGTGAACCATCGGGGACATGGCTAAAGATTGGCAGACAGATGATAAAATGGGGATGAGAAAATCGATGTCAATCTTGGGGTAGTGTTTAAATAATAGTCTCGGATGTGGTTGCTCATAAGTCAACCACCAATAGCACAAGGAGAGCAAAAGAACAAATATAACATACACTAATTCAGTTATGTTAAGTTACGACCGTTATCACTGCACTCCTGAACACATCCATAGGTGGTTTGATATTTTACTCGAAATGCTGAGATCCTAGGAGCAGAGTTATTGAGTTATTTGCGGGTCATCATTATTGCACTCTGAACATGTCTATAGGTGTTCAGACACCCTCTTTAGCAAGTCTCGTAGTGTCCAGCGACTGAAGTCTCCAGTTCTGTGTTGGTTGATAAGTCTTCTTATACACCCACTAAGTTTCTCGTTTTTTCTTGTGCACATGATGTCCGCTCGACCCATTGGTTGACCGTCTTCAAGGACAGCGAAGCTAACCAACCTGTCCGTTCTTTCATTTCCCCGTACTTCCGCATGTCCAGGGACGTAGACAAATGTGAACTTACGTATTTTTGACTTCTGCAATGCAATGACTCTACCCATTGCATGCGCACCTAGCCCGCCTACACTTTTTTATCATGCTCATCGAATCACTGAGTATTCCTATGGATCCTAAAAGGAGAACCCTGACCTAGGCGCAGGTGCTCGTCTTCACGACTTGAGACTGCTAATAATTAATGAAGTGACAATGCCATAGTGGTTAAGGCGTAGCTTGACGGAAAAAAGCAATAAAGGTTAAATCTAAATATGGCGACGTCCTGTTGTACATCTTAACTCTTTCAATACCAGAGGTTTTTATCAATGCAACGGAAAAGATTTCAGATACAAAATTCCATGGTTTTACATATTAATAAGCGTGTTTATATTTATCTAAGACATAACATATTGCATATGAATATTTAGATATTTGGGCAAGGTATTAGATTTCACCAGTACCAAGATGATACAAGACATATTAAAGAATACGGTATGATGAAGGTCACACTAATCAAATTCAGAGTGACGCACTGTGCGGCGAAACGTAGGCGGCCGAAATCAGCATGACGCACTGTGCGACGAAACGTAGGCGGCCGAAATCAGCATGGCGCCGTATCGGCTAGGCACTGGATGTTACTTACTTATAAATCAGGGGCCTGTTTGGGAAATAATGATTCCGTCGCTCTGGTGTAAACTCCAACCGATTACTTCCGAGCCTAAGGCGAGTACTCTAAACTCAAAGCTGCAGCAATTGTCGATATGGAATCTACGAACAATCGTGTCATCAAAGTCAATGTATTTATTTATTAGTCAATCCATGCAAGGAAACAGGCATGAAAAGTAAAATAGGAACAAAACAAGAACTGGGTAGTAACAGCTCAAACAAACAAAACAACACCCATGATGCAAATTCCTAACAAATTCATTCACTATTTGATAACAATAAAAACATTAAAATAATTATTTGCTATTTTCCTTGTTTGCACATTTTTTATAGTTGTATATATCTTTATACTTATAGTATCGCTGTATTAACAAAAGAAAACATGGGGAAAATGTAATAGTTATATTAGAAATAATAGTAATAAAATGAATGATGTTAAATCGGTGAAAACAATTAACACTAATGAAAGTTGCAAGTGACTCGACTAAAAGAATTCAAGGCAAGTACAGAGAGAGAGAGAGAGAGAGAGAGAGAGAGAGAGAGGCAAATTAGAGGAGAAACAGAACAAAGCGTATATGGAAGGATGCGTGTTTAAGCAGTAAGATAAAGAAAGCGAATCATGGGCAGGTAATTTTAACATAATATGAGAAGAAGAGTGTAATATATGGGAATACATGTTTAATGTTTGGAAATTGCAAGATTAGTCAGTTAAAAATTAACACCATAGCATATGTTTATCAATCCATTTAAGGGTCATTGAATAAATCCATAGATTCATTCACTATCTAGCCATCAATACAGATATACAACATAGCACATACATTGATATATACATCCGTCCGTCCGTTAAATCTCATCTCATATCATATTATCTCACATAATCTCACATAATCTCATATCATATCTTCTCATATCATATTATCTCACATCATCTCATATGATATCATATCATATCACATCATTTAATCTAATCTAATTTAATATAATATAATCTCATCTAATCTCTTATCATCTGGGGGGACTGGTTGGTTTCGAGGCAAGACGCCGGCCTCGAGACAGAGAGGTTGTGGGTTCAAATCCCGGCTGCACCGGTTGGGATTTTAATTTATGATTTCTCTCTGCGGTAACCACCCCTGGTCTCAGCAGCGAGGCCCGGCTTGAAACGTCAATTACTCATCGACGGAAAAAAATATGAGTACCTCCGAAGTCGGAGTTATCTGCCTGTGCGGCGAGGGACCCCTGTGCACACGGTTGCCAGGGAAAAATGGATTAACACGCAACATTCATTTCCTAGTCTCTAGGGACTTCGTCAGAGGTAAAAGCTGGTGAACGAAGAAAAAAACATCATCTAATCTCATATCATCTCATCTAATCTCATATGATATCATCTAATCTCATATCGTATCATCTAATCGCATATCATCTAGTCTAGTATAATCGCATATCATCTAATCTCATCATATTATCTCATCTCATCTCATCATCCCATCACCTCGTTACATCACCTCATCTCATCTCAACATCTCATTACATCAATTCATCATCCAATCCATCCATCCATCCATCTATGTAAGATAAATGTGAGAGAGGAAAAATAAGAAGAAAGGGAGGTCCACATATAGATGAAAAGACATACAGAAGTTCACAAAGACCAGTTTATAGATGCACATAATATATTGCTAAAGTAAAAGTAAGTAGTAGGCTCGTCACACCAAGTGGCGTATAGGGAAATATGGTGTTAGTGACCCTATATTTTACAGACCTTCAGCATATGATTTTTGGGGTAATGTGGTCGGTATTACGCCCGTGCTGCTTAGCTTTCCCAGAAAAATCCGGTACCCATTAAAGGCTGGGTGAACCCGGAAGCCGTCGGTTGGGATCGAACCGTACCCCTTGTCCTTTGTAGTCCAGTTCACTAACCACTGAGCTATCGCGGCTCCCATTGCTAAAGTAGTTTATAAAAATAAATAATAATTAGTAAATTCCGATTGAAGTAATAAAAAAAGCTAACAACGCTAAAGTTAGCGTTTTCTTTTTGAAATAAGCAAGCACATGTTTTACTTTAATCCTAATAATATCTTTCAATTAATCAGAACCTAATTAAGTGATAACAAAATCAGAAGGATAAATTTGTGTAATTTAAAATTAGGTTTGTATTTAAAATGTATAGTAAATTAAAGAAAACACTAAGGAAAAGAACAATAAAAGAACACGTTAACTGGCTAGTTTGTGTAAGATGTAAGAATTGAACATTTAACGGTTATGTGTACATACATACATTCATTTATGTACACACATATACACACATACATACACACACTTACGCGTGCACGCACACACATACATACATTCATACATACGTGCGTATGTACTTACATACTATCTATTATCTATCATACACGCATACGTACGTACGTATATACATATGAACATATACATATGTACATATACATACATACGTTTGGGGGCTTCGCTAACGTATTTGGGAAAACCACCGGACTTGGCTACCGACGTTCGAACAACCCGTGTTCGATTCGCGCTAGAAGTTGTCTGAGTTATACTCGTGGTTGGGGAAAAAAAAACCGCGGTCAACCCAGCCACTGACAGAAATTGGTACCAGGGTATTACTCTGGGAAGGTGAGGAATGCCGCCTCGCATCGTGAGTTTCAATGTTTGAAGCGACAATACCTAGAAGTCTCCGAACATTTCTGAATAGGGTGGCCGAGCACATATAGGTGAAAACTCACGTGCTAAGTAAGACGCCGATTCTAGTCTCGTACTTTATCATTACTTTTATACATACGTAAAAACATACGTACATACATACGTACATACATACGTACAAATCTACATAAATGTATAAATACAATATCGGGAAGTTATATGCTCTCAGTAATTTCAACTTTGCTGGTATATGTAAATATACACATATATATTTTGTTCAGCACAGCTCTTACTATATTTATCATGTAATCATACATTGTGAATGTGGCTGATTTATGATTGTCTAATGATTGTCAATACAGATATTAGTCAGCCATGTGTGATAGTTTCATTAGTTTTAATTGAGTGCTAAAAATAACATATGACGCTCATTTGTGATATTTCATGTTCTTTCGTTGATTATATACAATGACATAAGTCGCTCATTTGTGATATTTCATGTTCTTTCGTTGATTATATACAATGACATAAGTCGCTCATTTGTGATATTTCATGTTCTTTCATTGATTGTTAACACTTCCATCAGCTGCTCATATTTGATATTTTAATGAGTTTTCTTTGCCTGTTAACAATGCCGTCAGTACGACAAACAGTTCTGACAGAATAAACAACTAAAATATGCACTCCAAAAACAACATATCCATACTAAAAAGTGCAACAAAGGAAAGTAAATAAAGTTTAAAACACAAAAGGAAGCAGATTTTGCAAATTAAAATGATGGGGAAAGTGGGTGTTGGTTGGAGGGTAAAAAGCAGAGGAGAACTTCCAATCACGCGCAAAACCTCTAAGTTAAGTCATCCAGTACCTGCTCGAGGACACTGATCACGTGGTGCAGAGAAGAAGCCAGAAGAATGCGACCTGCTTCCGGTGTCAAGTTCTTCCCTGGACACAAGCCGAGACTTGAGCAGACGACCTTCAAAACTTGCTTTAAGCGTGGCAGAGGAAGATGGCGATAGTAATGTCTGGACAGACCAAACTTTGACAGCGTACGCAATATTAATTTATAACTTTTCATCTCATTGGTCAAGACTGGAACCGGACTAATTAACGAGGGTTTTGATTGGTTATCACAGTCTGAATTGGTTGAAAAAGTTCTGGAACAATTTGAGTCTGTCGATAATTCCGTATCTTTAACAATGTCAGGGTCAATCATCCGGGCGTTTAAGTTTTCCAGTAAATATTCTTTGAAGATGATTCTGCTGGCTGTGTCAGCAATGGTGTATTCCAGTGCGTCTTGGAAATCATCTTCGTACTCTTGACAGCTGTAGAAATAGTGCTCGTTTCGTTCGTCATCTTCATAAATAACAGGTAGAATCTTGAACCGAGAATTCTTCGTTACGTTGATGAACTCCTCGTCTGATGAATCATCACTGCTATCAAAACTATCATCGCTGTCATCATGAGCATCGACTTCCTCGTCATCATCACTGTCTGAGTCATCATGAGCGAGACAGGCACACTTTGTATCAGTATTGTTTGTATCACTTACTTGATTTTCGATAATATCTTCATCACTTGATACAGGGATCGCTAGTGTGTAGTAATTATCGATGCTGTTATTCGAATCCAATGTATCGGTTTCATCTTTTAAATCGTTCTCCAGATTCATGGTTATTTCCGCCCAAACAGATTTCTCCAGATTCGAATATGAATTATCCGTTGCTAACAAGTCCATACACGTGGGAGACATTTGGTTGAGTTCGATCGATGCATCGTCCTCAGAATCGTCGACAACAACCACAGACATAACAGAATGTCGATTATGCAAGACAGTGTCGTTGTTAACCAAAACCCCACCATTGTTGGCAACTGTTCCTAGATCTGGAAGTAAGTGAAATAGGCTGTCTGTGCCTTCCTGACAGTTTGTCTTGTCTGTTTTTGGAGCTTTTTCATTTTTGTCTGAATGTGAAGATTCCGAATTTAAAGATGTCAGAAGAATAATATCTTCAGAACTAATATGAAGAAATGTTCCCATGGTGACGTCATCGTTACTGGAGGATGGATGCGAATTTACAAGTGACGAGGAAGCTACATTTTCACACTGGGCATAAGGAGAGTGAAATGTGTTGCGGTTAACTGGACATTTAGGGCTTTGTTTTGTTGAGCTGATTAGATCACATGTATCTGGGGTTTCGTTGGTCGCGGGGTATGGGAATGGTTCCAGAATTGTAGGAAATATTTCTTGTGAGCTTGTTTTAACGATAAGGTCATTTTGTTCACACAGGTTGGTCTGAGTTGATGTATGATCTTGTGGAAATTTATCAGTCTTTAAGCATCTTATGCCGCAGTATTGATTGTTAGCTTGCTGGCTGTACGGTTGTGTTTTGTCTTGTGACTCGTCGGTCATAAGTGTTGATGTGCTTGTTGGAAACACCGTTTCGGTATTAAGTAATTCTGAAGAGTGATCATATTGGTCAAGAGGATAAAATATAGTATCTGTATTTGGTCCAGATGGTCCGATCTTTGTCAGTTGATTGCTTAATTGCATGCCTTCATTTGTAAGTTGGTTACATGTTTGTATAGACTCATTTGCAAGCTGGTTGCATGATTGCATGGACTCATTAAAAAGCTGGTTTGATGATTGTGTACTCTCATTTGTAAGCGAGTTGTACGATTGTATGGACTCATTTATGAGCTGGTTGCATGGTTTCAGGGATTCATGAGCTAGTTTGATAGACGGTTGCATGAACGATCTGTCATTGATAGAATCATTGCCCAAAGTCTCACCACTGACCCTTAAAGACGACTCCATCTGCTCTCCATATTCGTGGAGGTGTGTGCAATAACGATCATCTTGCAGAATGGAATACAAATTCAGCGATGTTTCTAATACTGTGAGAACCTCTGAGACTTCAGCCTGTTTTCTTTCATGATCTGAAATCAGCGATGTTTCTAATACTGTGAGAACCTCTGAGATTTCAGCCTGTTTTCTTTCATGATCTGAAATCAGCGATGTTTCTAATACTGTGAGAACCTCTGAGACTTCAGCCTGCTCTCTTTCATGATCTGATTTTGAAGGAGCGTTACAATGGCCGTCTATGATCGCATGTTTTGATTTGTCTACAGCACATATAGTTGAACCAACCACTTCTAGTTGTTGGCGAATCCCCGATTCCGCAACTGGAATACACTTTAATGTGTTCATTTGATCATTTGATGCCGTTGATTTTTTATCAGTTGATGTCCAATTACCGGAAACAGTCGATACCGTTTGTGATTGTTGCATACATGCTAGATTTGTTTGATTGGTCGGTATTTCAGAGATGTTTGGTTGTGTGACTGTGTGGCATTTTGTGAATGATTCTGTCTGAACTGTAGTTACTGTACATGCAGAGCCTTTAGATAGTGCAATTATGGAACCATTAGATGGTGACTCTCTTGAGCCTTTAGATGGTATATATGTGGGATCTTTAGATGGTATATCTGTGGATTCTTTATATGATGTATCTGTGAGATCTTTAGATGGTATATCTGTGGGTTCTTTAGATGGTACATCTGTGGGATCTTTAGATGGTATATCTGTGGGATCTTTAGATCGTATATCTGTGGGATCTTTAGATGGTATATCTGTGGGATCTTCAGATGCTGTATCTGTGAATCCCATTGCGCCTATATCAGCGAGACACTTTATTGTCGCATCTATTAGTCTCTCTACTGTTGAGTCTATGGGGTCATTTGAGATTGTATCTGTGGGGCCCTTCACCATTGTATCTGTGGGACCCTTCACCATTGTATCTGTGAGGCCCTTCACAATTGTATCTGTGAGGCCCTTCACCATTGTATCTGTGAGGCCCTTCATTGTAGTATCTGTGGAGCCTTTCACTGTTTTATCTCTAGGGCGCTTCATTGTTATATCTGTGAGGCCCTTCACTGTTGTATCTGTGAGGTCCTTCACTGTTGTATCTGTAGGGCCCTTCACTGTTGTATCTGTGAGGCCCTTCACTGTTGTATCTGTGAGGCCTTTCATTGTTGTATCTATGATGCCCTTCATTGTAGTTTCTGTGGAGCCTTTCACTGTTTTATCTCTAGGGCGCTTCATTGTTATATCTGTGAGGCCCTTCACTGTTGTATCTGTGAGGCCCTTCACTGTTGTATCTGTAGGGCCCTTCACTGTTGTATCTGTGAGGCCCTTCACTGTTGTATCTGTGAGGCCCTTCATTGTTGTATCTGTGAGGCCCTTCACTGTTGTATCTGTAGGGCCCTTCACTGTTGTATCTGTGAGGCCCTTCACTGTTTTATCTGTAGAGCCCTTCACTGTTGTATCTGTAGGACCCTTCACTGTTCTATCTGTAGGGCTCTTCACTGTTGTATCTGTAGGACCCTTCACTGTTGTATCTGTAGGACCCTTCACTGTTGTATCTGTAGGACCCTTCACTGTTGTATCTGTAGGACCCTTCACTGTTGTATCTGTAAGACCCTTTATTGTTGTATCTGTAGGGCCTTTCACTGTTGTATCTGTAGGACCCTTTATTGTTGTATCTGTAGGACCCTTCACTGTTGTATCTGTAGGACCCTTCACTGTTGTATCTGTAATACCCTTTATTGTTGTATCTGTAGGGCCTTTCACTGTTGTATCTGTAGGACCCTTTATTGTTGTATCTGTAGGACCCTTCACTGTTTTATCTGTAGGACCCTTCACTGTTGTATCTGTAAGACCCTTTATTGTTGTATCTGTAGGACCTTTCACTGTTGTATCTGTAAGACCTTTCACTGTTGTATCTGTAGGACCCTTCACTGTTGTATCTGTAGGACCCTTCACTGTTGTATCTGTAGGACCCTTCACTGTTGTATCTGTAAGACCCTTTATTGTTGTATCTGTAGGGCCTTTCACTGTTGTATCTGTAGGACCCTTTATTGTTGTATCTGTAGGACCCTTCACTGTTGTATCTGTAAGACCCTTTATTGTTGTATCTGTAGGACCCTTTATTGTTGTATCTGTGGGTCCTTTTACTGTTGTATCTGTAAGGCCCTTCACTGTTGTATCTGTGGGGTCCTTTGCTGTTGTTTCTGTTAATGTTTTTGCTGTTGCATCTTTGAAGGGCTTTTTTGTTGTATCTGGATGGACTGTTGAAGTTATTAAACTTTTCGATGCTGTATTTGTGAGCTCTGTTGCAGTTCTTTCTGTTGAACCTTTAGATGCTGTATTTGTGAGCTCTGTTGCAGTTCCCTCTGTTGAACCTTTAGATGCTGTATTTGTGAGCTCTGTTGCAGTTCCCTCTGTTGAACCTTTAGATGCTGTATTTGTGAGCTCTGTTGCAGTTCCCTCTGTTGAACCTTTAGATGCTGTATTTGTGAGCTCTGTTGCAATTCCCTCTGTTGAACTTTTCGATGCTGTATTTGTGGGATCTGTTGGAGGTCCCTCTATTGGCGCTTTTGGTATTGTTTTGCTTGCACCTTTTGATATATCACCCGTGTGGCCTTTTGATGTTGAAGTTGCAATTTCATGTTCCACTCGTTGACGTTGTTCTTCATTGGCAATACATGTTTCCTTGTCTGATCCTGTAATGTGAACCTGTTGACAACCTGGCGTTTTATTATCGTTTTGTAAAAGAATCGTCTGACATGGCAACACCTGAGTACTGGACATGGGTGAATGTGTCGAGAAATTCAATTCATGATTTGTTTCCTTACATGACTGTTTAGGAATAGATTCACTTATCAAGCCGACGACGACAGCGTGACTGGCTTCCTTGGCAACCGAAGGTAAGGTGAGTTCATTGTTTTGTGATTCTGCTTCCGGAAGTGAAAGGTCATTTTGAGAAGGTTTTAATATTTCACGAGTACTTCCTGGCAGAGTGGATGTTAGTGGAACAGAATTTAAATTGCTTGACGTTTCTAGTGCATCCTCATAAATCACTTCGTAAAAGTCACGTTCTCCTTTCAGTGTTTCAGTGTTTAAGACGTCGGATACAGCGTCGACAAAAGGGAAATCAAGAGATGAGGCCAGTGATACCAAACTTTCCTTTCTGTTGTAAATGTCGCATTCATACGTGTCTGAGACATCAGTGGGAGTTATAGATACAATATTGACCTTTCTACATGTGGGGATTTCAAAACATAGACCTTGTCTGTCATCTGACCAAGATGGCCGGCTAGGCTGCTCTGCCAGGACATAGCATTCTCCACCAGAAAACCGCGATAATAAAATTTTCAAGTGATCTCCCTTTTGCCTTGAATCGATATCATTGAATCTGGGCACGTACGTGTTCGCATCATCAAAATCATCCGGAGATTCCTCTTCATCTGAACTATCCGCGGGCTCGTTTTCAACAATGTTATCACTTTTATCAACAAATTGCTCCTTTTTCTTTTTCTTTTCACGAGGATCCCCATTTGTTGATCGTGAGCTTGTGACAGTGTTGATTATTCGTTTGAAATAAGCTGCCACTGCTTGCATTATTTAAAAATGAAGTTAACTATACGATTAACTAACGTATAGTTAATTTACAATACAATTTTTGAATATATTTAATGTATGGAGGAAATCTGTATCATTAGCCAACCTCCTTTGCAAGTTATGTGCCATGTTTGTTTTCCCTCAGTATGTAATGAACTCAACGGTATATATTTTCTAAATATATTCTAAAAACTGTCGTTGTGCTCTCCTGTTGAGAAATGTTAAGACTGATATTGATCCAGTGATTTTCTGCGATGTAATTACAAGAAGCTAAAGGTGATATCCTCACATCTGTCTCTGTTAGTCAATCAGTGATGAATTATGAATCAGAGACTGTTTTATTTTACTAACGTTGAAATGCGCGGAGAATAACCAGTCTGATATAACGATTAGGTATCATCATTGTTCTATAATGGACTGTGCCATCAGCTCAGGGTTGATGTTGCTTTCATAACAACGCATGTTACACAAGTTGATGGTAATTGGTTCTACTCTCAGTTAACGGCATCAACAGTTTAACACAACAGCCAGTCAAACGCTAAACAATGAATGTAACACTTCTCTTATTAGACGATATTAGCGTTTAATACAAGTGTGCTATCAAAATGATCGTTGCATATGTGAACGAACGCTTAGATAGGTTTTTGCCTATTTTGTTATAAATTATATAGTTTTAAAATTGTAAATGATTTTTCGTTTTAAATGAACTAATTCGCTTTAAAGCCGTGTTCGTTTAAATAACGTCCTTGGTTATAAACAAATCATGATACATTTTTTTTCTCACTGATTCATTCAGTTATCTATGATGCTTCGCTTTAGATCAATTTTACAATAATTTGTTATTAATTATTTGCTATTATCAATAGTTACAATGATTTGTTTTGTTACTTTCCATATCTTTTAGCAAATATACGTAGAGCTTCAAGCAGCAGAATTTGTCAACAAAATATTGTTGGTTAATACAGTGCACATCGACTAGAATATCAGGGCTGCTAATGTAAATACATAACAATAAAGCAAATCTGTTCACTGTGAAATTGATCAAGCAGGGTTCTGTATGATTTAAAATAATTAGATTTGAATTTTTTAAAAATCGTTTGACTGTGAAAATGAGCGCACATATTTACTGATACTCATAATATGTTTAAAATGGCTTAGCACTGATTGCATTTCTAGTTTTAATGAAGCACACAGTCTGACTGTCAATATAAGCATGAAGCACACAGTCTGACTGTGAATATAAGCACGCATCAACGAACCACATATGACTGCGAATGTATATATATATATATATATATATCTTGTCTAACTGTAAAATGACAATTAAAACATGAGTCTAAATGTTCATAACAGTAGAAAATCAGCACATGAAGCATATATAAGCACCGACATCCTTCGTCTAAGACATCAGCTTACATATATCAAGCAACACACGACACAGCCGGCCGGCTTCAGCACGCCTTTTAACACACAGAATAACTCACTATAAACACATACACACAATACGAAGCCAGCACAGAAAAGCGATATACACACATCAGCACATTTTCAACACATTGGCTACGCACCCAAATGTGTCATGGGAAGGAAAACTCCTTCCGGTTCAATCTTGCCTTTCCCACGATGCACGGGGAGGAAACTCCGCTTTGTTCCACCAGGTAGAAACGAAAAGTCAAAGATAGAGAGACGGAAAGCAAAGGAAAACAGCACACAAGTAGTGATAATATAATAAAAATGAAGCGTCTGCTGGTTCGAAACGATATATGGAGAGAGGGAGGGTAATAGATCGTTGGATGAGTTCCCCAGGTAAGCTCAGGTAACATACCTGAACGCCAGATGCAATTCTACCTTCGAATAAATAACTAGACCTTCTAGAGACTCCTTGAAAGCCTCCTTCACTTTAAATCCGACAATGCATCGCTGCACCCATACGACCTTGACCATTCCAATTACAATAAAGCTACATATTAAAATAACAGCTTATGGCGGTGCTTAGATCACTTGTTCCTATTCGTCCGTGTTCAGAAAAACAGATTTACTGTTCTAATGATGCTATGTTATATGTAACAAGTGATCTAATTTAGAAATAGGTTGTTGATGCTAGTACGGTTCCGTGCCAGAAGATGGCAGAAGTTTTGGAGTAGAGAGTTTGCCAAGCTCTGGCATTGAGGGAAGGGAAAGGTGGTAGGGGAGTGTGGATAGAAGTGGCAGGGTGCGAAGTAGAAGCATTGAAATGAATGGATACTTGCTAGTTAAAAAAAAAAAAATCTTTAAACACGCAGGGATATAACGTGTTGATGAGTGATGAGGTTCGTGTGTTGCGATTACTAACATGTGTTTGTCTACCAGGGTGTGTGTTTGTCTACCAGGGTGTGTGTTTGCCTACAAGGGTGTGTGTATGGCTATAAAGATGCATGTTTGTCTACAAGGATGTGTGATTGTCCACACGAGCTTGTCTACTAAGTGTGCGTGTTAATTTACCAAGATTATTTGTCTACAAGGGTGTGCTTTTGTTTACAAAGGTGTGCGTTTGTCTACAAGGATGTGTGTTTGTCTACAAGGGTGTGCCTTTGTCTACAAGAGTGTGCGTTTGTCTAGAAGGGTGTGCGTTTGTCTACAAGGGTGTGCGTTTGTCTAGAAGGGTGTGCGTTTGTCTAGAAGGGTGTGTTTGTTTATTCGATGTGCGTCTTTATCTGCCAAAATGTGCATTTGTCTGCAAAGATGCCATCATAATCATTGAGTGCCATCTCCGCATTGAAGGTTGGCTACCATGGAGCGACATCCTGCTCTGTCTCTTGCTTTGACAGTACAATTTGTCATAGGCTGACTTGTCCATCTTTTGATGTTACTCGTCCATGTTAGTCTTGGTGTGCCTCTGCCTCTATTACTTTGTATTTTCCCTTCCAAGATTACTTTTATTAGGCTGCTGTGTCTTTTAACATGTCCCAAAAATCTCATTTGTCTTGTTTGAATTATGTTTAGTAGTTCTCTTTACATTTTTAGTTTTTTTTTTAAGACTTCATCATTTGTTTTCTTTCCTTTCCATTCAATTCTTCCTATTCTTCCATATTTCAAAGGCTTCAATTTTCTGTTCTGTTTTCTTGACTAATATCCATGTTTCTGTACCATACAGGAATGTTGGAAGTATATAACATTTTGCTATTCTTAGTTTTAACCTTGGTGTTATTTTGTCTAGATCATTTCCTACTTTTGGTATCAACTGCAGAATGACGGCCTCGGATTAGCCATGAATGCACATAAGGTAACTTAAAGTACGAGACTTCAAACGGTGTCTTAGCACGAGAGTTTTCACCCATATATGCTCGGCCGCCTATCCAGAAATATTCGGAGACTACTGGATAGTGTTGCTTCAAGCATCGAAACTCACGGTGCGAGGCGGCATTCCTCACTTTCCATAGTAATACCCTAGTATCCATTTCTGCCAGTGTCTGGGTCGACCGCGGGGGTATTTCTTTCCAACCACGAGTATAATTCACACTGCTTCCAGCGGGAATAGAATACGGGTTATACTGGTACACCAGCGGTAGTTTTCCCAACTAGGCTCCCACATATTTAATAGAAATGAATTTGGTGAGAGATGAACACCAGTGCAGAGATTGTCCGTACAAGCAGAGATGACCCTGGAGACTTTAACTAGAAGGTTCATCTGAGAGAAACCCCTTTTACATTCAGTAGAAGATACTGCAATTGTTTCCAAAGTGTGTTTTGGAAGAAGTTGCATGTCTAGGAATTTATTTTCTTGAAGATATTTCACGAAAACCAGGAAGCATATTTTGCTGTCAATAAATTGGAATTTTAACATGAAAAAAAATCGTGCCGGTACTTACTGCTGAAAAAATAAAACATAGAGAATACATAACATAATCACATTTCAGCTCCGTGAGCTATACGTCGGTGTACAACGAGCCACAGTACTCTCTAGTATAGCCGTGACATCATTCAAATAACGCAAGTTTCTACTAATAAATAGGCATCAATGCCTATAGAGGTCACACTTACTACAACCATACAATATCTAACTACCTTGCACTGTGTATTTCGGCAATCAGCTCCACGTTGCCATTTCAACAGCAGAGCGGCTAATAAAATGGCGTTCTGTTTATTGAAATATAAAGAAGGACAGCTAATAGGCGGCTGTCCTATATTGTGGCTCCTGTAATAATCAATGCTCTGCGACATTATGATAAAAAAAAAAAAAACTTTCAACAAAATGTAAAAGACGTTAATCGTCAAACCGTGTTTTTCGCATAATTTATATTGTAAATAATTTAGATAGTGTGGTTTAATTATAATTATGTGAATTTAGAGGAATAATTAAAACAACTAATTTATATAGAGTAATGGCTGTAATGTGTATGTCGCAAATTACCTGGTTACTCAACCTAGAAATTCGGTCTCACGTCCTGGCCTCCTCAACTTTCCACCGAAGATACGCCGCTGCTTCACGTACAATTGTTGAAAAGATGCCAGGATTATAACTAAAACGCCACTTAATGTATACAGCAAACAGCTGAGCATGCTTACTAATATACCAGACACTAGAACACACCATCTCCATCCAACCAGCAACACAATTCTATTCTTCAAATTACCTCCCCTGTAATGTCATGCAATTCAAGGTGACTTATACTCACTGCTTCTTCTATTTAAACAGAAGTGCTAAATCAGAAACACGTAACCACTGAAGTTATTAGTGTGAACATAACAGAAGTAACGAGAAGAGATAATTAGCGATAAGTAACACACACACACACACACACACACACAAATATAAACGTAAATGCCAAAAGCGAGAATAGAATGTTATTAATAATTTTTAAAACATTAATGACGAGAAGATTAGATTAACAAGGAAAATATAGCGTTAATAAGAATATACAGAATTAGATTCTGTTGTAAGACAGGGGTGGGCAACCTTTTATTTTCTGGGGGCCGGATCTGAGAACTATGAAGACGTCCAGGGTACCGTCATCTAATGAAACTATTATATAAATTACCTCATTTGCATTCACATATGAACAAATCTTGTTGGTGGTGGAGAGTGGAAAACAGAAAAGGAAGTGGAATGAAAGGGAGAGGTGTGAGACAGAAACATAAGGGAGGAGGAGCAAATTCATCACAAAATTATAATTAGAAAGCTTACTAGCTTAATGAGAGGGTTTGTGCCTGAACTTCATGCACAAGGTTGTCCATGTTTGGTGGTGTTTGACTAACAGCAGTGAGTAGTGTGTTTTCTAAATTCATGTCAGTTAATAAATTTCTTGCTCTTGTATTACTCTCTATTTATTACTTGCTCTTGTATTACTCTCTATTTATTACTTGCTCTTGTATTACTCTGTATTTATTACTTGCTCTTGTATTACTCTGTATTTATTACTTGCTCTTTTATTACTCTGTATTTATTACTTGCTCTTGTATTACTCTGTATTTATTACTTGCTCTTTTATTACTCTTTATTTATTACTTGCTCTTGTATTACTCTCTATTTATTACTTGCTCTTTTATTACTCTCTATTTATTACTTGCTCTTGTATTACTCTCTATTTATTACTTGCTCTTGTATAAATCTCTATTTATTACTTGCTCTTGTATTACTCTCTATTTATTACTTGCTCTTGTATTACTCTCTATTTATTACTTGCTCTTTTATTACTCTTTATTTATTAATTGTTATCTCAAGCGAGGACCGAGTGTATAATACTTTTCAAATCGAGCACAAGGGCATGTCAAAATAGCTTGGTGGGCTGGTTGTGGTCCGCGGCACGTAGGTCGCCCACCTCTGTTGTAAAAGAAAGATGTGGCATTGAATCGATTCTAAATTACACGCATAGACAGAAAATGAATAAGTTTTTGAATTCATATGGAAATAATGCCAAGAGATTCTATGACATAAAAAAAAAATAAAAGAGGTGATGACAGAAGATTTCACAGTGGACCGAGGGTAAGATAGACCGACACATCCGAGAAAAGCTACAACAACGTCTATTGACATTGGTTGAGTCTTCCAGGATGGCAAGAACTAGAACTTTCTATCTGCCTTGACACGCGAAAGGGTTTAAGTAAGTATAAGCTCCACAACCCCTTCTTAGGCGTATAGGGAATATAGTATTAGAGACTATACTTTTTCTGCGTATAGGGAATATAGTATTAGAGACTATACTTTTTCTGCGTATAGGGAATATAGTATTAGAGACTATACTTTTTCTGCGTATAGGGAATATAGTATTAGAGACTATACTTTTTCTGCGTATAGGGAATATAGTATTAGAGACTATACTTTTTCTGCGTATAGGGAATATAGTATTAGAGACTATACTTTTTCTGCGTATAGGGAATATAGTATTAGAGACTATACTTTTTCTGCGTATAGGGAATATAGTATTAGAGACTATACTTTTTCTATGACAACGGAACAATTCGGCTGGTGTGGATCACGCCAGGGCACCTTTACTTAAACAAAATTATATGGTACCCATTTTAGAGACAGGATGAACTCCGGAATCTTGTCAGACAGAAAAAAAAATCCGTCACTTCAGGGAATCGAACACCTCGGCCCCTCTGATCAGGAAGTGAATACACTAACTACTTAGCCCGCCCCCCCCCCGCCCGCCCGAGATGTAATATAAGAGGAAAAAGGGGGGGGGGGGAATAAAAGAAGAAAAAAAAAAGAAAAGGTGTAATACAATGTTGATATCACAAAAATAATGTTAATGAAAAAAAAACATCATCATCAAGTACCATGCCTACTGACGTAGGTGATCATGTCTCTCCACAACTTTCGATCTCGACATTTGTTTATATAATTTCTGCTGTTGACCTTCTGCTATCTCTTAAGCTGCCCAGTTACCTTTTTCCTTGCTTCCCTCTATCTCTTCATCCCTCAATTTTCCCAGTTGTTACAATATATTCCAGTTGTTCTCTTCTCATTACATGGCCAAAGAATAATGATTGTTTCTTCCTAATATTGGAAATTAGCTCTCTTTTGCTTTGGCCTCTATCAGACCGTTTTCATTGCTCTCCTTAGCTGTTCATGGTATTCTCAACATTCTTCTGTAAAACCACATTACTACAGCCTCCAGTGATTTTTTTGTCTGTTGTCCTTTTGTCCACGATTCACATCCATATGTTAAGACTGGCTCCACATAACATTTAAAAACTCTTTCTTTTGTGTCTATTGTCTTAGGCGTATAGAGACTATAGTATTAATGGCCATAGTTTTTTTTTATGACAACGGCACAATTCGGCTGATGTGGTCGGTATCACGCCAGGCCACCATTACTTAAAAAATAACTGGTACCTATTTTTAAAGACAGGATGAACTCCGGAGTTTTGCCGGGCTAGAAAAAAATTGCACCAGTTCAGGTAATCGAACTCTGGTCCCTCTGATCAGGAGAAGCGAGCACACTAACTACTCAGCCTCCAGACGGCTTTAATAGTTTCAAGACAACGTTTGCATGTTAAAAATGCTACTATTTGTAATTTAATACTCAATGATTCTCTTGCCAATTAAAACTGGCGTGCTAAAACGCCGCCGATTCAAGTCTTCTACCATACCTTTATATTATTTTCTCTCAATTATAGTTATCATTTCATAATTTCTGTTAGAAGCAAAATAAAAGAATATTAGCAATAGCAATATAGAAGTGAAATATCAAGAAGAATATGCTGAACTAAAAAAGAAAAAAAAAAAAACACTACCTTTCACCATTACTGGTGTATGTCCGGGGAGAGGAGGGGGGGGGGATCATGACAGGACAAGAGAGATAAAGGCCGCTTGGTCAAATCAGTCGCCACAACGTGTGAGACTTAGGGGTTTTATCACACCCCCGCTAAAAAAAAAAAAACATTCTTTCTGTCTACCGCGGGTTTCAAACACCGTACCGGCGGCTTATCAGCCAACAAAGCGGCTGTTTTAGCGGCACGACTACGTGTTCCTGTTCATATATTGTACGATGCCAACAAAGCGGCTGTTTTAGCGGCACGACTACGTGTTCCTGTTCATATATTGTACGATGCCAACAAAGCGGCTGTTTTAGCGGCACGACTACGTGTTCCTGTTCATATATTGTACGATGCCAACAAAGCGGCTGTTTTAGCGGCACGACTACGTGTTCCTGTTCATATATTGTACGATGCCAACAAAGCGGCTGTTTTAGCGGCACGACTACGTGTTCCTGTTCATATACTGTACGATGCCAACAAAGTGGCTGTTTTAGCGGCTAGACCACGTGTTCCTATTCATATATTGCACGATGCCAACAAAGCGGCTGTTTTAGCGGCACGACCTGTTCATATATTGCACGATGCCAACAAAGCGGCTGTTTTAGCGGCACGACCTGTTCATATATTGCACGATGCCAACAAAGCGGCTGTTTTAGCGGCACGACCTGTTCATATATTGCACAATGCCAACAAAGCGGCTGTTTTAGCGGCACGACCTGTTCATATATTGCACGATGCCAACAAAGCGGCTGTTTTAGCGGCACGACCACGTGTTCCTGTTCATATATTGCACGATGCCAACAAAGCGGCTTTTTTATCGGCACGACCTGTTCATATATTGCACGATGCCAACAAAGCGGCTGTTTTAGCGGCACGACCACGTGTTCCTGTTCATATATTGCACGATGCCAACAAAGCGGCTGTTTTAGCGGCACGACCACGTGTTCCTGTTCATATATTGCACGATGCCAACAAAGCGGCTGTTTTAGCGGCACGACCACGTGTTCCTGTTCATATATTGCACGATGCCAACAAAGCTGTGGTTTTAGCGGCACGACCACGTGTTCCTGTTCATGCATGTATTGCACGATGCCAACAAAGCGGCTGTTTTAGCGGCACGACCACGTATTCCTGTTCATATATTGCACGATGCTAACAAAGCGGCTGTTTTAGCGGCACGACCACGTATTCCTGTTCATATATTGCACGATGCCAACAAAGCTGTGGTTTTAGCGGCACGACCACGTATTCCTGTTCATATATTGCACGATGCTAACAAAGCGGCTGTTGTAGCGGCACGACCACGTATTCCTGTTCATATATTGCACGATGCTAACAAAGCGGCTGTTGTAGCGGCACGACCACGTATTCCTGTTCATATATTGCACGATGCCAACAAAGCGGCTGTTGTAGAGGCACGACCACGTATTCCTGTTCATATATTGCACGATGCCAACAAAGCGGCTGTTTTAGTGGCACGACCACGTATTCCTGTTCATATATTGCGCGATGCCAACAAAGCGGCTGTTGTAGCGGCACGACCACATATTCCTGTTCATATATTGCACGATGCTAACAAAGCGGCTGTTGTAGCGGCACGACCATGTATTCCTGTTCATATATTGCACGATGCCAACAAAGCGGCTGTTGTAGCGGCACGACCACGTATTCCTGTTCATATATTGCACGATGCTAACAAAGCGGCTGTTGTAGCGGCACGACCACGTATTCCTGTTCATATATTGCACGATGCCAACAAACCTGTAAAATAACAATCACTGAGAGCATTTTTTTTTCCGATAGAAACAGATGGTTGTGTTTGATGGAAACATCTTGCAAAGAAAAAAAAAGAGAAGAAAAATGGTAAACTAAATGCTACATAAACTCAACACCAAATGCTACATAAACTCAACACCAAATGCTACATAAACTCAACACCAAATGCTACAGAAACTCAAAACTAAATGCTACAGAAAAATTCTTATTTAATCTTGAATAATGAAAAAAAAATACTTTAAAAAATATTACAATAACCGAATATTGAAGGGTCAAGTTCGCATGTTCACAAGACTTGAAGATGAACATTGAAGAGAACTCATAAACAATATCTTTCTGTCAAAACTGATTCTTTATTTAGTTGTGTCTTGTTCGCAAAGCTGAAACATCGCAGTTGTCTTTTGTTGTTACTTACATCATCTTGCAGAGGACATTACAATACAACGGCCACATTCGTAGTTGGCTGGATAGAACATCAATGAACGGCATAAAAAGAGTAAAGTACCCCCGTCCCGCCAAGTGGCGTATAGGGAATATGGTGTTAGTGACCATACATTTATTACAGACCTTCAGCACATGATTTTTGGGGTACCATGGTCGGTATTAGGCCCATGCTGATTTACTTTCCCAGAAAAAAAATACGGTACCCATTTAAGGCTGGGTGAACCCGGCAGCCGTTGGTTGGGATTGAACCCAACCTCTTGTCCTTTGTAGTCCAGTCCACTAACCACTGAGCTATCGCGGCTCCCAATGGAAGGCATGGTTCCAGGAAAACAAGACAGGGACTGGCCAAGATAAGTAGAGTTTAAGCATGGGTGATAAAGAGATGGATGAATGGGTGAGGATGAATGGATGGGTGGATGGATGGATGGATGGATGGATGGATGGATGGATATAGGTGTATACACGGATAAATGAACAGGAGACGATTGCATGAATAAATAGATGGGTGAATGGGTGGAGATAGATGGATGGATGGACAAATAGAAATGGATGATTAGATAGTTGAGTGAATGAACAAATGATGGAGAGAGGGCGGCATATGGGTGGATGTATAGAAATGGATGATTAAATAGTGAGAGGGCGGCATATGGGTGGATGTATAGAAATGGATGATTAAATAGTGAGAGGGCGGCTAATGGGTGGATGTATAGAAATGGATGATTAGATAGTGAGAGGGCGGCGACGGGTGGATGTATAGAAATGGATGATTAAATAGTGAGAGGGCGGCAGACGGTGGATGTATAGAAATGGATGATTAAATAGTGAGAGGCGGCGACGGGTGGATGTATAGAAATGGATGATTAAATAGTGAGTAGGCGGCGACGGGTGGATGTATAGAAATGGATGATTAGATAGTGAGTAGGCGGCGACGGGTGGATGTATAGAAATGGATGATTAGATAGTGAGTAGGCGGCAGACGGGTGGATGTATAGAAATGGATGATTAGATAGTGAGTAGGCGGCAGACGGGTGGATGTATAGAAATGGATGATTAGATAGTGAGTAGGCGGCGACGGGTGGATGTATAGAAATGGATGATTAGATAGTGAGTAGGCGGCGACGGGTGGATGTATAGAAATGGATGATTAGATAGTGAGTAGGCGGCGACGGGTGAATGTATAGAAATGGATGATTAGATAGTGAGTAGGCGGCGACGGGTGAATGTATAGAAATGGATGATTAGATAGTGAGTAGGCGGCAGACGGGTGGATGTATAGAAATGGATGATTAGATAGTGAGTAGGCGGCGACGGGTGGATGTATAGAAATGGATGATTAAATAGTGAGTAGGCGGCGACGGGTGAATGTATAGAAATGGATGATTAAATAGTGAGTAGGCGGCGACGGGTGGATGTATAGAAATGGATGATTAAATAGTGAGTAGGCGGCGACGGGTGGATGTATGGATAAAGCGATATTGATAGCCAGATTGGTGGATGGGTAAATGTAGGAATAGAAAGAAGGAAAAGACATCTCAGTATTAGATAACATAGAACAAAACAGAGCTACTCTTTATCAAGGTAGGAAAACAGGATGTTTTAATTTAAAACAAATAGAGTAAATACTTGACTAGAAAGAAGAATAATGGAAGTCATTGTTCCAGGAAGTGGAGACAAAGACAGACTAAGAAGGTTGTTTCAAGACTCAAAAAGTCCTTGAACCTGCAAGCAAGTGATGTGGGGTATCTGGCTAGAGACACAAATTCCGCCAGACTGGCTGTGAACTGTGTAACGTTCTGTAAAGGACGCGCAAATAGGTGAAATAAGTTTCACTATTAGATGAAGACATAACAGATAATATGTTACTAGTATGTGTACATATGAATTAATGCTAACTTTCAATTATGTCAGGAAATAATTTATATGTATCTTCTTATACATTTATTCTTGAAACATTTCATGTCTACACACCTGCTGTTGCTAAGGACTATATCAGCTGTATGTACACACCTGCTGTTGTTAAGGAACTCTCTCTCCTTCTCTCTCTCCCTCTCTCTCTCCCTCTCTCTCTTCCTCTCTGTACTGTGCGTGCACATTTGCACCGTGTTTGTTAATTCAAACATCACAAAGAAAAATAGTTCTATCTTTCAGGACTTCAGATAGAAACGTTGCTATGGCAACTGGGGGAAAAAAAAAAAGCAAACCAGCTCGAAACGTTGGCACGCGATATCACATAATCTAATCTGTGCTGGAAAGATCTGTCTGGTAGATCACTGGATACAGGTGATTTGGGTTGCTTTAGCGGACATGCTGACCTACATCAGAAGGTTAACTTTAGAGATGTTGATGTGCCAGAAGTGTGCAGTGTCGGAGCATTGTAAATTGTTGGGATCACTGGGGAGGAGGGATATAAAAAAGTGACATAGCAAAGAGTGTTTTTTTATATATGTGTATGTCTGCTGTATCTATAAGTGTATGCAATTATATGTGTTTGATTGTATATACGTACTCGTACATGTGTATTTATCTGTTTGTATATGTACATATATATTTATGTGTGATTATATATGTGAGAATATGTATATATGTATGCGCGTGTGTATGTTTATATGTAAAATAGTGTATGTATATATCTGTATATATGTATATGTGTGTGCGCATGTGTGTATATAAATCGACCGCTTGACCGATGGGCGGATTCATTGATAAAGCTATATTGATAGGTAGGTTGATGAATGGATTAATGTTTGAATGAAGATAGAGAGAGGTCATCTTAATATTAAATAACAGAAAATAAAATATAATTACTCTTTATCAAAGTAGGAAATAAAGCTGTTTAAATTAACAAGTGAGTTGAGTAAATAATATCTTCAACAGTGTAATTGAT
Source organism: Megaustenia siamemsis (assembly GCA_032433765.1). Classification (NCBI taxonomy): domain Eukaryota; kingdom Metazoa; phylum Mollusca; class Gastropoda; order Stylommatophora; family Ariophantidae; genus Megaustenia; species Megaustenia siamemsis. The sequence continues at coordinate 55,772,051 of JAVIAB010000106.1, forward strand.
ACATATTGAGCGTTATTTATATAAAGAGATAAAGAGAAAAAAAATTCAACTCCAATGTTAAGTCAGTCCTATTATATGGATGTGAAAACATGGTGAACAACAAAATTCACAATCATGAAGATACAGACTTTCATTAATGGATGCTTACGCAGAATAAAAGGATGGAAATGGCAGGACAAATTCACTAACATAGAATTATGGAAATGTACCAGTCAAATACCAGTGGATAAAGAGATACAGCGAAGATGATGGCGCTGGATAGGACACAATCTGCGGAAGGCAACTGAGAGTATTACACAACAGGCCCTTTTTGGAATTCCCAAGGGAAAAGACAAAGAGGAAGACCAAGGAAATCTTGGAGAATACAGATAGAAGCAGAGATGAAGATGGTGGGGAAGACATGGAATGATCTTAAAAGAATGGCAAGAAATAGAACAACTTGGAAAGTGTTTGTTGAAGATCTATGCCCCACAGGGAGCTTAAAGGTGTAAGAGACTATCAAAGTAGGAAAAAAAGCTGTTTAAATTAACAAGTGAGTTGAGTAAATAATATCTTCAACAGAGTAATTGATACAATTTGAGCGTTATTTACGTAAACACAGGAAATGTATATAGCGAAAGTAGGATACCATTTGTGTTATGGGGAAAAAAAATGTAATGTGCTAGTTCTATTCAAGAGAGCCGCGATAGCTCAATGGTTAGTGAGCTGGGCTACAAAGGACAAATGGACGGGTTCAATCCTGATCGACGGCTTCCGGGTTCATCATCAAGTACCGTGCCTGCTGGCGTAGGTGATCATGTCTCTCCACAAGTTTTAATATCGACAGTTATTTATCATTTCCGTTGTTGACCTTCTGCCAAGACGTTTTCTTAAGCTGTCTAGTATATTTTCTCTTTGCTTTCCTCTGTCTCTTCGTTCCTCGATTTTTCCAGTTGTCACAATATATTCCAGTTGTTCTCTTCTCATTACATGACCAAACAATGATGATTGTTTCTTTCTAATATTGGAAATTAACTCTCTTTTTGTTTTGGCTTCTTTCAGAACGTTTTCATTACTCTTCTTAGCTGTCCAAGGTATTCTCAACATTCTTCTGTAAAACCATATTTCTGCAGCCTCCAGTGTTTTTCTTGTCTGTTGATCTATTGTCCATGATTCATATCCATATGTTAAGACTGGATGTAAATCATGGACAATATGATAACAGACAAGAAAATCACTGGGGGCTGTAGAAATGTAGCTTTACCAAGTTCACTCAGCCTTAAATGGGTACCGGATTTTTTTTTTTATGGGAAAGTAAAGCGGCACGGGCGTAATACCGACCACATTACCGCCCCCAATAAAATCATATGCCGAAGGTCTATAAAAATTATAGTCACTTACACAATACTGCCTATACACTACGTAGGGTGACGGGACTCTACATTGTTGTTTAGATCTCTTCAAGGCAGTTGATAATCATTACAATCGTGAACGTAATGCTTGAGAAATATAGTTATACAATTCTAGATGTGTCATAAATAGAAATAAATCTTGTTTTTCCATTTGTACAGAGAAAAAGAATGAAACAAAAAATTATTTGTTTAAGTGTAAGGGCGTAACTGTTATTGGCGTTTAGGCTGTGAGCAAAGAGAAAACGAATTTTCTGTTAGTAAATGGACTAATCTGTGAGTTAGTAAAATAACACATTGTATTTGTGATGATGTGAGCAAAGAGAAAACGAACTTTCTGTTAGTAAATGGACTGAAATATTATCTGTGAGTTAGTAAAATAACACATTGTATTTGTGATGATGTGAGCAAAGAGAAAACGAACTTTCTGTTAGTAAATGGACTGAAATATTATCTGTGAGTTAGTAAAATAACACATTGTATTTGTGATGATGTAAGCAAAGAGAAAACGAACTTTCTGTTAGTAAATGCACTGATCTGTGAGTTAGTAAAATAACACATTGTATTTGTGATGATGTGAGCAAAGAGAAAACGAACTTTCTGTTAGTAAATGGACTGAAATATTATCTGTGAGTTAGTAAAATAACACATTGTATTTGTGATGATGTAAGCAAAGAGAAAACGAACTTTCTGTTAGTAAATGCACTGATCTGTGAGTTAGTAAAATAACACATTGTATTTGTGATGATGTAAGCAAAGAGAAAACGAACTTTCTGTTAGTAAATGGACTGAAATATTATCTGTGAGTTAGTAAAATAACACATTGTATTTGTGATGATGCAAGCAAAGAGAAAACGAACTTTCTGTTAGTAAATGGACTGAAATATTATCTGTGAGTTAGTAAAATAACACATTGTATTTGTGATGATGCAAGCAAAGAGAAAACGAACTTTCTGTTAGTAAATGGACTGAAATATTATCTGTGAGTTAGTAAAATAACACATTGTATTTGTGATGATGTAAGCAAAGAGAAAACGAACTTTTTGTTAGTAAATGGACTGAAATATTATCTGTGAGTTAGTAAAATAACACATTGTATTTGTTATGATGTGAGCAAAGAGAAAACGAACTTTCTGTTAGTAAATGGACTGAAATATTATCTGTGAGTTAGTAAAATAACACATTGTATTTGTGATGATGTAAGCAATGTGGCGTGTGCTGAGACTGTTATGATGGGGACTGAGATATTAATTCGGATGATTCCACTGGCACGGGCGGTTGAGCAATTATGGATTTTAATTTGTTTCCAGTGGTACGGAGGCCTTCTATAACCATAACCATAACACAAATTGTATATGGCGTTTCCCTGGCTGCGGAACCTGACATTTCCAAAATAGTCATTATCCTGTTCGAACGTCAATGGTGGTCACCACCAGTGCATGTTACGATGCCGTTAGAGTTATTTACAGTGACGTTAAATTCGCTACAAACGTCTTTCCAAAATGCTTAATAGTGGTAAAGCCATTAAAGAAATACCGGATTCTGTAGCGAGTGAGACACCTTATCCGCGATGCTCTCCTTTCTGGGAAAACGCAGTTGTTTCCCCTTCTATCAACATTCACAGTATGGAGAACACACGCCCTGGACTGGCGGATCAAATAACGAATAGCCACTAGGCAAGTTTAGCTTATATATGCTGAGTCAGTCTAGGCAAATGATCATGTATAGCGTTGAGATGCAATTTGGGGATTGTTCATATTTCTCACGTTATTTATATTACTTTTCTCTATTTTTTATTTCGTATCTTTTATGCACGATTGCACATTTTGTTCTTTCAGAACACTATTTTCTCCCCCGCCCCCTCCTCTCTCTCTCTCTCTCTCTCTCTCTCTATATATATATATATATATATCTATATAAACACTCACACACATATATGTGTGCGCATGTGTGTTTGATGTGTGTATATGATTAGAGTGCCGATAAATCCAGTTTTCTTTTAAATGTAATTTGTTGTTGACGTGAAGATAAGTCAGAAATAAATGTTTTTTCTTTTTATTCCTTTAATTCTTTCCTTTCTTTTCTTTCTTTTCTGCCTTGTTTATGTTCATTTCCTTCTTTCCTTACCTTCTTTCCTTACCTTCTTTCTCATCCTCCTTCCTTCATTTCCTTTCCTTTTCTCACTATTGTCCTTTCCTTCCTATCTGCTGTCCTTTAATTCTTTTCTTCTGTTTTTTACTACCTTCCTTCTTTCTTGTCCCTCCCTTCATTTCCTATCCTATCCTTTTTTTCCCTTAACATATGCTTCCCTTCGCTCCCCTCCCCTCCTCGAATGCAACCTGAATTCCCAGTGGAATGTTTTTTTTTTATGTTGCTGACACGTTGCTGTGCACTCTCTGAAACTTGACCAGACGTATTTGAAGGTTTCGTTTTATTGGAACGGATCGGCGACGGAATATGGGACTTGTTTTTCCATGTCAACACAAGGATTTGAAATCCTAGTTTTCCAGTCGATAATAATAAAAAATAAAATGATAACCTTGCATTTAGTCAAGAAAGGAATGACGAAAGTAGGGAGAGAGAGAGAAAGAGAGAAAAAAGAGAGAGAAAGAGAGAGAGAAAGAGATAAAGGGAAAGAGAGAAAGATAGAAAGAGAGATAGAGAGAAAGAGAGAATGAGAGAGAGAAAGAGAGAGAGAACGTGAGAGGAGAAGAAAGAGAGAAAAAAGCTTGGTCTTATGTCTTTTGGCGTGTGCTATAGCTACTATGATGGGGACTGCAGCTGCCTTTCTCTGCTTGGATCCTTCAATGAGATGAGTTTTAATTCGGATAATTCCACTGGCACGGGCAATTAAGCAATTATGGATTTTAATTCGTTTGCAGTGATACCGGGGCCTTCGACTAACCATAACCATAACAAATATATGATGGCAATAACGCGATATAATTGTCTGAAGGTAAAATATGTGTCATAACGCTATTAAATAAATAAGCGATAACAGATCAATTTGGATGATTCCACTGGCACGGGCGGTTGAGCAATTATGGATTTTAATTCGTTTACAGTGATACTGGGGCCTTCCATAACCAAAGAGCCAAAGATCAAGTAATTCGGACGTGTGATAAGATATGAAGAACTAAATCCAATACAACGAGTTAAAAACAAATGATACGAGAACACCAGATCAAGATACCGTTCAAAGAAAAGGTGGATAAACAAAATACTAGAAACGCTCTGAGGTATAAAAGCAAAAGAGAACAATAGTTGAGCAAGAAAGCGGAACCTATATATCCCCTCGACGCCGAAAGGCAAATGGGGAATGAAGGAAAGAAAGAAAGAAAGAAAAGAAAGACAGAAAGAAAGAAAGAAAGAAAAAAGAAAGAATGAAGGTAAAACAGCACACATATGATATACTTGCAAAGAAAAAAAAGCAATAATTTACATCCTGAAGGTAGAGTAAAATGCAAAGCCTTTACGGTAATTACATAAAATCATCTCAAATTAAATCAAGTAAAGAATACTCCAAGATTGAAACCACAAAGGCGTACAACTCCTGATGAAGGTGGGGTCAAGTTATGATCTTCTGATTGAGATCTGGTCAAAGTGGACTCAAATACCACGTCTGTTTGGTCATTAAGCTTCATTGGGAGCCAATGGAGCACCAATTTCGGGCATTGTTCTCGATCTTTCTCATTCTTCACTTTTCTATGAAAGCTTTAAATTTGTTCAAAAGTTTTCTTTAACTTCTTTGTTTCATATTCATGTCCATTAAACCCTGTGACTTGCTCACAGAAATACAACTTCTTTGTTCCATATTCATGTCCATTAAACCATGTGACTTGCTCACAGAAATACAACTTCTTTGTTCCATATTCAGGTCCATTAAACCCTGTGACTTGCCCACAGAAATACAACTTCTTTGTTCCATACTCATGTCCACTAAACCCTCTGACTTGCCCACAGAAATACAACTTCTTTGTTCCATATTCATGTCCACTAAACCCTGTGACTTGCCCACAGAAATACAACTTCTTTGTTCCATATTTATGTCCACTAAACCCTGTGACTTGCCCACAGAAATACAACTTCTTTGTTCCATACTCATGTCCACTAAACCCTGTGACTTGCCCACAGAAATACAACTTCTTTGTTTCATATTCATGTCCACTAAACCCTGTGACTTGACCACAGAAATACAACTTCTTTGTTTCATATTCATGTCCACTAAACCCTGTGACTTGCCCACAGAAATACAACTTCTTTGTTCCATACTCATGTCCACTAAACCCTGTGACTTGCCCACAGAAATACAACTTCTTCGTTTCATATTACCGTTGTAAATGAAGCTCTAGTAATTTAAAGAAAAAAAAAATACTCCCGTAACATGTCCAGAAGTAAAATTGATTATGGGACCATGATAAAATACACAATAAGGCTGTACAGAACGTTAAGCCGGTATATTGTGTCTGATCTATTGACACTCTCAACTGTAGTATGAACGATATCATCAGGTATTCGAACAATCAGACAATTGACATGAGGAACGAACTAAAAGTAAAGTACATCCTCAAGAATTATCGACTTCTTGAAGTGCCTTTATCTCCTTTTTCTCTTGTCTCCCCTAATTCTCTCCTTTCCTTTTTTTTCCTTTCCTTCTCTCCTTTTCCTTTCCCTCCTTCTCTCATTCTTTCTTTCTCTCCTACTTTCATTCTCTATACTCATTCTTCTTTTTCCTCTGACTTTTTTCTCATAGTTTCTCTAACCTTATTGGTTGCAAAATCATCAACGGACGACTCGGTGTGTTGTTTCTCTACTTGGTTAGATTGTGTCTTACTACGCAAGTTAATAGAGGCGCAGTTTATTAAGAAAGAAATAGGAAAAAAAACACGAAGAAGGAACACGAACCATCTTGTAGAAGGAACATGAAACATAAATTAAAAAGTAAAAACATTTTGAGAAAGAAAAAAAAACATAGAAAACCTTGTTGTAAAAAAGAACATGAAAAATTATAAAGAAAGAATATTGAACATCATACACAACATAGTCATATTTAAAGCTTTCAAGACATTCAACAATAACACACGGCGCGGCTTCAAACTACATTCCTGAAACAGGAACGATAATCTACAAGAATATATTTGTTTCTGCTCTAGAAGTTATCTTATCATGCAGCCCCCCCCCCCCCCCCCCCCCCAGCCCCGTTTGGTGTCAAGACATTTGGAAGTAAACCTGTCTAAAACTGACTACGTTTGTAAATATCTTGTATCAGGCTAGAAGATGTGTCTCCTCATGTTTGTCTGGGACAGGTGCTCTGAGAGAGAGCTATAGTGAGCCCTGGAATGACGGAGACATTCTCTTTAAAGGGGATACGAGAAGGCGATGGGGTTACTTAGAGAGCTGAGGAACAATCCTTTCCTTTCCATCCCTGAACTCCCTCCACCCCCACTTTTATCCCTTCCTCCCTAAACCACCCTCCTCTCTACCGTCATTCTTTCCTTCATTTCTTCTTTCTTCTCCTTCTCTTTTTTCCTTTTCTCCTTTCCTTCTCTCCTTTTTTCTTTCACCCCTCCTTTCCTTCTCTTCTTATTTCTTTCCCTCCTACTTTCCTTCTCTTCTCTCTTTCTTCATTTTCTTCTCTCTTTCTTCCTTTCCTTATTTCTTTCCTACTCTCTTTCTCCTTTTCACACTTTCTCTGTCTTTCTCTCTTTCTTTCTTTCTATATCTCTCTTTCTCTCTCTTACTCCCACAATCTTTCTCTCTCACTCTATCTCTCTCTTTTTTGCCCTTTATCATCAAAAGAGGAGTAATATTTACCATATGTTACTCTCCAACCTGTTTTATCACTTTTCCAATTATTTATAGCACTGTATGGTATATATGTATATAGTATATGTTCATTTCCTTGATGTCCAATCTTGTATATTCTTAACGGGATTTATTGATTGTGGCAGAAATGCTTAATTGGTCAATAGGCTACCTAAATGGGCGTTAGAAATAGTGAATTAATCAATGGGCTACCTAAATGGGAGTTAAAATAGTGAATTAATAAATGGGCTATCGAAATGGGCGTTAGAAATTGTGAATTGATCAATGGGCTACCTAAATGGGCGATAAAAAAAATAATGAATTGATTAATGTGCTACCAAAATTGGCACTATAAATAGTGAATTGGTGAATGGAGCTACTTAAAAGGTTACAAGAAATGATGAACTGGTCAGTAGAGCTACCTAAGTGGTTGCTAGAAATAATTAATTGGTCACTTGCTCTATTTCTAAATGAGAGATGGGCAACCTACGGCTCATCAAGTTATTTTTACGAATCTTTTGCTTGATTTGAAAGTTACCATTCGTTGAGCTAAAATCATCATCATCATCAAGTACCGGGCCTACTGGCGTAGGTGAACATGTCTCTCCACAACTTTCGATCACGACAGTTATTTATCATTTTTGTTGTTGACCTTTTGCCAGTTCATTCTCTTAAGCTGTCTGGTATCTTTTCTCTTTGCTTCCCTCTACGTCTTCGTCCCTCAATTTTCCCAGTTGTCACAATATATTCCAGTTGTTCTCTTCTCATTACATGGCCAAAAAATGATGATTGTTTCTTCCTAATATTGGAAATTAGCTCTCTTTTTGCTTTGGCCTCTATCAGAACAATTTCATTACTCTTCTTACCTGTCCATGGTATTCTCAACATTCTTCTGTAAAACCACATTATTACAGATTCCAGTGATTTTCTTGTCTGTTGTCCTATTGTCCATGATTCGCATCCATATGCTGAGACTGGCTCTACAAAACATTTAAGAACTCGTTTTCTTGTTTTTCTTGTCAAAAATGGATTGCATAGCATCTGAGCTAAAATACATCAATAAAAAGGGAAACATAAATGCTCAAATCCTGATCCTAACCGGAAAGTTTTATCATCATCATCATTGAGTGCCGTCTCCGCATTGAAGGCTGACTACCATGGAGCGCCATTCTGCTCTGTCTGATGCTTTGATAGTGCAGACTATAGGCTGACTTGTCCATCTTTTGATGTTACTCGTCCAAGTTAGTCTTGGTCTGCCTCTGCCTCTTTTGCCTTGTATTTTCCCTTCCAATATTACTTTTAGTAGGCTGTTGTGTTTTTTAACATGTCCCCAAAAATTCATTTGTCTTGTTCTAATTGTGTTTAGTAGTTCTCTTTTCATTTTTAGTTGTTTTAAAACTGCACTGTTTGTTTCCTTTTCTTTCCGTCCAATTCTACATATTCTTCTATAAATCCACACTTCAAAGGCTTCAATTTTCTGTTCTGTTTTCTTGTCTAATGTCCATGTTTCTGCACCATACAGGAATATTGAGAAGATGTAACATTTTTCTATTCTTAGTTTTAGTCCTGGTGTTATTTGTTTTGATGTTAGTATACTTTTCATGGCATTAAAATTACTTTTTGCCATACCTTTTCTTTTGTTTATTTCAGTTTTACATTTTCCATCACTGGTATGTCCCAGGTAGTTGTAGTTCTAAACTGTTTCTATGTGTATTCCTTCAACTTTGATAATTATTTGTAGGTCTTGAGAATTATATAGGAATTAGCATCATGTTCGTCGTACAAATATATGAGAATTAACACCACGTTCGTCACACAAATATATGAGAAGTAACACCACGTTCGTCACACAAATATATGGGAATTAACATCACGTTCGTCACACAAATATGTGGGAATTAACACCACGTTCGTCACACAAATATATGAGAATTAACACCATGCTCGTCACACAAATATATGGATACCAAATTGGCCATGAGCGTTAAGGGTGTGTAGTTTGAAATGTATTTTTCCCGGACCTATGCAAATTAAGAGGCCGATGAGGGTCACGTGATAATGAAGTCTACAGGGCCAGTGCTGTAAACAGTGTGTGTGTGGGACAGTTTAAACTGACGGAATTTACTTCCTCTTTCTTACAAGAGCGTTGTTTTATGTTTCTAGACGTTGTCATGGTGATGGCGATATTGTTGTTATGGTTATCTCCACCTTTGTTTGAACTAGGCGTCCGGACACAAAGGTCTGTGTTGGAGTCTAGTGGAATTCTGTTAAAAGCTCTCTCAGAATGTCGGAGATAAGCGGGGACTGGGAATGGCAGCTCTGACGTGAATCAACGTCATTTCTTTTTCTTTTTTTTTCTTTTTTTTTTTTTTAAATTTCTCTTCGTTCCTTTTTTTTTTTCTTTTCATTTTTTTTTTCAATTTTCTCCCAATCTCTCTGTCTGTTTCCTCTGTCTCAGTTTCTTTGATTGTTTTTCCCTCTCTATTACTGCAAGTCATTATCTCATTTCACCATCTTATTTTCCAAAGATATATTATTTTTCCTCATTTGATTCTATTATGGACCAATCATCGAGCCATTTGTTTTTATCGATTTCCTTCCAGTATTATATATGCAAGAAGCTATTTTCTTCATTGATACGTTCTTCCTCCTTTAACACATATTGTGCTCATACATTTTGTTGATGCTTTCCATAACTTTCTACCGGCGGTATTAACATTAGTAGGATCAAGGCAAAGAAATGCACATTAATGGAGAGTCAAGGAAAAGAAACGCATATTAATGGAGAGTCAATGCAAAGTAATGCACATTAATGGAGAATCAAGGCAAAGTAATGCACATTAATGGAGAGTCAAGGCAAAGTAATGCACATTAATGGAGAGTCAATGCAAAGAAATGTACATTAATGGAGAGTCAAGGCAAAGTAATGCACTTTAATGCATCAAAATGCGAAGCTGCAGTGAAATCTACTTGTGAGAAGAAATGAATATTGATATATATATATATATAAGCACGGGCGTAATACCGACCACATTATCCCAAAAATCATGTGCTGAAGGTCTGTAAAATATAGGGTCACTAACACCATATTTCCCTATACGCCACTTGGCGTGACGGGGGTACTTTACTTTATATATATATAATGGGGTAATGTGGTCGGTATTACGCCCGTGCTGCTTCACTTTCCCAGAAAAAATCCGGTACCCATTTAAGGCTGGGTGAACCCGGAGCCGTCGGTTGGGATCGAACCCTACCCCTTGTCCGTAGTAGTCCAGTTCACTAACCACTGAGCTATCGCGGCTCCCACTAATTTTTAGGGAATTAGTAAAACCCAGGTGTCCTCGCCAGGGTACGAACCCCGGCTGTTGCCGTGGTAAGCCAACCGCCTATCGATTGCGCTAACCGGACACCCTTTATATATATATATATATATAGGAAATAAATTTAAAAAAAACAGCGATATAGTTAAAGCTTCACGTAACAAGTGGGCAACACAAACCAGTACGACGTTTCGGCGCAATAGATCTTCAACTTGAACAAACATACAACACACTTACAAATATGTATTTAAAATTTTAAAAATAAGTAAATAATAAACAATTTAAAACAATTATTACTTATTTTTTTATTTTAAATACATATTTGTACGTGTGTTGTATGTTTATTCCTGTTGAAGGGCTATTGCGCCGAAATGTCGTCCTGATTTGTATTATATATATATATATATATATATATATATATATATATATATATATATTTTCACATCACTATTAACATAAGTGCTATACAGTTTAAATGTCGTTTATTCAGTAGTACATACTGAAATTTTTCATCTACACTTTCTAATTCATATCTACATTTCCCCAAATCTCGATATAGGGACTTTAAAACGCCACAATGGGCGATCCTGCGCAAAGAATCCTTGAAACTGACGTCTGTGTTGAAGCTATTTATAGACCTCTAGCTCTAACATGTGGCATGCTTTTCTCATATATTTGTGAGGTATCAACTTAATGTAATTATTACTCATAAATAATTGAAGTTACTCCGTTTTAGTAGGGAGCTGCGGTAGCTCAGTGGTTAGTGAACTGGACTACAGAGGACAAGAGGTAGTATTCGATCTCACCCGACGGCATCCGGTTCACCCAGTCTTAAATGGGTACCGGATATTTTTTCTGGGAAAGTAAAGCGGTACGGGCGTAATACCGACCATATTGCCCCCAAAATCATCTGCTGAATGTCTGTAAAATTTATGGTCACTAACACCATGTTCCCTATACGCCATTTGCCGTGACGGAGGTACTTTACTTTTTTTTTTTACTCCGTTTGTTATACTTTATTAAATAAAAACTCAAACTCTAACACCGAATGAGGACTGCGCTGGACAAGCGGGCTTTATTCTGCGGTCCTATCAGCAGACCCCAACAATGTGCTAATGCTGTAAAGACAGTTATAATGTATTCTTCCGTCCTATACTACCCTGCAGATCCTGGATATGGGAACACTGTCGCAAATATAATTCTACTTCAAAAGTGCATTCCAACACTCAGATATATCATGAAGATTCTGACATTATGGTGTTGTTAGGATCAGTATCACTGCACACCAGACAAACCCATAAGTGCTGGGATATCCCACTCAAGAATCTCGAGGAAACCCGAGGAGAACCACAGACCCATGTGCACGAACTCCTTAACATGGCCAGGATGCACATTGTGGGTAGGGTTTTACTGACAATTTTTCCGAGCAGCTGCCTATTTATACGGCCTACTCTTTCCAATTGTAACTGATAAGTGTTCCTTCTCGTACCCGGGTGCAATTGATCATCATGTGCCATACCGGTTGGCGTAGGCGATCATGTCTACCAAAATTTTCTATATAGAGTACATCATATCAGATCTGTTGTTAACTGTTCCATGCCATGACACCAAGCTATCCAGTATTTTTTCTCTTTGTCATGCGCGATGTCTCTTTCATTTTTTTTTGCCAGTTGTAACCAAGTATTCCAACTTTTCTCTTCTCATGATGTGCCCGAAAAATGTTGATACTTTCTTTCTGATGTTTTTTAGGAGCTGCCTTTTTGTGTTGGCCTCTTTGAGAACTTCCTCATTGGTCTTTTTAGCTGTCCATAGAACTTTCAACATTCTTCTGAGAAATCCCATCTCTGTGGCCTCTAATCGTCTTTCATTCGTCTTTCGAGTGCAATTGGAAAGTAAAAAAAAAAAGGAAACTACCCCCATCACGCAAAGTGGCGTATATGGAATATGGTGTTAGTGACCATAAATTTTACAGACCTTTGGCACATGATTTTTGGGGTAATTTGGTCGGTATCACGCTCGTGCCGCTTTACGTTCCCAGAAAAAAAAATACGGTACCCATTAAAGGCTGGGTGAACCCTGGCCGTCAGTTGGGATCGAACCCTACCTTTTGTCCTTTGTAGTCGAGTTCACTAATCACTGAGCTATCGCGGCTTCCTGTGCAATTGGATCTTTCTGTTAATTTATGTTATCCAAGAATGGCTAGACATGAGATCTCACTACACAAGAGATCTGAGAAATGAAAAGTCATAAAGAAATCAAGTATTAATTTATCTTATTTTTTTGTTAATCACCATCGCCTGTGGTGGGACTTGAACCTGGGACCTTTCAACCCAGAGGCCGATGACCTCTAGACAACCCAGCCTCCATGACATCACATGCATTCTCAGTTACATCTTCTAAGGTTTCATCATTTCTTGCCAGCAACTAGACACAAGCAATGGTAGCAACAAGGAAAAAGATATCACCTCAATGCACAAAAAGAGATAGGAACAATATTAAAACAGATAAATGAATTTAAATACCTGGGAACATTGTTAACCTCGGATGGTAGATGTACAACAGATTTGAGATGCAGAATGGCTCAGGCAAAAGCAGCTTTAAAAAAATGAGGAATATACTATACAATACATTTTTGACAATGTAAAAGAGTAAGAAAGAGTTCTTAAATGTTATGTTGAGCCAGTCTTAACATATGGATGTGAATCATGGACAATAGGACAACAGACAAGAAAATCACTGCAGTCTGTAGAATTGTGATTTTACAGAAGAATGTTGAGAATACCATGGACAGCTAAGAAGAGCAATACGAATTTTCTGGAAGAGGCCAAAGAAAAATGACAGCTAATATCCAATATTAGGAAGAAACAATCATCATTTTGTGACCATGCAATGAGAAGAGAACAGCTGGAATATATTGTAACAACTGGAAAAATTGAGGGACGAAGAGATAGAGGGAAGCAAGGAGAAAAGACACCAGACAGCTTAACAGAATGGCTTAGCAGGAGGTCAACAACAGAAACAATAAATAACTATCGTGATCGAAAGTCGTGGAGAGACATGATCACCTACGCCAGCAGACCCAGTACTTGATGATGATGATGAAGGTTTCACATAAAATCTTGACATTTTGAAGAAACTTCACTACTCAACATTAATCAAATGCACCCATCATGAAGACGAAGGATCGGCTGTGACTTGATTATCAACTTGAGTAAACAGTATTCTCCCAGGTTTATTTACATGTGCATCTTTTATCTTCTAATGGGTGTGTTTTGAGTGAAAAGTGAATACACAATTTGAAACAAACAAATAATATAAGTAAATAATTTGTAACTCTTACAACCGTGAATTTGTTTTAGGTGTTGAAGACTTTTTTTTTTCTTAAGACAGCACAAACTGTCAAGTGCAAATTAGCCTTTAGTCACTAGACAGGCGTCAGGCACAAACCAGGCGTCAGGCACAAACCAGTCGTCAGGCACAAACCAGGCGTCAGGCACAAATCAGTCGTTAGGCACAAACAAGGCGTCAGGCACAAACCAGTCGTCAGGCACAAATCAGTCGTCAGGCACAGACCAGTCGTCAGGCACAAACCAGTCGTCAGGCACAAATCAGTCGTCAGGCACAAACCAGGCGTCAGGCACAGACCAGTCGTCAGGCACAAATCAGTCGTTAGGCACAAACCAGGCGTCAGGCACAAACCAGTCGTCAGGCACAAACCAGTCGTCAGGCACAAACCAATCGTCAGGCACTCAACCATTGCCAGTCATCGACAGGTGGTGCTAGACACCCACACACGCCGCTCATCCACATACGTCATTCATGACGACACAACGACCACAAGGTGCATCAAGTGAGTCATTGGTTGCTGCAATGTGTGGGCTTTAACAATCATTCACAGGTATCACACATCTAGAGGCGTCGCATGCCCACAAACATCACACACAAATAAACATCACACGCATATCTCACATTCACATATGTCAGACATTCACAGACACTAGCAACTAAATGATGTCAATGTCTACCCCTATTTGTTCCAGATAAAAAAGAAACAATTGATTTCATTACAAATTGTCTCGCGGTCCCCTCTCGCAACTGTCGCAATACAAAAGAACCAATAACGAAATCATATGTTAGGTTACATTTGGCAATTTCATAAAGATGGTTCAATTTTTCTAATTTATCTTTACCAACAACTGTCTGTTAACAACATCAGTAATTTAGATAAATTGTGTCCCTAACATACTGTCATCCGTTAAGTCTTTCAGTGCATTATCGCTATGAGATATAATATCTGTTATGTCTGTAAAACTCATATGTTTATACAATATTTCACAGTAACTGACATTTGACCATATGGTTACGCTAGCCTGTCTCAACAATTAAAGTATTCATATGGATTGTCGATGTGCACGTTAATTCTTGAGAGAAAAAAATGAAAATTAAGTGAAAATGACGTTTTAAAACGAACAAATAAAATAGAAAATCGTCACATTTGACTCCACTTGTTTATTATTTTACTTTTTCAAATTATTCCATTAATTTTAAAAGTAAAGTACGAAACAACAGAAAGAGGGAGAAGAACCATGAGACAAAGAACGTGGTGAGAAATTTGCTTTCTTTTGTGGTAAAGAAAATAAATACAAATGATAATACATTTTTAAACAAAATGCTAACGACTTATACGGAAAGTAACAATGTCTTGATATAATTGATACAAGTGAAGACAAACAGAAGATGGTTCGGTAAAGGGGTAGGTGTTTCAAATAATGGCAGTTAAGTTGAATAACTTAAAGTTAAATAGAATACTATTTGGACGGATGACTAAAGAAAGGATTAGAATGATATAGTGACCGATAGAAGCATACTGGAGGTCAGGTCGGGTAATTTTACCTGCTACTGTATGCAGTAAACAGTACAACCTGTGGCTACATTGCAGGTAAGCTCAGGAAAGTAAAAGGCTAAGGGAGAGTACCCCGAAGTAAAACAACCCCACTGCCTTGTGGGTGAGACTTTTTAGTCATAGGCTAGCGGAGCCAAACGCAAACAAACCGACGGAAGGCAATAGAAAACCACCGTCGTAACTTCTTTGTACAATCATGAATCGCAACAACAATAGAAATAACGACAACAACGTTAAGGGGATTCCAATAGAAAACCCTCGTTCTGTAGGGGACATCATGTGCTACAGGTGATATCCGATCGTCATCAAGCTACTGTAAGCAAAATAAAGATAAAACAGACCCCAAAGATAGGTACTTGGAATGTGAGAACACTCATGCAGAAGGGTAAACTAGAAAATATCATACAAGAAATGAAAAGAATGGGTTTACAATTACTGGGACTTTGCGAAATGAGATACACCGGATCAGGGGAGATGTATTCTGATAAACATAAAATAATCTATTCTGGAGGTACACCAAAGAGGAGTAGGTCCGACTTGCTCAAATCAATATTCATAGCCCTACCAAAGAAATCGGGTGCGATTGAATGCTATGATCAATGCACAATAAGCCTTATGAGGCTTATGACTAAGATATTACTAAGAATCATCATGCGAAGAGTGCGAAACAAAATCAGTCTCAGAAATTAGCGATGAACAGTGTGGTTTTGTTAGAGATAAAGGAACAAGCAATGCCATTTATATCATAAGATCTTTAGTAGAAGGAGTCATAGAGATGAAAACAGATCTATACCTATGTTTCATAGATCACACCAAGGCATTTGACAAAGTAAAGCACCAAGAAATAATCAACATTTTAGAAAGCATAAACGTAGACAGCAAAGATCTAAGAATAATAAAGAACATGTACTGGCAACAAACAGTGGCCATAAGAACTGGAAACCAATTGGGAATGTTTCAACAAATAAAACAAGGTGTTAGACAAGGTGATGTGCTGTCACCAGATTTGTTTAATATTTATAGTGAGATTATTTTAAGATCCATAAGGGACATGCCTGGAATAACAATTGGAGGTCATAATATAGATAATATAAGGTATGCTGATGATACAGTCTTAATCGCTAAGAGTGAAAATGAGTTACAAGAAATGCTGGACATTATAGTGAAAGAAAGCAAAAATAAAATACTCAGCCTTAATAGCAAAAAGACAGAGGTAATGGTAACAACAAAGAAAAAGACATCACCTCAGTACAAAATAAAGACAAGTGGAACAATATTAAAACAGGTAAATGAATTTAAATATTGGGAAACTTTGTTAACCTCAGACGGAAGATGTACAAAAGAGGTGAGATGCAGAATGGCTCAGGCAAAAGCAGCTTTCCCAAGAATGAGGAAGATACAATGCAATCCATTTTTGACAATAGAAACAAGAAAAAAAGTTCTTAAATGTTACGTAGAGCTAGTCTTAACATATGCATGCTAATCATGGACAACAGACAAGAAAATCACTGGAGTCTGTAGAAATGTGGTTTTACAGAAGAATGCTGAGAGTACCATGGACAGCTAAGAAGAGTAATGAAGATGTTCTGAGAGAGATCAAAGCAAAAATTTGAACTAATTTCCAATATAAGGAAGAAACAATCATAATTTTTAGTCACGTAATGAGAAGAGAACAACTGGAATATATTGTAACAACTGGAAATATTGAGGGACGAAGAGATAAAGGGAAGCAAAGAGAAAAAATAACAGACAGCTTAAGAGAATGGCTTGGCAGAAGGTCAACAACAGAAATGATAAATAGCTGCCGAGATCGAAAGTTGTGGAGAGACATGATCACCTACGCCAGCAGGCCCGGTACTTGATGATGATGATGAGAAGCATACTATTTTGTTGGGTAATCTTTGGATCATTAAATCATTGATATCTAGAAAGGTAGTTAGATGGATGAATGAATGGGTATCATCATGTGCCATAGCGATGTCACGGGCGGTCCTGTCCTTCCACAATGTTCTGCCGACAATATCAATTCTGTTGGTTGTTTTCCATTCCCGACACAAAGCTATCTATCTCTTCTCTCCTCTATAGCCCGCGATCTCTCTTTGTCTGTGTTTTGCTAGTTGTAACCAAGTATTCAAACGTTCCTCTTCTCACGTTGTGCCAGAAAAATGTCGATTGTTTAATTTTGTTTTTTAAGTGCCTGTTTTCGTTTTGTCCTCTATGAGAATTTCCTTGTTGGTCTTTTCAGCTGTCCACGGAACTATAACAATTTTTCTGAGAAATCCCATCGCTGTGGTCTCTAACCGTCTTTTATGTGTTTGTTACTGTCCATGATTCGCTTCCCTAGATCAGAGTTGACTCTAACACTAACGAACACGAATTCTCGTTGCTATTGACATAACTTGTTGCACAAGATGTTTTTTTTTTTCATTTTCTGAGATGCACCTTTGACCTGTGCTATTATGATTTTTATTTCTGTGGTGTATCTTCCGTCTGACGTCATTATTGTCCCGACGTATTCGAAGCTCTACACTTGATTCAGATTTGTCCCGCTTATTTTTTAGTTATTTGTTTGTTGTAGAAAAAGTAAAGTGCCCCCGTCACGCCAAGTGGCGTATAGGGAATACGGTGTTAGTGACTATACATTTGTACAGACCTTCAGCACATGATTTTTGGGGTAATGTGGTCGGTATTACGCCCGTGCCGCTTTACTTTCCCAGAAAAAATCCGGTACCCATTTAAGGCTGGGTGAACCGGAAGCCGTCGGTTAGGATCGAACCCTACCTCTTGTCCTTTGTATTTCAGTTTACTAACCACTGAGCTATCGCGGCTCTCATTTGTATGTTAGGTGATTCTATAAAGATGGATGATATAATGGGTGGTTAAACTAATGTTTGTGTGGTAGAATGTTTGATGAATTGAAGCATGAGATTACACGTCTGTAGGGATATAGTAGACGTTTGAATAGAAGGAGAAATGACAAAAACTAGATGTTTTGTACGGAATAACATTTTATTAAATGGAGATACAAACAAAAACACAGATGTGTGTAAATGTTTTAGTGGATAAATAATAGCTCCCACCAACACATGGTGCGAGTATAGGGTGTGTGGTGTTAGTGGTAACATATTTTTCTATGACAAACGGCACATTTTTTTGGGTGATGTGGTCGGTATCATGCTAGTCCGCCCTTACCTTTCTAGAAAAAAAAGTTCGGTACCCATTTTTAGTGCTCGGTGAACCTCAAAGTCTTGTCGGTCCGAAAATGAAATTACATTGACCAAATAGATGAAGAAACAGATTTGTGGGTAGTTATGTAACAGGAAATCTGGATGTTTGATTGAGTTTATATTTATAACCAATAATTAATAGATGGAAATAGATAAGTGAGAGATTAAAGGAAAATTTCCGAAAAAGTAAGTTAATTGGTGAATAAACGGGATATAAAAAAATAGTAACGGAAAGTGGAATGAATGATATAATATAATATGTATGGGCATTCACAAATTATTTAAATATATGGGAACAATGTTAACCTCAGTTGGTAGGTGTACAACAGAGGTGAGACGCAGGCAAACAGCAGCTTTCCAACAAAAATGAGGAAGATACTATGCACTCAATTTTTGACAATAGAAACAAGGAAAAGAGTAAATGTTATGTAGAGCCAGTCTTAATATATGGATGTGAATCATGGACAATAGGACATCAGATTTGAAAATCACTGGAGGCTGTAGAAATTCGGTTTTACAGAAGAATATTGAGAATATCATGGACAGCTAAAAAGAGCAGTGAAAACGTTCTGAAAAAGGCCAAAGCAAAACGAGAACTAATTTCCAATATTAGGAAGAAACAATCATCATTTTGTGGCCATGTAATGAGAAAGGAACAGCTGGAATACATTGTAACAACTAGGAAAATTGAGGGACGAAGAGATAGAGGGAAGCAAAGAGAAAAGATATCAGACAGTATGAGAGAATGGCTTGACAACAGAAATAATAAATAACTGTCGAGATCGAAAGTTGTGGAGAGACATGCTCACCTACGCCAGCATGCATGGTACTTGATGATAATTAATAAATGAAATTAATTTTGCTCCCAGGCCGAAGACGACACAAAGGGCAGAAGTCAACGTTCTCCGCGAACATAGAATAAATTAGAGAACTGATAAACAGGAAACACCAGACTAAAGAGCCAACCGGCAAAACATGGAATAAAGGAACCTCAAGAAACAGGAAACACCAGACTAAAGAGCCAACCGGCAAAAAATGGATTAATGGAACCTCAAGAAACAGGATACACCAGACTAAAGAGCCAACCGAATGGAATAATAGAACCTCAAGAAACAGGATACACCAGACTAAAGTGCCAACCGACAAAAAATGGAATAATAGAACCTCAAGAAACAGGATACACCAGACTAAAGAGCCAACCGGCAAAAAATGGAATAATAGAACCTCAAGAAACAGGATACACCAGACTAAAGAGCCAACCGAATGGAATAATAGAACCTCAAGAAATACGATACACCAGACTAAAGAGCCAACCGACAAAAAATGGAATAATAGAACCTCAAGAAACAGGATACACCAGACTAAAGAGCCAACCGACAAAAAATAGAATAATAGAACCTCAAGAAACAGGATACACCAGACTAAAGAGCCAACCGACAAAAAATGGAATAATAGAACCTCAAGAAACAGGATACACCAGACTAAAGAGCCAACCGACAAAAAATGGAATAATAGAACCTCAAGAAACAGGATACACCAGACTAAAGAGCCAACCGGCAAAAAAATGGAATAATAGAACCTCAAGAAACAGGATACACCAGACTAAAGAGCCAACCGACAAAAAATGGAATAATAGAACCTCAAGAAAACACAACAGCAAGTGAGGCCAATAGAAAAGCAAAAGATGACAAACTATATATCCCCTCTTCGCTGAAATTCAAATGAGGAAGGAAGAAATAAGAAGATACATTGGATATGTTATACTAGTAGAAAGTCTAACTGTGAGAATGAACAAATGAGAAATAAATATACTTGTAAAGGGTGAGGGGGGGGGAATTAATAAACAAGGGTAGAATATATATTCTCGAATGTGTAGGTAAATAGATGGATAAGAAGTGACAATGAATGAATGAATGCATACATAGGTTGAGAGTTCAATATAAGTATGGACAGATACCAAATGTAATAGTGAGAGATTGCCCCTGTATTTTAAAGCAACAAGAACAACGACTTTATTATATACATAATAATAAATATTAAATCTGATACGTTTAATAATGGACACAAATTAAAAGGCGTGGACAAGTTAGTCTGGAATATCTTGGCTCATTGATACAAACGATAAAGAGATTAATCAAGGCGATCAAAAGACGGCTGAACACAGTACACATTAAAACATCTGCAGAACATATGTCAAGGAAGTGATATAGTAGTAAAACGTGATTTTTAATATTCTGTATTTCTCATATAGCACCCACCATATGGCTACGCGGAGCAGAATACCTACAGATCGGCTGAAAAAATACACTAATGCCATTTGAATGCAATCATTACAGAAGAATACTCAGAACACCTTCTTAATGTTCATTCGTTAAACGGGCTTGGATGTATTGTGCCGTTAGTTTTACATCAAAGCAGCAATATGTGGGCCTTTCAGCCCGATAAATACATCAGACTTCGGCATAGATTGATATGCTTACTATTTTTTGTCCGGACAGCGGCTATTTTTAGACCAAATCTTTTGGACTTTTAATTGCCAAGGGTTCTTTAACGTGCGCAAATGTACAAGGAAACTTCCGTTTTTCGCCGTTTTCCGAGAAGGCTAAATATCTGACTAACCAGAGAGGTCTAGATATCGTATCTGACTACCCAGAGAGGGCTAGATATCGTATCTGACTAACCAGAGAGGTCTAGACATCGTATCTGACTACCCAGAGAGAGCTAGCTATCATGTCTGACTATTCAGAGAGGTCTAGACATCGTATTTGACTACATAGAGAGGGGTTAAAAATCGGATTTGACTACCCAGAGAGGGTTAGACATCGGATCTTACTACCCATAGAGGGCTGGACATAGGATCTGACTATCCAGAGAGGGCTAGACATCGGATCTGAGAACCCAGAGACTATTTGTCTCCCATGTAATATGGATTTGCCTCGTGATAAATCAGTAAGACCAAACCACAACACTTCAAGCCTTCAATAAACGTTGCGAGAACACCAGACTCAAGGGCGACCATAAATACGATGAATTGATGGAATGTTAGAAAGACTAGAAAAGAAAACAGCAGCTGAGGCCAACATAAGAGCAAAAGATTGCAAATTATATCTCCCCTCGACGTTGAAAGAAAAGCATATGAGGAAGAAGAAGATTCTAAAAAAGGCCAATAAAAAAAAAAAGATTATTACAAACATGAGTAGGGTGTAACAAAATGTGTGTATTTGTGACATTGTAATGGAGCTGAGAAAGATGAGATATTTTCTGACAACTAAAAAAATCGATGGTAAAAGAGATTGAGTTTGGAAATGAATGAAAAATTAATTTGAAAGTTAATGCGAATTTGCGGCTAGATGTCAATAATTGAAATAGTAAACATTATACAAATTATTATTAAGTTGTGCAAAGATGTGTTCACCTACGCCAGCAGTTGCGCTTGAAGAAGAAAGCATTAAATACAATGTTACATTTGACTATTGTATTTGCAAGCTTGAGTGATAAATACAATCTACACTTGTTAGCAAGATTTATAGCAATGAACGAATAGCTATTTATACTCACTGCGAAAATGAAGAAATTCTCGTGAACCGATCACCGTCCGTTTCCGAAAGTAACGTCGAGTATAGAAAGTTGCCTGCCGAGAGCAGAATTTACCTTCGCGAAATGGAAGCGTTTGGCACATTCGTTTTGTGCGTAATCCAATCGTCAGGTTTTGGATTATTTTTATTCGACTGTTATTTATCTTTGTTGGAGGAAAGTAGTGTTTCCCTCATGAGTGCGTGCATGCTAACGAACTTAAACGAATTTTGTGAAATCAACTTAAAAGCACTGAAAAGTAGATTTATATGCTTTAACAAAAGTACCATATACGTAGACAATCGTATCTCTTCACAACTTTTTGTCTCTACTGTTGTTCATAATAGCTGTTGTTGACTTTCTACCAAAACCACTTTCTTAAGATGTCTTTAATATTTAGTCTCCGTTTTCCTGTCTCTTCTAGCGTAGATTTCTCTGGCTGTTGCAATATTTTTCAGTTGTCCACTTCTAATATGGTAAAACAATGTTGATTATTTCCCCTTGATGTTATAAAATAGCTCTTCATCTTTTCTTTTTTTAGCCTCTTTTACAGCTCCCCATTAATATTTTATCTGTCTATGACATACTCAACAATTTCTGTAAAATCACATTTGTATGGCCTCCAACGACTGTTTTTGCCTGTAATCCCATTGTCCTGGATTCGCATCCACGCGCCAAGATTGGTTCACATAACAATAAGGAACTTGTTATTTCCATTGACATGAGTAACTATATAAAAAGAGAGGCTTCTTTAAAAATAAACTATGAAAAAAAATTGAACAGATAAACCAGGTTAACACATCAAAGTTCAGACCAATAATGAACACATCACATGATAAATGTACATGATCTGTGTTAAACAGGCAAAAAAATTTTACAGCATTAAAAAGGTGGATAAAAAGGTGGATAAAAATACAATTCATCTTTGTCCAATGGGTGTGATAAAATGTTCACTAGTGTTGTATAGAATCAGTTCTCAGCTGTGCAGGTGAATTCTGGACAATTAGATAACGGAAACTATAATTTTTGAAAGCCCCAAAAAAAAGACGTTATTTTAGACACGAATGTGATCAATTATATGTGCTGCTAATGAGAGTGATGAAGACGTTCTAAAACAGAAAAAAACGATTGTAAGAAGAAATAATTAACAACATCAGAAGGAAAAATGAAAATATATATATATATATATATATATATATATATAAATCTGTTTGTTCAAGTAAGGTAATAAGATAAAATAAACTATTATATTTACTCACAATTTTTGTTTCAATAAGATAGAGTAAAATAAACTATTACATTTGTTCAAGATATTTGGTTAATTAAGATATAGTAAAATAAACTATTACATTTGTTCAGGATATTTGGTTAATTACGATATAATAAAATAAACTATTACATTTGTTCAGGATATTTGGTTAATTAAGATATAGTAAAATAAATTATTACATTTGTTCAGGATATTTGGTTAATTAAGATATAGTAAAATAAATTATTACATTTGTTCAGGATATTTGGTTAATTAAGATATAGTAAAATAAACTATTACATTTGCTCGGGATATTTGGTTAATTAAGATATAGTAAAATAAACTATTACATTTGCTCAGGATATTTGATTAATTAAGATATAGTAAAATAAACTATTACATTTGCTCAGGATATTTGGTTAATTAAGATATAGTAAAATAAACTATTAAATTGGCTCAGAAAGTTTTCAAGATGTAGGAACATAAACATTAAACAAGAAAACAGAAAAGCGAAACCATTGAAATGTTGATTTATAGAGGAATGAGAAAACAATGGTAGACAGAGAAGGAAACATGAAGTTGAAACTCCTAAAAAGATGGTTTTTAAAATATTTGAATAATATAGAGAATATATTTTGGACACACAGAAAGTCACATGATCGGACGGAGAGTATTCTTGGAAATAAATACAAGGTAAAAGAAGTAAAAGGTAGTTAAATATATTGATAAAATAAACAGTTAACGGTTGATAAATATACTGATATACGCCGTATGTCTTTTGACGTGTGTTGTGTTTAATATAATTGGAAATGCAGATGCCTTACTTTGGATATTCGATGAGATGTTAATTCGGATGATTCCAATGGCACGGGCGGTTGAGTAATTATGGATTTTAATTTGTTGGCAGTGATACCGGGGCCTTTGAACGACTATAACTATTTGAAAATGACACAAGAATATGTGATGTAGAAAGTGCATATGAATGAAATGTGACACAAGAATATGTGATGTAGAAAGTGCATATGAATGAAATGTGACACAAGAATATGTGATGTAGAAAGTGCATATGAATGAAATGTGACACAAGAATATGTGATGTAGAAAGTGTATAGGAATGAAATGTGACACAAGAATATGTGATGTAGAAAGTGCATATGAATGAAATGTGACACAAGAATATGTGATGTAGAAAGTGTATATGAATGAAATGTGACACAAGAATATGTGATGTAGAAAGTGTATATGAATGAAATGTGACACAAGAATATGTGATGTAGAAAGTGTATATGAATGAAATGTGACACAAGAATATGTGATGTAGAAAGTGTATATGAATGAAATGTGACACAGGAATATGTGATGTAGAAAGTGCATATGAATGAAATGTGACACAAGAATATGTGATGTAGAAAGTGCATAT
This sequence comes from Megaustenia siamemsis, assembly GCA_032433765.1. Classification (NCBI taxonomy): domain Eukaryota; kingdom Metazoa; phylum Mollusca; class Gastropoda; order Stylommatophora; family Ariophantidae; genus Megaustenia; species Megaustenia siamemsis. The sequence continues at coordinate 55,796,936 of JAVIAB010000106.1, forward strand.
GAATGAAATGTGACACAAGAATATGTGATGTAGAAAGTGTATAGGAATGAAATGTGACACAAGAATATGTGATGTAGAAAGTGCATATGAATGAAATGTGACACAAGAATATGTGATGTAGAAAGTGTATATGAATGAAATGTGACACAAGAATATGTGATGTAGAAAGTGTATATGAATGAAATGTGACACAAGAATATGTGATGTAGAAAGTGTATATGAATGAAATGTGACACAAGAATATGTGATGTAGAAAGTGTATATGAATGAAATGTGACACAAGAATATGTGATGTAGAAAGTGTATATGAATGAAATGTGACACAAGAATATGTGATGTAGAAAGTGCATATGCATGAAATGATATTGTTAGCTCTAGAGGCAAATGTTATTTATGCTAATGTATGCTGTGTTATGTTAATTATGTTAGTTTATTTTGAATTAGGATCATCATCACAACACACTCCGCACACATCCATAGGTACTCGATCTTCACTTCAATAAGTTTATCCGCACACATCCATAGGTACTTGATCTTCACTTCAATAAGTTTATCCACACACATCCATAGGTACTAGATCTTCACTTCAATAAGTTTATCCACACACATCCATAGGTACTAGATCTTCACTTCAATAAGTTTATCCACACACATCCATAGGTACTAGATCTTCACTTCAATAAGTTTATCCACACACATCCATAGGTACTAGATCTTCACTTCAATAAGTTTATCCACACACATCCATAGGTACTAGATCTTCACTTCAAAAAGTTTATCCGCACACATCCATAGGTACTTGATCTTCACTTCAATAAGTTTATCCGCACACATCCATAGGTACTCGATCTTCACTTCAATAAGTTTATCCGCACACATCCATAGGTACTATTTCTTCACTTCAATAAGTTTATCCACACACATCGACGAATTATGTTAATGAATTGAAAGCTTTATAAATGTTTGTATTCTACTGATAACTTGTCACAACAAACTTTTATAAAATATATTATTTTCTGATAAATCATGAACATTTTCTCAAAACGAAACTGGAAAATAGGAGAACTGAAACATATCTAGTAAAAGTGCGAGATTCTCTCAGCGGTCTACAGAATGAAAACAGAATAGGATTTGTAATTACACGGCAGTTTGCTCTCATCTCAAAGTGGCATTTTAGTAACAATCTTGGAAATTAATTAGGTAGCATTTATACATGAAAATATCCAGATACTATTACATTCTCATCATCATCATCATCGAGTACCGTGCCTGTTGGCGTATGTGATCATGTCTCTTCACAACTTTCGATCTCGACAGTTATTTATCATTTCTGTTGTTGACCTTCTGCCAAGTCATTCTCTTAAGTTGTCTGGTATCTTTTCTCTTTGCTTCTTTCTATCTCTTCGTCCCTCAATTCTCCCAGTTGTTATAATATATTCCAGCTGTTCCCTTCTCATAGCGTGGCCAAAAAATGATGATTGTTTCTTCCTAATATTGGATATTAACTTAGAAAATAGATTAGGATTTGTAATAACAGCTTGCTCTCATCTCAACGTGGCAGTTCAGTTAAAATCTTGGAAATTAATTGTGCAGCATTTATAGATGAAAGTATCCACAATCTAGTACATTCTCCTCATTCTTAAAATAAATATTTATGGAAGTGGTTCACATTTGTAACAGCACACATACAAACGTAACATTTTTAGCTGAGGCAAACATTTATGTGTGAATGATAATTTAGTAGTTCTTATAAAAATTACGACACAGCGGTAAAACGCCAACTTAAAAGTAGCGAACTCTATTATTCTTTCCCTCAGTCGTCAGATGTTCAAAACAAAAGGATCAACGATTGACAAATATGAGAAGATTAGAAGAGTGCAATGTTCAATTATTAATCACAAAACTGTTTACATTTTAATACATATTATTCTTATCGCTTTAAATAATAAATTTTGTATCAGACAATCATGGGTTTGATCTTCCTGTAATGATACAAATGTACAAATCAACTAAAGTTTCAGAGACAATCAGCTGTGGTTAGCATTGTGTGTTTTTTCACAAGATTGAATTATGGAAACAGCAGAAATGGATACTTCAAGGATTTAGCTTTGCTAAAGATCTATTTGTGGAAATTAGCTGCCAAATAAAACGAGGAACTAGGTTCGGTTGCATACATACATCCTATTAAAACGAGCAACTAAGATCGGTTGCATACATACTGCCTAATAAAACGAGCAACTAAGATCGGTTACATACATACATACACCGAAATAAAACGAGCAACTAAGATCGGTTACATACATACACCCAAATAAAACGAGCAACTAAGATCGGTTGCATACATACACCCAAATAAAACGAGTAACTAAGATCGGTTGCATACATACACCCAAATAAAACGAACAACTAAGATCGGTTGCATACATACTGCCTAATAAAACGAGCAACTAAGATCGGTTGCATACATACTGCCTAATAAAACGAGCAACTAAGATCGGTTACATACATACACCCAAATAAAACGAACAACTAAGATCGGTTGCATACATACTGCCTAATAAAACGAACAACTAAGATCGGTTGCATACATACACCCAAATAAAACGAACAACTAAGATCGGTTGCATACATACTGCCTAATAAAACGAGCAACTAAGATCGGTTACATACATACACCCAAATAAAACGAACAACTAAGATCGGTTGCATACATACTGCCTAATAAAACGAACAACTAAGATCGGTTGCATATATACACCTTAATAAGACTAGCAACTAAGATCGGTTCCACGCATATAAACAAAGAAAACGATTAGAATATTACATGGAGATTGGGGACCGGATAGATCTCGTTCACTGAGGAAAAGAAAAACAGTCAGAGAAACTGCAGAGAAACAGAGAAACTGCAGAGAAACAGTCAGAGAAACAGAAACAGTCAGAGAAACTGCAGAGAAACTGCATTAAGTCTCCTATTGGAGATTCGGAGACAAAACATGCTAGACATGTAGGAAAAAAACCGTGTGTGCTAGACTTAGAACACCACGAGAAGGATGGAACGAACCCAGCAAATTGGAGATTATTTGTTGCAATCTAATATGACGTCACAAAAGACTACCCGTCACTAATTACTGGGTACAAATAATAATACATAAATATTATTATATGGGGAACTTCCGAGGCGATAATAGGGAATAATAGAACAAAGAAGTATGTGTTAGCACTCGGAAAAATTGACAGACAAACAACAATAGAAAAAAACGAAGAACAATATATGGTCCGAAGTGGGATCGAACCCGTACTCAGTGGCACCGCGCCTTGCCACGAGAAGCCGAACGCTTGGCACACTACCACGCAGCCAACTAAAAAATTGGCTATTGCAGTAGTGTCTTACACGATGACGTTCTCAATGACTATAGCATAGGGTAACGATCACAGACCGGAAATAAATTGTATATTTGTACTTTCCTAAGTTCCCCATATAATAATATTTATGTATTATTATTTGTACCCAGTATATAATCACTGGGAACTACTATTCGTGCTGTTTCGTCCAATAAATGTTTGTCTACAACACAAGTATTCAGCCCTACTGGGAGATACTTGCATTAATAGGAAAGTACAAATATACAATTTATTTCCGGTCTGTGATCGTTACCCTATGCTATAGTCATTGAGAACGTCATCGTGTAAGACACTACTGCAATAGCCAATTTTTTAGTTGGCTGCGTGGTAGTGTGCCAAGCGTTCGGCTTCTCGTGGCAAGGCGCGGTGCCACTGAGTACGGGTTCGATCCCACTTCGGACCATATATTGTTCTTCGTTTTTTTCTATTGTTGTTTGTCTGTCAATTTTTCCGAGTGCTAACACATACTTCTTTGTTCTATTATTCCGTCACTAATTACTTTGTCGGTTCGTCTCAAAATACAAGTTTTACGTCAAATGCTTGAACATGTGTTTCTGTGGAAAAAGAAATGAATGACGTCATCAAAAAAACTAAGCGAACAAAAAAAAAAAAAAAAGAATATATTTTTTTTTTGGTTCAATACATCTAGCGTTGATTGTCTGGTAGTTTAGATTGGTTGATTGTCTGGTAGTATAGAATGGTTGATTGTCTGGTAGTCTGGTAGTTTAGATATTGTCTGGTAGTTTAGATTGTTGATTGTCTGGTAGTATAGAATGGTTGATTGTCTGGTAGTTAGAATGGTTGATTGTCTGGTAGTATAGAATGGTTGATTGTCTGGTAGTTTCTGGTAGTTTAGAATGGTTGATTGTCTGGTAGTTTAGAATGGTTGATTGTCTGGTAGTTTAGAATGGTTGATTGTCTGGTAGTTTAGATTGGTTGATTGTCTGGTAGTTTAGATTGGTTGATTGTCTGGTAGTTTAGTCTGGTAGTTTAGAATGGTTGATTGTCTGGTAGTTTAGAATGGTTGATTGTCTGGTAGTTTAGATTGGTTGATTGTCTGGTAGTTTAGAATGGTTGATTGTCTGGTAGTTTAGAATCTGGTAGTTTAGAATGGTTGATTGTCTGGTAGTTTAGATTGATTGTTGGTATTGTCTGGTAGTTTAGAATGGTTGATTGTCTGGTAGTTAGTAGTCTGGTAGTATAGAATGTTGTCTGGTAGTTTAGATTGGTTGATTGTCTGGTAGTTTAGATTGGTCTGGTAGTTTAGTGGTTGATTGTCTGGTAGTTTAGATTGGATTGTCTGGTAGTTTAGATTGGTTGATTGTCTGGTAGTTTAGATTGGTTGATTGTCTGGTAGTTTAGATTGGTTGATTGTCTGGTAGTTTATATTGGCTGATTGTCTGGTAGTTTAGATTGGTTGATTGTCTGGTAGTTTAGAATGGTTGATTGTCTGGTAGTTTAGATTGGTTGATTGTCTGGTAGTTTAGATTGGTTGATTGTCTGGTAGTTTAGATTGGCTGATTGTCTGGTAGTTTAGATTGGCTGATTGTCTGGTAGTTTAGATTGGTTGATTGTCTGGTAGTTTAGATTGGTTGATTGTCTGGTAGTTTAGATTGGTTGATTGTCTGGTAGTTTAGATTGGTTGATTGTCTGGTAGTTTAGATTGGTTGATTGTCTGGTAGTTTAGATTGGTTGATTGTCTGGTAGTTTAGATTGGTTGATTGTCTGGTAGTTTAGATTGGTTGATTGTCTGGTAGTTTAGATTGGTTGATTGTCTGGTAGTTTAGATTGGTTGATTGTCTGGTAGTTTAGATTGGTTGATTGTCTGGTAGTTTAGATTGGTTGATTGTCTGGTAGTTTAGATTGGTTGATTGTCTGGTAGTTTAGATTGGTTGATTGTCTGGTAGTTTAGATTGGTTGATTGTCTGGTAGTATAGAATGGTTGATCGTCTGGTAGTATAGAATGGTTGATTGTCTGGTAGTTTAGAATGGTTGATTGTCTGGTAGTTTAGATTGGTTGATTGTCTGGTAGTTTAGAATGGTTGATTGTCTGGTAGTTTAGATTGGTTGATTGTCTGGTAGTTTAGATTGGTTGATTGTCTGGTAGTTTAGAATGGTTGATTGTCTGGTAGTTTAGATTGGTTGATTGTCTGGTAGTTTAGATTGATTGATTGTCTGGTAGTTTAGATTGGTTGATTGTCTGGTAGTTTAGATTGGTTGATTGTCTGGTAGTTTAGATTGGTTGATTGTCTGGTAGTTTAGATTGGTTGATTGTCTGGTAGTTTAGATTGGCTGATTGTCTGGTAGTTTAGATTGGTTGATTGTCTGGTAGTTTAGAATGGTTGATTGTCTGGTAGTTTAGATTGGTTGATTGTCTGGTAGTTTAGATTGGTTGATTGTCTGGTAGTTTAGATTGGCTGATTGTCTGGTAGTTTAGATTGGCTGATTGTCTGGTAGTTTAGATTGGTTGATTGTCTGGTAGTTTAGATTGGTTGATTGTCTGGTAGTTTAGATTGGCTGATTGTCTCGTAGTATAGAATGGTTGATTGTCTGGTAGTTTAGATTGGTTGATTGTCTGGTAGTTTAGATTGGCTGATTGTCTGGTAGTATAGAATGGTTGATCGTCTGGTAGTATAGAATGGTTGATTGTCTGGTAGTTTAGAATCGTTGATTGTCTGGTAGTATAGAATGGTTATTTGTCTGGTAGTTTAGAATCGTTGATTGTCTGGTAGTTTAGAATGGTTATTTGTCTGGTAGTATAGAATGGTTAATTGTCTGGTAGTTTAGAATCGTTGATTGTCTGGTAGTTTAGAATCGTTATTTGTCTGGTAGTTTAGAATGGTTATGTGTCTGGTAGTTTAGAATGGTTATGTCTGGTAGTTTAGAATGGTTATTTGTCTGGTAGTTTAGATTGGTTGATTGTCTGGTAGTTTAGAATGGTTATTTGTCTGGTAGTTTAGAATCGTTGATTGTCTGGTAGTTTAGAATGGTTATTTGTCTGGTAGTTTAGAATGGTTATGTGTATGGTAGTTTAGAATGGTTATTTGTCTGGTAGTTTAGAATGATTATTTGTCTGGTAGTTTAGAATGGTTATTTGTCTGGTAGTTTAGATTGGCTGATTGTCTGGTAGTTTAGATTGGTTTGATTATCTGGTAGTTGAGATTTTTTGATTGTCTGGTAGTTTAGATTGGTTTGATTGTCTGGTAGTTTAAATTGGCTGATTGTCTGGTAGTTTAGAATGGTTATTTTTCTGGTAGTTTAAATTGGCTGATTGTCTGGTAGTTTAGATTGGTTTGATTGTCTGGTAGTTTAGATTGGTTTGATTGTCTGGTAGTTTAAATTGGCTGATTGTCTGGTAGTTTAGATTGGTTTGATTATCTGGTAGTTTAGATTTTTTGATTGTCTGGTAGTTTAGATTGGTTTGATTGTCTGGTAGTTTAAATTGGCTGATTGTCTGGTAGTTTAGAATGGTTTTTTTTCTGGTAGTTTAGATTGGCTGATTGTCTGGTAGTTTAGATTGGTTTGATTGTCTGGTAGTTTAGATTGGTTGATTGTCTGTTAGAGTAGTTTTGAAATCGTCGATATCCCTGATAGACGAAGACATCACTGTCATCATCATCATGTACCCATTAATGCTGGTGTAACTGACCATGTCCTTCCACAATTCTCAGTCCTCCGTGCATCGTATCAACTTTGCTGATCACTGTGTATCATGTCACACCACCAACTACTACTACCAGAGCTATTATTACTCCTATTTTGACTGCTAATACTACTAAAACTACTACTACTACTATCTCTATTACTTCTATTACTACTACAATTACTACTACTACTACTTCCTTTGGTACTATTTCTATTACTACTACAATTACAAATACTACTTCTGTTGCTAATATTTCTATTGCTACTACCATTACTACTAATACTACTTCTATTACTGCTACAATTACTACTACTGCTTCTGTTGTTACTATTTCTATTGCTACTACTAATACTAATACTACTACTACTACTACTACTACTACTACTACTACTGTTACTATTATTATTATTATTACAACAATTACTACTACTACTACTACTACTATTTCTACTACTATTACCACTACTACTACAACTACAATTACTATTACTACTTCTACAGCCACTGGTTTTACTTCTGCTACGCTTTCATGACAGATGTGCAGGAGATTAATGCGCTCAAGTGTATCATACTAAAATACGGCATCAAATTTCAAGCGAGCATTTCTACATTTGGTAGAGAAAGTAAGATATTCACCAACTCAACAAATCCTTTAGCACAGAATTATCAACAAATCCATTCACACGTCGCAACGAACATAGTCCCACCCATGAACGATTTTTTTTTGCCTAACTAAAAATAGTGGGCTCGCCCTTGTTTACTTTACGTAGGCAGGTTCTCTATCATATCCTGTTAGCATAACATGATCGCTCATTTATTTTTGTGCACGCGTCCTTTTGTTTATCATTTACGCCAGTTATAAATGGTTTATTATAATGGCACATTATATGTGCCGAGGGAGCCTCGGTGGCTGAGTGGATAGTGTGCTCGCTTCTGGATCAGAAGGGTCCGGGTTACTTAGCAGTGGCGGATTTTTTTTCGGATTGACAAGGCTCCGGTGTTCACCCGGCCTCCAAAAATTGTTACCAGAGATTTTTCTGGGAAGTAAAGTCGGCCTGGCGTGATACCGACCAAATCACCCAAAAATGTGCCGTGGTCACAGAAAAATATGGTCACTAACACCATATTCCCCACACGCCTAGCAAGGCGTGGAGCGAACCTTGAGTTTATTTTACATTATATGTGAAGTTAGGTAGTTCGTAGACGACATTATAATTGTCTTGTCCTGCTAATCCGTAGGTAATATACTTCGCACTTTTAAAAATAGTCTCTTGGTTCTATATTATTATTATTCAACATGAATAATGGAATTGTATAAGGAATTATTCAACATGATTGTATAAGGGATTATTCAACATGATTTTATAAGGAATTATTCAACATGATTGTATAAGGGATTATTCAACATGATTTTATAAGGAATTATTCAACATGATTGTATAAGGGATTATTCAACATGATTTTATAAGGAATTATTCAACATGATTGTATAAGGGATTATTCAACATGATTGTATAAGGGATTATTCAACATGATTGTATAAGGGATTATTCAACATGATTGTTTAAGGGATTATTCAACATGATTTTATAAGGGATTATTCAACATGATTGTATAAGGGGTTATTCAACATGATTGTATAAGGAATTATTCAACATGATTGTATAAGGGATTATTCAACATGATTGTATAAGGGATTATTCAACATGATTGTATAAGGGATTATTCAACATGATTCTTTCTTTTACCTTTTAGCTCCCGGTGGAGCATAGGTCTTCAACAAACACTTTCCAAGTCGTTCTGTTTTTTGCCATTCTTTTAAGATCATTCCATGTCTTCCCCATCATCTTCATCTCTGCTTCTATCTGTCTTCTCCAAGAATTCCTTGGTCTTCCTCTTTGTCTTTTCCCCTGGGGATTCCAAAAAAGGGCCTGTTGTGTAATACTCTCAGTTGGCTTCCGTAGTGTGTGTCCTATCCATCGCCATCGTCTTCGCTGTATCTCTTTATCCACTGGTATTTGACCGGTACATTTCCATAATTCCACGTTAGTGACTTTGTCCTGCCATTTCCATCCCTTTATTCTGCGCAAGCATCCATTAATGAAAGTCTGTACTTTCGTGATTGTCAATTTTGTCATTCTCCATGTTTCACAGCCATATAATAGGACCGACTTAACATTTGAGTTGAAAATTTTTATTTTTGTATTTAGCCTAATTTCTTTGGATTTCCATATGTTTCCCAGTGCAATGAAAGCTCCTCTTGCTTTTGATATCCTTATTTTGGTATCATTTTCTGTTCCTCCCTCTTTATCTATATTACTGCCCAGATATATATAAGATTGTACGTCTAGTAGAGGTATTTCTCCTAGTTTTATATGGTTATTGCCAACTGCATTAATTCTCATAATGTTGGTCTTATCTCTATTAATCTTTAGTCCTAGCTGTTGTGATCTCTCATCTAATATACTCATTTTATCCTGCATCTGTTGATGGCTGTGTGATAGGAGAGCTATGTCATCAGCAAAGTCTAAATCATCAAGTTGTTTGGTCAGTGACCACTGGATCCCATTTCTGTTGTTTTGAGTTGTTGTTTGAAACTCAAAAAACTACGTTGTTGTTTGAAACTCAAAACATGATTGTATAAGGGATTATTCAACATGATTGTATAAGGGATTATTCAACATTATTGTATAAGGGATCATTCAACATGATTGTATAAGGGATTATTCAACATAACTTTATAAGGAATTATTCAACATGATTGTATACGGGATTATTCAACATGATTGTATAAGGGATTATTCAACATGATTGTATAAGGGATTATTCAACATGATTGTATAAGGGACACAATACGATTCTTGTTTCTCGTTGACTTCCATTATGGTTGTGTAAAGTTGTGTCCTCTAGGCGCTGACTAGAAATCTAACAAAGTAGTTTTGGAGGGGTCGGTGCTGTTATAGTATACTCTGTCGACTTTCCTGCCTCGCGATTTCCAATTTCAGTTGATCAGAATGTTTTTTTCTTTCAGACATAAAAATCTACCGAGGTCCAATCGCCTTTTGAAATGGGTACACTAGATATGTAAGGAAACGAGGAAGAGAACAGGCAACCATATATCAGGAGTAAAGGGATCAAGATGCACCAAGATGCAAAGAGATGCGAAGCTGCTGTAAAGCTGATGATAATGACAATTTTTTTAAAAAAAAAAGTGTTTTTTTTTTTTTGTTACCATGCCACTTTTTTTTTGTTTTAATGAGATGTCAACCACACATCACGAAGCTGAGGTTTAGTGCAACGAGATCAATAACACATTATTACGATTGTTATATGACTACTTTTTACTTTAGCCCTTTAACCTTCAGCTTTCCTGATAACAGCGCCAAGTCAGAGGTACAGTGGTGGATGGTTCTGTCTACTGCATGCTGTAGCAGATACAAATTACCCAATCTGCCATCAACTAAGAGCTTTAATAAAAATGTACCAAAAAAAAAAAAATAGTAAAGTACCCCCGTCACGCCAAGTGGCGTATATGGAATATAGTTTTAGTGACCATAAATTTTACAGACCTTCGGCACATGATTTTTGGGTAATGTGGTCGGTATTACGCCCGTGCTGCTTTACTTTCCCAGAAAAAAATCCGGTACCCATTTAAGGCTGGGTGATCCCGGTAGCCGTCGGTTGGGATCGAACCCTACCCCTTGTCCATTTTAAATATACTGTAACATGGGGAAAATAGGATTGAGAGAGGGGCTGGTGGAGAGAGGTGGACCGAGAGAGAAAAAGGGAAGAAAAGTACATAAACTAGAGTTCCGGTTGGTGCTGAAAGCTAAGATGGCTGCTTAATCATAATCAGGACTAGTAGTACTTTTGCTATAGTGTGTTTAAATATGATTTCTTCTGGTTTTGATATTCGGTATCGGAGACAGCGGTGGATCGGTCGCATTCACCAGCCCACAAAGTCAACATGAGCTGTGGCGCTACGCAGAGATACTTGCTGCGGGCGACTGACCTTTAATCCAAGTCGAACGTGTCCAGACCCCAGCTTTGCCCTGGCACGGGATATTGTTGTTGTTGTTGTTGCGTTCGCCAGCTTTTACCTCTGACGAAGTCCCTACATACTAGGAACTGAATTTTGCGTGTTAATCCATTTTTCCCTGCCAGCCGTGTGCACAGGGGTCCCTCGCCTTACAAGCAGATAACTTCGACTTCGTAGGTACTCATGTTTTTTTTTTTTCCGTCGATGAGTAACTGACGTTTCAAGCCGGGCCTCGCTGCACGGGATATGTGATCTGTCTTCGACTGTACATTCGCCAGCAGCTGGACTGATGTCGGATTGAATGTTTCACAGAAGTGGAGGTCTGACTTCACTTGTTGGGACATCGATTCTTGGGAAGCAAAAATATGTAAGGGATATACACATAAATCTAATTACATGGCGATTCTTTTGAGAGTCTAGCACATTATCGTTATGTGGTTAGATTTCTGTGTTTATCCTTATATATGTTTGTGTTGTGGTTTTTTGTTCGTATTACAAAATGATATTTTATGACTTCTTGCACGACTTTTCTGCTACTACCTTCACCACTAATACTATTCATCTTTCTATTACTACTACCACTCGTGCCACAATCAATACCACCACTCTAACTACTACCACTACTTCTACTATTACGAATGCCACTACCACTATTACAATTATAACTTCTTCTGCTACTACTTTCACAGCTAATATTTCTTTTACTACTACTACTACTACTACTACTACTACTACTACTACTACTACTATGAATACTTCTAATACCACTAATACCACAACTACACTACAAATATTAACAATATTACTACAACTACTAATTCTTCTTCACTTTCTTATTTTCTTTAAAGCATCCAGGAAAGACGTAGTTTGCTGAAGGCCTGTTGGCCGAAATGTCGTTCTACTTTTGTTTTGTTTCTCACCTATATAAACCTGTTACCTTACCACTTTTTCCTTGTTTTTATAAACTGTTCATTATTACCATCAGCTTTACAGCAGCTTCACATCTTTATGCATCTCGATGCTATTGCCCTTGCTAAAGAACCTTTAAGCTAATGACCAATAACAAGGCTGCTGGAGAGGATAAGTTAACAGCTGAGATCCTCAAGGCAATTGATAGCCATAATTTAATACATCTCCAAAAAATGTTCAACATCATTTGGAAAACAGAGAAGACGCCTCATAAATGGAAAAAAGGAATCATTGTTAAGATCCCCAAAAAGGGCAATCTTAGAGATTGTAACAACTGGAGAGGCGTGACACTTTTGTCAGTTGCCTCAAAGTTATTCTGTAAAATCATCCTAAATAGAATAAAGGATTCAATAGATACAGTAATGCGTGAAGAACAGGCTGGGTTTAGAAAAGGGAGAAGCTGTCTTGACCACATTTTCACTCTACGACTTATATTGGAGGAACACATTGAAAAGCAAAAACCTTTTGTACTTAACTTCATCGACTTCAAAAAAGCATTTGATAGTATTCATAGAGATTCTTTGTGGAAAATTCTGAAGCAATATGGTTTACCATCAAAAATCATAAATATTATCAAAGACATGTATGATGGTTACACATGTGCAGTTCGAACAGAGGAAGGACTGAGCGAATGTTTCCCAATAGAAACTGGGGTTAAACAAGGATGTATTTTATCGCCCTTGTTATTTGGAATTGTTATGGACTTCATAATGAAGAAATGCTGCACTGGTAATAAAGGCATCGAATGGATACAAGGAGACCATTTGGAGGACCTCGACTTTGCTGATGACATAGTTCTCATCAGCAGTCAGATAAAAACGATGCAGGAAAACACAAATGAACTATCATCAATAGCCAGCAAAATTGGGCTTGAGGTCAATCATGAAAAGACTAAAGTCATGAAAAGTTTAATTCCAACAAGTGACAAAATATACATGGAAAACAAACCAGTAGAAGAGATCGATCACTTTATCTATCTTGGAAGTCACATTGATCGAGAAGGGCATACGAGCAAAGAAATTAGAATCAGACTGGCTAAAGCAGCAATGTCTTTCAGAAGCCTTGAAAAGTTGTGGAAATCAAAACTCATTAGCACAAACACAAAACTTAGGCTATTCAAATCAAATGTACTATCAACCCTTACGTATGCGTGTGAAAGCTGGAAAACAAGAGATATAGAAACAAAATTGAACGCATTCGAAAATAAATGTCTAAGGAAAATACTTGGTATAGAATGGAACGAATTCAAAACAAACGAGGAAATTAGAGACATCGCCAATCAACCACTAATATCTTCAGTAATAAAGAAAAGACGATGGTCATACGTTGGACATGTGATGAGAAGAGATAATAATCGAATAGCAAAGCAAGCCCTCATATGGGAAACAACAGGTAAAAGAAAAAGAGGAAGACCCAGGGAGACACTGAGAAGAACATTGATGAGAGAGGCAAGAGCAGCAGGAATCGGCTCCCTCAATGAGATAGAACTGCTTGCACAGAACAGAGACAGATGGCGAGATTTGATAAAATATCTTTAAAAGAAAACTGCTAGAACAAAAATTCATATAGGAGAAGGTGTATCTTGGTCTACGCCCTATGGGCCGGTTACGGCTCGAAAGGTCAATAGATAGAAAGAACCTTTCGCTTTTAAAGGTCAAGAGCAGGCCAGAAATGGCTGCTGCCCGGGAAAGAAACCAGCAAGTCTGCCTATGCCGAAAGCGGATGTGTTGGGCCAAAATTTGCAGATAAAGCGGCTTTGTTTTAAAGTAGCGACACAACGCAACAACGCCAACTTAACGAGTGAGTGCTAAGAAGAATAATGAGACGGTGGACAAATAACAAAATTGTCAACAACAACAAAAAAAAAAGAAAAACGAAAGTAGAGAGAGGAACCGCAGGCAGAATATCTTTTAAAATATGGGTTTGAGAAAAAAATGTACGGACTAAGAGAGATTTTTTTTTTTTTTTTACAAAATAGGTAATCGGAATTTTAAATTAACAAAAAAAAATGTAAACGCACTTGTCAAACCTAAAAGAAAAAAAACAACCTTATGATTAATGCAAATATATCCGTCAGAGAAAAAAATTTATTTTCTTGAAAGATTTATTTGGATAAAATTCTTGTTAAAGTAGAGTTTTATTTTACATGATTTTTAACTGTTTTTATTTTCGTACTCAGACCTGTGCGACCATTCCAAAGGTTTTAAACTTTTGACTTTGACTTTTGCTACTGTGTGTTATGTTACCGAGACCGACGTGTTAAATATTCCTTTCTTGTTGTTCACATTTAGCTCCGGTATCTTGTTGTTCACATTTAGCTCAGATATCTTGTTGTTCACACTTAGCTCTGGTATCTTGTTATTCACATTTAGCTCAGATATCTTGTTGTTCACACTTAGCTCTGGTATCTTGTGGTTCACATTTAGCTCTGATATCTTGTTGCTCACACTTTGCTCTATTTTCTTGCTGTTCACACTTAGCTCTGGTATCTTGTTGCTCACACTTTGCTCTATTATCTTGTTGTCCACGCTAAACTCTGATATCTTGTTGTTCACACTTAGCTCTGATATCTTGTTGTTCACACTTAGCTCTGATATCCTTGTTGTTCACAATTAGCTCTGATATTTTGTTGTTGACACTTAGCTCTGATATTTTGTTGTTCACACTTAGCTCTGATATCTTGTTGTTCACACTTAGCTCTGATATCTTGTTGTTCACACTTAGCTCTGATATCTTGTTGTTCATACTTTGCTCTGATATCTTGTTGTTCACACTTAGCTCAGATATATTGTTGTTCACACTTAGCTCAGATATCTTGTTGTTCACACTTAGCTCAGATATCTTGTTGTTCACACTTATCTCTGATATCTTGTTGCTCACACTTTGCTCTATTTTCTTGCTGTTCACACTTAGCTCTGATATCTTGTTGCTCACACTTTGCTCTATTATCTTGTTGTCCACGCTAAGCTCTGATATTATATTGTTCACACGTAGCTCTGATATCTTGTTGTTCACACTTAGCTCTGATGTCCTTGTTGTTCACACTTAGCTCTGATATCTTGTTGTTCACAATTAGCTCTGATATCTTGTTGTTGACACTTAGCTCTGATATTTTGTTGTTCACACTTAGCTCTGATATCTTGTTGTTCACACTTAGCTCTGATATTTTGTTGTTCACACTTAGCTCAGATATCTTGTTGTTCACACTTAGCTCAGATATCTTGTTGTTCACACTTAGCTTTGATATCTTGTTGTTCAAACTTTGCACTGATATTTTGTACCTCGTTTGGAGACCTAGCTTGTTTCGAACCGGTGAATGTTCCACAGATCACAGTTGATGTAGTAATCTCCCTATAGGAAATTGAGCAGCATTGATGGCAATAATGACCAGAATAACTCCCGTATCGGCTTGCTCGGCCTGTCACAGAATCAGCCTTACTCTGTACATGACTTTGAGGGGATTATTCTCCTGTTAGAATTACATTTTGATGCACATTTCACACCTGAGACACGCAACACTGAAGAAACTCAGCTTGTTTACTCCGCCATATTTGTACTTCATCAATAATAGCTTTCGAAGAGACAGAACTTCAACATCTACTGTCTTTGAATAATGAATATAAAATGAATAACATGAAAATAAGCACTGAAAAAACATAATTTATATCAATAAGAAAACAAAAGAAGACACTAAACATAGTTACAGAGCATTATGTTTGAAACAAGTAACTGTCATTAAATATCTGGGAAAAAACATTCTCTGAAGATGGTGAAATCGATTTTAAAAATTAACATCTGAAGCAACGAGACAAACAAAATATTGGGACATCTATCCCCTATACTTCAACACAAAGCAATACATATTACCACCAAGAAACATCTTATACAGGGTTAATTTATTTCAATATTGTGCCGCTACTATCAAACATCATTAAATGGGTACCGAATTTTTTATGGGAAAGTAAAGCGCCACGGGCGTAATACCGACCACATTACCCCAAAAATCATGTGCAGACGTTTTATTAAAATTATGGTCTCTAACACTATATTCCCTATACGCCACCTTGGCGGGACGGGGCTCTTTACCTTACTAGCTGTCAAACATGGTCACTTACATGTAACCATAATAGAACATTTGTCACTACAGAGATGCGATGTCCGAGAAAAACGCTTACAGTAACTAAATAAGACAGAATCAGATATGATATTACGAGAGAAAGAGTAGGGATTGAACCAATCCTAACTCTTTTACTACCACAAGTCAGTGTACTGTACAGCTGGTATTTTGTAAAAATACCAGCGTACATTGTACTGTACGGCTGACGGTCACCAAGCTTTTGTTTTGTTCCTGGCTTATTTAAACTCTTTTTAAAGTTGGAACAAGTTAAAATATCCAGCAGAATGTTTATTTTTACAGAATTTGACATTAGGCAATGGTATTCGATTACTTTGTAAGAAAAGATTAAAGATTTTCATGAGATATCAGTTTCCTTTACTTTCGGAGACGATCCCACGAAATCGCCTCATCTCTCAATGATTTACATCAAGCAATTTATTTCAGACAATTTTAGAATCGATTCTAATGTTAGTAACGAATCATTGCACACAGTTTTTATATTGTTCGATTACAGTTTAGTCTTCGAGTAAATAAAAACTTGGAATTTCAACAATTTTCATGTTTATATATGGAAAATACAGACTCAAGTCACGTCACGTGGCACAAAATGTTATAAACATAAAAATATTATGTTTTTTTTTAGCTTTTTTTTGTGCTAATTGTGAAGGAAAATGGTGTATATATCTAAAATTATTAATTCTGAATGGATTTAATTATAAAAAACAACGTGAATATGATCGACTATATGGCAAGATCTGTTAAGCAAAGTGATAAAAAAATTATTTATCACAGATTCTGAGACATTTTTCTATAAATTATTATATTATTTTAACATTTTTTTTACTACATATGTACTCCTACTTCAATCTTCTTTTATTTGATGTATAAAACATATCGATTGTTTCAATAATTACATTGTTAATGCGATTTTTTAAGACAGCGGTGTCCTTCAATTATATTCTCCATAAATTCTGTTCGGTCTGGGCGAATCTCCCCGTGTGTTTTCTTTGGTAGGAAAAGACTAAGCTACATACAGAAGCAACAAATAAACTGGTTTGCCCATCTAGAAAGAATGCCGTGTGATTCCTTACCATACAAAGCATATATTAAAAGAGGTGAAGGGAGAATAGCAAGAGGCAGACCCAGAGTAAGATGGACAGACAAGATCAAAGAAACGTTCCCGCTACATTAAGGGACAATGAGTAAAGCCACCAAAAGGGCGAGAACCAGAACTTTGTATCTCCCTCGACTCCCGAACAGGTGCAAGAAAAGGTGATGAGTGAGAAGAGGATGTTATGTTATTTTATGTTGAGATCATCGTCACTGCACATGGTAATTCGTAGGTGCTATTATTGAACTTCTCCTCAAAGTGTTCATCGGCGCGTTGTGATTACCTGTGCCAGTCGATATTGGGAATTCTTTGATTTCGCGGTATTAGCAATTTTTTGATTTCGCGGTATTGACCATTCTTTCATTGGTCGCTATTGGCAATTCTTTGATTTTCGCGGTATTGGGAATTCTTTGATTTCGCGGTATTCTTCCAGAATACATCGCTCTTTTCTGGCAATTCCAATCTTGACAATCGTCCCGTACAATGTAGATAGCGAGATAGTTTCACTTTGTTCAAAATTCTTCGTTTTACCCATTTCTCACTGAGGTACGACATCAGCGCTATCAATGGGCTGTCTCATCTGCCAGACATGGTCATCTAACCGGCCAACCGTCAACTCTTTCGCTGTCCTCAACACCAGGGAGACCTGGCAAAACCAAGAATTTAAAGATCTTAGACCTCTGTATCGACACCAGCCGTTGCCTGCGGATGGAGCCTGTCTGGACTTTGTGCATCCTCATCGAATTACTCGAAATGCACACTTGAGTAAAAGATTGTGCTTCTAGCCAGACAATTTCTTTAGTTACTGCCATAATCTCCATACTCAATCTACTGGTAGTTACAGCAAAAGCACCAGAATCCTTATTTACTGTACTTCCTCTGACCTGGACCGTGAAATAATTAGTTTCAAGTTTCTTGGTTTTATTTGTGGGGTTCAAGTTGTAATTTACTAATGTCGGTGTTCTATTTGTGGGGTTCAAGTTGTAGTTTGCTAATATCGGTGTTTTAGTTGTGGGGTGCAAGTTGTAATTTACTAATAGAGGTGTTCTAGTTGTGGGGTGCAAGTTGTAGTTGACTAATAGCGATGTTCTAGTTGTGGGGTGCAAATTGTAGTTTACTAATAGAGGTGTTCTAGTTGTGGGGTGCAAGTTGTAATTTACTAATAGAAGTGTTCTAGTTGTGGGGTGCAAGTTGTAATTTACTAATAGAGGTGTTATATTTGTGGGGTGCAAGTTGTAGTTGACTAATAGCGATGTTCTAGTTGTGGGGTGCAAGTTGTAGTTTACTAATAGAGGTGTTCTAGTTGTGGGGTGCAAGTTGTAGTTGACTAATAGCGATGTTCTAGTTGTGGGGTGCAAGTTGTAGTTGACTAATAGCGATGTTCTAGTTGTGGGGTGCAAATTGTAGTTTACTAATAGAGGTGTTCTAGTTGTGGGGTGCAAGTTGTAATTTACTAATAGAAGTGTTCTAGTTGTGGGGTGCAAGTTGTAATTTACTAATAGAGGTGTTATATTTGTGGGGTGCAAGTTGTAGTTGACTAATAGCGATGTTCTAGTTGTGGGGTGCAAGTTGTAGTTTACTAATAGAGGTGTTCTAGTTGTGGGGTGCAAGTTGTAATTTACTAATAGAGGTGTTCTAGTTGTGGGGTGCAAGTTGTAGTTGACTAATAGAGGTGTTATATTTGTGGGGTGCAAGTTGTAGTTGACTAATAGCGATGTTCTAGTTGTGGGGTGCAAGTTGTAGTTTACTAAAGCAGTGTTCCAGTTGTGGGGTACAAGTTATAGTTGACTAATAGCGATGTTCTAGATGTAGGGTGCAAGTTGCAGTTTACTAAAGAAGTGTTCCAGTTGTTGGGCGCA
This sequence comes from Megaustenia siamemsis, assembly GCA_032433765.1. Taxonomy (NCBI): domain Eukaryota; kingdom Metazoa; phylum Mollusca; class Gastropoda; order Stylommatophora; family Ariophantidae; genus Megaustenia; species Megaustenia siamemsis. The sequence goes on from JAVIAB010000106.1 coordinate 55,816,079, forward strand.
AGTTATAGTTTACTAAAAGCAGTGTTCCAGTTGTGAGGCGCAAGTTATAGTTTACTAAAGCTGTGTTCCAGTTGTGGTGTGCAAGTTGCAGTTTACTAAAGCAGTGTTCCTGTTGTGGGGCGCAAGTTATAGTTTACTAAAAGCAGTGTTCCAGTTGTGGGGCGCAAGTTATAGTTTACTAAAAGCAGTGTTCCAGTTGTGGGGCGCAAGTTATAGTTTACTAAAAGCAGTGTTCCAGTTGTGGGGCGCAAGTTATAGTTTACTAAAAGCAGTGTTCCAGTTGTGGGGCGCAAGTTATAGTTTACTAAAAGCAGTGTTACAGTTGTGGGATACAAGTTATCGTTGACTAATAGCGATGTTCTATTTGTGGGATACAAGTTGTTGTTGACTAATAGCGATGTTCTATTTGTGGGGTGCAAGTTGTAGTTGACTAAAGATGTGTTCTTTATGCGAGGCACTAGATAAGGGGTTCAAATTGTATTGTAAATGTGACAAAGTATGAATGGGAATGGCAGGATACAAGCCCTGGAGCAGGATATTGTGGAATTGCAATCATGAAATTATAGTAATGAATTTTAACTCATTTAAACGAAGATTATGGAATGAGTCACGAGTTAGGCAATCGAAGGGCCAAAGCATATAAATGCAAATATATGCATACAAATGCGAAGCTGCAGTAAAGCTGATAAGGAGAAAATGCTGATAAGGAGAAAATAAAAATATATGTACAAAAAAAGTAGAAAGAACGGTATGGTTAAAAATATGTTTTTATAAATTCGAATTTATTATTTTTTTTATTATTCATTATTTTAAAAAAAATTGTAATACATATATATGTTGTATGTCTATTCCTGCTGAAGGCCTATGGAGCTGAAACGTTGTTCTAATTTGTGTCGTCCACTTATTACGTAAAGCTTTAATCGTACTTTTTTTTTCTCTATATTTGTTTCTATATATTTTTTTTCAGTTCTCCATAGGGAATCGAACCCGGTGTAAATTTCTCAGCTTTATCAGTGAAAGTAAATATTATAACATGAAAGAATTAAAGTCCAAATTTACTGCAACCATGAATACCAATAGCTCGCGATAGCTCAGTGGTTAGTGAACTGGAGTACAAAGGACAAGAGGTTGGGTTCGATCCCAATCGATGGCTTCCGGATTCACCCAGCCTTAAAATGGGTACCGGATTTTTTCCTGGGAAAGTAAAGCGGCACGGGCGTAAAACCGACCACATTACCCCAAAATCATGCGCTGAAGGTCTGTAAAATGTAAACCAGTCACTAACACCATATTCCCCATACGCCACTTGGCGTGACGGGGGCTCTTTACTTTACTTTTTAATAAATACTAGTTTATATAATATGGGAACCTTCTTACAAAGATAATCCCCCTAAATTTAGCAACTAACTTCCTGGCAATAATTTAGTGTTTGTCTGCACATAAAAATAGAAGAAGTAAACAAATTATTGGCTCGTTTTACATCTATAAATATATTACTATAAATAATTAGAGAATATGTCGGTTAAGATCAGTAATTTCTAATTTTATTAAACCCAATCTTCTTATCTTTGCTGTTAATAATAATCTTGGACTGGATGTGGCGTTTGAATCTAGTAAAAGAAAACGTAAAGTACCCCCGTCACGCCAAGTGGCGAATAGGGAATATGGTGTTAGTGACCATACATTTTACATACCTCCAGCACGTGATTTTCGGGGTAATGTGGTCGGTATTACGCCCGTGCCGCTTTACTTTCCCAGAAAAAAATCCGGTACCCATTTAAGGCTAGGTGAACCCGGAAGCCGTCGGTTGGGATCGAACCATACCTCTTGTCCTTTGTAGTCCAGTTCACTTACCACTGAGCTATCGCGGCTCAGTTTGAATCTATTACAAAATAATAATTTATGGCTTCTTGCGCGGCTTTTCTGCTACTACCCTCACCACTAATACTATAATTACCACTACAACTGCAATAAATTTAGAAACAGTCTGGTGTGTGTGAAAACTAGATCAGGGGCAGATTGCAATAGTGATCATGTACCAGTTGTGGGAAAGCTTAGAGTAAAATTAATAACAACAAAACGAGCCTCAGTTAACATCAAGTTCAATTTAGATTTACTAAAATCAGACAAGAAGCTGCAAGACAAATATAAAATCACAATTCAGAACCGGTACAATGCAATAGAGAAGACACAAAGCATTGATGAACAGTGGAAAATGCTAAAAGAATCAATGCAACAATCATCAAAAGAGTTCATACTACCAGTGAGGACAAATTCAAGAAAGAAATAGATGACTGATGACATTTTGCAGCTAATTGATACAAGAAGAAGAAATAAAGAAAATAAAGATGAGTATAAGAGATTAAATAAAAAAATTGTAATAAAATGCAATGAAGCAAAAGAAGCATGACTAAAAGAGAGATGCAAAAAGATTGAAATGCAACAAAAAAGGAGATGCTAAAGCTATATACAAACAAATTGAGGAATTAACAGGGAGAAAAACGCAATCAAAAACTAGATGTTTAAAATCAAAGGAAGGAGAACTGTTGATTGATCAAGAAAGCATAAGGGAATGATGGACAGAATACATTAAAGATTTTTTATAATGATGAACGAACAGAAGTAAATATTAAGGATAATGGAGAAGGACCAGAAATACTCAGAGAAGAAGTGGAAGACGCCTTGCGCAATATGAAAGCAGGCAAAGCTCCTGGATCAGATTATATAACTAAAGAAGAGATTGAAGCCATGGGTGATTTGGGAATAGAATTAATAACAAAAATATTGAATGGTATCTACAACAGCGGATATATACCAGACGACATGCTCAAATCAATATTTATAGCCCTACCAAAGAAATCTGGTGCGATTGAATGCGATGATCATCGCACAATAAGCCTTATGAGTCATATGACTAGGATATTACTAAGAATCATCATGCAAAGAGTGCGAAACAAAATCAGTCCAGACATATGCGATGAATAGTGTGGTTTTCTTAGAGATAAAGGAAAAAGCAATGCCATTTATATCATAAGATCTTTAGTAGAAAGAGCCATAGAGGTGAAAACAGATCAATACTTATGTTTCATAGATTATACCAAGGCATTTGACAAAGTAAAGCACCAAGAAATAATCACAATTTTAGAAAGCATAAACGTAGACAGCAAAGATCTAAGAATAATAAAGAACATGTACTGGCAACAAACAGCGGCCATAAGAACTGAAAATCAATTGTGCATGTTTCAACAAATAAAACAGGGTGTTAGGCAAGGTTGTGTGCTGTCACCAAATTTGTTTAATATTTATAGTGAGATTATTGTAAGATCCATAAGGGGCATGCCTGGAATAACAATTGGAGGTCTTAATATAAATAATCTAAGGTATGCTGATGATACAGTCTTAATCGCTAAGAGTGAAAATGAGTTACAAGAAATGTTGGACATTATAGTGAATGAAAGCAAAAATAAAGGACTCAGCCTAAATAGCAAATAGACAGAGGTAATGGTAAGAACAAAGAAAAAAACATCACCTCAGTGCAAATTAAAGACAAGTGGAACAATATTAAAACAGGTAAATGAATTTAAATATTTGGGAACTTCCTCAGACGGAAGATGTACAAAAGAGGTGAGATGCAGAATGGCTCAGGCAAAAGCAGCTTTCCAAAAAATGAGGAAGATACTATGCAATCCATTTTTGACAATAGAAACAATTTATGGATGCGAATCATGAACAATAGGACAACAGACAAGAAAATCACAGGAGTCTGTAGAAATGTGGTTTTACAGAAGAATGTTGAGAGTACCTTGGACAGCTAAGAAGAGTAATAAAAACATACTGAAAGTGGCCAAAGGCAAAAAGAGAGCTAATTTCCAATATTAGGAAGAAACAATCATCATTTTTTGGCCATGTGATGAGAAGAGAACAACTGGAATATATTGTAACAACTGGGAAAATTGAGGGACGAAAAGATAGAGGCAAGCAAGGAGAAAAAAATAATAGACAGCTTAAGAGAATGGCATGACAGAAGGTCAACAATATAAATGATAAATAGCTGTCGAGATCGAAAGCTGTGGAGAGACATGATCACCTACGCCAGCAGGCCCGGTACTTGATGATGATTACTACTGCCACTCGTGCCATAATCAATACCACTACTTTAACTACAACCACTACTACTACTACTATTACGAATGTCACTACCACTATTACAATTACTTCTGCTACTACTTTCACTGGTAATACTTCATTTACTACTACTATTGCTACTACTACTATTGCTACTACTACTATTGCTACTACTACTACTACTACTATTGCTACTACTACTACTACTACTACTACTATTGCTACTACTACTACTACTACTACTATTGCTACTACTACTACTACTACTACTACTACTATGACTACTGCTATTACCACTACTACTACAACTATACTACTAATATTACCAACATTACTACAACTACTAATTCATCTTGTTTCTTATTTTCTTTAAAGCCCACATGAAAGACGTAGTTTGCAATGTTCCTACTATTCCACTTTTATCCATTTTCTTCGAGGACGCACTCTCGATCAAATCGTTCGTTTCCTAGACTTTTGTTGATAGATGATGTACGTATTGGCTCTAGCTGTTTCTGTGTTTTAAAATGATTAGGTCTTTTACTGCATTATTTCATTAAATTCTACAATAGGGACCCAATATAGTTGCCTATGTTCTTCACTTATAAATGTGTCTCAAAATGACTCACGTCATGCGCCTGACACATTTTGGCAATACTATTTTATTAATTGAACTAGAACTTAAGATTGATGGTGACTATAATCGAACATAGGGAGCCGCGATAGCTCTGTGGTTAGTGAACTGGACTACAAAGGACAAGGGGTAGGGTTCCGGACCGACGGCTTCTGGATTCACCCAGCCTTAAATGGGTACCGGATTTTTTTCTGGGAAAGTAAAGCAGCACGGGCGTAATACCGACCAAATTACCCCAAAATCATGTGCTGAAGGTCTGTAAAATATAGGGTCACTAACACCATATTTCCCTACACGCCACTTGGCGTGACGGGGGTACTTTACTTACTATAATCGAAGATGTGGTTTGGAGGTATCATCATGTGCCATACCGGTTGGCGCAGGCGATCATGTCCTTCCACAATATTCTATCTACAGTGCATCGTATCAGTTCTGTTGTTGACTGTTTTCCATGCCATGACACCAAGCTATCTAATATTTTCTTTCTTTGTCATCCGCGATCTCTCTTTCCTTAGATTTTGCCTGTTGTAACCAAGTATTTTATGGTTTGCAGTAGAACTGTGATATTTGCCTCTTTCGGCTCAACACATCCGACTTCAGAACGGTATTTTTGTATACGGGGCTCCCTTCTCCTTTCGATCCCTACTCGTTTTGTCAGACTGGACTGGTTAGTCTATGTCTAGAGGCGTCGCGAAGAGGTGGACAAGGGTCTGGATGGTTTAGGTCCACCGATACTGGCGCAAGTCATCATCTATGAGTCACTGACAGCTTCCAGCTTCTGTCAGGCGTCGCCTTCTTTATGATTCAATTTAATTTCTTTGTAAGTAAAAAAAAGTGATATTTAACAAATAGTTCGGCATGCTTAACTTGAGTCTGTTCTGCTGATTTCTTAGTTAATTATAAAAAAAATGCTCTGAAATTAATGTGGTTTACGAGAGATTCATTAGTTGTATTTAAGACTATTGTTATCTGAACGAAAGCAGAGGGGCTCGAGATGTATTGCCTGTACTTGATTTGAGGTGCTACGGTCATTAAAGATTATTATTTATCTGATCAGGTATATATTGCTTTGGAGAATGGTGCAGTGACTGCAGGTTACTAATTGCTTTGTTGGTTCGGTATGGAGAATACAAGTAAAGTATACAAGTTAATGGTGGCAATGTATACTAATAGTAATGATAGAAAGAATCGGTCAATGTTAAGGAACACTAAGATGAGAAAAAAAAAGAGGAGAATGAATAGAAGAAATTGATGAGAAGACAGAGGTAGAATAATAAAAGGAGTGGGGAAAGGCAGGAAGTAAATAATAAGATGTATAAGGGAAAAAGGGAAGAGGAAATGAGGAGGTGGAGGGAGTGAAAAAAAAGAAGAGGAGCCAGAAGTGAAGAAAAACAAAGAGAAGAAAGGAAGCAGCAGAATACGAGCAGTAGAAGCAGATAGGAATGAAGAAGATATAGTAAAAAACTGTACATTGTGTATTACAGGTACAGAGAGGTCGTGGACGATAAAGAGAGAATATATATATAGCCTAGTGTCGTGTGTGGCATGGAAAATAGTTAACAACATAAATGATATAATGCACTGTGGACAATGAATTATGGAAGAATATGTTAGCCTATGTCAACTGGTATGGCATGCGCCAACGATTGTGCCACATGTTAATGATTATGTTTTTATCGTTGAAATTATTAAAAGAGAAAATACTTGAATTTGGATAATAGGAAATTATACCGGATAATATGATACTATACTCCATACATACATTTGAACCGAATATAAAAATAACAGAATAAAATAGTCTGACCACCGGGAGAGATGGTAGTGTGATTGTTCTCCACATAGGGAATTTATAAGATGAGTAGAAGGGACATAGTTAAGACTATAGGGTATACTTAATGTGATGATTATAAGGGACATAGTTCAGATTATAGGGCAAACTTAATGTGATGAGTACTAGGGAAATAGTTCAGACTATAGGGCAGACTTAATGTGATGAGTACAAGGGACATAGTTCAGACTATAGGGCAGACTTAATGTGATGATTATAAGGGACATAGTTCAGTCTATAGGGCAGACTTAATGTGATGAGTACAAGGGACATAGTTCAGTCTATAGGGCAGACTTGTAATGTGATAAGTACAAGGGACATAGTTCAGACTATAGGGCAGACTTAATGTGATGAGTACAAGGGACATAGTTCAGACTATATGGCAGACTTAATGTGATGAGTACAAGGGACATAGTTCAGGCTATAGGGCAGACTGAATGTGATGAGTGCAAGGGACATAGTTCAGATTATAGGGCAGACTTAATGTGATGAGTACAAGGGACATAGTTCAGACTATAGGGCAGACTTAATGTGATGAGTAGAAGGAACATAGTTCAGACTATAGGGCAGACTTAATGTGATATGGAAGCCGCGACAGCTCAGTGGTTAGTGAACTGGACTAAAAAGGACAAGAGGTAGGGTTCGATCCCAACCGACGGCTTCCGGTTCACTCAGCTTTTAATGGGTACCGGATTCTTTTTCTGGGAAAGTAAAGCGGCACGGGCGTAATACCGACAACATTATCCCAAAAATCATGTGCCGAAGGTCTGTAAAATTTATGGTCACTAACACCATATTCCCTATATACCACTTTGTGTGACGGGGGTACTTTACTTTTTTAAAATATAGGATCACGGAGTACCAGTGACATTTTATTACAGAAACATACGACAGTGGATGTCAAAAGAGAACTAGAGCTTTGCATTTCCCCTGACGATCGTGAAGGAAATAACGGAATTGAAGAAGATGAAGAAGAATAATAATAAAGCAAAGAAGAAGAAAGAAAAGGAAGAAGAAAGAATGAGGGGGGGGGAGAAAGAAGAATACGAATCAGACGGAAGAGAAGCAGAAGTAGAAGACGAAGGAGAATTAGATAGGAAGAAGAATGGGAAAGCAGAAGAAAGAAGAAATAAAAAGTTAATGACAGGGAATAAAAGTGAAGATTAAGAAGAAAGAATACGAAGAAAGAAAAAGAAGGAAGACGAAGATAATGAAGGAGAAGTAAAGGAAGAAAAAGAAGAAAGATTAAGAGAAAGAAGATGGAAATGATGGGAGAAGAGGAAGGATAATGAGAAGAAGGGGAAAAAAGGAGGAAGAAGAAAGATAAAGCAATAGGAAGAACAAAAGAGGAGGAAGATGAAGAAGAGGAAGCAGAAAAGGAGGATGAAGAAGGAAGAACAACGAAGACGAAGATGGAAAAAACGAAACAGGTAGAAGAACGAAGAAGAAGTTACAACGAGAAAGGAAGAAGAAGCAGAGGAATAAAAAGAGATAGAAGATTTTACTTGAAGCGCACTTTTTTGCAGTTAATTTAGGTGTGTCTTGTCGGTTTATTGAAAAGACGTGGCCTATGCAAGACAAAATACGGGATGAGAAGCGCTGACCTATGTAATGTACGTGAAGAAGGAAAGATTAAACAGCAGGAAGTCTCTGACAGACGTCACACACAGATAACCATGGTTATAAATACTGGTCCTGGTTGAGTATCGAGTGGGATGTCAACCAGGTGGGGAGAAAACTGGCCTGGGAGGTGTGGGGGTGATGCAGGTGTAGGGGTGTTGCAGGACTTTGAGTAGGCGGTGTTTATAAATGTGGAGGCGGTGGGTTTATAAAGATGGTTGGGGAAGGGAGAGAGTGTATGCCTGTGTGTGAAGATAAAGGGGAGTAAAAATGTTGGAGAGAGCATGGTGAGATGAGATATAAAGGGGAGTAAAAATGTTGGAGAGAGCATGGTGAGATGAGATATAAAGGGGAGTAAAAATGTTGGAGAGAGCATGGTGAGATGAGATATAAAGGGGAGTAAAAATGTTGCAGAGAGCATGGTGAGATGAGATATAAAGGGGAGTAAAAATGTTGGAGAGAGCATGGTGAGATGAGACATAAAAGGGAGTAAAAATGTTGGAGAGAGCATGGTGAGATGAGATATAAAGGGGAGTAAAAATGTTGGAGAGAGCATGGTGAGATGAGATATAAAGGGGAGTAAAAATGTTGGAGAGAGCATGGTGAGATGAGATATAAAGGGGAGTAAAAATGTTGGAGAGAGCATGGTGAGATGAGATATAAAGGGAGTAAAAATGTTGGAGAGAGCATGGTGAGATGAGACATAAAAGGGAGTAAAAATGTTGGAGAGAGCATGGTGAGATGAGATATAAAGGAGAGTAAAAATGTTGGAAAGATCATGGTTAGATGAGAGATCAAGGGAAGTAAAAATGTTGGAAAGATCATGGTGAGATGAGAGATAAAGGGAGTAAAAATGTTGGAAAGATCATGGTGAGATGAGAGATCAAGGGGAGTAAAAATGTTGGAGAGAGCATGGTGAGATGAGACATAAAAGGGAGTAAAAATGTTGGAGAGAGCATGGTGAGATGAGATATAAAGGAGAGTAAAAATGTTAGAAAGATCATGGTGAGATGAGAGATCAAGGGGAGTAAAAATGTTGGAAAGATCATGGTGAGATGAGAGATCAAGGGGAGTAAAAATGTTGGAAAGATCATGGTGAGATGAGAGATCAAGGGGAGTAAAAATGTTGGAAAGATCATGGTGAGATGAGAGATCAAGGGGAGTAAAAATGTTGGAAAGATCATGGTGAGGTGAGTGATCAGGTGGAGTAAAAATGTTGGAGAGATCATGATGAGATGAGAGATCAGGGGGAGTAAAAATGTTGGAGAGATCATGATGAGATGAGTGATCAGGGGGAGTAAAAATGTTGGAAAGATCATGATGAGATGAGAGATCAGGGGAGTAAAAATGTTGGAAAGATCATGATGAGATGAGGGATCAGGGGGAGTAAAAATGTTGGAAAGATCATGATGAGATGAGTGATCAGGGGGAGTAAAAATGTTGGAAAGATCATGATGAGATGAGAGATAAAGGGGAGTAAAAATGTTGGAGAGATCATGGTGAGATGAGAGATAAAGGGGAGTAAAAATGTTGCAGAGAGCATGATGAGATGAGAGATAAAGGGGAGTAAAAATGTTGGAGAGATCATGGTGAGATGAGCGATAAAGGGAGTAAAAATGTTGGAGAGAGCATGGTGAGATGAGAGATAAAGGGGAGTAAAAATGTTGGAAAGATCATGATGAGATGAGAGATAAAGGGGAGTAAAAATGTTGGAAAGATCATGATGAGATGAGAGATAAAGGGGAGTAAAAATGTTGCAGAGAGCATGGTGAGATGAGAGATAAAGGGAGTAAAAATGTTGGAAAGATCATGATGAGATGAGAGATAAAGGGGAGTAAAAATGTTGCAGAGAGCATGGTGAGATGAGAGATAAAGGGGAGTAAAATGTTGGAAAGATCATGGTGAGATGAGAGATAAAGGGGAGTAAAAATGTTGGAGAGAGCATGGTGAGATGAGATATAAAGGGGAGTAAAAATGTTGGAGAGAGCATGGTGAGATGAGATATAAAGGGGAGTAAAAATGTTGGAGAGATCATGGTGAGATGAGCGATAAAAGATAAAACGATGAAAATAGAGTACACAGAGAAAGGGTTAAAATATAAAATCTCTGAAGTTAGAAAGACAGAGTGAGGAGGGGATGCAACTAAAGAGTTAAAATTATACGCTGAAAAGAAAAGCCATTGAGAGATAAGGGAATAGAGAATCAACTCGGTTAAGATACATAATTTGGATTTATAGAATTTATATAATTTGAAGAAAAGAAATGTTCAACGGGTTAAATTATAAAATTTGAAATTACGGAGAGTTAAAGTGTATAAATAGAGGAAAATATTTTTGCAGAGAGTTAATTATATGGCTGCGAAACATGGAGAACAACAAAAATGGCAATCATGAAGATACAGACTTTTATTAATGGACGCAGAATAAAAGGATGGAAATGGCAGGACAAAATCACTAACATAGTTAGTGTTTTTTTTGTCTAATGTAAACCAGAGATGATAAACACAAGGGAAACCAGACAAGATGAACGCAAGATAAGTCAAACGGATAAGTACAAGATAGACCAGACTAGATAAACACAAGATAAGTCAAACGAGATAAGTTCAAGATAGACCAGACTAGATAAACACAAGATAAGTCAGACGAGATAAGTACAAGATAGACCAGACTAGATAAGCACAAGATAAGTCAGACGAGATAAGTACAAGATAGACCAGACTAGATAAACACAAGATAAGTCAGACGAGATAAGTACAAGATAGACCAGACTAGATAAACACAAGATAAGTCAGACGAGATAAGTACAAGATAGACCAGACTAGATAAACACAAGATAAGTCAGACGAGATAATTACAAGATAGACCAGACTAGATAAACACAAGATAAGTCAAACGAGATAAGTACAAGATAGACTAGACTAGATAAACACAAGATAAGTTAAACGAGATAAGTACAAGATTGACCAGACTAGATAAACACAAGATAAGTCAGACGAGATAAGTACAAGATCGACCAGACTAGATAAACACAAGATAAGTCAAACGAGATAAGTACAAGATAGACCAGACTAGATAAACACAAGATAAGTCAAACGAGATAAGTACAAGATAGACCAGACTAGATAAACACAAGATAAGTCAAACGAGATAAGTACAAGATAGACCAGACTAGATAAACACAAGATAAGTCAGACGAGATAAGTACAAGATAGACCAGACTAGATAAACACAAGATAAGTCAGACGAGATAAGTACAAGATAGACCAGACTAGATAAACACAAGATAAGTCAGACGAGATAAGTACAAGATAGACCAGACTAGATAAACACAAGATAAGTCAAACGAGATAAGTACAAGATAGACCAGACTAGATAAACACAAGATAAGTCAAACTAGATAAGTACAAGATAGACCAGACTAGATAAACACAAGATAAGTCAGACGAGATAAGTACAAGATAGACCAGACTAGATAAACACAAGATAAGTCAGACGAGATAAGTACAAGATAGACCAGACTAGATAAACACAAGATAAGTCAAACGAGATAAGTACAAGATAGACCAGACTAGATAAACACAAGATAAGTCAGACGAGATAAGTACAAGATAGACCAGACTAGATAAACACAAGATAAGTCAAACGAGATAAGTACAAGATAGACCAGATTAGATAAACACAAGATAAGTCAAACGAGATAAGTACAAGATAGACCAGACTAGATAAACACAAGATAAGTCAGACGAGATAAGTACAAGATAGACCAGACTAGATAAACACAAGATAAGTCAAACGAGATAAGTACAAGATAGACCAGACGCGAACACCAAGCAATCCAGTATTTTCTCTCTTTGTCGCCCACGATCTCTCTTTCCTTTTATTTTGCCAGTTGTAACCAAGTATTCCAACTTTCCTCTTCTCATAATGTGCCCGAAAAATGTTGATTGCTTCTTTCTGATGTTTTTTAAGAGCTCCCTTTTTGTATTGGCAATTTGATACAAGCTGTCATTGTAAAAAGCATTGTTATGGAAACAGACCATAGATTTTAGAAGCAGTGATCTCTGCAATATGTGCCACGCAAGGTTTCTGTTTTTGAGATTGTGGTTCTGCCCTATGTGCCGTCTTCGGCTCGAAAGGACAATAGATAGAATTTGATACAAGACATGTAAAAAGAATATGTTTTGATGACGGTTCACACCAATCAAATTGAAGGTGACACACCAAGCGAGGAAAAGTACGCGGCTCAAATCGGCAGGACGTACAGTGTGTGGTAACGTACATAAAGAGATAAAGATCATCATGATGTCTCAATAGGAAAGAGAACTCAAACTGTTTTAGAACACGAAGATATATTTTATTTGTTATCGCCCTTACCTTAACAGGCAAATTAGCCAGTGGTCAGTTCTGCATGTGGTGTTGTTATTGTCTTGACGTTGTCTTTCTTTTTTTATAAATGTCTCTTTTATAAATTCATCTGTGTCACAATAATGTTGATTTTAAGATTTTAAACCTTAATGTTCACAATCACGCCTTGTCGCTATCGTTAAGGTCGTTAGGTATGCGTTAATTGAATTATGTCGTGGTTTACAACCAGCTGAGAGATCGACGCATTTTAGGCAGAAACATCCTACTTCAGAAACATAGATACTGTATTTTTCCCCCCTCTTTAATGTCCATCCGCTTAGCTTAACCAGATAGTTCTAATCCAGAGGTGGCGTGCTGAAGTGGAATATGATCTTTCTTGTCGTGGAGATTTTATCTACTTCTTGGCGAGGCACGGGCGGTTTAGCTTTGGACTAAGTCTTCTAGATTATATAGGACAATAGGATCTTGATTAGTTTTGGTTTATTTATCCTGACAGTGAAAATACAACTCCAGCTGACAACCGTTCAACCAGTGTGCGTCTTGTCAATCACCTCCTACCGCGCAAAGAACTCAACACGTCCATTACACGATCGTTATGATGCGCTGTTTCACATTCTCTTGTTGTAAAGCTTAATTACATTCCATTGTTGCAAGAGATACTAACAATTGTATCGACATTGTTATAGATGTACCGACATTGTTATAGATGTATCGACATTGTTATAGATGTACCGACATTGTTATAGATGTACCGACATTGTTATAGATGTACCGACATTGTTATAGATGTACTGACATTGTTATAGATGTACTGACATTACTATAGATGTACTGACATTGTTATAGATGTACCGACATTGTTATATATGTACCAACATTGTTATAGATGTACCGACATTGTTATATATGTACCAACATTGTTATATATGTACCAAGATTGTTATAGATGTACCGACATTGTTATATATGTACTGACATTGTTATAGATGTACCGACATTGTTATACACAGAGCTTTCTTGAGCCTGAACACAGCTCAATTACTATATGTTTTTTTGTTGTTCAAATTTCAGTTGCGAAATGCAAACATACATTGATGACAAATAATATCCTTTACAGTTTAGATGACTGCTGAAACAATTTAAAAAAAAAACCACAACGGAAACGAAATATGTTAGACCCATGCAGGAAAATGTCTCAGGGATAAGCTCAAGAAGTGAGAAAAGAAGGTGGGTATAAATCCTGCAATTGAATATATAAAGAAATAACATATACAATGGATTTAGCCACGTGATAAGACAGAAAGATCAAAATACAATACATCGAGCCTTACATAAATGATACAAGAATAGGATACCGAAGAGCCGACCACGATAAAAGATGGATTGATGGAATAATAGAATTATTTGGAAACATAACAGCAGGAGAGGGGCCAACAGAAAAGCAAAAGATAGGAAACTATATCTCCTCTCCATGCTGATTTCATGAAAGGAATATATAAAAGTAAAGAAGTAGTAGTAGTAGTAGTAGTAGTAGTAATAGTAGTAGTAATAGTAGTAGTAGTAGCAGCAGCAGCAGCAGCAGTAGTAGCAGCAGTAGTAGTAGTAGTATCTCTAAATATACAAGAATTGTAGAGGTCTTCTATATTATTTGTCTTTTTTCCGCTTTACAAGAATTCGGGTAAAGAATTTTTTTTTGGAAAAAAGCACTACTTAAACCTATCCAATTAACGTTTAGAGGGAAAACTTTAACCATGGAATGTTCCTATACTAACAATCATCATCATCATCCAGTACCGGGCCTACTGGCGTAGGTGATCATGTCTCTCCACAACCTTCGATCTCGGCAGCTATTTATCATTTCAGTTGTTGACCTTCTTTCAAGCCATTCTCTTAAGATGTCTGTTATTTTTTTTCTCTTTGCTTCCCTCTATCTCTTCGTTTTCCTCAATTTTTACAGTTGTTACAATATACTCCAGTTGTTCTCTTCTCATTACATGGCCAAAAAATGATGATTGTTTCTTCCTAATATTGGAAATTAGCTCTCTTTTTACTTTGACCACTCTCAGAACATCTTCATTACTCTTCTTAGCTGTCCATGGTACTCTCAACATTCTTCCGTAAAACCACATTTCTACAGACTCCAGTGATTTTCTTGTATGTTGTCCCATTATGACAAAGAATGAACTACAAGAAATGATAGACATAATAGTAAAAGAAAGCAACAAGAAAGGTCTCAGGCTGAATAGTAAAAAAACAGAAGTAATGGTTATATCGAAGAAACAATCACCACCATCATGCAGCATAAAAATAAACGAGACAAATCTGAAACAAGTGCAACGTTTCAAATACAAGCTTGTTGCAAGAGCTACTGAGTTAAGTGCTATGTGCACACTGTGAGCTGTGTGTCTAATCCGTTTTGATCATGTTTCGATATTCCAATTGTTTACGATGAATGATAATATCGTAAGGCAGGGAACAGTTGACTGTGTTTCATAAATTGTGCGGTTTCGCCTTATGTCTTTTGGCGTGTGCTGAGACTGCTATGATGGGGACTACAGCTACCTTTCCTTGTTTGTGAGATGAGTTAGTAATTCGGATGATTCCACTGGCACGTGTGATTAAGTAATTTGTAATTTTAATTCATTTGCAGTGATACCGGGGCCTTCCATAACCAAAGAATCATCTCTTCTCAGACAAAAGACCAGCAAGTTTGATCATAAATCACAACTTTCCATGTTTGGTAAATCACAGCTAATTCTTACAAGTCGTGTTTCACTACTAAATCAATAGTTGAGCTCACTCTGTTGAGTTCTCAGTTGAAAGTTATTTTTCATGTCCCTTGTTTTCTTGTAAAAACCTATTCTTTCATTGGTTATTGTTATTGGTTATTGGTAATATTCTTTCATTATTAACCCTTTTACATTAATGCGTTAATAATATTAGATAATTTACATTATTGCGCTACTTTTTGCTAAATGTCTCTGTCTTGTAGTTTCTCTTCTTTATAATCATAATTTTAAAAAGCCTCGCACAGTCTACGTTGTTACTTTTAGCTGTTAATATAGGCTCTCGGTTATCTGCACGAAAGTCGTGTACTGTAACGTAATAGTAACAGCAGAGTATTTGGTTATTTGGTTATGGAAGGCCTCGATATCACTGCAAACGAATTAAAATCCATAATTGCTGAACCGCCCGTGCCAGCGTAATCATCCGAATCTCATCTCCCAAACAAAGAAAGGTAACTGTAGTCCCCATCATAGCAGTCTCAGCACACGCCAAAAGACATAAGACGAAACCGCACAGAAAGTGAACACAGCCAATTGTTCCCTGCCATACGATATCATCATTCATCGAAAGCAATTGGAATATTGAAACATGATCAAAACGGATGAGACACACAGCTCACGGTGTGCACTGAGCACTTAACTCAGTAGCTCTGGCAACAGCAGAGTAATCTGGCTCAAGGACGTCGCTAATATAAAAACCATTTTTTGTTTCTAAATTTGAGGTTAATTAGATGTGATTTTTTGTATTTAAATATTTTTGAACATGTTACATCAGCTGTTAATTTCGTTAAAATTAACTTAATAAATCCGATACGCTGTAGGATGCCAAGTATATGGCAGTGGTAATCGTAGTTATGTGAGATGTAAGTAATTTAGCACATTCTGGCTGCAGAAAGTTTAGATATCAAGTAGAAGTTAACATAGATGATGAAACTTGTAAAAGAATGTGTTTGAAGATCTGGGAGGCATGGGCTGTCTTTTGCTGAATACTGGATAATGAGATGATTAGAAAAATGTGCTGTTTTTAAAAAATCTTTAGTCAGTTAAAAGATACGTGCATTAACTCTTTCTGTACGGTTGGACGCACCATGCACCATGCCAATTTTCGGTCGCGTACGTTGCGCCGCACAGTGCGTCACTCTCAAATTGATTAGTGTAAATTGTCATCAAACCATATTTGATTTATATGTCTTATATCATGTTGGTCTTGGTGAAATATAATTCCTTGTTTCATTATCTAAAAATTCATATATAATACATTAAGTGTGAGATAAATATAAAGTGTAGATTGATATTTAATCTTCCTCTTCCTCCTCTTTCCTTCCTCATCTGCCTTTCAACATCGAAAGGGAGATACAATTTGCGGTCTTTTGCTCTTCTGTTCACCTCTGCTGCTGTTATGTTTCCTAGTGCTTCTAATATTCCATCGACCCATCATTTTCGTGGTCAACCCTTGTGTCTGGTGTTTTCACAACGTTTTTTTGAAGGCTCGTTGTGTTGTGTTTTGTTCTTTCTGCCTTGTCACCAAACCATTTTATCTGTTGTTTCCTTATATATTCTATATCGGGGGCTATTCCTAGCTTTTTTCTCAGTTCTTCATTTCTGATCTTATCTCTCACACTGTTTCCTGTTAATCGTCTAACACATTTCATCTCTGTAGAGGATATTTTGCTTGTTGTTCTTGCATCTAGGGTCCAGGTCTGGCATTGGTAGCACAACGTTGGGATGAAGATTGTATTGTATAGTGCTCGAGTTATTTCCTTGCTGGACAATAGTGGATTGATATTTAATAACATGAAAAATGTTGTCTCTGAAATCTCTACCCGCTGGATTGGTAAAAACCTTCCGGACGGAAAAAGTTAATATGCAACGTTACGGTTAAGGACATTTAACAGAATTTATACATACGGTAGTTTTTTTTTTCATTGTTCAGACACTTTTTTCAAGAGGGAAAGGCATACAGATGCATCAGAATACTTAGAGATGTGAAACTGCTGTAAAGCTGATGTTAATAATGACAATTTAAAAAAAAAGGAAAAAGTGGTATGGTAACAGCTTTACGTAGGTGAGAAATAAAACAAACGTAGAACGACGTTTCGGCCTTGAAGGCCTTCAGTTGGAACAATAAACAATAACACAAAAATATATAGCATAAATAGAGAAATCTAACCCCATGGCGACAATATGCTAGACTCTCAAAAAAAGGAAAATAAGTCGCTTCCCTGTGTTCCAGAACTTGGTCAGGCACTGACTGGACTGTAATTGATATGGCGGGCTGACAGGGGGGGACACAGGTGTGAGATACAGTAAAAGGGAAGGGTTCTAAAAGAAAAGAAAGAAATGGGGAGGGATGGAAAATGCAGAACATAAGACAGATAAAACCGGAAAACATTTGCAAACAAAAAAAAACATACACAGGAGAGAGAGAGCACGAAAGAGATAAAGGAGTGCGAAGGAGAGAGCGAGCGAGAGGGAGTGTGAGAGAGAGAGAGAGAGAGAGAACACATAAGCAAAATAAAAAGTAAGAAAAAAATGAAACGAAGGTAAGAAATATAATATCGATTGAAAAGAAATCTATGGAGTAGAAATGAAATTAGATCAGGAACAGTGAAACAAAAATCTCAAGACTCCATTGGTCAGAAACGGAAAAAGCAAATCCGAGGAGCTTCTGTATGCGAGTGCGGTAATCCTCCCTAATAGGTCGCAGATTGCTCCAAAACCCCTTGGAAATATTATACCTTTTATTTGCATGCAAGCAGCACTTAGCTACATCACCGTCGTTTTGTCTATAACCCAGAATATTGGCTACTATGCCGCGTTACGTCACTCTGTTCCTCCTGGAACAGGCTGTATTCTAGTCTACTTCAGTCTGTCTTCTTCTGCCGGACTACTACTACTATCTACTTCTATCTGACTACTTCTGTCTGTCTACTTCTATCTGACTACTTCTGTCTGTCTGCTTCTATCTGACTACTTCTGTCTGTCTACTTCTATCTGACTACTTCTGTCTGTCTACTTCTATCTGACTACTTCTGTCTGTCTACTTCTATCCCACTACTTCTGTCTGTCTACTTCTGTCTGTCTATTTCAGTCTGTCTACTTCTATCTGACTAATTATGTCTGTCTTGTTCTGTCTGTCTACTTCTATCTGACTACTTCGGTATGTCTTCTTCTGTCAGTCTTCTTCTGTCTGTCTACTTCTATCTGACTACTTCTGTCTGTCTACTTCTATCTGACTACTTCTCTCTGTCTATTTCAGTCTGTCTATCTCAGTCTGTCTACTTCTATCTGACTACTTCGGTCTGTCTTCTTCTGTCTGTCTACTTCTATCTGACTACTTCTGTCTGTCTACTTCTATCTGACTACTTCTGTCTGTCTACTTCTGTCTGTCTATTTCAGTCTGTCTATTTCAGTCTGTCTATTTCAGTCTGTCTACTTCTATCTGACTACTTCGGTCTGTCTACTTCTGTCTGTCTACTTCTATCTGACTAATTCGGTCTGTCTTCGTCTGTCTGTCTACTTCTATCTGACTACTTCTGTCTGTCTACTTCTATCAGACTACTTCTGTCTGTCTGCTTCTATCTGACTACTTCTGTCTGTCTACTTCTATCTCACTACTTCTGTCTGTCTACTTCTGTCTGTCTTTTTCAGTCTGTCTATTTCAGTCTGTCTACTTCTATCTGACTACTTATGTCTGTCTTCTTCTGTCTGTCTACTTCTATCTGACTACTTCGGTATGTCTTCTTCTGTCAGTCTTCTTCTGTCTGTCTACTTCTATCTGACTACTTCTGTCTGTCTACTTCTATCTGACTACTTCTGTCTGTCTATTTCAGTCTGTCTATCTCAGTCTGTCTACTTCTATCTGACTACTTCGATCTGTCTTCTTCTGTCTGTCTACTTCTATCTGACTACTTCTGTCTGTCTACTTCTGTCTGACTACTTCTGTCTGTCTACTTCTGTCTGTTTATTTCAGTCTGTCTATTTCAGTCTGTCTATTTCAGTCTGTCTACTTCTATCTGACTACTTCGGTCTGTCTACTTCTGTCTGTTTATTTCAGTCTGTCTATTTCAGTCTGTCTATTTCAGTCTGTCTACTTCTATCTGACTAATTCGGTCTGTCTACTTCTATCTGACTAATTCGGTCTGTCTTCGTCTGTCTGTCTACTTCTATATGACTACTTCGGTATGTATTCTTCTGTCTGTCTTCTTCTATATGACTACTTCTGTCTGACTACTTCTATCTGACTACTTCGGTCTGTCTACTTCTGTCTGTCTTTTTCAGTCTGTCTATTTCAGTTGTCTACTTCTTTCTGACTGCTTCTGTCTGTCTACTTCTGTCTGTCTATTTCAGTCTGTCTACTTCTATCTGACTACTTCTATCTGACTACTTCTGTCTGTCTACTTATGTCTATCTGTTTCAGTCTGTCTACTTCAGTCGGTCTACTTCAGTCTCTCTACTTCAGTCTCTCTACTTCTGTCTGTCTACTTCTGTCTGTCTACTTCTGTAGCGACTTCAAGACACGGTCATTTTCTGCAATTGTTAAAGAAAGCAAACTGAACGTCAACCCTAACACTAGAGGTGAAACTGAAGCAAACAAAATGACAACTCTCAAAGAAGAAATTAGATAGAAATAAAAAAAACTAAAAAAAACTAACGGAAACTCAGATAGTCAAAAAAAAAAACTGTATGTCTCTTTGTAGAAGTTAGAGAGATAAATACAAAACCCGAAAGCAACTCTCATAATAGAATTTATATGGATGCAAAGCCCAAAAGCAACTCTCATAGTAGAATTTAGATGGATGTAAAGCCCAAAAGTAACTCTCGTAGTAGAATTTAGATGGATGCAAAGCCCAAAAGCAACTCTCAACGTAGAGTTTAAATAGACATAAAACCCAAAAGAAACTCTCACATTAGAATTTTGATAGATTGTAGAAAACCGGACAGCTCTTATAATAGAAAAAGAACCCGTGAAATGCAACTGTGCAGCTAAACAAATGAACACGGGATAAAATATAACTTTTCGGCCACGGGCCTCCGTTAGAAACAGGACAACAAATAACAAATATGCACAGTTATATAGAGCACTTAGTTTAAGACATCGTGACGTCACGATGAATTCCAGTAGTTAAAGAATGAATAAGGCTCTGGTCCTGAAGTTGTCAGGTCCTAAGATCCTGATGGTCACATGACCTGTACACCAGTGATCTGAATGGACATACAATGGCAATAGAAGCCTAGGAAGAAGTTATAAAGAAGAGAGAAGAGGTAGAATGAGGTAGGGGTATATAAGGAAAATAATAAAGGGAATAATAATAATGTTGGTAATGGTAATAAAAACAATACAATAAACTCCATGTAAGAAAGAGGGATTCATGACAGAGACAGCCGGTTATGATAAAAAAAAAATGAAAGGAATTGTTTCCTCTCAGATGGAAAGAATCACGACGTACTACGAGTCGGTTCTCAGTGGCAAACGCATCGGCTTAACGGAGAAGCTGGAAACGATAAAAGTAAATTGGATACCCTTAGAGAACTCATGGCTAGGAGATTTGATGCGGGTGAAGACTGGGGTACTAGAATGTCGGGAAATATTATGGATATGTTATCGAAACCGATCACATAATCATCTGCATATTTTACCTACATACGCCAAATGGTAACGTTTACAAATGACGGCGTATAACAGGTTGCGTGAGGCACAAGTAAAACCCTCTTGGATGTCAAAGGCGCCATTCGGAAAGAAAGCTTAGCTTGTCTGTAGCACGAAGGGAGACGTAATATATACGGATCTACCACAGGGGTTACCCTTACAGTTGTTTCTGGGGTTGCAGAGACGGTTCCTAAACGAAGATTTCATGGAGGCTTCTGTCGCCTTTGTTGGTTGCTAAAGAAGGATCGAATAGTAGAAGGCGAGAGGTTTGATTGGATTGAAGGATAGGAAAGTGAGTTTTAAGAAGGATTCGGAGTGAGACACAATATGGCAGTCTGGGACAAATTTTGAGTTAATTGCATGATTTCCCTCTCAGCCTGCAAGCCTTAGTAAAACTGTAGATGACTGTGAAGAAGCTATCACAATGTTTAAATAATGCATTATTTCTCAGAGACAGAAATAAATTTTAGTGACGTTAGGCTGATGTCAACAAAGAAATAGAAAATAAATATACATAGCCGACTATAGATTTACAAATTTATGGAGTCATAAATAAACACTCTTTATGAGAAAATCCTAGACGAAACAACGCTGGTATATAGATATTTGGGAGGGCGAATGGACTAGAGGCTAGCGCTGTTGTTTTGTAATCAAGTGGACCCTGGTTAAATTCTCAATAGGATATATTGTGTTTGAAATATTGGAAGTAAATGAGTTATGGGACTTCCAAATGACGCGATAACAGCACTGAGGTCTCAGTGTTTATCCATAAATCATAGAGGAACCCATCGAAAGATCCTAGAAAATAGAAGCATATATTGCAATGGTTGTGGTTGAGATTGGGTTTATATTTATCTGCACGAAGATTTTAATTTCCAATTGAAGAAAAAATATACTGTTTCTAGTTCTCGCTCAAATATATTTGTACAAACGGGATTACTTATGTCATAGACGGAGTCAGTGTTTCAGGATGTTGTAATTAAGACAAGATGAATATATCACATATTTATATAATTTTTACAAAAATCTGTCAAAAACAGTAACATGATGATAGTAGAAGGTGATGATATAAAAAAACAGAGGCGTAGTTCCAGAAAATGAGACAAATATTGGGAAGAAAGAGATAGAGATAGACTGAGAAATATAGAGAAAACAATGAATGAAAATTAGAGCGTGATAGGGAAACAATAGTTGAAATTATAAAGACAAATGGGGCGAAAGGGAAAAAAGAAAAAGAAGCATTAATGATAGGGTAACATCAACTTTCATTGCATTGCCTAAAAAGAATGGTGCACTTGAATGCAGTGACTTTAGAACAATAAGCCTAATGAGCCATGTTACAAAAATCTTGCTAAAAGTTATACAAGGAAGGATTCAGAATAGAATCAATACTGAATTAGATGAGCAGCAATTGGATTTAGGAAAAGTAGCGGGACAAAAGAAGCCATATTCTGCATGAGAACATTAATTTAAAAGTACACAGAAGTAAACAAACCAATATATGCCTGCTTCATAGACTACACCAAAGCTTTTGATAGAGTGTAGAGAGTGATAGACACCACAAACAACTTATAGAATACCTAAAAGAGATACATCTAGATGACATGGGCATACGACTAATATGTAATCTATACTGGGAGCAAACAGCAATAATAAAATATAAGAAAGAGAACTCTACACCCATTGATATAAAAAGAGAAGTAAGACAAGGATGCATCCTATCACCAAGCTTGTTCAATCTATACACTGAGAAAATCTTTAAAAACATCATAGAGATGCCAAGCCTACAAATTAATGGAAAGATAATCAATAACCTAAGATATGCTGATGATACTGTACTACTAGCAGAAAATCCTATAGATCTACAACAATTACTTAATGAAATAAGCATGATAAGCAAAAAATATGGACTAGATATGAATATCAAAAAGACTAAAACTATGATCATAATCAAAGGAAATACTAAAAACCCACAAGTGGATATCAAAATAGAAGGAATAGACCTGGAGACAGTTCAGAACTACAACTACCTTGGACATACTATAATCAGTGATGGAAAATGTACAACTGAAATAAACAAAAGAATAGGAATGACAAAAAGTAATTTTAATGCCATGAAGAACATACTAATATCAAAACAAATAACACCAGGGCTAAACTAAGAATAGCAAAATGTTACATCTTCTCAACATTCCTATATGGTGCAGAAACATGGATATTAGACAAGAAAACAGAACAGAGAATTGAAGCCTTTGAAATGTGGATATATAGAATAATAGATAGAATTGGATGGAAGGAAAAGAAAACAAACGACGAAGTCTTAAAACAACCAACAATGAAAAGCGAACTACTAAACACAATTCAAACAAGACAAATGCGATTGTTGGGCCATGTTAAAAGATACAACAGCCTACTACAAGTAATCCTGGAGGGGAAAATACAAGGTAAAAGAGGCAGAGGCAGACCAAGACTAACATGGACGAGTAACATCAAAAGATGGACAAATCAGCCTATGACAACCTGCACCATCAAAGCAAGAAAGCAAGAGACAGAGCAGCATGGCGCTCCATGGTAGCCAACCTTCGTTGCGGATACGGCACTCGATGATGATGATGAATGATAGAATGATAACGAAGGAGAACGAGATTGGTTAAAAAATAGACATAACTATGCAGGCTGAAATGCATAGAAAAATATAATGATGTACGGAAAGAGAGGAATGGAATAAGTTAGACATACGATTAGTGAAGGTAAGATAGAGGATGATAAAGATAGAGCATCATATAGAGCAACATTGAGAAAAGGAAACTGAGCAATTAAATTGAGATATAGGATCGATCGAGATTGATCGAGATAAAGAAACTGCTCGAGAGTAACAAATATTTCCGATAATATAGATGTGAGAAAAGATGGGGACCACATCACGAAAGATAAACGTAACATCATCATCATCAAGTACCGGCCCTACTGGCGTAGGTGATCATGTCTTTCCACAACCTTCGATCTCGGCAGCTATTTATCATTTCTGTTGTTGACCTTCTGCCAAGCCGTTCTCTTAAGCTGTCTGTTATTTTTCCTCTTTGCTTCCCTCTATCTCTTCGTCCCTCAATTTTTCCAGTTGTTACAATATACTACAGTTGTTCTCTTCTCATTACATGACCAAAAAATGATGATTGTTTCTTCCTAATATTGGAAATTAGCTCTCTTTTTGCTTTGACCTCTCTCAGAACCTCTTCATTACTCTTCTTAGCTGTCCATGGTATTCTCAACATTCTTCTGTAAAACCACATTTCTACAGACTGCAGTGATTTTCTTGTCTGTTGTCCTATTGTCCATGATTCGCATCCATATGTTAAGACTGACTCTACATAACATTTAAGAACTCTTTTTCTTGTTTCTATTGTCAAAAATATATTGCATAGTATCTTCCTCATTTTTTGGAAAGCTGCTTTTGCCTGAGCCATTCTGCATCTCACCTCTTAAAAACGTAATATAACAAACATATAAAAACATATAAATAACCGAATGACATATAGAGAGAATGGAAGAAATGACAATAAATGAACTGAATATATATACGCACACACAAATGATAGAAAACTTACCGATCCATAGTTCCTACTGTTGGAAAGGTTGCTGCTGTACCTGTCGTAGGAAGGCTGAAATATAAACAAGATGAAATAGAAATAACAAACCTGAGGGCGTCTAGATATTTGGTATTTATCCTGATTGTTATGATTGTCCATGCTTTTCTACTTCTTTACAAATGTATATATTTATAGTCTTCTGTATATTGACATTTGAACAGAAAATATAGGTCCTACCGAATATAAGACACAAAGTGTGAGTATCTAATTATAAATATATATATATATATATATATATATATATATATATATATATATATGAAACAAAATGTATAAATATATGAAATAACTAGTTAGGAATAGTAATTATAACAGTTAATCATAAATCATTATGATGCGTGATTTTTTGTTTTTGTCTCTTTGTTATGAATTCCATATATTAAATTCACGAATGTTTGCTTATGTACACATTTCTTTATCCACTGAAGCAAAATGTATTGCTTATGTGTCAAAACACGAAGGAGAGAGTCTGGTCCCGCCCTATGATTCATATGGTATCATCACAGCCTATGATAAATAGGGTATTTAGTGATGGTGATGGTATTTAGTGATGGTGAGGGTATTAAGTGCCGGTGAGGATATTTAGAGTTGGTGGTGGTATATAGTGCCTGTGACGGTATTTAGCGCGGGTGAGGGTATTTAGTAATAATGAGAGAATTTAGTGATGGTAAGGGTATTAAGAGCTGGTGGTGGTATTTTGTGTTGGTGGTGGTATTTACTGCTGGTGAGAGTATTTAGTGATGGTGGTGGTATTTAGTGCTGATGAGGGTATTTAGTGCTGGTAATCGTATCTATTGCTGATCAGGGTATTTAATGCTGGTGAGGGTATTTAGAGGAGATAAGGGTATTTATTGCTGCATAAGGTATTTAGTGTTGGTGAGGGTATTTCGTTCTACGAAGGGTATTTAGTGCTGATGATAGTATTTAGTCCTAGGTATGGTATTTATTGCTGATAAGGTATTTAGTGCTGGTGAGGGTATTTATTTCTGCTGAGGGTATTTAGTGCTGGCGAGGATATTTAATGCTGGTGATAGTATTTAGTGCGTATGAGGGTATAGTGATGGTGAGGGTATTTAATGTTGGTGAGGTTATTTAGTGCAGGTGAGGTTATTTAGTGATGATGAGGGTATTTATAGTTGGTGAGGATATTTAGTGTTGGGTAGGGTATAAATTGCTGATGAGGGCATTTAGTGCCGGTGAGGATATTTAGAGCTGGTGGTGGTATTTAGTGCCGTTGAGGATATTTAGAGCTGGTGGTGGTATTTAGTGCTGGTGATGGTATTTAGTGCTGGTGAGGATATTTAGAGCTGGTGGTGGTATTTAGTACTGGTGATGGTATTTAGTGCTGGTGATGGTATTCAGTGCTGGTGATGGTATTTAGTGCTGGTTGTGGTATTTAGTGCTGGTGAGGATATTTAGAGCTGGTGGTGGTATTTAGTGCTGGTGATGGTATTTAGTGCTGGTGATGGTATTTAGTGCTGGTGGTGGTATTTAGTGCTGGTGGTGGTATTTAGTGCTGGTGGTGGTATTTAGTGCTGCTGGTGGTATTTAGTGCTGGTGATGATATTTAGTGCTGGTGTTGGTATTTAGTGCTGGTGGTGGTATTTAGTGCTGGTGATGATATTTAGTGCTGGTGATGATATTTAGTGCTGGTGGTGGTATTTAGTGCTGGTGATTGTATTTAGTGCTGGTGGTGGAATTTAGTGCTGGTGATGGTATTTAGTGCTGGTGATGGTATTTAGTGCTGGTGATGGTATTTAGTGCTTATGATGATATTTAATGCTGGTGATGGTATTTAGTGCTGGTGATTGTATTTAGTGCTGGTGGTGGTATTTAGTGCTGGTGATGGTATTTAGTGCTGGTGGTGGTATTTAGTGCTGGTGATGGTATTTAGTGCTGGTGATGGTATTTAGTGCTGGTGATGGTATTTAGAGCTGGTGGTGGTATTTAGTGCCGGTGATGATATTTAGTGCTGGTGATGGTATTTAGTGCTGGTGATGGTGTTTAGTGCTGGTGGTGGTTATTAGTGCTGGTGATGGTATTTAGAGCTGATGGTGGTATTTAGTGCTGGTGATGGTATTTAGTGCTGGTGATGGTATTAGGGCTGGTGATGGTATTTAGTGCTGGTGATGATATTTAGTGCTGGTGAGGGTATTAAGTGCGTGTAAGTGTATTTTTGGTTCTGGTTTCCATAATTGTAACCATTGATATGGATAATTTGTTCGAGTAATGTAATCAGCATCGCGTCAGTCTCATCTTATTTTGTCAGAAAACACAAATTGGTTCTCTGAAAACAAATTTTGGTTGTAAGAAAAAAATTGTTTGTCAGTAAATAAAATTGGTTGCCAGAAAACAATATTAGTTCTCAGAAAAACCAAATTAAATAAAACTGGCTCTCAGGAAAACAAAACTCGTTCACAGGAAAACTAAATTGGTTCTCAGAAAAACGAAATTGGTTCTCAGAAAAACGAAATTGGTTCTCAGAAAAAACAAAACTGGTTCTCAGAAAAATAAAACTGGCTCTCATGAAAACAAAACTCGTTCACAGGAAAACAAAATTGGTTCTCAGAAAAACGAAATTGGTTCTCAGGAAAACGAAATTGGTTGTCAGAAAAACGAAATTGGTTCTCAGAAAAACGAAATTGGTTCTCAGAAAAACGAAATTGGTTCTCAGAAGCACAAATTCATTCTCATAAAAACAAAAGTGGTTGTCATAAAACAAAATTGATTCTCATTAAAAAAAAAACAATATTGGAACTAAATTCTGACTGTGTGAACTTAGAAAACTAAAATATGCACACACATACGCAAGCACACACACTATGCCTTTTGTGAAAGGTGGAAGGGAGGTTTATCTCATGAGGACGATAACGAGGAATGGTCGTCGGACGGACGCAGAAGTAAATATATCTGTCTAGCTAAACGTTGGCGACAACGCATTTCGGACTGTTCCACTGAAATAAAGACCCCAATACAGCAGATGAAGAGTGCTGTTCTGTCATCGCCACCATTATCATATTTTTTTTTGGTTGCTTTGACCAGCTTTTACCTCTGACGAAGTCCCTAGAGACTAGGGACTGCATTTTTGCTTGTTAATCCATTTTTCCTTGGCAGTCGTGTGCGCAGGGACCAACCAATAATGATCATTATCATATAAAGTAAACTGCCTATGAAATCAACTTATTGGACTGGAAAAGTGCTGCCACTGCAACTTTGCTGCAACTTGAAGCAGGAGCCAAGATATTGTTTTAAGGTGAAATTCATGAGAGAAAAGTGTGGATGTGAATACAACGAGTATGAAACAAATAAAATACACAACTGATGAGTAACTCTGCTGCTCGTTAGAGGAACTGAATGCACATGCTGAAAATTGTTTGCTAACTTTAAGCTCACAAGTAAATGAAAATGAAAGAGTGCCCATATTTTGCAATGACAAACAGCACATCTTAAATTCTGATTGGGTCAGTATTCCCCCCCCCCCCAATTCAAACACCGCCCCTCCTTTCCAAACAATATTAAAATAAAATTAATTAATTAAATTTGTAAAAATCTGGCTCTTATTTAAGATACGGTATACACATGAACCGTTGATACGGATCGAACACGACTTCTTGTCCAATGTAGCCCAGTTCAATAGTTTTTGATTTATTTGCGAGTCATCATCACTGCACTCCGAACGTGTCCATAGGTGCTCAGATCCCCTTCCGCAGAAAGCCCCACAGTCTCCAGCTACTGTCGACTCCAAGTTTTGTGTTGGTTGATAAATCTTCTTATACACACAATAAGTTTCTCGTTTGTGGCTGTGCCAATCTTAACTCTCATCTCTTTCATCTGAAGGAGTGACGTGGACTCACTGGCGTGGTTGTCGAAGTTCTGTGCACTACCCACATCTCGGAGGGCATTGATGATGTCCGCATGATCCATTGGTTGACCGTCTTCAACGACAGTTCAATAGTAGCCCAGTTTAATAACCAGTGAGCTACCGTGGCTCGCTCTCTTTATACTGTAGTATAATGCTGTATACAGTGGCTTCTTCTCTCTCTATACTGTAGTATAATGCTGTGTACAGTGGCTCCCTCCCTCTCTCTATACTGTAGTACAATGCTGTGTACAGTGGCTCCCTCTCTCTATACTGTAGTAAAATGCTGTGTACAGTGGCTCCCTCTCTCTCTCTATACTGTAGTATAATGCTGTGTACAGTGGCTCCCTCCCTCTCTCTATACTGTAGTACAATGCTGTGTACAGTGGCTCCCTCTCTCTATACTGTAGTAAAATGCTGTGTACAGTGGCTCCCTCTCTCTCTCTATACTGTAGTATAATGCTGTGTACAGTGGCTCCCTCTCTCTCTCTATACTGTAGTACAATGCTGTGTACAGTGGCTCCCTCTCTCTATACTGTAGTAAAATGCTGTGTACAGTGGCTCCCTCTCTCTCTATATACTGTAGTAAAATGCTGTGTACAGTGGCTCCCTCTCTCTATACTATAGTACAATGCTGTGTACAGTGGCTCCCTCTCTCTATACTGTAGTATAATGCTGTGTTCAGTGGCTCCCTCTCTCTATACTGTAGTATAATGCTGTGTACAGTGGCTCCCTCTCTCTATACTGTAGTACAATGCTGTGTACAGTGGCTCCCTCTCTCTATACTGTAGTACAATGCTGTGTACAGTGGCTCCCTCTCTCTATACTGTAGTACAATGCTGTGTACAGTGGCTCCCTCTCTCTATACCGTAGTGCAATGCGGTGTACAGTGGCTCTCTCTCTCTCTATACTGTAGTGCAATGCGGTGTACAGTGGCTCCCTCTCTCTATACTGTAGTGCAATGCGGTGTTCAGTGGCTCCCTCTCTCTATACTGTAGTGCAATGCGGTGTACAGTGGCTCCCTCTCTCTATACTGTAGTACAATGATGTGTACAGTGGCCCCCTCTCTCTATACTGTAGTACAATGCTGTGTACAGTGGCTCCCTCTCTCTGTACTGTAGTACAATGCTGTGTACAGTGGCTCCCTCTCTCTATACTGTAGTACAATGATGTGTACAGTGGCTCCCTCTCTCTATAATGTAGTATAATGCTGTGTACAGTGGCTCCCTCTCTCTATACTGTAGTACAATGCGGTGTACAGTGGCTCCCTCTCTCTATAGTGTAGTACAATGCGGTGTACAGTGGCTCCCTCTCTCTCTATACTGTAGTACAATGCGGTGTACAGTGGCTCCCTCTCTCTATACTGTAGTACAATGCTGTGTACAGTGGCTCCCTCTATCTATACTGTAGTACAATGCGGTGTACAGTGGCTCCCTCTCTCTATACTGTAGTACAATGCTGTGTACGGTACAGTAAGCTACGACCAACCAGTTTTTGGTTGATCTGGTCTAATGACGTAGCAACAAATGAAGTCTCATTTTACATATGAAGGATCATACTCATAGTACAATATGAAAACAAAATTATATACAAAACAATGTTAAATGAATGGAACACATTTGTGCACTTATTATAAGGAAGCTAATCTGTTATACAAAAAATAACGTAAGGCATCTACGGAGAGGAAAGCTTTCAAAGTTGAAAAGTAAAGAGCCCCATCACGCTAAGTGGCGTATAGGGAATATAGTGTTAGTGACCATACTTTTTACAGACATTCGTCACATGAGTTTTAGGGTAATGTGGTCGGTAATAACGCCAGTACCGCTTTACTTTCCAAGAAAAAAAAATCCGGTACCTATTTAAGGCTGGGTGAACCCGGAAGACGTCGATCAGGATCTAACCCGACTTCTTGTCCTGTATAGTCCAGTTCACTAACCACTGAGCTATCGAGGCTCCCTCAAAGTTGATATACATTACAAGAATACATAAACATTCTAATGTGAGAGTCTCAATTTACCCGTCTTACTTACAGGCGATCGTCAAATTCTTGCCAACACAGACCAGCACGATCGTATCTATGTATCGAACTTAAGAATGATTGCGCATGCTCAACAAGTACTGATGTAAAAACTTTGATTATTTTTCTCTCATTTAATGCCTTGCACTTTTTTCTGTAACAAATGGTTTCTGTTTAATGAGTATATACATTTATTCCACTCATTTCATCATCAAGTACAGGGCCTGCTGGCGTAGGTGATCATGTCTCTCCACAATTTTCGATCTCGACAGTTATTTATCATTTCTTCTTTGATAGATATATATAAATACACACACGTACACATATGTCATCATCAGGTGGCATGTTCATTAGTCGAACGTTGCTCCATGCATACTGCCCATATGGTTGGCTTTCAAGGTCCTTATCACGGTGAAGGGAGAAATGAAGAGAGCCCTGTCACCTCCCAGGCATGTTGTAAGAGGCGACTAAGGAGGTTGACAACAAGGTCTGCACCGATGCTACGAAGTTGGTCCATCAGAGCTGAAGCCATCTTTAGTGCTTTCGCTAGTGTATGGCGGGTGTATAAGGGAACGTGCGATAGAGGTGGGGGTGTCTGAGTACTATGGAGCTCTCAATTGTGCAATGAGGATGTTCTGTTGACTAAACTAAACTAAACTAAACTAACTAAACTAAACTAAACTAAACTAAACTAAACTAAACTAAACTAAACTAAACTAAACTAAACTAAACTAAACTAAACTAAACAAAACTAAACTTTATCTACATTTTCTTGTCGGTGCTCATCCCATTATTAACAACAGAAAGTAGACAAAAATATTCCATTGTAGACCAATATTTTTTTTTGATTGCAAACACTAAAGTCACTAAATAATCAGAGCTTTATTTGTCAACAAAGCCTCTTCTCATTAATGAAGATCATCATCCGTACTGCCCATCTACCGTTGCAGGCAAGTCGCAACTTGACAATCGAATAACCGTCAAAATAAAGTGTTTACTGTAATCCAGATAAGCAGTCTACCACTATATTGCCATGGCAACGGATTTCTGGGACTAGGTTAAAACGGTGTTAAAAAGGAGGGGGGGGGAGTATAAGGCTTGTGATCGTTCTGGCTGGAAGTTAGGGAAAGAAAGGAAATTGTTAAGAGAAAAGAAAAGCAATAGAAATGGATGTATGTCGCAGAATACTGGGACCCGACAGGCGGCTAAAGAGTGGTGAAAATAAGAAATCGATTCGATCCCTATCAAAGTCGTTCATGTTTACCTACTTGCAAATGGCCACTAGATAGTTGTTTTTTTTTTTTTTTAATGGGGAAGAAAAACAGATTGGCGTATTGCAGTCCACCATGACTGAAATATGTTGATGGTTTAAAAATATTGAAATTAATTTTTAAAAATGTTTACGTGTTCCACTTGAGACGGGTTCGATCCCAACCGACGGCTCCGGTTCACCCAGCCTTTAATGGGTATCGGATTTTTTCTGGGAAAGTAAAGCGGCACGGGCGTAATACCGACCACTTTACCCCAAAAATCATGTGCCGAAGGTCTGTAAAATTTATGGTCACTAACACCACGTTCCCTATACGCCATTTGGCGTGACGGGGATACTTTACTTTTTTTCTATATAGCTTCTGCATTAGAAAAGACAAGAGCGTTCCTAATGGACGCTTTCTGGGGTCACCCAATTTTAAATGGGTACCAGATTTTTCTGGGAAAATAAAGCGACACGGGCGTAATACCGACCACATTACCCATAAAAACCATATGTGGAAGGTCTATAAAAATTATGGTCACAAACACCATATTCCCTATACGCCATTTGGCGTGACAGGGTTCTTTACTTTACTTACTAAATGTTTCATTTGGCGTGACAGGGTTCTTTACTTTACTTACTAAATAGTTTCGAGTTCAACTCTACCTCTTCCTCATTTGCCTTTCACCGTCAAGGGGATATAGCATTTGTGGTCTTTTACTACTCAGTTGGCTTCTGCGTCTGTTATGTTTCCCAGTATTTATAATATTCCATGAATCAATCTTCTTGTAGTGTTTGTTGATCTTTGTATATTTGTTTTTGTTTTGTGTCTGATGAAGGTTTTTTTTGTCGAAACGTCGTTGTTTGTCTCGTCTCTCCATTAGTTTAGCTGCTTAATACCATTTAGTGTTTATTTTAGATTGTTTTCTACAGTTCTACTCGCGGCCCCATATCGTATTTAATATTTTATGCCTTTTATTTTTATATCTGTACTTCTCTCCATCATTTTCACGTTCTACCTTCGAGTCTTGTGTTGTAGCAACGTTTATTAAATCTTGCTTTGTTTTGTTTTGATCTTTATGTCTTATCTCGTTGCCAAACATTTTTATCTATTGTTTCTTTATGTATTCTATCGCTGTTTCTTTATGTATTCTATAGCGGGAATTATTCTTAGCATTTTTCTCAGTTCTTCATTTCTGATCTGATCTAAAAGGCTGTTTTCTTGAGTCTAACATATTTCATCTCAGTAGTGGTTTTTTTAATATATTTTATTGTTCTTGAAACTGGGGTCCAGGTCTCGTATTATGGCATAACGAATGGGATAAACAGTGTGTTGTAGAGCGTCCGTTTTGTCTCTAGAGTTATTTCTTTGATGGACAGCATTGGTGATTGATGACCGATGATCTAAAAAGCTGAGTCGCATCTTGAATCTATTTCTGTTGCTTGTGACATGTCACTAGCTTCTAAGAGGTTAAAATGTGTCCACTTATTTAGTTGTTCAACTATAGCTTGTTCAACTATAGCTTGTTCAACTATAGCTGTGGTAACAAATAGTTGCAGCATGCATTTGTTTGTTTGGCTGCAGAAAATTATAATATCTATCTTTGGAATAAAATTTAATCTCTTATGGTTGCAAGAAACCCTCGAGTCTATGGTTGCAGGAAACTATCATCTCTTATGGTGTCAGAAACCATCGTGTCTATGGTTGCAGGAAACTATCATCTCTTATGGTTGCAGAAACCATCGTGTCTATGGTTGCAGGAAATATCATCTCTAATGGTTGCAGAAACCATCTTTTCTATGGTTGCAGGGAACCATCATCTCTTATGGTTGCAGAAACCATCGTGTCTATGGGTGCAGGAAACTATCATCTCTTATGTTTGGAGAAACCATCGTGTCTGTGTTTGCAGGAAACTATTGTCTCTTATAGTTGTACGAAAACATCGTGTCTATGTTTGCAGGAAACTATCGTCTCTTATGGTTGCAGAAACCATCGTGTCTATGGTTGCAGGAAACTATCGTCTCTTATGGTTGCAGAAACCATCGTGTCTATGGTTGCAGGAAACTATCGTCTCTTATGGTTGCAGAAACCATCGTGTCTATGTTTGCAGGAAACTATCATCTCTTATGTTTGCAGAAACCATCGTGTCTATGGTTGCAGGAAACTATCACCTCTTATAGTTGCAAGAAACCATCGTGACTATGGTTGCAGAAAACCATCGTCTCTTATGGTTGCTAGAAACCATCGCCTCTTATAGTTGCAGAAACCACGATGTCTATGGTTGCTGGAAACCATCGTGTCTATATTTGCAGGAAACTATCACCTCTTATGGTTGCAAAAAAACATCGCCTCTTATGGTTGCAGGAAACTATCGTATCTATAGTTGCAGGAAACTATCGTATCTATAGTTGCAGGAAACTATCGTATCTATAGTTGCAGGAAACTATCGTATCTATATTTGCAGGAAACCGTCGTGTCTATGGTTGCAGAAACTCAATGTTTTGATTGTTACAGATACCATAATCTCTATGGCAGCAACATACCATTATCTATAGAAGTTATCATTCAGCTTTAAAGTAACACCGTTTTCTTTATGCCTATCACTTTCGCCCAGTTAAATCATAATCCAGATCTATGAAGTAAAGCTGTATAACTTTAATATTACTTGTTTGGGCCACGCTATATAATTTAATAAGATTTATTTTTATTAAAAAGAAAAAGGATAAGAATAATCGCAAATGTCATAACACACGGAACGTATTATTGCTTCTTTTATGTTTTTTAAAGAAATGCACACATTAAAAATATGAGTTATGTAGAGAATCATCAAAGCTAAGTGGGATAATTCGACGACTGCCTGGGTGTTTATATGTTCGGTTGCAGTCAAGAACAGTGCCAATATAGCAGTGATTGGTACATGGGTCTACATGGGAAAAAATGTGTTCGAATGCAATCGTTTGGTCCAGGAGTCACAGTCTTAAACATGTAACAGATCCGACATTTTTGGTGAGAAAAAAAAAGAATTGCCGTAGTGTATGTCATTTTATATATATTAATATATTGTATATGTTTATAGGGAGCCGCGATAGCTCAGTGGTTAGAGAGTGAACTGGAAGTACAAAGGACGATCCTGATCGACGGCTTGCAGGTTCACCAAGCCTTAAAAAATGGATAACGGGTTGTTGTTTTTTCTAGGACAGTAAGCGGCACGAGTGTAGTATCAACAACATTACTCCAAAAATCATGTGCCGAAGGTTTCTAAAAAATGATGGTCACTAACACCATATTTCCTATATGCCTCTTGGCGTGATGGGATTCTTTACTTTACTTTACTGTATGTTTGACATATTTTATGTTTTAAAGATATTTTTATGTTAAAATGACATAAACAATATGTTCACTTGCCATCCTGTAAGATTACAAATGAGTTTTTATTTTTTTTTATCAAGCGCAAATTGCAACGAGGATATTCAAAAGTCTTGTAACAAAACGTTATTGGTTACAGGTATGAAGCATGACATGAGAAGATAAAAGGTAGGGGAAGGGTAAATATACAAGCGTATAATGGAGTAGCAGTAAAACTGGAGGAAATCACAAAGAATGGTTAAACATAGGGATATCACAAGATAGTTTGGAAATCTGAATACATATAGCTCATTTTCATTACTCTTCTTAGCTGTCCACGGTATTCTCAATATTCTTCAGTAAAAACACATTTCTACAGACACCAGTAATTTTCTTGTCTGTTGTCCCATTGTCCATGATTCACATCCATATGTTTAGACTGGCTCTACATAACATTTAAGAACTCTTTTTCTTGTTTATATTGTCAAAAATGGAGTGCATAGTATCTTCCTCATTTTTGGAAAGCTGCTTTTGCCGGAGCCATTCTGAATCTCACCTCTGTTGTATATCTTCTGTCTGAGGTTAACAAAAGTTCTCAAATATTTAAATTCATTTACTTATTTTAATAGTGTTTCACTTGTCTTTATTTCTCACTGAGGTAATGTCTTTTTCTTTGTTGTTACCATTACTTCTGTCTTTTGTTATTAAGGTTGAGTCCTTTATTTTTGCTTTCTTTCACTATAACGCCTAACATTTCTTGTAACTAATTTTCACTCTAAGCGATTAAGTCTGTTTCATCAGCATACCTTAGATTATTTATATTATGACCTCCAATTGTTATTTCAGGCATGCCCCTTGTGGATCTTAAAATAATCTCACTACAAATATTAAACAAATCTGGTGACAGCACACAATCTTATCTAACACCCTGTTTTATTTGTTGAAACATTCCCAATTGATGTCCAGTTCTTACGGCCGCTGGTTGTTGCCAGTACATGTTCTTTATTATTCTTAGATCTTTTCTGTCTATGTTTATGCTTTCTAAAATTTTGATTATTTCTTGGTGCTTTACTTTGTCAAATACTGTGGTATAATCTATGAAACATAGGTATAGATCTGTTTTCACCTCTATGGCTCTTTCTACTAAAGATCTTATGATATAAATGGCATTGCTTGTTCCTTTATCTCTAACAAAACCACACTGTTCATCACTAATTTCTGGACTGATTTTGTTTTGCAATCTTCGCATGTTGTTTCTTAGTAATATCTTAGTCATATGACTCATAAGGCTTATTGTGCGATGATCACCGCATTCAATCGCACCTCGAGGGCTATGAATATTGATTTGAGCCGGTCGCCTGGGATATACCTGCTGGTGTAGATATTATTCAATATTTTTGTTATTATTTATTTTTCCAAAATTACCCACGGCTTAAATCTCTTCTTTAGTTATATTATCTGGTCCAGGAGCTTTGCCTACTTTCATATTGCGCAAGGCGTCCTCCACTACTTCTCTGAGTATTTCTGGTCCTTCTCCATTGTCCTTAATATTCACTTCTGTTCGTTCATCATTATAAAGATCTTTAATGTATTCTGTCCATCGTTCCCTTATGCTTTCTTGTTCAATCAACAGTTCTCCTTCCTTTGATCTTAAACATCCATTTTTTAATTACGTTTTTCTTCCTGTTAATTCTTCAATTTGTTTGTATATAGCTTTGGCATCTCATTTTTGTTGCATTTCAGTCTCTTTGCATCACTGTTTTAGTTATCCTTCTTTTGCTTCATTGCGTTTTTATTACAATTTCTTTATTGAATCTCTTATACTCATCTTTATTTTTTTTTATTTCTTCTTCTTGTATCCATTAGCTGCAAAATGTCATCTGTCATCCATTTCTTTCTTGAATTTGTCCTCACTGGTGGTATGAACTCTTTTGATGTTTGTTGCATTGATTCTTTTAGAATTTCCCACTTTTTATCAATGCTTTGCATCTTCTATATTGCATTGTACCTGTTCTGAATTGTGATTTTATATTTGTCTTGCAACTTCTTGTCTGATTTGAGTAAATCTAAATTTAACTTGATGTTAACTGAAGCTCGTTTTGTTGAATCTAATTTTACTCTAAGCTTTCCCACAACTGGTACATGATCACTCTTGCAATCTGTCCCTGGTCTAGTTTTAACATACACCAGACTGTTTCTAAATCTGTTGCTTATCATTATGTAATCAATTTGATTGCGTGCGTTGTCTCCTGGGCTTTTCCATGTCCACAGACGTCTTGGATGTTGCTTAAACCAGGTGTTTCCTATCATCATGTTGTTTGTTCTTGCCCAGTCAATAAGTTTCTCACCTCTTTCATTCCTCTCGCCTAAGCCATAATGACCAACTAGTTCTTCAACTTTTTCCTTTCCTACTTTTGCGTTTAGATCCCCTAGACCTATGGTGTTTTCATGTGGTATATGTGGTATATATCATATGATTAACATGAGTATATGCGAGCTAATTATATGTTATAAAATGAATACATTACTAACGTTACTTAGCATGCACTTATGGAAATAATTATAAAATATAAATTCATTTATTTTAAAAATTTTACAATATTTAAAAAATGTATATTAAGGAAAAAAGTCAAATCTTTCAGATTAATAATCTAAATCTAGAATTGTTCTATGGCAAATGTAATGTTACCTTTCAGTGAACTAAAACATAAGAAACAACCATACTACAGAGCGAGCAGCTTACAACCGGCTTTCTTGAGTTAGGTAAAAAAGCGACTAAAGAAGCAACAAAAAAGGGGAAACACAAAACTCTTAGAGTGAACTCTATCTACTTTAGTATAAAATAGAAGAGATAAAAGCACTAAGACAATTAGTAAACCGGCAAAATGAAATATTTTTACCATTTTAAACGCGTTTTCACCAGACTTGTCA
The DNA here is from genome assembly GCA_032433765.1 of Megaustenia siamemsis. Taxonomy (NCBI): domain Eukaryota; kingdom Metazoa; phylum Mollusca; class Gastropoda; order Stylommatophora; family Ariophantidae; genus Megaustenia; species Megaustenia siamemsis. The sequence goes on from JAVIAB010000106.1 coordinate 55,854,135, forward strand.
AGTGATGAAATTCAAATCTGTGATATTGTTAATCTACAGTAGCGTGTCGTCTTTTGTTGAAGAAAGTACTAGCTGAATTACCTGTAGAGGTGGTAACAAACAAGTCATAAGCCATACACACACGAATCAAATAATTTGACTCAAATTGGAATAGTTTAAACAATATGTACCAAGAGAAATGATACAAAATTAACAATATGTACCAAAAGAAATAACGAAAAATCAACAATATGTACCAAGAGAAATGATGAAAAATTAACAATATGTACCAAAAGAAATAACGAAAAATCAACAATATGTACCAATAGAAATGATACAAAATTAACAATATGTACCAAAAGAAATAACGAAAAATCAACAATATGTACCAAGAGAAATGATGAAAAATTAACAATATGTACCAAGAGAAATGTTGAAAAATTAACATGTACCAAGAGAAATTATGAAAAATGAATAATATGTACCAAGAGAAATGTTGAAAAATGAATAATATGTACCAAGAGAAATGTTGAAAAATGAATAATATGTACCAAGAGAAATGTTGAAAAATGAATAATATGTACCAAGAGAAATGATGAAAAATTAGTAAAATGTTCCAAGAAAAATGATGAAAAATGAATAATATGTACCAAGAGAAATGATGAAAAATGAATAATATGTACCAAGAGAAATGATGAAAAATGAGTAAAATGTTCCAAGAAAAATGATGAAAAATGAATAATATGTACCAAGAGAAATGATGAAAAATTAATAATATGTACCAAGAGAAATGATGAAAAATAAACAATATGTACCAAAAGAAATGATGAAAAATTAGCAGCAGCATTTCTATTATCATCAGCTTTACAGCAGCTTCGCATCTCTATGCTTCTTGGTGCCTTTACTTCTGATGAAAAATTAACAATGTTTACAAAGAGAAATGATGAAAAATTAACAATATGTACCAAGAGAAATGCTGAAAAATTAACAATATTTACAAAGAGAAATGATGAAAAATTAACAATGTTTACAAAGAGAAATGATGAAAAATGAACAATATGTACAAAGAGAAATGATGAAAAATTAACAATGTTTACAAAGAGAAATGATGAAAAATGAACAATATGTACCAAGAGAAATGATGAAAAATTAACAATGTTTACAAAAAGAAATGATGAAAAATTAACAATATGTACCAAGAGAAATTATGAAAAATTAACAATGTTTACAAAGAGAAATTATGAAAAATGAACAATATGTACCAAGAGAAATGATGAAAAATTAACAATGTTTACAATGAGAAATGATGAAAAATGAACAATATGTACCAAGAGAAATGATGAAAAATTAACAATATTTACCAAGAGAAATGATGAAAAATTAACAATTATTAAAAAGAGAAATGATGAAAAATGAACAATATGTATCAAAAGAAATGATGAAATATTAACAATGTGAATCCAAAGTGAAATGATGAAATATGAAATATATGACTCCAAATGAAACTATCAAATATGAACAGTATGATTTCAAGAGAAATAATGAAATAGAAGCAAATGACTCATGAGACATTATTGATAATTAGGAAATTAGCCATTACAACAACAAAAAAACCAGATAAAAAGTTACATTTAAGCCGACAACTAAAAAAAAATGAAATGGATACAAGGAATACAGTGTTTGAAGCATAACATCAATAAATTTGTAACATATGAGTCATCATTTAGAGATGAAACAAGTTCGGGTGACAGAAGACCATAGGTAGTCGACTACAGGTTTCAGTTTACAAAGGAATACATAATGAAAGTAAAAACCAAACATCTGGAATCAGTTGGCAAGTGGACACAATCGTAGCTGACAATGTACACATATTGTATATGGCAAGAGGCTGCATATACAAGTGATTTCAAAAATATACAATTAAATTGATAAAAAAGAACATGCTTTATTTGAAATAAAAGGGCTTGTGTTAACAACAAAACAGTGAAGCAAAGTTGACCAGACAGCGCAGATTTCAACTGACAGAGAGAGAAAGAGAGAGAAAAGAGACAAGAGTTGGCACGATGTATTAGTCAACAAACAAATAATTAAAGAGTGAATTAACGAGAAGGATAGGCAGACCATCATAGACTTCTGTTGACATAATATAGATACAGGGTAACGTGAGAGAAAAAAGGTAGGAAAGGTGGGATGAAGAAAGAGAAAGATAGAGAGAGAGAAAAAAGAGAGAGAGAGAGAAAGAGAGAGAGCGAGAGAGAGAGAAAGAGAGAGAAAGAGAGAGAGAGAAAAAGAGAGAGAGAAAAAGAGAGAGAGAAAGAGAGAGAGAAAGAGAGAAAGAAAGAGAGAGAGAGAGAGAGATGAGACAAGAGTTGGCAAGATGTATTAGTCAACAAACAAATAATTAAAAAGTGAGTGAACGAGAAGGATAGGCAGACATTTTCTGTTGACATAATATAGATACAGGGTAACGTGAGAGAAAAAAAGATCGGAAAGGTGGGATGAAGAAAGAGAAAGATAGAAAAAGAGAAAAAGATCGGAAAAGTGGGATGAAGAAAGAGAAAGATAGAGTGAGAGAAAGAGAGAGAGAGTGAGAGAAAGAGAGAGAGAAAGAGAGAGAAAGAGAGAGAGAGAGAAAGAGAAAGAGGGAGAGAAAGAAAGAAGAAAGAGAGAGAGAAAAAAAAGAAAGAGAGAGAGAAAGAGAGAGAGAAATAAAGAGAGAGAAAGAGAGAGAGAAATAAAGAGAGAGAGAGAAAGAGAGAGGAAAGAGAGAGAGAAAGAGAGAGAATGAAAAAGAGAGAAAGAAAAAGAGAGAAAGTTTAATAAAGGAAGAATTGTGTCTTTAATAATCGAGTGGAGAAATAAGCTTTCTCTTTTGTTGGTCTCTTCTCTTGTTAACTGTTCCAGTATTTCTTATATTTCACCTATCCATCTAACTTTCTAGGAAACCTTCTCGGTCTTTTCCTTCCTTTGACTTTTGGTATATGCGAAGTTTGTGTTATGTTGCCTCCACCTTGCCACATGACATAACCGTTTGGTTTATTGTTTCTTTGTATATTCTAGTACTGGGGGTTTCCAGATAGGTCTTCTTAGTTCTTCTCTTCAAATTTTGACTCTCAAAATAGCTGCCATTACACTTCTGGTGGTTTCATTTCAATGTTAATTTCCTTCTGTGGATATTTTACAAACACGTATCAGATTGTAATGAGTTTTGTGTTGAAAAGCGCTCTGTTTCTATTTTGATTTCTTTGATGTCCAATAGCTTGGTCAACTGTCTGGCACGCTTTATTGCATTTTGTGTTTATTTCCGCTGAAATTTGTTTTTGCCAAATGTCACCAAACTGTCTAAGTATTTTAATTGGCTACCTATTTTTTTAGTTGTTGATTATTTACCTTAATCCTGAAGCTTTCAGTTTTACCTTCAAACAAAGTAAAAGAGAGCCATTTTAACGAAGGTTGAAATCTAACACTTTTTTATGTGATTCATAGAAATGTACTAGAGATGTAGATCATAACGGTTCAAGAAATGGCTGCAAATATATTTGGCATGAATGCAACCAGAGAAAATTTCATTTGTCTGTGAGGAACAATGTTCTGTTTCGGACAAGAGAGAGAGAGAGAGAGAGAGAGAGAGAGAGAGAGAGAGAGAGAGGATTATCGACAAGCATGAACTGACGGCTGCAGATGTTGGGCATTTCAAGCATGAAAATGTAAATTTCACAGACGCTGTAACGGGAGCCAAACTCCTCGAGGGACAATCTAAACTGCACAGACGCTGTAACGGGAGCCAAATTCCTCGAGGGACAATCTAAACTGCACAGACGCTGTAACTGGAGCCAAACTCCTCGAGGGACAATCTAAACTGCACAGGCACTGAATGGGTAGCCAAACTCCTCGAGGGACAATCTAAACTTCACAGACGCTGTAACGGGAGCCAAACTCCTCGAGGGACAATCTAAACTTTACAGACGCTGTAACGGGAGCCAAACTCCTCGAGGGACAATCTAAACTTCACAGACGCTGTAACGGGAGCCAAACTCCTCGAGGGACAATCTAAACTTCACAGACGCTGTAACGGGTGCCAAACTCCTCGCGGGACAATATAAACTTCACAGACGCTGTAACGAGAGCCAAACTCCTCGAGGGACAATCTAAACTTCACAGACTCTGAAACGGGAGCCAAACTCCTCGAGGGACAATCTAGATGATGATGATTATTGAGTGAACTGGACATGGAACAAGACGTTATGGGAATTTTATGTTTGTTAAAAATAGATTGAAGAATGAAATAAAAATTGAACAAGATCAAAACAAATATCAGACAGGAAACCCCAAATGTAAGAAACCGTACAACAAATGAACTAACAAGACAGCAGCGTTAAAAACGCGTGGTTCAGGTAATAACAAAACATATAACTTGTGTCATTCAATCATGGCTTTAAAGATCACCAGATTAGCAGTGTATAAAAAAAAACCGTGGAAAAACATAAAAGAAACACATGAAAATGATATGGCAATAAGGTGAAGAAAGGTAACACAAAGAGTGGGATTTCACAAACTTCAAGCTGAAGCAGTCAAAGATACAACATATTCATCATAGATAACTATTACCGTCAGATTGAAAAACACATAGAACAAAAACATGAATACCGACTTATGTATCTTGCAATGAGAGCAAGACAGAAGAAGAAAAAATAGGACTGTTTTTTGGTTAGAAATTCTTGAACATTTTCCATGTTGTAAATATATTAGATGAATCAATTGTGTTGGTGGACTTAACGCTTAAGTGAAAGAAATGTGATTCGCACGAGAAATGTTCATCGCACTACAAGAGATTCTATCAAAAATATAATTCTAACGAGAAATGTTCATCTGACTACACAAGATTCTAACAAAAATATAATTCTAACGTGAGATGTTCATCGGACTACACAAGTTTCTAACAAAAATATAATTCTAACGAGAAATGTTCATCGGACTACACAAGATTCTAACAAAAATATAATTCTAACGTGAAATGTTCATCGGACTACACAAGATTCTAACAAAAATATAATTCTAACGTGAAATGTTCATCGGACTACACAAGTTTCTAACAAAAATATAATTCTAACGAGAGATGTTCATCGGACTACACAAGATTCTATCAATAATTGTAGCAACATTGAGAAGCAAATACTAAACCGTTGTGTTATTAATAGACTTGTTTTAAAAGTATCGAATACCTGCGTCAGTAAGAACCAAGCCAGGTCCAAACATGGTACAGATGGGGTTCATCTCAAGCTAATTTAATTATAGCAAGGTTTAGATTTCGGGTAGACTATAGAAATGGCAATCCATTTTTGACAATAGAAACAAGAAAAAGAGTTCATAAATGTTATACAGCCAGTCTTATCATATGGATGTGAATCATGGACAATAGGACAACAGACATGAAAATCACTGGAGTCTGTAGAAATGTGGTTTTACAGAAGAATGTTGAGAATACAAAAGACAACTAAGAAGAGTAATGAAAACGTTTTGAAAGCAAAAAGAGAGCTAATTTCCAATATTAGGAAGAAACAATCATCATTTTTTGGCCATGTAATGAGAAGAGAACAGCTGGAATATATTGTAACAACTGGGAAAATTGGGGGACGAAGAGATAGAGGGAAGCAAAGAGATAAAATACCAGACAGCTTAAGAGAATGGCTTGGCAGAAGGTCAACAACAGAAATGATAAATAACTGTCGAGAACGAAAGTTGTGGAGAGACATAATCACCTACGCCAGCAGGTCCAGTACTTGATGATGATGATGATGATGAGAGAAATGGCAAATATTAATCTCGATGTACAACACTAAAATGGTACAGCTTCCGTCACCAACGCCCAGGCCAGGCAATAACATGTCCCTAACCTGCTTTTTATTTATTATGATTACTTTATTGTTCTTTTGAAATGTTGAGCCGTACAGTTTATAGCAACCGAGATAAGCCGCCCACTCAGGCCTTATTCACGGCATGCCACTGGAACCTCTGGCCAGTCGTCGTCGTTTACCTTTGACATTAAACAATTCATAAACTGACCCTAGCAATTGTTCAACATCAGACCTGTCCTGGCCTTTTAGATACCTACATAAAAAAATAGGGACTCCATCATCATCATCATCATCATCATGAAGTACCATGCCTGCTGGGGTATGTGATCATGTTTCTCCACAACTTTCGATCACGACAGTTATTGATGAATTCTGTTGTTGATCTTCTGCCAAGCCATTCGCTTAAGCTGTCTGGTAACTTTTCTCTCTTTATTATGTCAAAACAGCAAAGGCACTCTATACAAACTGGAAATCAACATTCACAAAGAAGAAGTTATGAATGTCCCACACTCCCACAACCCCCCCCCCCCATTTCTCGACTTAAGATAAAAGGAAAGAAAGCAACACGAACAGAATATCAACATATGCCTTTATCTTTCTATCTATAGTCCTTTCGAGCCGAAGACAGCACATAGGACAGAACCACAATCTAAAAAGCAGAGACCTTGCGTGCCAAAATGTCATATATTGCAGAGATCACTGCTTCAAAAATCTATGGCTCTGTTTCCATAACAATGCTTTTTACAATGATAGCTTGTCAAGCCATCGATCAACCTCCTTAGTTACGACATGCCTGAAAATGTCACAGTATCACTATTCTTTACTCCCTCATTATAAGGCCTCTGTAATACACGGGAAATAGGTCTCTATAACACAATTTAAATTCCAACGTGCTACAAATGCAATTGACGCAAGATTCAAGAGCAAAAATGACAATAGTAATTGCCGAAATGGCATGCGCTTTACGCCTTGCAGAGACAAATCTTAAGAGATAAGATAAAAATGAACAGTATAGAAAAAAAGGGAATAATTCTTGCTATTTAAAACAAAAGAAACAAAGTTTGGTCACGAAATGAAACAGAAAGACTAGAAGGTGACACCACATCCAAGAATCGATCAAGGGAATCATACTGGATATAACATCATAAATATTAGGGGGGGGGGGGGAAATAACACTAGGTAAGATCAATGGAAGAGCAAACTACTCCCATCGACGCTGAAAAACAAATAATGAAGGAATGAAAGAAAAGAAGAAAATGAGTTGAAGTTTATACTGAATGATCATTTATAGAACTAATGATGAGGAAAGCAATCAAAATGAGTCTATACTGTAATGACACGGGGATATATTATATGATGCTATGAAAGCTTGTTGGAATAATACAGTAAATGGAAGGTCTAAGAAGAGATTTAATCTGAAATGACCGGAGAGAAAAGTAACACAAAACTAGCAAAGTGCTTTAGTTGGACCAGTGTGGAAGAACAAACACAAGCAAGAAAAAAAGTAGTATTTCACATCATAAATTATGATGGATAATAAACTCTAAAATGCCAGAAAAGCGAATAGATAAAAAATGTTAAGGAGGTACAGTCGAAATTTTTGCATTACAGGATTTAAGCTAAAAAAAAAAAAACCAACGAACATAATAAAGCATTAGAACATGAAAACATAGTAAAGAATTAGAACTTAACAACATAATTAAGAATTATAACCTAACAACATAATAAAGAATTAGAACTTAACAACATACTAAAGAATTAGAACTTAACAACATAATAAAGATAATAATAATAAATGGGAACATTCTCGTGTATTGTCACACTTGACAGGAAATTAAGGGAACAGAACCCAGTCGTGGTCAAAATCAGGTCAACGGTCTCATTTGGAATAACACCGATGAGAATGATGCAGTCATCTATACAGACGGATCCGTAATACGACACAAAAAGAGTTCATGGTCATTTACAGCACGCTCGGCAGGCAGGATAGTCAAAGAAGACAGTGGTGCATATGTTATGACCACGAGTAGCATGACGATAGAGGTGATGGTAGTGACCAAGACATTCAACTGGTTAGAGTCACAAGACTACACCCATGCCTGTATACTGAGTGATTCGATGAGCATGATAAGAAAAGTGGAGGCAGGCTCTGTACGCATGCAATGGGTAGAATCATTGCAGCAGTCCAAAATACGTAAGGTCACCTTTGTCTACGTCCATGAAAATGCAGGAGTACGGGGAAATGAAAGAGCGGACAGGTTGGCTAGCTGCGCTGTCATTGAAGACGGTCAACCAATGGATCGGGCGGACATCATCAATGCCCTCCTAGATATGAGAATGGCACAGGACTTCGATGACAACGTGTTGTCCCGTCACTCCTTCGGTTGAAAGAGATGGGCAGAGCCAGAAACGAGAAACATAGTGGGCGTATAAGAAGACTTATCAACCAACACAGAACTGGAGTCGTCAGTCGCTGGACATTGCAAGACTTACTGAGGAGAGGATCTGAGCATCTATGGGCATTTTTGGAGAGCAATGATGATAACCCACAAATAACTCAATAATAACTCAATAATACAGAATTAGAACATAGAAACATAATAAAGAATTATAACACAGAAAATTAATAAAATAAATAATTATCTGTCTATCTATTGACCTATCGAGCCGTAGCCGGCCCATAGGGCATAGACCCAGATACTCTTTCTCTTATCTAAATCTTTATTCTAGCACTTTTCCATCCTTCTTATATTTTATTACATCTCGCCATTTGTCTCTGTTCTGTGCAATCAACTCTACTTCATTGAGGGACCCGATTCCTCCTGCTCTTGCCTCTCTGATCAATGTTCTTCTTAGTGTCTCTCTGGGTCTGCCTCTTTTCCTCTTACCTGTTGTTTTCCACATGAGGGCTGCTTTGTTATTCGATTATTATCTCTTCTCATCACATGTCCAACATATGACCATCGTCTTTTCTTTATTACTGAAGATATTAGTGGTTGATTGGCGATTTCTCTAATTTCCTCGTTTGTTTTGAATTCGTTCCACGCTATACCAAGTATTCTCCTTAGACATTTATTTTCGAATGCGTTCTACTTTGTTTCTATATCTCTTGTTGTTTTCCAGCTTTCACACGCATACGTAAGGGTTGATAGTACATTTGATTTAAATAGTCTAAGTTTTGTGTTTGTGCTGATTAGTTTTGATTTCCACAACTTTTCAAGGCTTCTGAAAGACATTGCTGCTTTAGCTATTCTGATTCTGATTTCTTTGCTTGTATCCCCTTCTGGATCAATGTGACTTCCAAGATAGATAAAGTGGTCGATCTCTTCTTATTATAACACATAAACATAATAAAATAAATAATTAGAGCATCAAAATATAATCATCATCAGCATGTGCCATACCGGTTGGCGTAGGTGATCATGTCCTTCCACAATCTTCTATCTACAGTGCATCGCATCAGTTCTGTTGTTGACTGTTTTCCATGCCATGAAACCAAGCTATCCAGTATGTTCTCCCTTTGTCGTCCGCGATCTCTCTTTCCTTTTATTTTGCCAGTTGTAACCAAGTATTCCAACTTTCCTCTTCTCATGAAGTGCCCGAAAAATATTCATTGTTTTTTTTCTGTTTTTTAAGAGTTCCCTTTTTGTGATGGCCTCTTTGAGAATTTCTTCATTTGTCTTTTTAGCTGTCCAGGGAACTTTCAACATTCTTCTGAGAAATCCCATCCCTGTGGCCTCTAATCCTTTTTTCATGTGTTTGTCTACTGTCCATGATTCGCTTCCATAGGTCAGAATTGGTTCAATATAGCGCCGATTAACTCTCTTTTTGTTGTTGTTTGTTTGCTTTCGTCAGCTTTGACCTCTGACGAAGTCCCACCCACTCAATTTTGTGGGACTGAATTTTGCGTGTAAAGTCTGTTTTATCCCATTACATGATGCCCCTCGCCATGCAGGCAGATTTACTCCGACTTCAGAGGTACTAATTTTTAGGGAATTAGTAAAACTCAGGTGTCCTCGCCAGGGTACGAACCCCGGCTGTTGCCGTGGTAAGCCAACCGCCTATCGATTGCGCTAACCGGACACCCAACTCTCTTTTTCACTTCTATTGACATAAATGTGTTACATAAGATATTTTTTCATTTCAAAATATAATAAAGAATTAAATTACTTCAAAGAAAAATATATGGTACCCATTTTTAGAGGCTGGGTGAACTCCTAAGCATTTGAACCCCCATTAAACATTTGTTTAGAATAAAACTATAGCAACACGTATCAGGGACATTGTACAAGTCAGGCAAGTAATGAGCAAAGAAAAGAGAAAATATGAATAGGCTGAATCAGAGAGTCGCTATATAACTTCAATAATAACTCAAACTACACCATTAACAATATTAACAAAGCTGCAGCGCCTGGAGGTTCATCATCTAGAACAACAGAAGATGAAGAATACAGAACCGACGTAAATGTCCTGAGTGCAATAAATAAATTCGATTCTTTTAATCGGTAATTAGCATTGTTTTTTTCTTGTTTAAATAAGGGAGGAAAATACGACTTAATTATCTTATCCTGTAATGTGAGAAAATTATAATTGACCAGACCATTGAAGCCGCGACATACAAACATGTGTGGGATGAATATTATATTTGGATCATCATATTGTTTGTATTTGTATATTCTATTTCTTCACTTTCTCTTGTACCTGCTCGGTTGTCGAGAGAGACACAAAGTCCTGGTTCTCGCCATTTTGATAGCTTAAATATTTGCTAATAAATGTTGTTTGCAGCGTTTACATAATGTTGTCTGTACATCTTACTCTTGGTCTGCCTCTCGCTCTTCTCCCTCCTCATTTAATATATGCTGCGTATGGCAAGGCAACTGAATGGCTTTCTTCTAGATTGGCAAATCCGTGTATTTGTTGTTTCTGTATGTAGCTTAGGATTGGTTCAATGCCTACTTTTTCTCTTATAATATCGTTTCCCTTTGTCTTTTCTGACCACTATAAGCACATTTCTCAGACATCTCATCTCTGTGCTGACAGGTTTTCTTTTATGCTTTGTCGTTAGTGACCATATTTGACATTGGCAGTACACTGTCGGAATAATGAAACCCTGTATAAGATGTTTCTTGGTGGTATATTGTTTTGTATTGAAGTGTAGGGGATAGTTGTTCCAATATTTGGGTTTCCTTTTTGCATCGGATGTCTATTTCTTTATCGATTTTAATAACTTCAGATAATGTTGTTTCAGATATTGGCAGCTTGTTATTTGTTTTATAACTTGATGTTCTATAGCTATTTTTAATGTCTTCTTTTGTCTTCCTATTGATATGGCATCTATTTTTTTAGTGCTTATTTTTAATATTATTCATTTTACATTCTTTCTTTTAAAGACAGCGGATGCTGTTGAAGTTTTATATTACATTTATATTACATTTATATTACATTTATACAATTGATGTTAAAAAAGATAGCAGGTTAGTTGTGGCGATCAGTTAACCTTTAAAACATCAACAATTTAACTAAACGCTTTCCAGACCATTCCGGCTGGAAAAAACCACATTTTCCTGACAGTAATTATAGATTTCTTTCTGATTGACTTCATGCTATGGTCATTACGTTGTCCAGACTCTCAGAATTTATCGTCGATTAAATGTCCGTTTTCTTGATATTGCTGATTTAACGTGCTACATTTGTTCTGTTCGTGCTAATTTCTCTCAACATTATCTTCTCATTTATTTTCTTAGTTGTTATTCTATATTTATTTCTTGTTAAAATTTCTTTGTTTTTACTATTTACTTACAGTTTTCTTTCATTTTCTTAGCTACGCCCGCCAATTTATACATTTATAAACTCATTAATTAAAATATATGTAATTTTGAATTAGAGAAAGATTGTAGTCGTCAAATATTTCATAAGTGAATAGATTAGAGAGAAAATAGATTAGGGGGAAATAGATTAGAAAAATAGAGTAGGCTTTTCTGTCTTCTTATTTAAATGGGCTGCTTGTGACCTCTGCGGTTATCTGACCTCGATTCTATATTTGGAGGCGCGAAAATTATTTCTGACAACTGTGAAACGAGCCCTGGGTCTTCAAGAGGTTATCGCCTGCCGCATGAGGTTAGCTCTGTCTGATAAGGCGAGTTCTGGTTTTCCCATTCATAAAGTTGAAAAGAAGGTGTGGGGGAGAGATGGAGCGGTTGTGTGTGGGAGAACGAGAAAGATTTGGTGTGAGGCAGGCAGGGAGTTATTAAGGTAGTGAGGGAGTAGTGGAGTGAGTGAATGAAAAATAATGGTGAGGAGGAAAATGGCGAGTGATTAGATGATTGAGTGATTTGTGAGTGAGTAAATGAATATGAGAATCAGTGGGTAGATGTGTAAATTGATGAATAAATGAGTGAGTTAGCCAATATGAAAGTGAGAGAGTGAGACAACATTGGGGGAAAAAAGAACAACTTGAAAATGAAGAACAAAGAGAAGTGCGAAATAAATAGGTACGCAACAATGAGAGGCAGAGTTTTAGACGAAATAATGTGAGTAGCAGACACACAGAAAGACAGAGAGAGAGAGAGAGAGAGAAAGACGGAGAGAGACAAAGAGAGCGATAGTAATGAATAGGCGCAAATATTTGTGTGTGTGTGTATATGTGTGTTATATATATATATATATATATATATATATATCATCATCATCATCATCATCATCGTGTGCCTGCTCCGCAACGAAGGTTGGCTTGCATGGATCGCCATTCTACTCTGTTTCTTGCTTTGATGGTGCAGGCTGTCATAGATTGACTTTATATATATATATATATATATATATATATATATATATATATATATATATATTTACAGTGCGTTTTCTAGTGGTACGCAACAGTACTCAGTATCTGCACCATTTGAAAAAAAAAAAAATTCCATCACTTTCACAAGGCAAAAGAAGACAGCATGAAGGCAGCAAAGCATATCGATGTCTTTACAAGGGTCTTTTAAGTAAAAATTAATTCATGCGATTCTGTTCTTGATTTGGGCCTTATATGTGATGCTTTCCAAGAACTTAGCGAACTAAGTCTTGATTTGCAAGAAAGAAATGTTGACTTCTACAAAGCAGACAGGAAGATAAAGAATACAGTACAACTTTTTGAGGAAAGAATTGCAAATCCTGGTCCATAATACAGAACACCTCTTCAAAGACAGAAGAACTGGGAGTTCAAAGGGATTGAACTCCACACCATCTGGTCAGCTACGATGAAGCCAATCCATCCTCAAAGGTCAGTTCCATGAAAAATGGAAACGAGAACACCCAAAGCATAACGAGAGGGACGGATACCACCAACTATCAAGGAGGGATCAAGTCATCATACTTCGCCTCCGCACTGGCCACAATAGAATGAGAAATCACATGTTCGCCAAATTAAAAATAGGTACTACCAGCCAGTGCCACTGCACACTGGACAACAATACAACAAAACATGTTCTACAGGATTGCCCCCAGTACACAGACCTGATAAGCAAAATGTGGACCACACCCACATCCCTGGATGAGAAACTATATGGGGCAATTGAATCACTTAAACAGACAGCTGACTTCATGATAGAGTCCAGAATCCTACTCTGACAGAGTCATGATCGCAGAAGAGGAAGAAGAGGAATTCCACATAAATGACCGGCATTGTCCTGCAATAAGTTCTGTTTTTTTATTTTATAAAAGTTTGAAAGAAACTATTGGAAAGCGTCTGCTTGAAGTAGATAATGCTGATAGATTAATTATTATATTACTATTTATTAAATAATAATTAAATTAATTAAATTAACAGCTTAAGGGACAGAGTAAGAAACACCGACCTGAGGAAGAAACTCGAAATTGAACCAGCCATCGAATACATAAAGAAACAACAGATAAATTGGTTTGGCCACATAACAAGAAAAAAAAACTAACAATGACTCAGAGAGCCATAAACAAACGCTGCGAAAACGCCAGATTTAGAGGAAGACCGATAAAGAGATGGATAAAGGGAATACTAGAGTCACTAGGAGGGATAACACCAGAAGAGGCCAACAGAAGAGCAAAGAATCGCAGATTGTATCTCCCCTCGACGCCAAAGGCAATGGAGGAAGGATAGAAGAAGAAGAAAGAAGAATTAATTAAATTATTTAATTACGATTTAATTTTACTGTTTTGCTAGTGTTGTGCCACGTGTTCATGGCATTTAATTTTTGTGTTGCTGTTGCTAATCTTGTTTTGATCTCTTTCCGGCAGTCTTCACAGCTAGTTGCTACTGATCCTAGATGTTCATAGTGTGTTACAATTTCAAAGTCTTCACTGATTATTACGATTTTGGGTTGGCTTTTTGTTCTGTCAGTGAACATTATCTTGGTTCTCTGTTTAGATATAGGTTTAAGGCGTAGAAGAAATAGAAGAAAAAAGGCAGTATGATGTTATTGTTCTGCAGTAGTGATAGTAGAACTTGTAATAATGGTAGTAGTAATTTTACTAATAGTGGTAGTAGTTTTGGAAGTAATAATAGTAATCTTCTTCACTTCCTCATTTACTTTCAGCGAAAAGAGGGAGTATAATTTGCTGTATTTTGCTCATCTGTTCACTTCTGCTGCTGTTATGTTTCCAAGTGTTTCGAATGTTCCATCTGTTCTCTTTCGTGATCGATATTTCAGTCTGGTGTACTTGCAACCCTTATTAAAGACCTTTTGTGTTATATTTTGGTCGTTCTATCTTATCACGTGGCCAAAAAATTGTATTTGTTATTTTATATGTTTCCAATGGCAAGAATTATTGCTCGCTTTTTTCTTAGTTTTTCATTTCTGATCTTATCTCTCAGGCTGCGTCATGTCTTACGTCTAATACATTTAATCTCTCTCTGAAGAAGTTATTTTCTTATTATTTTTCTTGAGTCTAAAGTCCAGGTCTGGCATTGGTAGCACACCGATAGGGTGAAGGCTGTGCGCGCCCGTTTTGCCTCCAGTATTATTTCCATAAGAGAATGGCTTGGCAGAAGGTCAACAACAGAAATGATAAATAGCTGCCGAGATCGAAGGTTGTGGAGAGACATGATCACCTACGCCAGTAGGCCCGGTACTTGATGATGATGATTTCCTTGTTGGACAGCATTAGTGATAATTGTTTGATGCTTTGACAAGCTTTGTTACATCAAGAGCATATTTAGAATATATTATAGACATTATAGTGAAGGAAAGCAAAAATAAAGGACTCAGCTTTAATAGCAAAAAAGAAAAATTCATCACTGCAATGAACAATAAAGACAAGAGGAACAATAATAAAACAGATAAATGAATTTAAATATCTGGGAACATTTTTAACCTCAGATCATAGATGTACAACAGAGGTGCTATGTAGAATTGCTCAGGCAAAAGCAGCTTTCCAAAAAATGAGGATGATACTATGCAATCCATTTTTGACAATAGAAACAAGAAAAAAGTTCATAAATGTTATGTACAGCCAGTCGTTATGGATTGAATAATGGAGAATAGACAACAAACAAGAAAATCACTGGGGTCTGTAGAAATGTGGTTTTACAGAATAATATTGAGGATACCATGGACAGATAAGGAGAGCAATGTAACGTTCTGTAAGAAGCCAAAGCACACAAAAAAAGAACTAATATTCAATGTTAGGAAGAAGCAATCATCATTTTTTAGCCATGTAATGAAAATGGAACAGCTGGAATATATTGTAGCAACTGGGAAAATTGAGGGGCGAAGAGATAAAGGGAAGCAGAGAGGAAAGATACCAGGCAGCTTAAGAGATTGGCTTGGCAGAAGGTCAACAACAGAAATGATAAATAACTGTTGAGATCGAAAGTTGTTGAGAGACCTGATAACCTTCGTCAGCATGCATGGTACTTGATGATGATATTTCTGATGCTTGTTAATTGTCAATTGTCGCTAGACGCCCTAGATATTTAAATTCCTCCACAGAAAATCCTGAAGAACTACAATTACTTAATGAAATATAACATGACAAGAAAAAAATTGATTAGATGTGGTCAAAAAGACTAAAACTATGAACATAAACAAAGATAATACTCAAAACCTATATGTGGATATCAAAACAAACTAAAGGAACAGACATGGAGACAGTTCAGAACTACAACTACCTGGAACATACTATAACCAGTGATGGTGGAAAATGTACAACTGAAATAAACAAAAGAATATGAATGGCAAAAAGTAATTTTAATTACATGAAAAAATATACTAACTTCAAAACAGATAACACCAGGTCTAAAACTAAGAGTATCAAATTGTCATATCTTCTCAACATTCCTGTATGGTCCAGAAACATGGACAATAGACAAGAAAAGAAAACAGAAATATTAAGCCTTTAAAATTTGGATTTATAGAAGAATATGAAGAACTGGATGGAAAGAAACGAAAACAAAAGATGAAGTCTTAAAACAAGTAAAAATGGAATGAAAAGGGGACTACTAAACACAATTCAAACAAAACAAATGGGATTTTTGGGACATGTTGAAAGACACACCAGCCTGCTAAAAATATGGGAAAATACAAGGTAAACGAGGCAGAGGCAGACCAAGACTAACATGGACGAGTAATTTTAAAAGATGGACAAATCAGATTATGACACTTCACATCTTGACCTACACTTCAAAGCAAGAGACAGAGCGGAATTGCACTCTATAGTAGCCAACCTTCAATGCGGAGACGGCACTCTATGATACATGAGTAGTAGCAGTATTAGTAGTAGCAGTAGTATTAGTAGTATTGGTAATAGAAATAGAATCAGCATGAGAAGTAATAAGACTAAAAATTAGGGAACAAAAGATATTGACTAAAATTATATAATGGAACAAGAGGAAGAAAAAGAAACAACTTATACACGTTTTGTAAACGATAAATAATAAAAGTGTGCATTACGAAATATACGTTTAATCAAAATTCATTCGTTTCCTTTCAACTTCGCTTCGTTATCAGTACTACACATGTGTTGTTGAACAATTGACGTAACTTCGCTTCGTTATCAGTACTACACATGTGTTGTTGAACAATTGACGTAACTTCGCTTCGTTATCAGTACTACACATGTGTTGTTGAACAATTGACGTGCTAATTTACCAAGAATCAACGTAAAGATCGCAACAACAAAACTACAGTATTACAACCATCAAACACAACATTACCGCCAGGTTTTTCAAAAGAAACAGAACACATTTGTTTACCCATGTAACAAGCAAAAGACAACAAGAACTCAGAAAAAGTGGCATAGAATTTCAGGCCGAACGTAAAAAGAAAATTGTACAGTTTAACATCCTGAATAAACCACTATACAATATATTTCTTATATAAACAGTAAACAGAAACCAACATGTTTTAACCAATAATTAGCAAATACAATAATTCAAGTGATATGTAAAAAATTTTTTAAAAAAGATAAAAGAAAGCAGACTTTGAAAAATGTCAAAACACAACACAGCAATTAAACCACTATTGTTAAACAAACAAATGTTTATACCGTCAACCAATTAAAAGATAAAATAAATACAATATAACAATCATTGAACAATTGGGCACAGAGAATACAACGGTCTTTGCACGTCAAAGGAACAAACACACCATTCGTGAAGAAAATGTATGTGAAATTGCAACAATATAATATATATTCTTTCCACCAACATTTCAAAAACAAAACAGAAGTCGAGTCTTACGAAGTAAAGTCACTTTTGTCCTGATATATCGTCAGCAACATAATTATCCTGATAAAATTGTAATAATTAAATTGTCCTGATAAAGATTTAACAATTGAATTATCTTGATAAAATGTCAACGAAACAACTGTCCTGATATTTTGTTGAAAGTAAAAGGCAACTTTTATTACATAGCGTGAAATATATAAGACAATTGTTCTGAAACAAGGTCAACAACAGAAGACAAAAAAAAATTGTCCTGATATAAGTTCAAAATGAAGGATAATAGTCATGTAAAAATCAACAACAAAAGACAGTTGTTCTGATATATTGTCAACAACACATAATAGGCAACTCTCCTAACATACTAGCTATGTTTACAACAGAAAGCCCTATTCATGATACAATATTAACACAAGATAATTGTCTAATATAAAATCAACAACGTAACATAGACAATTTTCCTACTATGTGCTGAAGGTCTGTAAAATATAGGGTCACTAACACCATATTTCCCTATACGCCACTTGGCGTGACAGGGGTACTTTTTTTTACTAGCTATATTTACAACAGAATGTACTTTTCTGATACAAAGTCGACACAAGCTAATTGTTTGATATAATATTAACAACGTAACATAGACAAACAACAAAAGACAGTTGTTCTGTTGACAGTTATTCCAGCAAAATGTTACATCTTCTCAATATTCCTGTATGGTGCAGAAACATGGACATTAGACCAGAAAACAGAACAGAGAATTGAAGTATTTTAAATGTGGATCTATAGTATAATAGGTAGAATTGGATGGAAAGAAAAAAAAACAAACGATGCAATTTTAAAACAATTGAAAATGAAAAGAGAACTACTAAACACAATTAGAACAAGACAAATGCACTTTTTGGGGCACGTTAAAAGACACAACAGCCTAATAAAATTAATCTTGGTAGGGAAAATACAAGGTAAAAGAGGCAGAGGCAGACCACGACTAACATAGGCGAGTAATATCAAAAGATGGACAAGGCAAACTTTGACAATCTGCACCATCAAAGCAAGAGATAGTGGAATGGCAATCCATGGTAGCCAACATTCGATGCGGTGACGGCACTCAGTGATGATGATGATGAACATAGACAATTCTCCTAACATAATGTAAACCATACAAACAACATCACAACCTTTCACATATATTGTACGATCCTGGAAAAGCATGTTCTAGATCAAATGTCAGCCACAAAACAATGAGAATGGTTGTCTCACCGTTTGGTAACTTGTAAAATCTCTTGAAGGTCGCCGCCCATACATCCCCCACCAGGAGCGTCGCTGCCTAGAACTCTGGGTGGGTTCAAGTGTCTGTCAACTACAGCTCACGTTAGTCACGTGATTGTCTTAATTGGTTCAATGACGACTATACAGAATGTGATGAATCTACAGACGGCCCACGTGGTCCTGTTGAGAGGAAAAAACGAGAGCTTGAATGTGCAACATAGAGGAACAAGGTAATACGAGACATTAAGTTATTTGTGGGTTATCATCATTGTACATTTTAAAACAGAGAGTAGATACAAAATGGTTCAAGTAAAAGCAGCTTTTCAAAAAAATGAGGAAGATACTGTGCAATCCATTTTTGGCAATTGAAACAAGAAAAAAAAAGTTCTTAAATGTTATGTAGAGACAGTCTTTCCGTACGGATGTGAATCATGGACATGACAAGAAAATTACTGGAGTCTGTAGAAATGTGGTTTTACAGAAGAATGTTGAGAATACCATGGACAGCTAAGAAGAGAAATGAATATGTCCTGAGAGAGGTCAAAGCAAAAAGAGAGCTAATTTACAATATTAGGAAGAAACAATCATCATTTTTTGGCCATGCAATGAGAAGAGAACAGCTGGAATATATTGTAACAACTGGGAAAACTGAGGGATGAAGAGGTAGAATGAAACAAAGAGAAAAGATTCCAGACAGCTTTAGAGAATGGCTTGGCAGATGGTCAACAACAGAAATAATAAATAACTGTCGAGATCGAAAGTTGTGGAGAGACATGATCACCTGTGCCAGCAGGCTTGGTACTTGATGATTATGATCATCACTGCACTCCGATAATGTCCACTGATGCTCAGATCCCCCCCACCCCACCCCCGCGTCCTTCGACTAACGACTCCAACTCTGTGTTGGTTCAATAGAGCTCTTATGCTTCCATTAGAAACCTCTTTTTCTCTGGCCATGCCCATCTTTATATTCCCATCTCTTTTATCCAAAGCAGTGATATTGACTCATGGATGTCCTGTGTCCTTCCCGCGTCTTGGAGGGCATGAGTTATGTCTGAATGACAAGATCATCTATAAAGCTCACGAATACAAATAAAAATAGTTTCAATTCAAGTTTGAATAAAATCATTATCTAGATCTAGTGCATTGTCTCTGGCCTAAGTGGCCATGTCTTTCTACCAATTCCTTTCCTCCACAAATAAAAATAAATATACTTTATAATGCTAAGTTCTTATCAAATCATTATCTAAAACTGTCATGTTTCTTTTCTTTTCCCTCTATTTGCGGTCCCTCCCCCTCTCTCTTTCTCTCTCTCTCTCTCCCTCTCTCGCCTTCTAAAATTTTTGTTCCAGCTGTTACAATAAGCACCAGCTGTTACAATAAGCAGTGAATCAACTCAGAGGAATAGGTATGTTTACAGCACTCGGAAAAAATGACAAATAATCAACAACAGAAAAAAATATGGACCAAGGCAGGATCGAACCCGTACTCAGTGGCACAGCGCCTTGCCACAGCTGAGTGGCAGTGTTCCCTAGCGTTTGGCTTTTCGTGGCAATTGACACTAATCAAATTGAGAGTGACGCACTGTGTGGCGAAACGTACGGAAAGAGTTGATATAAACAGAGACATGGAAAAAAACAAAAAGCTAAGAGATAATCTACAATTTAAAAATAAGTTACAAACGAGAAACACAAATGTAGCATTGTTAAGTGCCTCCAGAAACTGTTAACTCCCAGTAAAGAAACATTTAATGGAAACTAAAACAGAAACTAAATTTGCAAATATGCAATTTAAACATCCAAATGTAAACTGTGCAGTGGTACTTCCGGTCAATATGGTGGATAGGCGACTAAAACCGTTGAGGTACTGTCTGGAGAGTGTTCCTTGTTGCAGTTTTCTCATATTCCAAGTCCTGCTTGCTACTGGAGCTACTGAGTTTAGTGCTCTGTGCACACCGTGAGCTGTGCTTTTCATCCGGATGGTGTTTCTATATTCAGATTGCTTACGATGAATGATGATATTGTATGACGAAGGACAGTTCAGCTGCGTTAACTTTCAGTGCTGATACGTCTGATGTATTTTAGCGTCTGTTGTTTTTGCCATGTTTGGGACATCTTGTTAGTCTTGGACTGCCTCTTCTACCTTGTATTTTCCCTTCCTAGATTATTTTTAGCTGCCTTTCTTTGTTTGGATATTCGATGAGATGTTAATTCGGATGATTCCACTGGCACGGGCTGTTGATCAATTATGGATATCCATTCGTTTGCAGTGACACCGGGGCCATCGAATGAATAACTATAACCACAACAACAACAACTACAACTATAACAACAACTATAACTATAACTCTACAATTTAACGTCAAACAAAAGAAGTAGCCATACAAGCATTACATGAGATACATAAACACACAGACAGCTTTGAAATAGCAACGAGTTATTCGAATGCAAAAGCAAGCAACCTTAACTGACAAATTTCACATTTTGCAACGCGATGGATATACCCAAAAACTCTAACATGAAGAAGGTACGACTCGTAATCTGAAATAAGCAACGAATGCACCAAACTTTACATTTTACAATGCAATTAATAATACCTTAGGGAATAGGCAATATATAATAATACCTGAATCTCTCAAATCAGCCATATTTCACGCGAATTCTAAAACGAGCGGTTTAAGTACTGAATGTAAAATTATAAAGTACCAACATAAATATGAAACTGAATAGCCATATCACGAAACTATTGTCATCCGATTCTACAGAGGTGCATAACCTCTGATATCGTGAAACAAAAAATTTAGAAATTACCAAAGGTCTAAACCAGACCCCGTAATTATAATTCAAGCACGAGTTACTTAATTGTGAAGAGCTATAACACACACAAAAATAATAATAAAAAAACTAACTTAAAGAAAGGCAGGGTGTTTGGGACATTTTGGATATTTATAGCCGATCCCTTACTTGTTAACCAATGAGCTGATGGGTGTGATTTGTGGCCATGTGTAAACTGATTCATTCGAGTAGAGAGTTTCTTGCGGGCTCCGCTTTTAATTAGTAGTTTATACAGTTTGGGCTTTCGGATGGTTTTCAGACTCAGAGTGCGATAGGAGTAAGACATCTGGGATCCTGGTGCCACTCTCTTCCTCGTTGTGTCAAGAAGTCAAGAGTGAAAACATTTGTTCGACAGGGAGGTAAAAGTTGGAGTGAAGGAGGGGAGGGGGGAGGGGGGCTAGAATTCCTGAGACTCAGATCACCCACTCCCCTCCTCCCCCCTCAAAAGAAAGAAAAGACAAGACAAGAAGAGCCCTATCACGACACATGATAGCGTATAAGCAATTTGGCGTTACTACCTTTTTAGCTCCCAGTGGAGCATAGGTCTTCAATAAACATTTTTAAGTCGTTCTGTTTTTTTGCCATTCTTTTAAGATCATTCCATGTCTTCCCCATCATCTTCATCTCTGCTTCTATCTGTCTTCTCCAAGAATTCCTTGGTCTTCCTCTTTGTCTTTTCCCCTGGGGATTCCGAAAAAAGGGTCTGTTGTGTAATACTCTCAGTTGGCTTCCGTAGTGTGTGTCCTATTCAGCGCCATCGTCTTCGCTGTATCTCTTTATCCACTGGTGTTTGACTGGTACATTTCCATAATTCTATGTTAGTGATTTTGTCCTGCCATCTCCATCATTTTATCCTGCGTAAGCATCCATTAATGAAAGTCTGTATCTTCGTGATTGTCAATTTTGTTGTTTTCCATGTTTCACAGCCATATAATAGGACCGCCTTAACATTTGAGTTGAACATTTTTATTTTAGTATTTAACCTAATTTCTTTGGACTTCCTTATGTTTCCCAGTGCAATGAAAGCTCCTCTTGCTTTTGATATCCTTATTTTGGTATCATTTTCTGTTCCTCCCTCTTTATCTATATTGCTGCCCAGATATATGTAAGATTGTACATCTAAAAGAGGTATTTCTCCTAGTTTTATTTGGTTATTGCCAACTGTATTAATTCTCATAATGTTGGTCTTATCTCTATTAATCTTCAGTCCTAGCTGTTGGCGTTACTGCCAATTATTTTTTGTAACACTTTCAGCACATTCATAATGATCATTTAGTACTGACTCCGCATCGAAGGTCGGCTATCATGGAGCGCCATTCCGCTCTGTCTCTTGCTTTGATGGTGAAGGTTGTCATAGGCTGACTTATCCATCTTTTGATGTTACTCATCATACTAGCCTTGGTCTGCCTGTGCCTCTTTTACCTTGTATTTTCCCTTCCAAGATTATTTTTAGCAGAATGATGTGTCTTTCAACATGCTCAAGAAATCACATTTGTCTTGTTTGAATTGTGTTTAGTAGTTCTGTTAAGTTTTAGTTGTTGTAAGATTTCATCGTTTGTTTTCTTTTCGTTCTATCCAATTCTTCCACAAATCCACATTTCAAAGGCTTCAGTTCTCTGTTCTGTTTTCTTGACTAATGTCCATGTTTCGGCACCATACAAGAATGTTGAGAAGATGTAATATTTTGCTATTCTTAGTTTTACTCCTGCTGTTGTTTGTTTTGATGTTAATATATTTTCATGGCATTATAATTGCCTTTTTGTAATTCATACTATGTTGTTTATTTCAGTGTTACATTTTTTGTGCACATTATTCTTTAGGTAACGTGGTTGGTGTTACGTCACTGCGTGCTTCTTGTCCAGAAAAAGCTGGTATCCACTCAAGACTGAGTGAGCCTGAACACCATCGATCAGCATGGAACCCGACCGCTTCCCCTTATTAGTAGAATGATGTAACCCGACCTCTTGCCCTTATTAGTAGAATGATGTAACCCGACCTCTTGCCCTTATTAGTAGAATGATGTAACCCGACCGCTTGCCCTTATTAGTAGAATGATGTAACCCGACCTCTTGCCCTTATTAGTAGAATGATGTAACCCGACCGCTTGCCCTTATTAGTAGAATGATGTAACCCGACCTCTTGCCCTTATTAGTAGAATGATGTAACCCGACCTCTTGCCCTTATTAGTAGAATGATGTAATCCGACCGCTTGCCCTTATTAGTAGAATGATGTAACCCGACCTCTTGCCCTTATTAGTAGAATGATGTAACCCGACCGCTTGCCCTTATTAGTAGAATGATGTACCCCGACCTCTTGCCCTTATTAGTAGAATGATGTAACCCGACCTCTTGCCCTTATTAGTAGAATGATGTAACCCGACCTCTTGCCCTTATTAGTAGAATGATGTAACCCGACCGCTTGCCCTTATTAGTAGAATGATGTAACCCGACCTCTTGCCCTTATTAGTAGAATGATGTAACCCGACCGCTTGCCCTTATTAGTAGAATGATGTAACCCGACCGCTTGCCCTTATTAGTAGAATGATGTAACCCGACCGCTTGCCCTTATTAGTAGAATGATGTAACCCGACCGCTTGCCCTTATTAGTAGAATGATGTAACCCGACCTCTTGCCCTTATTAGTAGAATGATGGAACCCGACCTCTTGCCCTTATTAGTAGAATGATGTAACCCGACCGCTTGCCCTTATTAGTAGAATGATGGAACCCGACCTCTTGCCCTTATTAGTAGAATGATGTAACCCGACCTCTTGCCCTTATTAGTAGAATGATGTAACCCGACCGCTTGCCCTTATTAGTAGAATGATGGAACCCGACCGCTTGCCCTTATTAGTAGAATGATGTAACCCGACCTCTTGCCCTTATTAGTAGAATGATGGAACCCGACCGCTTGCCCTTATTAGTAGAATGATGTAACCCGACCTCTTGCCCTTATTAGTAGAATGATGTAACCCGACCTCTTGCCCTTATTAGTAGAATGATGTAACCCGACCTCTTGCCCTTATTAGTAGAATGATGGAACCCGACCGCTTGCCCTTATTAGTAGAATGATGTAACCCGACCGCTTGCCCTTATTAGTAGAATGATGGAACCCGACCTCTTGCCCTTATTAGTAGAATGATGTAACCCGACCGCTTGCCCTTATTAGTAGAATGATGGAACCCGACCGCTTGCCCTTATTAGTAGAATGATGTAACCCGACCGCTTGCCCTTATTAGTAGAATGATGTAACCCGACCGCTTGCCCTTATTAGTAGAATGATGGAACCCGACCTCTTGCCCTTATTAGTAGAATGATGGAACCCGACCGCTTGCCCTTATTAGTAGAATGATGTAACCCGACCGCTTGCCCTTATTAGTAGAATGATGTAACCCGACCTCTTGCCCTTATTAGTAGAATGATGTAACCCGACCGCTTGCCCTTATTAGTAGAATGATGTAACCCGACCTCTTGCCCTTATTAGTAGAATGATGTAACCCGACCTCTTGCCCTTATTAGTAGAATGATGTAACCCGACCTCTTGCCCTTATTAGTAGAATGATGGAACCCGACCTCTTGCCCTTATTAGTAGAATGATGTAACCCGACCTCTTGCCCTTATTAGTAGAATGATGTAACCCGACCTCTTGCCCTTATTAGTAGAATGATGTAACCCGACCTCTTGCCCTTATTAGTAGAATGATGTAACCCGACCGCTTGCCCTTATTAGTAGAATGATGTAACCCGACCTCTTGCCCTTATTAGTAGAATGATGTAACCCGACCTCTTGCCCTTATTAGTAGAATGATGTAACCCGACCGCTTGCCCTTATTAGTAGAATGATGTAACCCGACCTCTTGCCCTTATTAGTAGAATGATGTAACCCGACCTCTTGCCCTTATTAGTAGAATGATGTAACCCGACCTCTTGCCCTTATTAGTAGAATGATGGAACCCGACCTCTTGCCCTTATTAGTAGAATGATGTAACCCGACCGCTTGCCCTTATTAGTAGAATGATGTAACCCGACCTCTTGCCCTTATTAGTAGAATGATGTAACCCGACCTCTTGCCCTTATTAGTAGAATGATGTAACCCGACCTCTTGCCCTTATTAGTAGAATGATGTAACCCGACCTCTTGCCCTTATTAGTAGAATGATGGAACCCGACCTCTTGCCCTTATTAGTAGAATGATGGAACCCGACCGCTTGCCCTTATTAGTAGAATGATGTAACCCGACCTCTTGCCCTTATTAGTAGAATGATGTAACCCGACCGCTTGCCCTTATTAGTAGAATGATGGAACCCGACCTCTTGCCCTTATTAGTAGAATGATGTAACCCGACCTCTTGCCCTTATTAGTAGAATGATGTAACCCGACCTCTTGCCCTTATTAGTAGAATGATGGAACCCGACCTCTTGCCCTTATTAGTAGAATGATGGAACCCGACCTCTTGCCCTTATTAGTAGAATGATGTAACCCGACCTCTTGCCCTTATTAGTAGAATGATGTAACCCGACCGCTTGCCCTTATTAGTAGAATGATGTAACCCGACCGCTTGCCCTTATTAGTAGAATGATGGAACCCGACCGCCCTTATTAGTAGAATGATGTAACCCGACCGCTTGCCCTTATTAGTAGAATGATGGAACCCGAACTCTTGCCCTTATTAGTAGAATGATGTAACCCGACCGCCCTTATTAGTAGAATGATGGAACCCGACCTCTTGCCCTTATTAGTAGAATGATGGAACCCGACCTCTTGCCCTTATTAGTAGAATGATGTAACCCGACCGCTTGCCCTTATTAGTAGAATGATGTAACCCGACCTCTTGCCCTTATTAGTAGAATGATGTAACCCGACCGCTTGCCCTTATTAGTAGAATGATGTAACCCGACCTCTTGCCCTTATTAGTAGAATGATGTAACCCGACCGCTTGCCCTTATTAGTAGAATGATGTAACCCGACCTCTTGCCCTTATTAGTAGAATGATGTAACCCGACCTCTTGCCCTTATTAGTAGAATGATGTAACCCGACCTCTTGCCCTTATTAGTAGAATGATGTAACCCGACCTCTTGCCCTTATTAGTAGAATGATGTAACCCGACCTCTTGCCCTTATTAGTAGAATGATGTAACCCGACCTCTTGCCCTTATTAGTAGAATGATGTAACCCGACCGCTTGCCCTTATTAGTAGAATGATGTAACCCGACCGCTTGCCCTTATTAGTAGAATGATGGAACTCGACCGCTTGCCCTTATTAGTAGAATGATGGAACTCGACCGCTTGCCCTTATTAGTAGAATGATGGAACTCGACCGCTTGCCCTTATTAGTAGAATGATGGAACTCGACCGCTTGCCCTTATTAGTAGAATGATGGAACCCGACCGCTTGCCCTTATTAGTAGAATGATGGAACTCGACCGCTTGCCCTTATTAGTAGAATGATGGAACTCGACCGCTTGCCCTTATTAGTAGAATGATGGAACCCGACCGCCCTTATTAGTAGAATGATGGAACCCGACCTCTTGCCCTTATTAGTAGAATGATGTAACCCGACCGCTTGCCCTTATTAGTAGAATGATGGAACCCGACCGCTTGCCCTTATTAGTAGAATGATGTAACCCGACCGCCCTTATTAGTAGAATGATGGAACCCGACCTCTTGCCCTTATTAGTAGAATGATGTAACCCGACCGCCCTTATTAGTAGAATGATGGATCCCGACCTCTTGCCCTTATTAGTAGAATGATGGAACCCGACCTCTTGCCCTTATTAGTAGAATGATGTAACCCGACCGCTTGCCCTTATTAGTAGAATGATGTAACCCGACCTCTTGCCCTTATTAGTAGAATGATGTAACCCGACCGCTTGCCCTTATTAGTAGAATGATGGAACCCGACCTCTTGCCCTTATTAGTAGAATGATGGAACCCGACCTCTTGCCCTTATTAGTAGAATGATGGAACCCGACCTCTTGCCCTTATTAGTAGAATGATGGAACCCGACCTCTTGCCCTTATTAGTAGAATGATGGAACCCGACCGCCCTTATTAGTAGAATGATGTAACCCGACCGCTTGCCCTTATTAGTAGAATGATGGAACCCGACCTCTTGCCCTTATTAGTAGAATGATGGAACCCGACCTCTTGCCCTTATTAGTAGAATGATGGAACCCGACCTCTTGCCCTTATTAGTAGAATGATGGAACCCGACCTCTTGCCCTTATTAGTAGAATGATGGAACCCGACCGCTTGCCCTTATTAGTAGAATGATGTAACCCGACCGCTTGCCCTTATTAGTAGAATGATGTAACCCGACCGCTTGCCCTTATTAGTAGAATGATGGAACCCGACTGCTTGCCCTTATTAGTAGAATGATGGAACCCGACCACTTGCCCTTATTAGTAGAATGATGGAACCCGACCTCTTGCCCTTATTAGTAGAATGATGGAACCCGACCTCTTGCCCTTATTAGTAGAATGATGTAACCCGACCTCTTGCCCTTATTAGTAGAATGATGTAACCCGACCTCTTGCCCTTATTAGTAGAATGATGTAACCCGACCTCTTGCCCTTATTAGTAGAATGATGTAACCCGACCTCTTGCCCTTATTAGTAGAATGATGTAACCCGACCTCTTGCCCTTATTAGTAGAATGATGGAACCCGACCTCTTGCCCTTATTAGTAGAATGATGGAACCCGACCGCTTGCCCTTATTAGTAGAATGATGGAACCCGACCTCTTGCCCTTATTAGTAGAATGATGGAACCCGACCTCTTGCCCTTATTAGTAGAATGATGTAACCCGACCGCTTGCCCTTATTAGTAGAATGATGGAACCCGACCTCTTGCCCTTATTAGTAGAATGATGGAACCCGACCACTTGCCCTTATTAGTAGAATGATGGAACCCGACCTCTTGCCCTTATTAGTAGAATGATGGAACCCGACCTCTTGCCCTTATTAGTAGAATGATGGAACCCGACCTCTTGCCCTTATTAGTAGAATGATGTAACCCGACCGCTTGCCCTTATTAGTAGAATGATGTAACCCGACCGCTTGCCCTTATTAGTAGAATGATGTAACCCGACCGCTTGCCCTTATTAGTAGAATGATGGAACCCGACCACTTGCCCTTATTAGTAGAATGATGGAACCCGACCTCTATCCCTTATTAGTAGAATGATGGAACCCGACCTCTTGCCCTTATTAGTAGAATGATGTAACCCGACCGCTTGCCCTTATTAGTAGAATGATGGAACCCGACCGCTTGCCCTTATTAGTAGAATGATGGAACCCGACCTCTTGCCCTTATTAGTAGAATGATGGAACCCGACCTCTTGCCCTTATTAGTAGAATGATGGAACCCGACCGCTTGCCCTTATTAGTAGAATGATGGAACCCGACCTCTTGCCCTTATTAGTAGAATGATGGAACCCGACCACTTGCCCTTATTAGTAGAATGATGGAACCCGACCTCTTGCCCTTATTAGTAGAATGATGGAACCCGACCTCTTGCCCTTATTAGTAGAATGATGGAACCCGACCTCTTGCCCTTATTAGTAGAATGATGTAACCCGACCGCTTGCCCTTATTAGTAGAATGATGTAACCCGACCGCTTGCCCTTATTAGTAGAATGATGTAACCCGACCGCTTGCCCTTATTAGTAGAATGATGGAACCCGACCACTTGCCCTTATTAGTAGAATGATGGAACCCGACCTCTTGACCTTATTAGTAGAATAATGGAACCCGACCTCTTGCCCTTATTAGTAGAATGATGTAACCCGACCGCTTGCCCTTATTAGTAGAATGATGTAACCCGACCGCTTGCCCTTATTAGTAGAATGATGGAACCCGACCTCTTGCCCTTATTAGTAGAATGATGGAACCCGACCTCTTGCCCTTATTAGTAGAATGATGTAACCCGACCGCTTGCCCTTATTAGTAGAATGATGTAACCCGACCGCTTGCCCTTATTAGTAGAATGATGGAACCCGACCTCTTGCCCTTATTAGTAGAATGATGTAACCCGACCGCTTGCCCTTATTAGTAGAATGATGGAACCCGACCGCTTGCCCTTATTAGTAGAATGATGGAACCCGACCTCTTGCCCTTATTAGTAGAATGATGGAACCCGACCTCTTGCCCTTATTAGTAGAATGATGTAACCCGACCGCTTGCCCTTATTAGTAGAATGATGTAACCCGACCTCTTGCCCTTATTAGTAGAATGATGTAACCCGACCGCTTGCCCTTATTAGTAGAATGATGGAACCCGACCTCTTGCCCTTATTAGTAGAATGATGGAACCCGACCTCTTGCCCTTATTAGTAGAATGATGTAACCCGACCGCTTGCCCTTATTAGTAGAATGATGTAACCCGACCGCTTGCCCTTATTAGTAGAATGATGGAACCCGACCTCTTGCCCTTATTAGTAGAATGATGTAACCCGACCGCTTGCCCTTATTAGTAGAATGATGTAACCCGACCGCTTGCCCTTATTAGTAGAATGATGTAACCCGACCGCTTGCCCTTATTAGTAGAATGATGGAACCCGACCTCTTGCCCTTATTAGTAGAATGAATTTCATATTTTTATTTATAAGTCATTATTAGGAAACTCATTATATAGGCTTCGTTATAGTGAAGCAGAGGTAGCTCAGTGGTGACTGATATATCACGGGTTGTTCTCGACATAAAATGTTAACATCAAATAGCTTCATAAACTTTCAATTCTAAAGTTTGTACTTACATTATTTCTGTTTAATCTGTTTAAGAATAAATGTGTCAAATGCAACGCATAATAATCTGGAGCGCTTGAAGTAAGAAACAAATGACTGCTTGTATTGTAAACGTAGCTTTCTGAAATCATCTTCGTTGTTGGATGTGCCTCTGTGACTGTTGAGTGTTCTGACTTGGTGATAGAAGAAACGTACTGGTAGCTTCTTTTATGCAGGCCTGACACTCTCTCGTCATGTCTTTTATAGATATCAATAATAACGTGTCCCCGCCCCCCCCCCCCCCCCCCACCCTCTTCTCAGAATGTGTGAAACTTTTCCCCACAGATTTGCGAATACCTTTAGGTGAAAGAAAACAACAACAACACTCAAATTTGACGAGTAAGTTCCGACGTTGATTAACCTCACTAGTAAGTTATAAATAGCTTTTACTCACCACCTGTATCTTATTATATTCATACAACAATCAATGAGTACTCTTAGGGAACTCCTTCGAATCACAGGACTGTCACTACATCCGCTCTTAAAACTGAACGTTTTCCAACTTTTGCTCCAGTATATTCTTGAGTGCTTTCATGACCACTTTGTCCGTGTATTCATGGGTCTACATCCACATTATGTGTACGTTCTATGTGAAATCCTTTCTCACTTTGCTAACATAATCTTTTTAATGATAATTGTTATCCAACCCATCTCCATTTTCTATTCATAAAGTGTTGTTTAAGTGGTTCTTGTGCTTTTCTTTCCCCAGATGATCTTCATCTCCGATCTGATCACACCATTCGGAATTATTCTCATGCTATTGTTGAAAAATGTCTTGAAAAAAATGAAGGTAAAACTCTACAACTTAATTAATTGTGAAACAGAAAAAAATATAACATTTAGGCTGACATCCGTGTCAGAAATAGAACAAGTAACAGAAAGAAAATTATTTCCTGTGATGTTTCTGAGGAAAGCCTATGACCGAAACGTTACATGTTATTCTGTTCACATGTTTGCTTAATTGTCCATATTTGCGTTTACTTTTTTCAGTTTTTCCAGCAGTACTCGCGGCCCTAAGATATATGACCTAAGATAAGCTGATGATACTGTATTACTAGCAGAACATCCTAAAGATCTACAACAATTACTTAATGAAATAAACATGACAAGCAAAAAATATGGATTAGATATGAATATCAAAAAGACTAAAACTATGATCATAAGGAAAGAAAATTCTCAAGACCTACAAATAAATATCACAGCTGAAGGAATACATCTGGAGACACTTCAGAGCTACAGCTACCTGGGACATACTATAACCAGTGATGGAAAATGTAGAACTGAAATAAACAAAAGAATCATCATCATTATCATCATCATGTACCCTGCCGGTTGGCGTAGGCGATCATGTCCCTCCACAATCTTCTATCTACAGTCATCGTATCAGTTCTGTTGTTGACTGTTTTCCATGCCATGACACCAAGATATCCAGTATTTTCTCTCTTTGTCGTCCGCGATCTTTCTTTCCTTTTATTTTGCCAGTTGTAACCAAGTATTCCAACTTTCCTCTTCTCATGATGGCCCGAAAAATGTTGATTGCTTCTTTCTGATGTTTTTTAAGAGCTCCCTTTATGTGTTGGCCTCTTTGAGAACTTCCTCATTGGTCTTTTTAGCTGTCCAGGGAACTTTCAACATTCTTCTGAGAAATCCCATCTCTGTGGCCTCTAATCGTCTTTTCATTTGTTTGTCTACTGTCCATGATTCGCTTCCATAGGTCAGAATTGGTTCTATATAGCACCGATGAACTCTCTTTCTCGTTTTTATTGACATAGATTTGTTGCATAAGATATTTTTCATTTTCTGAAATGCTATTTTGGCCTGAGCTATTCTGCTTTTTATTTCTGTGGTGTATCTCCCATCTGATGTAATTATTGTGTCCAAGTATTTGAAACGTTGCACTTGTTTCAGATTTGTCTCGTTTATTTTTATGCTGGATGAACGTGGTGATTGTTTCTTCGATATGACCAGTACTTCTGTTTTCTTACTATTCAGACTGAGACCTTTCTTGTTGCTTTCTTCTACTATTATGTCTATCATTTCTTGTAGTTCGTTCTCTGGCTCTGCTATTAAGACTGTGTCATCCGCATATCGCAAATTATTTATGTTGTGACCGTTGACTTCAATTCCTTTTTTGTCTATTATTGATCTCATAATATATTCGCTGTAAAGTGAAAACAAATCCGGTGACAGAACACAGCCTTGTCTGACTCCTTGTTTTATATATTGGAATTGACCTGTTTGGTTGTTAATTCGTATAGCTGCTGTTTGTTGCCAGTACATGTTTTTTTATGATTCGCAGATCCTTGCCATCAATGTTTAATTTCTCCAGCATATTTATTATTTCCACATGCTTTACTTTGTCAAATGCTTTCGTGTAGTCTATAAAGCACATATATAGATCTTTCTTTACCTCTATAGATCTTTCTATCAATGTCCTTAAGATGTATATTACGTTATTGGTGCCCTTTCCTTCCACAAATCCACATTGTTCATCACTTATTTCTGGTTTTATTTTGTTCCTTACACGTCTCATGATTATTCTTAGTAATATTTTAGTCATATGGCTCATGAGACTAATAGTGCGATGGTCTTAACAATCAGTGGCTCCCGACTTCTTCGGTATGGCTACAAAGATAGTTTTTAGTAGATCTTCAGGTATGTGTCCAGTGTTATATATGTCATCGAGTAATTTTGTTATGACTTGTACTTTCAACTCTCCTAATGCATTTATCTCTTCGATTGTTATATTGTCAGGACCTGGAGCTTTGCCTCTTTTCATGTGTTGAAACAAAAGAATAGGAATGGCAAAAAGTAATTTTAATGCCATGAAAAGTATACTAACATTAAAATAAATAACACCAGGGCTAAAACTAACAATAGCAAAATGTTACATCTCAACATTCCTGTAAACATGGACATTAGACAAGAAAATAGAACAGACAATTGAAGCCTTTGAAATGTTGATTTATAGAAGAATAGGTAGAATTGGATGGAAGGAAAAGAAAACAAACGATGAAATTTTAAAACAACTAAAAATGAAAAGAGAACTACTAAACACAATTAGAACAAGACAAATTAAATTTTTGGGGCACGTTAAAAGACACAACAGCCTAATAAAAGTAATCTTGGAATGGAAAATACAAGGTAAAAGAGGTAGAGGCAGACCACGACTAACATGGGCGAGTAACATCAAAAGATGAACAAGTCAGCCTATGACAATCTGCACCATCAAAGCAAGAGACAGAGTGGAATGGCGCTCCATGGTAGCCAACCTTCGATGCGGAGGCGGCACTCAAGACAAAGGACTCGCGGCCCCACACGTTATTTATATTTGTTTCTTTCTCCATTTTAAAACGTCTGCTATTTTTTCTTTATTATTCTATATGAATGTCGCTTTGCTATATAATTAGAATTGTTTTAATGTTTGTATTTAATAGCATTCGCTTGGTATTTGCTTTTATATTTTTGCCGCCCATATTTCGTTAAGGTAGATACAAATTTATTTTTTTTTTTGCTTTGTTTATTATCTGTTTAATGTCTCTGCTTGCTCCACCTCCCGTATCAGCAATGCTGCTTGTGTATGTGAAGTTGTGCACTTACTGGACTGCTGCTCCTTCATTTTCCATTTGGTTATAACATGTGTTGTTACATTTCGTTATCTTTGTTTTTATAAATATTAACCTGTAGTCCCAGCTTGAAAGAATTCATGATTAGTGCTTGCAGCTTGTCTTTTATTTGGACGAGAGCGCCTGCAGTAAGTGTACATTTTATTTAGAAGAAAGAGTGTATGTGCAGTAAGTGCACATTTTATTTGGAAGAGAGAGTGTATGTGTAGTAAGTGCACATTTTATTTGGACGAGAGCGCCTGCAGTAAGTGCACATTTTATTTAGAAGAAAGAGTATATGTGCAGTAATTGCACATTTTATTTGTACGTGAGTGCCTGCAGTAAGTGCACAATTTATTTAGAAGAAAGAGTGTATGTGCAGTAAGTGCACATTTTATTTAGAAGAAAGAGTGTATGTGCATTAAGTGCACATTTTATTTGTACGTGAGTGCCTGCAGTAATTGACCATTTTCCAACGCGTGTCTTATTGATGCGAGAGAAAGAAACATTATAATTTTTTAGATGAAATGAATGAATAAAGACTTTTTTTCCAAGGAGAGGCAATTAATGACATCAGAAAAATTGTCGAAAATGCAGAAAATTTTTGGCATTAATTGCAACGCATAGAAATGTTAAATGCGTCAGTCATCTGACAAGAGGAGAGACTAACTAGCTACAGTTAATCGTTAATAACCGCCCTTTATCAAACATTAGCGAAAGAAGATATATCTCAGAGAAACTTGCTATGAATAGTCATCATTGTGTATTTTTGCAATAAAGCCAGATTGATTATAACACCGTATATATATATATATATATTAAGGCGACCAGACGTCCCGAATTTTCCGGGACAGTGCCGATTGTCTCACTTTTTTTTCAACTTTTGTCCCTGATTTGTTACTGTACCGAATTTTTCCCGATTTTTTTAGCTTTTGTCCCGGATTTGTTAAAACACATTAGGGACACAAACGTTTACCAATTTTGCCAATATGGTAAACGTCTCTTCGACTTAAAAAATAGACATTATTCCGTTGTTGTGTAGAAAATGTTTAAAAAGTTGAACTGGCTGTTCATTTGGTGAAACAGTAACAGTAAAATGCGCTCCAAGTTGTAAATCTGATATACTGAAACTGAAACTCAATAACGTTTAATTCAATAACTCCTGATAAAGTTGTGTAAGCCTATATTGTTAGGTGTTTTAATTAGTTTTAAAATATATGTGTTATTCACTTGAAAAAAAAAAACGGAAGAAATTTCATTTTCTTGATGGAAAATTTATGTCAAATTAATCCGTCCCGGATTAGGGTTTCAAAAATATAGTCACCTTTATATATATATATATATATATATATATATATATATATATATATATATATATATATATATATAGGGAGCTCTTAAAAAAACATCAGAAAGAAGCAATCAACATTTTTTGGGCACATCATGAGAAGAGGAAAGTTGGAATACTTGGTTACAACTGGCAAAATAAAAGGAAAGAGAGATCGCGGACAACAAAGAGAAAAAATACTGGATAGATTGGTCTTATGGCATGGAAAACAGTCAACAACAGAACTGATACGATGCACTGTGGATAGAAGATTGTGGAAGGACATGGTCGCCAACGCCAACCGGTACGGTACATGATGATGATGATGATGATATATTATATATATATATATATATATATATATATATATATATATACTTCAGCGATATTAGCTTGAAATAAAGAAACCTGTCTACCACAAACAAGTAGAGCATTCCACACCCTGTTATGATTCGACCCCGTGTTGTACTTACCCCGAGTAGACACGCTTTCATCCATGAGGCCACCCGCTCTCTCGCAACTCAAAATAATTCCAACAAATTACAACAGAGGCTTATTTATGAGATAATAACTCGGCAAATTCCAACAAAAATAGTAAAATTAAGCAATGGCTAAAATTAAACAAATAAACCATAAACGAACAAGGGGAACCGTAGATATTTTATTTTGTTCGTGGATATTTTTTCTTGAGGGCGTGGTGAGCTAATCACATTCTTAACTCCCCTTACTTCTCCTTACAGTTTGCTTGAAAAATAAATGCTCTTTGATTCTAGATTGGGACCAGGAGGGCAAAAACATATAGAAAGGTTCTAGTAAAACAGAAGAAAGTATTACAAATATATAAAGAACTAACGAGTAGTGGTTCAAAGGTAAGAGAATCGAGACGAGTTGGTAGCATAAAGTCAAAGATACGAGTTGGTGTAACATCTTCATCTTATCGCATATCCTTTGTGAATTTTTGCTCTCTTTCTTCATCATGTTGATCTTTTTCTTCATCTTATTGCATTTCCTTTACGAATTGTTGCTCTTTTTCTTGATCTTGTTGCATTTCCTTTACGAATTGTTGCGCTCGTTTTCTTGATCTTGTTGCATTTCCTTTACGAATTGTTGCTCGTTTTCTTCATCTTGTTGCATTTGCTTTACGGATCAATGCTCTTTATCTTCTTCTTGTTGCACTTCCTTTACAAATTGTTGCTCCTTTTCTTCATCTTGTTGCACTTCCTTTACGAATAATTGCGCTTTTACTTCATCTTGTTGCATATACCCTTACGAATCATTGCTCTCTTTCTTCATTTTGTTGCATGTACTTTGCAGAACGTTGCTCTCATAAAATAATACCTCTCTTTCTCTCTTTATAACCAGTTTCCCTACTTCCTCTGCTGCCAAGTTAAAAGTCTAATGTACTGAAGCCATGTTCTTCTTGGTCTGCCCCTGTCTCGTCTTTCTACAACATAACTTCGTTTCTCTGTGGTGGTTACAGAACATATATAAAGGAAGTAGACAGTAACATAATACATAGTACCAGTTGTAGCCTCAGTCAGTCATAGTTGACTATGGATTTTTCAGCGCCCCTAGCAATGTTATTTTTTTCTTTTCTTTCGCCGTGTATTCCCCTTTTCTATGAATCTGTCTGCTTCTTGTTTGAGTTAGAAGTTTAGAGTGTGTTTCCAAAGATTGCGGGATGCAGCTATTTTTTTTCCAGGGTTCATGTTCAGAGTCTTCATGTCACGTTTACACACATCTACAAATCGAAGTTTTGGGCGCTCCCTAGTTCTTTTGCCATCTGCTAGTTATCCACCGAGTATATCTTTTGGTACGCAGCCATCTTTCATACGGTGTACGTGGCCAAGTCAGCGTAACCTACGGTGTTTGAGCAGCGTGTAGATGTTCACTAGGTCTGTACGAGTCATGACCTTCACATAAGTTATAAAGTGCTACTTAAACATCAAATGATACAAACTTAACTGGTTAGCGTGCCAGTTATAGACTACATCATGGCAGATTGTTAGTTATAGAATAGAGGATAGTGAAAGTTATACAAAGGAAGAAATTGGCAGTTTCGGAATAATGAGAGAAATTGTAGTTATCCAACTATATTTAATACCCTACTGATAACCATAACAAGTCATCAATATTATGAACGATCTGCACGGCTCCTCTTGTGAACGGAGACAAGACTGGATGAATGGTTCAAGACTGAAACCAGGGTGAACCTACAATGTATTTTATCTCCCTCTTTATTTCGAATTGTCAATGACTCTATAATGCATACATTTTTTACAGGTAACACAGGCATTGGATGGATCTTTAGGTCTCAATCAGGGAACCTTCAAATGTCCTGGCAACATAGATCTTATTAGTAATAATGAGATTATGATGCGAGGAACAAAACAAATATTCTGCCTTTCAGTGACTAGGAAAATAGGATGTGGGATCAACCAAGAAAAAACAGATGTTCTGTTTTCAATAACTAGCAAAATAGGATATGAGTATCAACCAAGAAAAAAAAACACATGTTCTGTTTTCAGTGACTAGCAAAATAGGACTGCGTATCAACCAAGAAAAAACAGATGTTCTGTTTTCAATAACAAGCAAAATAGGATATGAGTATCAACCAAGAAAAAAAAAACACATGTTTTGTTTTCAGGGACTAGCAAAATATGATTTGATATCAACCAAGAAAAGACAAAAGTAATGAAAAATCGAATTCAGCCAGAAGGAAACACTTATATTTGAAAGGAAAATAGAAGGAGGGGGAGTAGACAACCTTGTATGTCTGGGAAGTGCATAACTCAAAAGGGAATACAAAGAAAGAAATGAGAAAGAGAATAGCAAAGACGTGAATTGCACCCAGAAACCGCTATACAATATGGAAGTCAAAATGACTTCTTTCTTCTTTTCTCTTTCCAACTGATACCGAAAAGGTGTCGTGATTATATCATTTGTCGCTTTTGAGCTGTTCGAACTGTCTGAATTAGTGATTTTCCTTTGTTGTTACATGTCTCTATCACTGCCTCTATCCATCCTCTTGGTCTTTTTCCATGCATTCTCGAGAAGAACGCCCTTGATGGTGACTGGTGAGGATTCAATCTGACCAGGTGGCCCAACCATTTAAGTTGTTGTTCTATATATTCTTGGCAGGGTTTTATTCCTACTATTTTTGTTATGGTTTCATTTGGTATTCTATCTCTTCTTGTGTATTTTCATCCTCATATATTAGGCATTGGTCTTCTGCGAAGAGTAGCTCGTTGATGTTGTTAATCAAAATGACTAAGCACAAGAAACGAAGCTAAAGATTTTCAAATCAAATGTATTGTCCACCCTTACTTAGGCTTGCGAGAGATAGAAAGCAACTAAAGAAATACACAATAAACCGGATCCATTTTAAAAGAAATGTATGAGGAATAATATTTTGTATACCATAGAAGACAATAGGAGAATCTCAAAGCTATCCCTAAAATAGGAAGCAACAGAATCAAAAGTAAAAAAGAGGCCAAAATAGAGAAACACTAAAATTAACACTGAGACGAGAAGCAACAACAGCCGGCATCAGCTCATTTCCCAAGGTCGAGAGGCTCTCCCAGAACAGGAAGGCGTAGCGATTGCAGGACCTGAACAAAGTCTGACACTTAATAGCAAAATATCGTCGGTGTAGGAGACTATAATTTCAGCCTTTACGTGCAGTCTTCGGCTCAAATAACACTACTGAAGGGAGGTCAAAAAGTAATGCACACCAATTTTTTTCTCGGAAACTATTCGGGCAAAATGTGTGAAATTTTCACAGATTGTAGCTGAACATCCCCTTTACACTACCTATTTTTCAACATAATCTCCGTCCAAGCATATTGCCTTACGCCAACGCGAAACTAGGTCATGAATGCCTCGTTTGTACCAAGTTTTTTCCTGCTCGCGTAGCCATTTTTTAACTGCACGGATCACATCCTCATCATTGTCAAAGTGTGTCCCACGCAGGAATTTTTTGAGTGGTCCAAACAGATGGAAATCTGAGGGAGCCAGATCAGGGCTGTAAGGAGGATGGGGCAGTACAGTCCAACCAAATTTGTTGATTGCTTCCCGTGTTACCAGACTTGTGTGAGGGCGGGCATTGTCATGTTGAAGCAACAAATCTGCAGATGGCTTATTAGGCCGAACTCTGTGGAACCGATTTTTGAGTTTTGTCAGTGTATTGATGTAAGCTGTCGAGTTGATTGTCTCACCTCTTGTCATTACATCAACAAGAATCACACCGTCAATGTCCCAGAAGACAGTGATCATCACCTTTCCGGCTGATGGAGATGTTTTGAATTTTTTTCTTTTTGGTGACTGCGGATGATGCCATTCCATTGACTGCATTTTTGTTTCAGGTTCATAATAATGTGCCCACGTTTCGTCACCGGTAACAATTTTTGACAAAAACATTTCTCCTTCAACACCGAAACGCTCCAACAATTCAGAACAGAATGTTTTCCTTTGAACTCTGTGATCATTTGTTAGGCACCGAGGAACCCATCGAGCGCAAATCTTTGAATATCCGAGAGTTTTAAAAATCGCGATTGCACTTCCCTTGCTGACTGTAAGTTGCAATGCCAATTGCTGACTAGTGATACGCCTATCCTTACGAATAATGGCATCAGCCCGGTTTAACATGTCTGTGCTGGTAGCCGAGGCAACACGTTCAGAACGCGGTAAATCATGCAGCTCCACTCGTACACTTTCTGCAGCTTTAATTCTCTGAACCCAGCCACTAACTGTGCTCCTATCGACTGCAGAACATTTGTACACTGCACACAGTCGTTTATGAATGTTTGCCACAGTTTCTTTTTCCTCAACCAGAAATTCTATGACAATTCGCTGTTTGTAACGGACATTGTTGACAAGCTCCATCTTAACGGTTCATAGATTGCGTAATATTTTTCAGAATGCTGTGCAATTTGGTGCAAATAATTGGAACATGTCATATTCCAAGTGTGCAAAATTTCATATTCCTATCTTTATTATTAGCCGAGAAAAAAATTGGTGTGTATTACTTTTTGACCTCCCTACGTAGATAGACCAGGCACGACTATAGATGGCAAAGCGTTGTTTCTTGTTTCGTGTATATATGTGTTTACACACACACGCGCCCATTTGATCTGTAAGATCTTTAACGGTCTCGAGACATATATTTATAAATGAAGACTAGGTTTGTCGAGTACTTTTTTATGACCAGGTAGCTATTACAACAGTAATTAGCAATTGATGTTACCGACAAATTTGTAATAAAAATCAGTTACTCATCGACACTACGCGATGCGGGAGTCGCTTTTAAAAAGTAACTACCATCGACCACCTCTCCCGTCATTAAATAAAAAAAAGAAAACGGCGCTATAGATAAAGTAAATTCTAGCACCTCTTCTTGCCGAGCCCAGAAGAGAACTCCATCCTCTCAATTTCTAATTTTCAAAGCTGCCGATCGAGCTGATCATCAAATTCTAAGTTTGGAAGATGAAAGGAGCTGAGTAAAAACACTCTTCATCTTTTATTTTTGCGTTTACAATTAAATACAACACAATAATCATGTTATTTAACGTGAAGTACACATAATGAAAGGGAGCCGCGATAGCTCAGTGGTTAGTGAACTGGACTACAAAGGACAAGAGGTAGGGTTCGATTCCATCCGACGACTTCCGGTTCACCCAGCCTTTAGGGGAACCAGATTTTTTTCTGGGAAGTAAAGCGGCACAGGCGTAATACCGACCACATTACCCCAAAAATCATGGGCCGAATGTCTGTAAAATTTATTGTCATTAGCATCATATTCCTTATACGCCAATTGGCGTGACGGGGGTACTTTACTTTTTTACATATAATGAAACAGGACGAGCATTAATTCAGAGGCATAATGTTAAACATATAAGTTCATAATTGTTTAGCCATTTAAAATATTTATATTATATCAGTGCCGGTTATTCTAGTGCTATATTATATCAGTGCCAGTTATTATAGTGCTATATTAAATCAGAGCCGGTTATTCTAGTGCTATATTATATCAGTGCCAGTTATTCTAGTGCTATATTACATCAGAGCCAGTTATTCTAGTGCTTTATTATATCATTGCCGGTTATTCTAGTGCTATATTATATCATTACCTGTTATTCTAATGCT
This sequence comes from Megaustenia siamemsis, assembly GCA_032433765.1. Taxonomy (NCBI): domain Eukaryota; kingdom Metazoa; phylum Mollusca; class Gastropoda; order Stylommatophora; family Ariophantidae; genus Megaustenia; species Megaustenia siamemsis. The sequence goes on from JAVIAB010000106.1 coordinate 55,895,594, forward strand.
ATATTATATCAGTGCAGATGATTCTAGTGTTATATTATATCAGTGCCGGTTATTCTAGTGTTATATTATATCAGTGCCAGTTATTCCAGTGTTATATTATATCAGTGCCAGTTATTGTAGTGATATATTATATCAGTGCCAGTTATTGTAGTGCTATATTGTATCAGTGCCAGTTATTTTAATGATATATTATATCAGTTTCATTTATTGTAGTGCTATATTATATTAGTGCCGATTATTCTAGTGCTTTATTATATCAGTGCCAGTTATTGTAGTGCTATATTGCATCAGTGCCAGTTATTCTAGTGCTATATTATATCAGTGCCAGTTATTATAGTGCTATATTGCATCAGTGCCAGTTATTCTAGTGCTATATTATATCAGTGCCATTTATTCTAGTGCTATATTATATCAGTGCCAGTTATTCTAGTGCTATATTATACCAGTGCCAGTTATTTTATTGCTATATTATTTCAGTGCCAGTTATTGTAGTGCTATATTATATCAGTGTCGGTTATTGTAGTGCTATAGTATATCAGTGCCAGATTATATCAGTGCCAGTTATTGTAGTGCTATATTATATCAGTGCCAGTTATTCTAGTGCTATATTATATCAGTGCCAGTTATTGTAGAGCTATATTATATCAGTGCCAGTTATGCTAGTGCTATATTATATCAGTGCCGGTTATTCTAGTGCTACATTATATCAGTACCGGTTATTCTAGTACTACTTTAGTGCGACACTTGATGTTGTCAATAAAGTTCTATATATTCATGCAATGTTTAAACATTTAATATTTCAAATATTTGTATAATTTAATAAGTAAGATTCTTTTCATAATTATTATTATCGTTACTGCATCTTTCACAATTAGTCAGGATAATCGAGTGTTCATTTATAAAGTGTGAAGTAATTTCAGTTAAAATGGACGAAAACACCGACAAGAGCTTCTCAACAGATGAAAATGATGAATACACTAATTTTCATGTTTTCCATAATTTCTTTATTTTCAACCGTTACCGAACTTCAATTTCTTGTTCCGGAAAGACAGGCACATAACAATCGTCTTCAGGAGAAGGGAACAGAGTCGCAATGAATGTGATGAGCCCAGTTTAGAAAACAAAAATACTGAGATTGAAAAAAGTTGGCTTAATTTAACTATTATTTTTTATATATTTTCTTCACTGTTTTACGAACAAATAAACTTCACAAATTCACTTGCTACATTTCTTACTCTTCATTAAAAAAATATAATAATAATAACATTAATAGCAGAAATAATAATATACTCTACAAATATAAGTACTTTTGAATACACGAAAGCTTCAAGGTTGGTACTTAACGACACTCTCGTTTTATGAAAATGAATGACACGAGTTTGGGTAAAAAACATTTTTCTGAGAAAAAAAAAAACATGTTTATATAAAACACAAAATAAACACACGAAGAAGTTAAATTACGTCTATACAGCCTGCCTTAGGGAGATGATGAGCACAAAATGGCAAGACAAGATCCCAGATAGCTCAACTTTTGACACGGCTAATATTTATATTTTTATGCACACTCTCTGGTTGGGCCATACAGTCTGCATGCCAAACTGGCAGATTATTATTACATGGGAAGCTGCAGACAGGTAAACGTCAACAAGGTGGACAAAAGAAGCGCTTTCAATATGCCATCTTCTGCTTCTTCGTCTTCATTTTCTTCTTTTTAATGTGTTTAAGTCTTATGATCAGTGAACTTGAATGTTGTCCTGTTTCATGAAGGAGGGGGTAAGATCAACATCATGACACAAGAAAAGCTGGTCTCATGGTCGTTACTCCTATGTGCGTGTGCGTCATCATATTTCCCTCAACCTGCGTCATTTCTGGGACATTCTGTCTTCAGCAAAGGTTGAGATAAAGGCATCAAGATGCACCAAGATGCGAAGAGATGCGAAGCTGCTGTAAAAGTAAAAAAAAAAAAAAAGTAAAGTACCCCCGTCACGCCAAGTGAAGCATAGGGAATATGGTGTTAGTGACCATAAATTTTATAGACCTTCGGCACATGATTTTTGGGGTGATGTGGTCGGTATTACGGCCATGCCAATTTGCTTTCCCAGAAAAAAATCCGGTACCCATTAAAGGTTGGGTGAACCTGGAAGCCGTCGGTTGGGATCGAATCCTACCTCTTGTCCTTTGCAGTCCAGTTCACTAACCACTGAGCTATCGCGGCTCCCAAGCTGCTGTAAAGCTGATGATAATAGCAATACTAAAAAAAAAAGAAGAAAAAAGTGGTATGGTGACAGTTTTACGTGGTAATGGACAAAACAAAAGTCGACGTTTAGGCCAAGTAGGCCCTCAGCTGGAACAAACAACAAACACAAAAATATATATATAAGGTTATGTTAACAAGTCTAACTACATGGCGATAATATGATAGATACTCAAGGAAGGAAATAAAAAAAAAAGGTCACTTCTCTGAGTTCCAGAGCGTGGTCAGTCTCCGAATGGACTAAATTGATAAGGCAGGATGACCAACTATAAATCTCATTGACCAGGCAGTCAAGCGAGAAGACGGAACGGAAGGGTTCTAAAAATATGGGGAGATGGGTACAGGATATGTATAAACTATGCAAATCTAACTCTGTGTGTACACCTCGAACCGATGTGTAAAAAGAAACATGTGTATATAACAATACATGCGTAGAAGCATAAATCCGCATATATATATAGCCACAAGCCAACAAAAGAAAAACCAAAAGGAGTCCAAATGTGCCAATACATATGCAGACAAATATATCTACATGTGTAGGTTCGGTAGCGCATGGGGGTAAGAAATATGTAGTAGGTGTCCAATGTGTATGAGAGTGATATGTTCATACCTTGGGGGAACAGTGAACCCAACTGGGTAATAAGGTGATTCTTAAGGGCGAACCGGCTGCGATTGCTGGGGTGACACGAGACAATGCCAGTAACTTGAATGTCAAGTTTACCACTATGGCCAGGGGAGTTGAAATGGACAGACACCGGGCTGCCAGTCTTTTGCTCAACATCACGAAGATGCTCACAAAATCTTTCACTCAAGCGTCGTCCACTTTCACCCACTACGTCATCTGGCAATGCTTACATATTATGGCGTAGATGATATTCCGTGAAACACAAGTGAACCCCTCCTTGATGTCGAATCGCCTATTAGGGAGCAAGACCGAATCGGTGCAAAGCACGTGGTCACAGTTCCGCAAACTCGACGTCCACAACGAACAGTACCAAGGTGTTTGTGGTTTGAGCTGGGGAGGTGGCTCGTGACAAGAATGTCTCTCAGACTCCTGTCGCGTTTGAAGGCGACCAAATGAGGATCACTGAAAAGTAGGCGGGTAGTGAGATCTGAGTGGAGAATGGAGCGATACCGATTAAGGATCCTCCCCGCAGCCAAGTTGTGGGGGTGGTAGGTGAGGTTGAATATGGTCCTATCAGAGGAACGGAGGGTGGATGGGGTGAGTGCCACAGGACGGGAAATATCGAGAGTTCGCTGGAATGCAGATTGGAGAACCGAGTCAGGATAGAGACGACGCCTAAAAAGACTTAACATCAGGTGGGACTTTTGGAGAAAATCGTGATCATCCTGGCAGATACGACAAAGTCGTAATAATTGAGAATATGGAATGGAATCTCTGCAGTGAGATGGATGAGACGAGGTGTAGAGAAGATAACAGTGGGCGTCTGTGGGTTTATAGAAGACGGACGTGTGGAGGCTGGAGGTACCAAGGGAGACGACCAGATCAAGAAAAGTGACGGACGAAGTAGAGATATGTGATGTAATCTTGATGGATTTATGAAAGTTGCCAATGTAGTCTATGAACCTGGAGATGTCATCTTCCGGCAAGTCAGTCAGTCCAAAACCGTCATCAATGTGCCGGAGGTATTTAAGGGGAAGGGGGCCATGGTACGAGTTCAGTATTTGATGTTCAAGGTAACCCATGAATGGGCAAGCATAACTAAGACCCATCTTGGTTCCCATCGCTACACCGCTGACTTGGTCATAGAACTGACCATTGAATTCGAAAGTATTGAGGTTGAGAACAAGTTCATTCAATCTTCTACCTACAGTTGCACCGTATCAGTTCTGTTGTTGACTGTTTTCCATGCTATAACACGGCTATACATTATTTCCAAGCTATCTATTATTTTCTCTCTTTGTCATTGGGTATGTTATAGCACAAGCACTTATGAATTCTTGTGTTTTTATTCACGAGATTTAGTAATCAAATTAGCTATTTTTTATACAATGGAGAGAAAGAGAGAGAGAGAGAGCTTACACATGTATGTCTTATTTATGTTTTGTCTTTCAATCAATTACATTTATTTGTTTAATACATGTATCTGGTCTTATTTCAAGGCTTTCATTTGCCTAATTCCGTACAGTGGCTCTAGTATGGCTGATAACCAATCTAAAATGCAGGTAACTTCATACAAACCTGGGAAGGAAGGTCAGTATGAGGAAGATGGCTCTGCCAGAAAAAAACAACAACTCTGACTATACACAACTGTAGCTTTACAGAAAGGTCATGGGGAAACTAGACATTAGAAATACATGTTGAATATCGGATGCACAGGGCCGTAAGGGGCAACGCAACGTGTGACGCCGTTCAATAGTAAGCAAACAAGGAAGCAGAATGCCTAGACTTAACTTACTATCACTTATATATACTTATGTGACGTCACTTAACTCGTTCAACTCGGAATTCGTAAAATATTTTCGAGTAATATTCAACTCGGTATTCTTTCGTTGTTCGGAATTCGTACAATGTTCGGTCTATACTGACTCTTGTGTGGCTCTAGAAATGTTAATTTCTTTTATTTGTACATACAACTATGTACAAGAATTCTATTGTACTTACAACTAAGTACTTTCAAGAATTCTCTTTATTGATTTACAATTATCTGGATTTTTATCAAAATATTTTCTGATAATAAAATGATAAACCAGAGAAGAACTTCAAAAACTGTGAAGAAAGCAGCAAAAAGAACTGTCTTCACAGGAGAGGGAGGACATAAGTTCGTGAATCTTTTCTACGGTAGAGATTAAAGAACTGTGTGTTAAAGAACCAGTGGGAGAAAATACAAATGGTAACTCATCATCCCCATCATCATCATCCTCATCATCATTATCATCAAGTCGTATACCTTTGCACACACATTCCCCACAGCCCGTCTGAAAGAATCTCTGTATCTAGCCAGATCTCCCACAAAACGTTGCATTCACCACAGCCTGTCGGAAAGAATCTCTGTATATAGCCAGATCTCCCACAGAATGTTGCATTTATCACAGCCCGTCCAAAACACTGATTCTAGCCAGATCTCCCATAGAACGTTGCGTTCACCACAGCCGGTATGAAAGAATATCTGTCCCTAGTCAGATCTCCCACATCCTCAGTTCCTTTCAAGGTCTTGTTGAAATCATCTTCTGTTTGGTTAGCTCTGTTGCGTTCTCCGGGAACCAAGAATCTCATTAATATTCTTGTCAGTATACTGTGTCCTTGACATTGCCATAGTATTTAAATGTCCTCTGTAGAATGGTGTTTACATCTAAGCCAGTTCTGCTTAACTATAAATTCTTTTAATATGTCTTCGTTACTCTTTTATATTCCCCAAGGTATATTATAGATTTTTCTGTTGCATTTTGTTTCGAAATAACTCAATTTTCATTCTTGCTGTTTGCGAGATTGTCCATTATTCACCACTTAAAAGTGTGGATGGAACAGAAAACATTCTAACTTTGTTGAGTCTATAGGAACATCGACCTTTCCACTGACGATGATGATGATGATGATGATGATGATGATGACTGCCATTTTAAAAACGTCTATAAATTGTTAGAAAAAGTGGATAGGTTTTTGTTTTTGGTTTGAATTTTCCCCAGCCATCTTCTCAATCTGATGTAAGTTGTAGTACAACTAAAGAGAAAAGAGACTCTAGTGAGTGTCTATGACAAATGAATATGACAATTATGGAGGAATCCACAGTGGCAGAGCTACCACGGAGGTTCGAAAGTATGACCACGGGGTGGGAAGAAAAGAACAAAGCCACTGTCACCTACACGCATGTTCTTTGGTTCTTTGGTTATGGAAGGCTCCGGAATCACCACAAACGAATTAAAATCCATAATTGCTCAACCGCCCGTGCCAGTGGAATCATCCGATTTATTATCTCATCTCCCAAACAAAGAAAGGTAGCTGTAGTCCCCGTCATAGCAGTATCAGCACACGCCAAAAGACATAAGGCGAATCCGCACAGAAAGTGAACACAGCCAACTGTTCCTTGTCATACAATATCATCATTCATCGTAAACAAGTGGAATATCGAAACATGATCAAAATGGATGAAACACACAGATCACGGTGTGCACAGAGCACCCAACTCAGTAGCTCCTGCAACAAGACGGACTTGGAATATGAGGAAACTACAACAAGGAACACTTTCATATATAGCCTTCAATGGTTCCTGCCGCCTATCCACCATATTGCCCAGAAGTTCACGCTCTCCTGACAATGATGATTGTCATATTATTTAAAATGTATAGTGCTTGATGATGTTAAGACATCGTTTTTAACTCCAAATCCGAACATATAAAACACAGTTAATCGTCAGATTATCTCCGTCACACATCAAACAACAGACCGTAACACGCATCTTATAAATAGCAACTAAGGGGATTCAGGATGACAGTGTCGTTGCTGGTGGTACTAAGTTCATGAATCTGAGATGAAGCTATCTTCAGTGCTTTCGCTCAAAAATGGCCGGCGTGGTCACACTGGATAACGTTCCGAGGAGTGGTTCTGAGCACTACGAATGTTGTCCAGGTACGATGATCTTGTCGACTAAACTAAAGTACGAAGTAACCTCAGTCGATGCTCTAAAAGAGGTCGACATCTTCACGCGTGAATGATGTACGTAGAATAGTCAAAAAAAAAAAATAATAATAATAAAATAAAAACAAAGCAAAACATTTTTGGATTGATTATTCTGATCGTGTGGGGTCATAGGGCATCAAGAATAGATAAAACATCTTCCTCAGTGGCTCCGGTGGGAGTGGTGGTGGTGGTGGGGGTGGGGGGGGGGTGTGATGGCACGCCCCCTCCTACGAAAACCTTCAACGACTAGTGTCGGATGCAGAGAGAGTTAGCATTGAGGGTGTCTTGAGGCTGCAAGAGTTTTGAGTTGAACATCCAACATAGTTTGTGCAACAACGCGACCAACAAACTACTGTGTACACTTATTTTATCTTTTGGTGAAGTCGATTGAGCACCCATCTAAAATGCAGTAATGTCAGCTCTAACAACATTTGGTGAAGTCGATTGAACACACAACTAGAGTGCAGTAATGTCAGCTCTAACAACATTTGGTGAAGTCGATTGAACACACAACTAGAGTGCAGTAATGTCAGCTCTAACAACATTTGGTGAAGTCGATTGAACACACAACTAGAGTGCAGTAATGTCAGCTCTAACAACATTTGGTGAAGTCGATTGAACACACAACTAAAGTGCAGTAACGTCAGCTCTAACAACATTTGGTGAAGTCGATTGAACACACAACTAAAGTGCAGTAATGTCAGCTCTAACAACATTTGGTGAAGTCGATTGAACACACAACTAAAGTGCAGTAATGTCAGCTCTAACAACATTTGGTGAAGTCGATTGAACACACAACTAAAGTGCAGTAATGTCAGCTCTAACAACATTTGGTGAAGTCGATTGAACACACAACTAAAGTGCAGTAATGTCAGCTCTAACAACATTTGGTGAAGTCGATTGAACACACAACTAAAGTGCAGTAATGTCAGCTCTAACAACACTTGGTGAAGTCGATTGAACACACAACTAAAGTGCAGTAATGTCAGCTCTAACAACATTTGGTGAAGTCGATTGAACACACAACTAAAGTGCAGTAATGTCAGCTCTAACAACATTTGGTGAAGTCGATTGAACACACAACTAAAGTGCAGTAATGTCAGCTCTAACAACATTTGGTGAAGTCGATTGAACACACAACTAAAGTGCAGTAATGTCAGCTCTAACAACAACAGACAAATATTTTGGTTTTTTTTTTACTGTAGTTGTCATACGTAAAATGTTTCCACCACCCAGAACTTGCACGTTTAATTTTATTTATTAACAGCTGTTGCAAGTTAAAATGTTTTAATTAAAGCTGTTGCAAGTTAAACTGTTTTAATTAAAGTTGTTGCAAGTTAAAATGTTTTAATTAAAGCTGTTGCGAGATAACATGTTTTAATTAAAGCTGTTGCAAGTTAAAATGTTTTAATTAAAGCTGCTGTAAAATAAAATGTTTTAATTAAAGTTGTTGCAAGTTAAAATGTTTTAATTAAAGTTGTTGCTAGTTAAAATATTTTTTATTAAAGTTGTTGCAAGATAAAAATGTTGTTATTAAAGTTGTTGCAAGATAAATATAGTTTGCTCTTCTAACCAAACAATTCTTTAAAATCTCTAATATCTTTATGGTCTTTCATTACATCTTTTATTCCATTTTTTAAAAATAATTCCCATCTGCTTTCTGTTTGCTTACTTCTTATTTCATATGCATACACGATACTCTAGAATACTTTAGTCATCGGGCGAACGCAACCAACCATATACTTACAACATTACATATATATTACAATTATACATATATGTTACAATTATACGTAATGTGTTACAATTACAAAGCGATATGTTAAATTACGCGGTTATGTATTTCAAACACACGGCAACATGTTACAATAATATGGCTCTGTGTTACAATTGCACTGATATATGCAACAATTACCCGGCAATATGTAACAACCACACAGCAATATATTACAATTATACGGCTATGTGTTATAGTTACAAGGCAATATGTTGCAATTATACAGCAATATGTTACAATTATACGTCTGTGTGCTACAATTGTACGGTTATATGTTACAATTATACGACTATATCTTCAATGACACAGCAATATGTTAAAAAAAAACTCGGCAATAACACACGACTATATGTTACAGTTTCACGGCTATATTTTACCATTTCACGGCTCTATGTTATAAATACACCGCTATAAATTATGTTACAATTACGCAACAATATGTTACAATTACACGCTATATTTTACAATTGCACGGCTACATGTTACAATTGTACGGCTATATATTACAATTACATGGCTATATGTTACAATTACTCGGCTACATGTTACAATTACACGGTTATATATTACAATTACACGGTTATATATTACAATTACACTGATATATGTTACAATTACACTGATATATGTTACAATTACACTGTAATGTGTTACAATTACACGGCTATATTCTACAATTACACTGTTATTTGTTACGGGTAAATTGTTGTTTTCGTGGTCTACCATTGAGTCTGGTGTTTTAGGAGCGTTTATTAAGGTCTCGTTGTGTTTTAATCTTTGTTTTATCAAGTGACCAATCCATTTTATCTGGTATTTCTTTATGTATTCAATGGCAGAAATTACTCCTAGATTTGTTATCAGTTCCTCATTTCTGATCTTATCGCTCATTCTATTTATTCTTGTGTGTCTAACACATTTCATTTCAATAGTGGTTATTGTTCTTATCAATAGTTAGAATAGCAATTCATATTTCTTATGAATCGTCGCAATTTGGAACCACACACACATAAAGAAACTTTAATAATGAGGGCAGTGTACAAGAATAGGATAAAAAAAATAAATGATTTATAATGTTGAAAATGTATGGGATAAATAATTACAATAGCAGTCTTTAATTAAAATGAATGAAACACAAGCAATAATAATGTTGTTGTATATAAGAAATAATAAAACGAAATATATCAAGAAGGATTATAAAAGAAATATATATTAAAAGTTTAAAAGGGAGTAGAGAAAGCGGCAGACCAAAATTAAGATGGACAGACAACATCAAAGAAACGCTACAATATAATCAATGGACAATGTTTGAAAGCGCCAAAAGTGGCGAGAACCAGAACTTTGCATCTCCCTCGACACCCGCACGGGTACAAGATGAAGTTAAGAAAGAAAGAAAGAAAGGAAGGAATGAAGGAAGGAAGAAACAAAGAAAGAAAGAAAGTAAGACAGAAAGAAAAGAAAGATAGAAAGAAAGAAAGAAAGAATAAACGAAAGATATATTAAAAAGAAAGAAAGAAAGAAAGAAAGAAAGAAAGAAAGAAAGAAAGAAAGAAAGAAAGACAGAAAGATGAAAAGATCACTTATGAAATTTGCAATTTGTGTATTGGGACTGCTAACATTTTAAAAGTTTACCGAAACGCAATCAGGTTCGTTCAGACTGAAAAAAAATGCCATGACTTTCACTGTCATTTTTTTAATGGTAAAAAGTAAGTAAAGTACTCCCATCACGCCAAGTGGCGTATAGGGAATATAGTGTTAGTGACTCTATATTCTACAGATCTTCAGCACATGATTTTTGAGGTAATGTGGTCGGTATTACGCCCGTGCTGCTTTACCTTCTCAGAAAAAAAATCCGGTATCCATTTAAGGCTGGGTGAACCCGGAATCCGTCGGTTGGGATCGAACCCTACCCCTTGTCCTTTGTAGTCCAGTTCACTAACCACTGAGCTATCACGGCTCCACATTGTTGGATGGTACTTGTGGTATAATATAATCTAGTAGACGCAGCCTGAAGGTGAAAGATCGTCCTTCTTTTTAAAAGTAGGTTAACTCTTAGTACTGTGAGTAGTAAGTACTGAAGCCACTATTGGAATGAAGCTGGGGAAATAACACGGCTTGGCCTAACCATAACATCTAAAAAAAAATGTGCCGATTGATAACATCAGACTTGAGGCGGATCTGTGAGTGGTGAACGGGCTGTTTCATTACGTCCAGTCTTAAATGGGTACCTGATTTTATTATTTTTATTTTGTGGTTGGGGGAAGGGGGAGGGGGAAATACAGTACTGACGTTATGCTGATCATATTGCCCTACAGATATGCTTATGCTATTTTTTAAAGAGGGATATTTTAAATTTAATCTCTCTAGAGTTGCCATCATCGGGTTGAATGTCCTTATTGAAATCAGTTGAAACGAATCACTTTAGCCAGACCTCCCACTTCTTCTGCTGTCATGATCAAGGTCTCCTTGATGTCTTGAAATCGCCTACTTTTTGGATTGTTTTAGTCTCATCTTCCTGGAACCATGTCTTCTGTTATTGTTTTTTTTCCCAGCCCGCTGTTTTTTTTTATATTACAGTGGTCTTGTTATTTTAACTGTCATCTTGAATTGCCATCGACTTCGCGGAGTAGAAATATTCTACATATAACAAAGGCATTGTAGGAATATATTGGTCTTAGAGAGTCTAAGAAAAGACAAATCATCATCAGGTGCATGCCTACTGGCGCGAGTGATCATGTCTCTCCCCAACTTGCGATCTCGAAAGTTATTTATCATTTCTGTTGTTGACCTTCTGCCAAGACATTTTCTTAAGATGTCTGGTATCTTTTCTCTTTGCTTCTATATAACTCTTCGTTCTTCAATTGTTCCAGTTGTTACAATATATTCCAGCTGTTCCATACTATTTGCATGACCAAAAATGATGGTTATTTCTTCCTAATTTTGGATATTAGCTCTCATTTTGCTTTGGCTTCTATAAGAACGTTTTCATTACTCTTCTTAGCCGTCCATGGTATTCTTAACACTCTTCTCTAAAAGCACATTTCTACAGCCTCCAGTGATCTTCTTGTCTGTTGTCCTATTGTCCATGATTCATATCCATATTTTAAGACTGAATCTACATAACATTTAAGAACTAATTTTCTTTTTCCTATAGTAAAAATGGATTGCACCGTATCTTCCTCATTTTCTTAAAGCTGCTTTTGCGCCTGAGCCATTCTGCATATCACCTCTGTTGTACATCTACCATCCAATGTTAACATTGTTCCTAGATATTTAAATTCATTTACCTGTTTTAATATTTTTCCACTTGTTTTTATTGTGCCTTGCAAAAATCAAATGCCTGTCGTAAAAGATAAATTAGAACTTGCGGTCAACCAAGAAATTATGGGGAAAAAATGTATAAATCAAATCTATCCGGAAGAAAAAGAAAATATCCGGAAATAAAAGTATTGGAAGCAGCAGATCTCTTTTGTATATCTTGTCAGCTACATAGGTTAAGAAAGAAATTTAAATCAGAATTAATAAAGGCGGCTTTCGGAAACTTTGATCAAATGTTGGAAATAAAACATTCTATATATCTATCTATCTATTGTCCTTTCGAGCCGAAGACGGCATATAGGGCAGAACTACAATCTCAAAAACAGAAACCTTGCGTGCCAAAATGGCGTGCTTTTCTCCCTTTATTATGTCAAAACAGCAAAGGCACTCTATGCAAACTGGAAATGAACATTCACAAAGAAGAAGTTATGAATGTCCCACACCCCCCCCCCCCATTTCTCCACCAAAGAAAAAAAGAAAAGAAAGCAACAAGAACAGAATATCAACATAGGTCTCTATCTATCTATCTATCATCCTTTTGAGCCGAAGACGGCACATAGGGCAGAACCACAATCTCAAAAACAGAAACCTTGCGTGCCAAAATGGCACATATTGCAGAGATCACTGCTTCTAAAATATATGGCTCTGCCATATATAGCAATACTTTTTACAATGACAGCTTGTCAAGCCATCGATCAACCTCCTTAGTCGCCTCTTACGACATGCCTGGAAGGTCACAGTGTCACTATTCTTTACTTCCCACATAATGAGGCCCGGGTAACACACGGGGTAAATAAAACATTGCTAAGCACAAAATCAGAGCTGAGGATTTTCAAACTAAATGTAGAATTCACATTAATATACTCAATCGTGAACTAGAAAATTAGATAATCTAGATAATTAGATGGAATCGAAAACAAATGTCCCAGGAATATAGACTAGATACCACATAATTAATTCAAGGCTAGAGAATAAGTAAGAGAAACAGCAATGACACAAAGAAATGAAAATCAGAACAATAAAGGCATCATTGACTTTCAGAAACCTGGATAAAATACGGAAATCAAGATGACTAAATTAAAAGAAATAAAGCTATGGATTTTCAAATCAAATGATCCACTGTTACATACTTATGCACGCAAGAGTTGAATAAACAAAAGAAATAGAAAATAAATTAGATTCATTGTACAAATAAACGCATCATGAATATACTTCATTTTCCAGGGAAAGAATTCAGGACAAGTGAAAAAAAAGAAGTGACCGTGCATCCAACAATATAATTTACAAACAAAAACAGAAAATGTGCGTATTTCGTTAATGTAAAGAGAACAGAATTGAGAAATGCTAATCAAGCCCACAAATCGGAAATAGAAGACACAAGGAAAAGAGATCGACCGATTGAAACACTACAGCGAGAGGCAACAACAACTGGGATGAGCTCCACTGTTGAGGTCAAAGATGCTTTCCCAGAACAGGAACGTATATTGAGACACAATGCAGGTTCTGTTCAAAGTATGAAACGTAACTGTTCAGATCTTCGCACAGAGTAGTTTAGATTTGTTGTCCGATGTGCTGTCTTCGGCTCCAAATAAAAGACAGCAGACTTTTTAAAAAAAGAAGTAAAATGAATGAAACATTGGCACTAACACAGTAGCACTATGTGGCACGAAACATTGTGACAGTAACACTATGTGGCACGAGACATTGTGACAGTAACACTATGTGGCACGAGACATTGTGACAGTAACACTATGTGGCACGAGACATGTGGTTTTCTTTTCTTTTTTTCATCATGGACAAATAGACAATAAAAACATATGCACATATTTCGCAATTAATGGCTGGTATTTCTTGTTGTCATTGTAAATGCGGAGAAAACATCCGATATGGCGTGCAATTATTAGCATACATTGATGTATGTTACCTTCCACTGGAGAGCTCAAGTTGTACCAACCGCTTATTTACGATATCTATGCTTTAATTTACAACGATGAATCTTTACACAAGTAGAGGAATTCAAATACCTGGAAAGTTTTGTGACAAACGACAAATCATAAACAAGAGAGATAGACTCAAGATACATCAAAGCTTGTCAAATCATTGGACAGCTATCACCACTATTGTACAACAAGGAAATAACTCTAGCGGCAAAACGGGCACTCTACAATACAATCTTCATCCCAACGTTGTGCTCCCAACGCCAGTCCTGGCTGCAAGAACAATAAGAAAATAACCTCTGCTGAGATGAAAGGTGTCAGAAGAATGACAGGAAACAGCCTGAGAGACAAGAACAGAGGTTTAAAAATGAGAAAACGATAGGAATAACCCGCGCCATAGAATATATAAATGGGAGCCGTGATAGCTCAGTGGTTAGTGAACTGGACTACAAAGGACAAGAGGTAGGGTTCGATCCCAACCGACGGCTCCGGTTTCACCCAGCCTTTAATGGGTACCGGATTTTATTCTGGGAAAGTAAAGCGGCATGGGCGTAATACCGACCACATTACCCCAAAAATCATGTGTTGAAGGTCTGTAAAATATATGGTCACTAACACCATATTCCCTATACGCCACTTGGCGTGACGGGGACTCTTAACTTTTACTATTATGTGACAAGGCAGAACGATCAAAACACAATACAACGAGCCCTCAATAAACATTGCGAAAACACCAGACCCAAAGCCTATATATATATATATATATATATATATATATATATATATATAGCAATATCAGCCTCGTTTTCATTGGTCAGAAAAACGAATAACATACGACCGACTCTCGGACATCGGTCACTTCCGACGACGCAAAAAAATTCCGAATTTGGCCGTTTTCCTGAACCGGGAGTTGCCGGACTTGAAATATCGAAGCCCCTACCAAAGGTCGACCACGGAACAGATGGATTGATGGAATATTAGAAGCACAAGGAAATATATTATCAGCAGAAGCGAACAGAAGAGCAAAAGACCGCAAATTATATCTCCACTCGACGCTGAAAGGCAAACGAGGAAAGAAAGAAGAATGATTACATACTTGCAGATAGTTAGGGATGTTTTAAGCTAGAACCACAACACAATTATAATTACGACTCTAAATGTATTCTCATTGTTTACTCACATGAACTCAGCAGCCACACCAGCCTCATCACGACAATGAACAACAACAAATGTGTGGTATCAAGATGAGTCTACAAGCCTAGTCACAAGCAAGAAGTTACTAGATCAGCCAAATCCAGCATACAACGAAAGTCAAAAGCAGTAACACGCTACACACACACAACAGCAACGAAAGAGCGTAATCGTCTCATGTGTGCCACATCTTCCTGTACCTCCCCTACACTGCCAGCATTTTTACCTATAAAACCCCATCTCATATCGTTTTATGCTGTTCTTGACTTTCTTCTCCTGCCGCGTTTACCTGTCTGGTCTGAGAGATGCGGTCACATAGAAACTGCGTCTTCACTTGGTAGAATGTGTTTAGCTGGAGCAGGTACAAAGAACACTGACAAAAAGCTCTATGCCAAATGAGTGAAGCGTGTCATAGATGAACTTTTCTTCATTTTTTCCCCTAATTTTTCTTAATATCCTTTTTCATGTTTCTTTCCCTTCCTTTTCCTTCTTCTACTTTTCCTCCTTTCTTTTTCTTCTTTGCTCAATTCCTCCTCCTTTCTTCTTCGTCTTCTCTCCATCTATTCATCTTTTTTCCTCTTTTTTTTTCTTATTATTTTCCTTCCTTCTTTCATTCCTTCCTTCGTGTTCTTGTTTCTTCTTCTTCTCCTCCTCCATTTGTTCTTCTTCTTCTTGTTCTCATACGCTCCTATTCTCTTCCATCTTCTTTTCTTTCTTCCTTCATTTTCCTTCATCATTATTCTTCTTTTCCTTTCCTCTTATTCTTTTATTTTTTGTCCTTCCATCATTTTTATATCCTCTTTTCATTCTCTTTTCCTTCCTTCGTTCCACTTTCTCTGCTCCTCTTTTCTCCTTCTCTTCCCTGATATCTTCTCATCCCTCTTTCTTCGTTTTCTCCTCCTACTTTATTCTTCTTTCCCTCGCTCATAAGCCCACAATGAAGTCTTCATTTGAAGGGACACATCAAAGCTACCACATTTTGAACGGTGCGTGTCAATAATTTGAAAGATGTGCTAAGTGCGGTGAAACCTACTCATCTGCAGCCATTGTTCTCCTGTAGTTCTTGTTTATCTCTCTTTCGCCGTCTCTATATATCTTGTCCAATGTATACAATTCTTCTCATTGTTTTTACATCTGAGCACATGATCTACCCAACTCTATGTTCTTCCTGTTATCACAGTCTCAATTTCCATTGTAGAAAATAAGAGATTGTAATAAAATCACAAATGGTGAAGAAATAATACACGAGCAGACATAGGTGAGGGAGAACTAATAAAGAATAGTTAACAGAGCTACCTATCTATCTATTGTCCTTTCGAGCCGAAGACGGCACATAGGGCAGAACCACAATCTCAAAACAGAAACCTTGCGTGCCAAAATGGCACATATTGCAGAGATCACTGATCTAAAACCTATGGCGCTGTTTCCATAACAATACTTTTTACAATGACAGCTTGTCAAGCCATCGATCAACCTCCTTAGTCGCCTCTTACGACATGCCTGGAAGGTCACAGTGTCACTATTCTTTACCTCAACAGAGCTACCAACGATATAATCTTCTGCAAATCGTTGCACTGGGAGCCCGATAGCTCAGTGGTTAGTGATCTGGACTACAAAGGACAAGAGGTAGGGTTCGATCCCAACCGACGGCTTTCGGGTTCACCCAGCCTTAAGTGGATACCGGATTTTTTTTCTGGGAAAGTAAAGCAGCACGGGCGTAATACCGACCACATTACCCCAAAATCATGTGCTGAAGGTCTGTAAAATATAGGGTCACTAACACCATATTTCCCTATACGCCACTTGGCGTGACGGGGGTTAAAAAAAAAAAAAAAAAATCGTTGCACTCATCACAGTCCGTCGAAAACAAGCTCTTGTCGAATCTCCAGCTCTATTGCCATGTTTAATGTCTCTTTAGAATCTTGAAACCACAATTATTTTGGTCTGCCCATGACTCGACTTCCAGCAACCACACCTTCCTTTATTGTGATTTCCAGCCACCTGTAGCTTTTGACGTGACCGTTGTATTTGATCTCTTCTTTAAGATCATCGTATGCTATACCTGTTGTCCTTTCACAATCTATAATGTGATAATAATAATAAATAATAATATTAATAATTAATATTAATAATTAATATTACTTATTATCTATCTATCTACAGTCCTTGCAAAAATTCTGTTGTTTACTGTTTTCCGTGTCATGACACCAAGCCATCAAGTATTCTCACTCTTTGTCGTCAGCGATCTCTCTTTCCCTGTATTTTGACTATTGTAATCAAGCATTCCAACTTTCCTCTTCACATCATGTTCCCGAAAAATGTTGATTGTTTCTTTCTGATGTTTCTTAGGAGCTCCATTCTTGTGTTGGCCTCTTTGAGAATTTTCTTGTTGGTCATTTTAGCTGTCCAGGGAACTCTCAACACTCTTCTCAGAAATCCCTTCTCTGCGGCCTCTAATCGCATTTTCATCTAGTTTGTTTACTGTCCATGATTCGCTTCCATAGATCCGAATTGGCTTCATTTCACAAGGCTACTTTATTTTATGGGAAATTGAATTAGTGATTTTCCCAGCTGTTAGTACCTTCTTTAACTTAACGAATCGGGAGAGGAACCCATCTGATGGGTAAACTAGACACTGCAAGGCTGGGAGCGGATCGTAGTAATTTATATCGTAAAGCCAGCGCTCTAGCTACAGTAGATTAGAACTATCAAGAGAATAACACAACTTGACAAGCCTTCAATAAACGTTGCGAGAACACCAGACCCAATGGCCGACCACGATAATAATGGATTGACGGAATATTAGAAACACTAGGAAACATAATAGCAGCAGAGGCAAACAGAAGAGCAAAAGACCGCAAATTATATGTCGACGCTGAAAGGCATATGAGGAAGGAAAAAATAATAGAATGTTTGGAAGTATAAGAAAAATGAGGGAATAAATGTTTCCAAATGTACAGGTGAGTAGAGAATACGATGTTAGTGATATTTTTTTTTTTTTGCATTGACCATCGAAGCAGTCAATTAATTGATGATGTGGTCGGTATCACACCTGGCCGCACTACATTTCCAGAAAAATCCGGTAACAATTTTAAGGCTTGGTGAACCTAGGAGCCGTTGGTCGGTATCGAAGTCAAACCCAAACTCGGAGCAGTTCATTTCACAAACCACTGAGCTTCTGCTGCCCAATGTTTTTATAAGAGAAACAGGAAGTATTCTAACATAAGAGACAAAAATGAGCCTGTATATACACATACTGAAGTGCTTAACTGGAGATTGTTAAAAATGAAAATAGCAAAGCATGAAAGAGTAAAGACTCATGACAAAAAAATATGTGAAACTCTGTGGTAAATGGGGCTGACTTATTCTTTCTGTGGCTGAATGTGGTTGTCAAACTTAGTTGAATTTGCCACGAGAGAAGATGTTCGACAAAAAACAAAACTTCCTCCCATCAAAAAGTATAAACAATAGCCTCCACTAACAAGAACAAAAGGGGGATATATGAAACATTACAAAGGCTGTTTGTCTGTTGTTAGAAGTTAGTTACTGAGAAGTGAAAGTCTTTTATAACAAAGAACAGGGCTGCATTTTTTGGTGTTGCTGTTTGTTTTAGGGATGAATAATGTCAAACAACAATTGTTAAATAGGTCAAAGTTAGGCGGATCATGGTTGGTGCTGGTAGGATGAGGGGGGAGTTGGGGGTCAGAGAGTGGAGAAGTAGATTGAGGAGGTGAATGAGGAGGGAGTGAGTGAGTTGGAGGTCGGGGTCTAGAGATGTAGGTTGAGGAGGTGAATGAGGAGGGAGTGAGTGAGTTGGAGGTCGTAGTCTAGAGATGTAGATTGAGGAGGTGAATGAGGAGGGAGTGAGTGAGTTGGGGGTCGTAGTCTAGAGATGTAGATTGAGGAGGTGAATGAGGAGGGAGTGAGTGAGTTGGGGGTCGTAGTCTAGAGATGTAGATTGTGGAGGTGAATGAGGAGGGAGTGAGTGAGTTGGGGGTCGTAGTCTAGAGATGTAGATTTAGAAAGTGAATGAGGAGGGAGAGAGTGAATTGGAGGTCGTAGTCTAGAGATGTAGACTTAGGAGGTGAATGAGGAGGGAGTGAGTGAGTTGGAGGTCGTAGACTAGAGATGTAGATTTAGAATGTGAATGAGGAGGGAGTGAGTGAGTTGGAGGTCGTAGTCTAGAGATGTAGATTGAGAAGGTGAATGAGGAGGGAGTGATTGAGTTGGAGGTCGTGCTCAAGAGATGTAGATTGAGGAGGTGAATGAGGAGGGAGTGTGTGAGTTGGAGGTCGTAGTCTAGAGATGTAGATTAAGAAGGTGAATGTGGAGGGAGTGAGTTGGAAGTCGTTGTCTAGAGATGTAGATTGAGGAGGTGAATGAGGAAGGAGTGAGTGAGTTCGAGTTTGTGATCTAGAGATGTAGATTGAGAAGGTGAATGAGGAGGGAGTGAGTGAGTTGGAGGTCGTGATCTAGAGATGTAGATTGAGGAGGTGAATGAGGAGGGAGTGAGTTGGAAGTCGTTGTCTAGAGAAGTATATTGAGAGTGTGAATGAGGAGGGAGTGAGTGAGTGAGTTGGAGGTCGTGGTCTAGAGAGCTAGATTGAGAATGTGAATGAAGAGAGAGTGAGTGAGTGAGTTGGAGGTCGTGGTCTAGCGATGTAGAGTGAGGAGGGAAAGAGTTTGGGCAGAATTAGATATTTACATTGTGAAGGTGATTGAGGAGGTGCGGAGTGAGTTATTTTTTGAGTGATTGGGCTCTGATTTTATTGGCATAAATGTTGAGGCTGTTCCAGAAAACAGACGCAACTAGAGGGTACCGTTTAGGTTAGATCATACTAGAGATCAGCTCAGTGTTTAGTGAACTGGACTACAAAGGACAGGAGGTCAGGTTCGATTTTGAGTGACGGCTTCCAAGTTCACCCAGCCTTAATTGCGTACCAGATTTTTATCTGAGAAAGTAAAGTGGCACGGGCGTAATATTGACCACATTACCGCAATAATTCAGTGCCGGAGATCTGTGAAAATGTTGGTCAGTAACACCATATTCCCTATACGCCAATTAGCGTGACGGGGTACTTTACTTACCTTACCGAATAACTACAATAAAAGTCACGAACAACAACCGTATTGTGTATGCACTCTTACAAAAATGACAGATCAGCCCACATGCACGTCAAACAGGCTGCGCTACACAGTGTTGCAGATATTAACACCACACACACAAAAAAAACAACTCACACACGCACACACTACATGCACATTTTCCTTCATCCCGTACACAATGAACGACAAGGAAATAACTCTAGAGGCAAAACAGACACTTTACTATACAATTTTCATCACAACGTTGTGCTACCAATGCCTGTCCTGGACTATAGATGCAAGAACAATAAGAAAAATAACCTCTAATGGTATGAAATATGTTAGACAAATGACAGGAAACAGCCTGAGAGACACGATCAGAAATGAAGAACTGAGAAAAAAGCTAGGAATAACCCCCGTCATTGAATATATAAAGAAACAACAGATAAAATGGTTTGGCCACGTGACAAGGCAGAGTGATCAAAACACAGCATAACGAGCAATGGCGGGAGCCGCGATAGCTCAGTGGTTAGCGAACAGGGCTGCAAAGAACAAGAGGTCGGCTTCTATCCCAAATCGAAGCTTCCGGGTTCACCCAGCCTTAAATGGGTACCGGATTTTTTTCATCGGAAAGTAAAACGGCACGGGCGTAATACCGACCACATTAAAACCAAAAATCATGTGCTGAAGGTCTGTAAAATTGATGCATCACTAACACCATATTCCCTATACGGCACTTGGCGTGACGGAGCTCTTTACTTTACTTACTTTAATATACAATGGCGATAATACCAGACCCAAGGGTCGACCACGAAAAAGTTGGATCGGTGGAATATTAGATGCATTGAGAAACATAACAGCAGCAAAAGCGAACAGAAGAGCAACAAAAACCGCAAATTAAATCTCCCCTCGACGCTCAGTGACAAGTGAGGAAGGAAAGGAGAAGAAGAATGAACGCACTGCTACTCAAATTCGGTTGCGATATCTTCACTTGAGTTTGAATTTGTTGCTAAATGTCGGATTTCATAACGAGTAAAACTCCGGTACATTTACCTGCATAACTGTACAGTGTAGATAATATTATATGTACTAATCTGTATTCCCTCTCAATTAACTATACTAAAGATAGAAGAGCTCCCACAAATACGGCAAAAACGACATAAACAGATGCAAAAATAACGCGTGAATACGTCAAGAGAGGCCTGGTAGACACAGATACATTAACAAGCTGATTTGCAGAATTCACGTTTCATTTTCAGGAAAAAAATTATCGGAATTGGAAACTCAGCCGGAAAGAGAAGTGGGGAACTCGACTCTGCTTATGTTGAATAAGTTATCATCTGCTCTACAATTTAAATTATAAGAGATTTGATTAAAGTTCCCGAAGCTGATATCAAATGTCTACCTGTCTGGTTGCTTATCTCCCTTGAGTGCGCCTTTTGAGAACACTGGTTGTTTATTTCCTTTCTTCATTCTTCGTTTTGGGCGCCAGGTTTGTTCGAATATTTTCCCGGTTCACTTTTTGATGTACTCAATCAATTTCATTGTTTGTTCTCCTCTCCGCATTAAATCTTTGGATATTCACTCCTAAACGCATTCAATCTTCGACTATTCTCTCCTTTACACACTGAAACTTCGACTATTCTCTCCTATACGTATTCAATCTTCGACTATTCTCTACTATACATATTCAATCATTGAGTATTTCTTCCTGTACATATTTATTCTTTTGTCTGTTCCCTCCTATATGCACACAGTCTTTGACTGTTCCCTCCTATATGCACACAATCTTTGACTGTTCCCTCCTATTTGCACGCAGTCTTTGACTGTTCCCTTCTATATGCACTCAGTTTGTGACTGTTCCCTCCTATATGCACTCAGTTTGTGACTGTCCCTCCTATATGCACATAGTCTTTGACTGTTCCCTCCTATATGCACTCAGTCTGTGACTGTTCCCTCCTATATGCACTCAGTCTTAGACTGTTCCCTCCTATATGCACTCTGTCTGTGACTGTTCCCTCCTATATGCACTCAGTCTTTGACTGTTCCCTTCTATATGCACTCAGTCTTTGACTGTTCCCTCCTATATGCACTCAGTCTGTGAATGTTCTCTCCTATATGCACTCAGTCTGTGACTGTTCTCTCCTATATGCACTCAGTCTGTGACTGTTCTCTCCTATATGCACTCAGTCTGTGACTGTTCTCTCCTATATGCATTCAGTCTTTGACTGTTCCCTCCTATATGCACTCAGTCTTAGACTGTTCCCTCCTATATGCACTCTGTCTGTGACTGTTCCCTCCTATATGCACTCAGTCTTTGACTGTTCCCTCCTATATGCACTCAGTATGTGACTGTTCCCTCCTATATGCACTCAGTATGTGACTGTTCTCTCCTATATGCACTCAGTCTTTTAACTCTTCCCTATTATATACTTTTTGTCAGGCTGATATCCTATGACACAAAACGAATTTTTTCCACCAACAGAAATAATTTTTCGTGCCTAATGTAAGCAATCATTCATGTGTATTTATCTTGTCTAGTCGATGAAATTCTTCACGTGGATCTACATTATCATTGATAATTTTCATGAACTTTCCCATTTGTAGTATGGTCCTTTGGTTACGGAAGGCCCGGTATCACTGCAAACGAATTAAAATCCATAATTGCTCAACCGACCGTGCCAGTGGAATCAAAAGAATTACTGTCTCATCTCCCAAAAAAAGAAAGGTAGCTGTAATCCCCATCATAGCAGTCTCAGCACATGCCAAAAGACATAAGGCGAAACCGCACAGAAAGTGAACACAGCCAACTGTTCCTTGTCATACGATATCATCATTTATCGTAAACAATTGGAATATTAGTATGGTCCTAAGGAGATGAATGAGATACTACATTTCTACTAAATTGTTTGTCTTTTCCAGTTCTATATTTAAATTGCATATTTGTATTAATAAAATAATATTGATATTACCAGTTTGCGCAATAACCTAACTATGTAATATGCTATTCCGTTTTCTTCATCGGTTGCTGTGCACATCTTGGGAAAAAGAGTTCTTAAATGTTACGTAGAGCCAGTCTTAACATATGGATGCGAATCGTGGACAATAGAACAGCGGACAAGAAAATCACTGGAGTGTGTTGAAATGTAGTTTTACAGAAAAATGTTAAGAGTACCATGGCCAGCTAAGAAGAGTAATGAAAATGTTCTGAGAGAGGTCAAAGCAAAAAGAGAGCTAATTTCCAATATTAGGAAGGAACAATCATCATTTTTAGGCCGTGTAATGAGAAGAGAACAAGTGGAATATTTTGTAACAACTGGAAAAATTGAGGGACGAAAAGATAGAGGGAAGCAAAGTGAAAAAATAACAGACAACTTAAGAGAATGTCTTGGCAGAAGGTCAACAGCAGAAATGATAAATAGCTGCCGAGATCGAAAGTTGTGGAGAGACATGATCACCTACGCCAGCAGGCCCGGTACTTGATGATGATGACTGTTCTCATTTGAACGTTTAGACCAGCATTGCTCATGAACAAGACGGTGCACGTTTGCGGAGTTTACTGATGCATATTTTGCGGGCACATCATGAGAAGAGGAAAGTTGGAATACTTTGTTACAACTGGAAAAATACAGGGAAAGAGAGATCGCGGACAAAAAAAGAGAAAATGATAGATAGCTTGGTATCATTGCAAAGTAAACAGTACGTCTGAACAGAGCTTTGAACCAGGGTCCTTTCTGTACAAAGCTCACCGTCCCACCTTTAGACTTCCGGTGATAATTATTATTACATAACATAGTCTACAAAGAATGGATATGTGGATACTTTACTTTTACTTTGAGGGAAGCTGAAGTTTGTTTGTTTTTTGCGTTCGCCACCTTTCACATATGGCGAAGTCTCTAGAGACTAGTAACTGAGTTTTACGTGTTAATCCATTTTTCCCAGGCAGCCGTGTGCACAGGGGTCCCTCGCAGCACAGGCAGATAACTCCGTCTTCGGAATTACTCATATTTTTTTCGTCGATGAGTAATTGACGTTTCAAGCCGGGTCTCCCTACTGAGACCAGGGGTGGTTACCGCAGGGAGAAATCATAAATAAAAATCCCAACTGGTTCAGCCGGGATTTGGACTCAAAATCTCTCTGTCTTAAGGCCGGCGTCTTGCTTCGAGACCAACCAGCTGTAATTTTTGTAGATACACGTCAGAGATCACTTAGACGTTCATAATAAACGAGTGCAATACCATTATCATGGCCTCTTCAACTCAAGATTGTAACAGGATGAAGGCACTTCATGGGAGCAAAGATTGCAGGTGCGTCTGTCTACCCTCTCTACACTCCCATTAGATGTAAGGAAGCGGGAGTTCTGAAACATAAGTTGCACAGAAACAAAACAAAAATACACAAATATTACAAACACATATTATCGAATGTTATAAAATAAATAAACAAATAACAGCACAATAACATATACCATGCACAACATTTCGAAATTTACAACAATAAGGAAAATATATAAATAGAAGGGCAGAAAATACAATTCTACAGGAAATTACACATGAATATAGATGGAATTACAATCTGGAACATTACACACAGCGACACATGAATATAGATGGAATTACAACCTGGAACTTTACACACAGCGACACATGAATATAGATGGAATTACACTGAGGAACGTTACACACAGTGACACATGAATATAGATGGGATTACACTGAGGAACTTTACACACAGCAATACATGAATATAGATGGAATTACACACTGAGGAACGTTACACGCAGCAACACATGAATATAGATGGAATTACACACTGAGGAACGTTACACACAGCAACACATGAATATAGATGGAATCACACTGAGGAGCGTTACACACAGCGACACATGAATATAGATGGAATTACACACCGAGGAACGTTACACGCAGCAACACATGAATATAGATGGAATCACACTGAGGAACGTTACACACAGCAACACATGAATATAGATGGAATTACACACTGAGGAACGTTACACGCAGCAACACATGAATATAGATGGAATCACACTGAGGAACGTTACACACAGCAACACATGAATATAGATGGAATTACACCAAGGAACGTTGTACACAGCGACACATGAATATAGATGGAATTACACACTGGGGAACGTTACACACAGCGACACATGAATATAGATGGAATTACACACCGAGGAACGTTACACGCAGCAACACATGAATATAGATGGAATCACACTGAGGAACGTTACACACAGCAACACATGAATATAGATGGAATTACACACTGAGGAACGTTACACACAGCGACACATGAATATAGATGGAATTACACACTGAGGAACGTTACACACAGCAACACATGAATATAGATGGAATTACACCAAGGAACGTTACACGCAGCAACACATGAATATAATCAGAAAAAAAACTCTTTGGAAAATTCACAGGCGGCAGCAATAAAAGAAAACTAATTTTTAACAAAGCTTTCGGCAAAATTCACAGTACAATATGTAAATAGAAGAGTTTTTTGGAAATGCACAAACAACAATTCAGGAATACAACAAGCATTTACTTAACACTAGGAGAAACCCGAAAGCATAAACACAGGGGGTACACAAAATTGACAAAACTCAAATAAAATCTCAATCAACAACACAGGAGTAGAGACAGCTTATATACCATTTTTTTTTTCAATCCGCATGAAAAAACATAGTAAGAACGACTAAAACAAAGCTTAGAAAATAAACTAGCAATAGCAAAACAGCTGAGATATATTACAACAACCCTCGGAAATATATTCACCAGCAAACAACCAGAAAAAATAGGTGTTGCTTATATAACCGCAATATTTCCATAAAAAAAAGTAAAGTGCCCCCGTCACGCCAAGTGGCGTATAGGGAATATAGTGTTAGTAACCATAAATTTTACAGACCTTCGGCACATGATTTTTGGGGTAATGTGGTCGGTATTACACCCGTGCCGCTTTAATATCCCAGAGAAAAACAGGTACCCATTAAAGGCTGGATGAACCCGGAAGCCGTCGGTTGGGATCGAACCCTATCTCTTGTCCTTTGTAGTCCAGTTCACTAACTACTGAGCTATCGCGGCTGCAATATTTCCATAGTTCTTGATATTTCTACTGGAGATGGATCTTTCCTTCTAATTTTAAAATTAACATTTTAAAAATATATATATATTGCTTGTCTAATTTAATTACTGCAATCATCGTTGTTTCGAGCAGATGGAATTCATTAGTCTTTGTTGACAGCAGATCAGGAAGGAAGTCGTTAAAATATAACCAGTGAACCAACACTCATTATCGCCTCGGAAGTTTCCCTCTATAATAATATTCATTTATTATTATTTGTCTCTAAAATCTAACCACCTGCTTGCTTTGTAGTGTAGACACTTGTAAAGGCCACGCTTTGGAAAATAAATGTCACAGGAAAATACTTGGCATAGCGTGGAACGATTTCAAAACAACGAGGAAGGTAGCAGAATCGCCTATCAATCACTAATATATTCAGTAATCAAGAAAAGAAGATGGATATATGTTGGAAATGTGATGAGAAGAGATAATAACCGAATAGCAAAGCAAACGCTCATGTAGGAAACAACAGGTAGAAGGAAAAGAGAAACATTGAGAACAAAAATTATCAGAGAGGCAAAGGCAGTAGGAGTCAGTTTCCTCAATTAGATCGAGATGCTTGCACAAAAAGAGACAAATGGCGAGATTTGATGACAGTTCTTTGCAAGGATTGAGACTGCTAAGAAGAAAATTTCGAAACAGGGAAAGAGTATCGAAGTCTATGCCCTATGGGTCGGCTACGGCTCGAAATGTCGATAGATAGAAAAGTCAAAGGATAGTGTAGTAAACCGCATATAAATCTGCTATATTCACATGTAAATCACTTTAGTATTGCTCCATGAATAATCATGTGAGATCAGTAAACAAACAAAAAGTGATTAGAGGCCACAAAAATGTATTTTTATTGAAGAAAGATGATACTACTACCGATAACTAAAAGGGAACAATGAAGAATGCGTGAGAGAGACCAGAAGAAAGAAATCTTTATCATTTTATAGGAAAAATGCAGTTCTTAACTTTGGACATGTGCTGCAAAGACGAACAATGGACAAAATATATAATAACAGAAATAAATTGATGAAAAAGAGACAGATGAAGGCAAGGAAAGTAGGTACTCGGACAGTTTAATAACGTGGAATGAAGAGAGGTATCAAAAGGTGGAGATTATAAGAAGCACTGGCGTAAGAGAGAGAGAGAGAGAGAGAGAGAGAGAGAGAGAGAGAAATGGAGAAACAATATCTCTTCCTTCTCCTGGTATGGTACCTTATGATGATGATCATTGATACGATATAATTTTATTTCCTATGAAAATCTTCCCATTTCACATAATTAATGGTATTCACATAATTAATGGTATTCACATAATTAATGGTATTCACATAATTATGGTATTCACATAATTAATGGTATTCACATAATTAATTCACATAATTAATGGTATTCACATAATTAATGGTATTCACATAATTAATGGTATTCACAAAATTAATGGTATTCACATAATTAATGGTATTCACATAATTAATGGTATTCACATAATTAATGGTATTCACATAATTAATGGTATTCACAAAATTAATGGTATTCACATAATTAATGGTTTATGATATTCAGAACATTGTTCACAGAAACATACAAATCCACATTTATGTTGACGCCAGTGCTATTTTCTCCCAATGTACATGGCTCTCACCCAAAAGGTCTACTGGATCTATGTGGCAGAGAAATAGGTTTGCACATCTCAAATTTCAGGAACTGAATTGTATTGTTCTTTTTAATTGTGTTTTTTAGAAGCAGATAAACATAAGAAAACGTTGTAAAAAGGTAATAGAAGCAATAAACAAATAAGTGCATCGCATTAGTATTTTTCTTTATCCTCCTGTTTCTTCTTAAAATGTGTACTTTTATTTTAGTGTAAAAACTAGCGTTTACATAGTAGCCACATCGGCCCGGCATTTCCATATTGTCATTTTATGTGGTGAAGGCTCACCTTCGCGTTTTGCTAAATGATCCTTTGGGGGACTTGTTGGTCTCGAAGGGAGGCACCGGTCTCGAGACAGAGAGGTTGTGAGTTCAAATTCAGGCTGCACCGTTTGGGATTTTTATTTGTGATTTCTCTCTGCGGCAACCACCCCTGGTCTGTGACAACCACCCCTGGTCTGTGACAACCACCCCTGGTCTGTGACAACCACCCCTGGTCTGTGACAACCACCCCTAGTCTGTGACAACCACCCCTGGTCTCGGCAGCGAGGTCCGGCTTGAAACGTCAATTACTTATCGACAGAAAAAAATATGAGTACCTCAGAAGACGGAGTTATCTGCCTGTGCGGCGAGGGACCCCTGAGCATACAGTTCAAGGGAAAAACGGATTAACACACGGAATTCAGTTCATAGATTCTAGGGACTTTGTCAGAGGTCAAAGCTAACGAACGCAAACATTAAAAAAATATGATCCTTTGCCCAGGCGGATATTATGTTTTCGAGATAACCAAGATAAGATAATGATCTTGGTCAGTAGTGGTTCGCTAACTCCTATGTACGAACAGCCAGCTATAAGTTGCTGAGTCTAAACTCATGCACCTGTGTACAGAAAATTACTTGCTTTGGCTTGCCACCGCAGTAAGTGAAAAACATCATACAGCAAGTATCTTTTGTGCTGTTTTTTGTGTTGTTTGGCTGTGATTCGGCATCTGAAAGGCCCCGTCCTTCAGCTTAATAAACAAAACATGCTGGGGAATATGTAGATTTGATGCCAGCCTTGTTCTGGAACTACAAACAGAATTGTCACATCAACATGAATTGTTAGTAATTACGTTCGGTTGATGATGCTGTTGACATAGCAGTAGGCCGTGAACGAATTCCCTGCTACAAATTGCCAGCTGGTTGGGATAAAACGTCTCTAACTCTCCTTGCTTCTATTTTTTCACCCTGAAACACATCGGTTAGATTTTTTAGGACTTTGAGGCTGGTAATATCATCATCATTATCATCAAGTACTGCTGGTGTAGTTGATCATGTCTCTCCACAACTTCGAATCTCGACAGTTATTTATCGTTTCTGTTGTTGATCTTCTGTCTAGCCATTCTTGTATCTTTTCTCTGTGCCTCCCACTATCTCTTCGTCCCTCAATTTTCCCGGTTATCACAATATATTCCAGCTGTTCCCTTCTCATTAAATGGCCAAAAAAATAATGATTGTTTCTTCCTATTATTGGAAATTAGCTCTCTTTTTGCTTTGGCCTCTTTCAGAACGTTCTCATTACTCCTCTTAGCTGAGCATGGTATTCTCAACATTCTTCTGTAAAACCACATTTCTACAGACTCCAGTGATTTTCTTTGCCCATGCGCACATCAATTTTCAACAATTTCCATCTAAACAATGGTCCAGGTCCTTGTAGCAACCCCTCCCCCCCCCTCCCTTCTAGTGCTAAGTGTTTCTCTGCTTCAATATTGGCCAGCGGTTTTGTTAATTCTGATCCTCCACACATGCAGTATTTCGAGTTTTTCCTACGATTCTAAAATGTCAGCTGCGATCTAATATAACAAGAAAACATAGACTTTGGTCGAGTTGAACGTGACTATGCAAGTTGAAGAAAACCGCAGCATCGGTATTGTAATGCCTTGAACAATTCGGGTTCTTACAGGTAACGTTCTTTTCTTATTATTATAGGGCAAAGGTAGCCGCGATAGCTCAGTGGTTGGAGAACTGGCCTACTAAGAACAAGAGGTCGGGTTCGATCCTGATCGACAGCTTCCGGGTTCAACCAGCCATAAATGGGTACCGGATTTTTTTTTCTGGGAAAGTAAAGCGGCACGGGCGTAATATCGACCACATTACCCCTAAAAATCATATGCTGAAAGTCTATAAAAATTATGGTCACTAATAACATATTCCCTATACGCCACTTCGCGTGATGGGGCTCTTTACATTTTTGTATTATTTTTATTGAAGATTAAAATATATCAAATAAAGTTAAAGATAAAACATTCCCTAAACGTCTCTTAAGCCTATGAAGAATGTGGTGTCCATAACCGTATTTTTCCACGACCCATACACGTTTTTAGGCGATGTGGTTGGTATGCATAATGCCAGGCCGTCTTTACTTCCAGAAAAATAAATGGTACTCACTTGAGATGCTGGGTGAACCACGAAGCTCTGTCGATTAGAAATAAAATCCGCTACTTCTGGGAACTGAAAAGGACTCTCCTGATTATGAAGCGAGCACAGACACCACTCAGCCATCCATCCCAGGCTCCAGATATAAAATAGCATTACACTATTGTTGGGAAGGGGAGAGTGATGCCTCTACAACTAGTTCATATTAATGAGGTAAACTAGTTGACACATTGACCTACTTAGAGACCACGTTGGCGGGGAACTGAATTTCCATTTACCAGAGTTAGTATAAGTCAGTGAATCTACTAACCTCAGGAATACGTGAAATATAAACTAAAAACACTCGATATATCCTCGTGCTAAGAGGGGTCACGACGCCAACATTTGGGACAGAGCCAAAAAGGGGGGAGCGAGGATACTTTAGGTCTTGGTTTTAGTGTAGACGAGTCTATATATTCGAAGAAAAGAGGTAGTTGGTTCAACCATTCTATCATAATTGTCAAGTACCGTACATCCATGCTCGCTCAGTGGTTAGTGAACTCACCTACAAATGACAAGAGGTCGGGTCCAATCCTAATCGACGGCTTCCAGGTTCACCCAGCCTTAAATGGGTATCGGATTTTTTCTGGGAAAGTAAAGCGGCACGGGCGTAATACCGACCACATTACCCCCAAAATTCATATGCCGAAAATATATAAAAATTATGGTCACTAACACCATATTCACTATACGTCACTTGGTGTGACGGGGGCTCTTTACTTTACAGTACATTCTGGCGTGGGTGAACCCGTACTCTTCTAACATTGCTAAGCACACTACCACACCAACATCAACTTCCCACACATTAATGGCTAAACCCAAAATTTCATATCTACATCCATCATCTCATGGCTAGACCCATTAATTTGTATCTACCGTCAATCATCCCTTAACTACAACCACTATTTTGTATCTACCGTCAATCATCCCTTAACTACAACCACTATTTTGTATCTACCGTCAATCATCCCATAACTACAACCACTATTTTGTATCTACCGTCAATCATCCCATAACTACAACCACTATTTTGTATCTACGTCAATCATCCCATAACTACAACCACTATTTTGTATCTACGTCAATCATCCCATAACTACAACCACTATTTTGTATCTACCGTCAATCATCCCATAACTACAACCACTATTTTGTATCTACGTCAATCATCCCATAACTACAACCACTATTTTGTATCTACCGTCAATCATCCCATAACTACAACCACTATTTTGTATCTACCGTCAATCATCCCATAACTACAACCACTATTTTGTATCTACGTCAATCATCCCATAACTACAACCACTATTTTGTATCTACGTCAATCATCCCATAACTACAACCACTATTTTGTATCTACCGTCAATCATCCCATAACTACAACCACTATTTTGTATCTACGTCAATCATCCCATAACTACAACCACTATTTTGTATCTACCGTCAATCATCCCATAACTACAACCACTATTTTGTATCTACGTCAATCATCCCATAACTACAACCACTATTTTGTATCTACCGTCAATCATCCCATAACTACAATCACTATTTTGTATCTACGTCAATCATCCCATAACTATAACCACTATTTTGTATCTACCGTCAATCATCCCATAACTACAACCACTATTTTGTATCTACCGTTAATCATCCCATAACTACAACCACTATTTTGTATCTTCCGTCAATCATCCCATAACTACAACCACTATTTTGTATCTACGTCAATCATCCCATAACTACACCCACTATTTTGTATCTACGTCAATCATCCCATACCAACACCCACTATTTTGTATCTACGTCAATCATCCCATAACAACACCCACTATTTTGTATCTACGTCAATCGTCCCATATCTACAACCACTATTTTGTATCTACGTCAATCATCCCATAACTACAATCACTATTTTGTATCTACGTCAATCATCCCATAACTACAACCACTATTTTGTATCTACGTCAATCATCCCATAACTACAACCACTATTTTGTATCTACGTCAATCATCCTATAATTACAACCACTATTTTGTATCTACGTCAATCATCCTATAATTACAACCACTATTTTGTATCTACGTCAATCATCCTATAACTACAACCACTATTTTGTATCTACGTCAATCATCCCATAACTACAATCACTATTTTGTATCTACGTCAATCATCCCATAACTACAACCACTATTTTGTATCTACGTCAATCATCCTATAACTACAACCACTATTTTGTATCTACGTCAATCATCCTATAACTACAACCACTATTTTGTATCTACCGTCAATCATCCTATAACTACAACCACTATTTTGTATCTACCGTCAATCATCCTATAACTACAACCATTATTTTGTATCTACCGTCAATCATCCTATAACTACAACCACTATTTTGTATCTACCGTCAATCATCCTATAACTACAACCACTATTTTGTATCTACCGTCAATCATCCCTTAACTACAACCACTATTTTGTATCTACCGTCAATCAGCCCATAACTACACCCACTATTTTGGTATATACGACCTTTTTTATGACTGACTACGCTCAATGTATCACACCTACATCCATCATCTCATGGCTACACTCAACATTTCACATCTACATCCACCATCTCATGGCTAAATCCAATATTTGTATATCTGCATCCATCATATAATGGCTACACCCAGTAATTGTGTATCTACATCCATCATCTCATGGCTAAATCCAATATTTGTATATCTGCATCCATCATATAATGACTACACCCGGTAATTTTGTATCTGCATCCATCATCTCATGGCTACACTCTATTGTTGTGTTTTACATCCATTATCTAATGGCTACATCCAACATTTCACATATTTACCCACCATTTAATGGCTACACCAAATATTTGTGTATCTACATCAATCATCTAATGGCTACACCCAGTAATTTTGTATCTGCATCCATCATCTCATGGCTACACTCTATTGTTGTGTTTTACATCCATTATCTAATGGCTACATCCAACATTTCACATATGTACCCACCATTTAATGGCTACACCAAATATTTGTGTATCTACATCAATAATCTAATGGCTACAACCACAATTTTACATCTACATCCATCATCGCATGGCTACACCCAATATTTGTGTATCTGCATCCATCATCTAATGAATACACCCAATAATTGTATATCTACATCCATCATCTCATGGCTACACCAATTTTTCTGTATCTACATCCATCATCTCATGGCTACACCCAATTTTTCTGTATCTACATCCATCATCTCATGGCTACACCCAATTTTTCTGTATCTACTTCCATCATCTCATGGCTACACCCAATTTTTCTGTATCTACATCCATCATCTCATGACTAAACACTAAATCATTTGCCCCGTATTTACAACTTTTAACGGCTCAGTTTTTATACAAAGCACCTTCGTCACATCGACACCAGTTATTTCTTTTCTACATCTACATATTATATATTCTACATTTACATTTCATTTCTACATTTATATTTCATTTCTACATCTACATAGTATATATTATGTATTCTACATTTCATTTCTACATTTATATTTCATTTCTACATTTACATTTCATTTCTACATTTATATTTCATTTCTACATTTATATTTCATTTCTACATTTATATTTCATTTCTACATTTAGATTTCATTTCTACATTTAGATTTTTCATTTCTACATTTAGATTTTTCATTTCTACATTTATATTTCATTTCTACATTTACATTTCATTTCTACATTTACATTTCATTTCTTCATTTATATTTCATTTTAAATGTTCCATTTTATATTTCATCTCAATATTTCACTTCTGCATTCCTTTATATCTTACTACATTCACGACTTACTGTATAATGTATTCCTTTGTCTGTAGATTAGACAGGGGCAGAATAAGAAGATGGTTTTATGACATTAAAGGTACTCTGGCTAGACAGAGAGTTCTTGACGGGTAGTGGTGAGATCAACTTTCTGACAAAGACTAGCAATTAGATGATGACTTCCAATCCGATATGCATTACTTCGTATACTTATTATATACATTCGTACCTACACATTTCTCATCACACCAACATAATATCTATACGCATATATACACATAAATCCCACGCATTTCTATGCACATACCCCACTTATTTCTACACATAAATCCCACAAATGTCTATGCACATACCCCAACCATTTCTACACATAAATCCCACGCATTTCTATGCACATACCCCACTCATTTCTGCACATAAATCCTACGCATTTCCATGCACATATCCCACTCATTTCTGCACATAAATCCCACACATTTCTATGCACATAACCCACTCATTTCTGCACATAAATCCCACACATTTCTATGCATATACCCCACTCATTTCTGCACATAAATCCCACACATTTCTATGCACATGCCCCACTCATTTCTGCACATAAATCACACACATTTCTATGCACATATCCCACTCATTTCTGCACATAAATGCTACACATTTCTATGCACATATTCCACTCATTTCTGCACATAAATCCCACACATTTCTATGCACATATCCCACTCATTTCTGCACATTAATCCCACACATTTCTATGCATATACCCCACTCATTTCTGCACATAAATCCCAAACATTTCTATGCACATATCCCACTAATTTCTGCACATAAATCCCACACATTTCTATGCACATATCCCACTCATTTCCGCATATAAATCCCACACATTTCTATGCACATATC
This sequence comes from Megaustenia siamemsis, assembly GCA_032433765.1. NCBI lineage: Eukaryota > Metazoa > Mollusca > Gastropoda > Stylommatophora > Ariophantidae > Megaustenia > Megaustenia siamemsis. The sequence continues at coordinate 55,930,790 of JAVIAB010000106.1, forward strand.
CTACTCATTTCTGCACATAAATCCCACACTTTTCTATGCACATACCCCACTCATTTCTGCACATAAATCCCACACATTTCTATGCACATATCCCACTTATTTCTGCACATAAATCCCACACATTTCTATGCACATATCCCACTCATTTCTGCACATAAATCCCACACTTTTCTATGCACATACCCCACTCATTTCTGCATATAAATCCCACAAATTTCTATGCATATACCCCAACCATTTCTACATATAAATACCATGCATTTCTATGCATATACCCCAACCATTTCTACATATAAATACCACGCATTTCTATGCATATGCCCCAACCATTTCTACACATAAATACCACGCATTTCTTTGCATATGCCTCAACCATTTCTACACATAAATACCACGCATTTCTTTGCATATACCCCAACCATTTCTACACATAAATACCACGCATGTCTATGCATATACCCCAATCATTTCTACACATAAATACCACGAATTTCTATGCACATACCCCAATCATTTCTATACATAAATCCCACAAATTTCTATGCACATACCCCAACCATTTCTACATATAAATACCACGCATTTCTATGCATATGCCCCAACCAATTCTACACATAAATACCACGCATTTCTATGCATATACCCCAACCATTTCTACACATAAATACCACGAATTTCTATGCACATACCCCAATCATTTCTACACATAAATCCTACGCATTTCTATGTACATGCCCCACTCATTTCTGCACATATATCCCCGCATTTCTGTGGAAAAATTCAATTCTACGAACACGATTTTCTCTGCGCACAGAAGGCAACACTTACTATTCCATTTAACTGCGCATTTATTTTTTATAATGAAATGTTTGTGGCTTCCTCTTTTGAAGCTACATATCCTGCACATTTATTAAATTAGCACTCGGAAACCGAAAACATGCGAAAGAGTCCCTATCAAATTGGTGCTGAAGACGACAAGGTGCTTAATGCAATGCACGTTAACTCGCCATGCAAAAGCAATAAACTTTCACCACAGACATTCACTTGTTGCCGTAGCCAACATATGTGGTTGGGAATGGTTTTTTCTGAAGACGATGGAGCAAAAGAGGATAATCCATTTCAATTGTTGCCTCTATGAAGTAAATTAACGACACAGCGCAACTACGCCTTAATGTGCTTTTAAAGATTGACGATGAAGGGGAGTATAGTATCAGTATTAGAAGAATTGTTGCTTCTGTTCTTAACAAAGCTGTTCATTTCAACGCTGTTCATTTCAAAGCTGTTCCTATCAACGCTGTTCCTAACAACGTTGTTCATATCAAAGCTGTTCCTAACAAAGTTGTTCATATCAAAGCTGTCCCTAACAACGTTGTTCATATCAACGCTGTTCATATCAAAGCTGTTCCTAACAACGCTGTTCATATCAAAGCTGTTCCTAACAACGCTGTTCATATCAAAGCTGTTCATATCAAAGCTGTTCCTAACAACGTTGTTCATATCAAAGCTGTTCCAAACAACGCTGTTCATATTAACTCTGTTCATATCAACGCTGTTCCTAACAACGTTGTTCATATCAAAGCTGTTCCTAACAACGCTGTTCATTTCCATACAAGACATTGACAGCCATTGAAAGACAAGTGTAAAGTCAGGTTCATACGAAATGACATGCGTAAGAAATATTGCAAATAAGTGACAGAAATTAACTGGATTTTTGACAAAGGAAACTAAGAAAACCCATAAAGACAATGTATGTATGGCAGTGGTTTCTAAAGTATTCGCCTCATTCCCAGGGGCGCCGCCGAACTTTGGGCAAGGGCGCCGCACCAAGGATATTGTCTGCCTACTCTGTGGTTAGAAATCATGAACTGATAACATTCAAATAGACTTACCTTTTTAAGTACGTAAACTAGTTTCTCTGTCTATTTATCTATTGACCTTTCGAGCCGTAGCCGGCCCATAGGGCGTAGACCACGATACTCCTTCTCTTATCTAATTTTTTTTTTATTCTAGCAGTTTTCAATTATTTTAAAGATATTTTATCAAATCTCGACATTTGTCTCTGTTCTGTGCAAGCAACTCTATCTCACTGAGGGTGCCGATTCCTGCTGCTCTTGCCTCTCTCATCAATGTTCTTCTCAGTGTCTCTCTCGGTCTTCCTCTTTTCGTCTTACCTGTTGTTTCCCTCATGAGGGCTTGCTTTGCTATTCGATTATTATCTCTTCTCTTCACATGTCCAACATATGACCATCGTCTTTTCTTGATTACTGAAGATATTAGTTCTTCTAAAGATCAGGATCATTTTAATTCTGTCGTCATTATCATCTGACACATCTTAACAGTGAATCTATTCAACTTATATGATCTAAATACCACAAGGGTGCCGCTGGTATGTGATCAGAAGAGAAAGGGAACTGCAGGCGTGAGAAGTTTGGGAATCACTGATGTATATGATCATATCGAACTGTATGAAAGGTTACAACATCTGTTAAAAAAAAAAAGATACGAAACAGGATGCATCTTTAGCATACTTCATGAAAATATCATACTACGAGGCAAAATGGAGCATATAGGAACACGTGATTAGCCGAAATCGCTGAATTAAATAAAAAAAGAAACTATCTTTACGACACATAGTACCATTGCTGGTGTATGTCGGGGGGCAACGATAGAACAAGAGGGACTTGGTCAAGCAGAGGCCACGACGCGTGCGACTCAGGATTTTTATTTCACCCCCGATAGAAAAAATCATTTCTGTCTACCGCGGGCTTCGAACACCGACGTCAGCTTTTCAGCCAGCGGAACAGTGGTTTTAGCCGCACAGCCACGCGCACCTCAATCGCCTAATGAGTTCATTAAATAATTTGAAAATGAAATTCAAGCTACCCAACTAGTGATTTCTGCAGCGCTAAACGTACCTTATCTAGTTATTGTCTAAACTGAAAAGAGTTACAGCAGGAACAGGTGATCACTTGTTTGTGATTTCAAACATTTGTTTTTAATTTATAATCTTGAAAATTGTTCCAGCATTAATGGATGTAGATGTACTGAGCTTAGTAGATGCCACACATTCTAAAAACTAGACATTTTTATGGCAGTGTTTTCAATGTGTGACACCTCTCGTAAAACGTAGAATTTCTAGTTCATCATCATCAAGTACCGGGCCTAGTGGCGTAGGTGATCATGTCCCTCCACAACGTTCTATCTCGGCAGCTATTTATCATTTCTATTGTTGACCTTCTGCCAAGCCATTCTCGTAAGGCTATCTGTTATTTTTTTCTCTTTGCTTCCCTCTATCTCTTCGTCCCTCAATTTTTCCAGTTGTTACAATATATTCCAGTTGTTCTCTTCTCATTACATGGCCAGAAAATGATGATTGTATCTTCCTAACATAGGAAATTAGCTCTCTTTTTGCTTTGACCTCTCTCAGAACCTCTTCATTACTCTTCTTAGCTGTCCATGGTACTCTCAATATTCTTCTGTAAAACCACATTTCTAGTTAAGTCAACGATATTTTATCAGAATAATGCTCGTATAAAAAAAACAACTAAAGATTGTCGTAGCTTGAGAGTTTCTTGTGATTAAATTCTCAACTATTAACCACAAGGCGCCGCAATAGCTCAGTAGTTAGTGAACTGGACTACAAGGGGCAAGAGGTAGGGTTCGATCCCAACCGACGGCTTCCGGATTTACCCAGGCTTTAATGGTTACCGGATTTTTTCTGGGAAAGTAAAGCGGGACGGGCTTAATACCGACCATATTACCCCAAAAATCATGTGCCGAAGGTCTGTAAAATTTATGATCACTAACACCATATTCCCTATACGCCACTTGGCGTGACTGGGGTACTTTACTTTTTTTTTTTTTATTAACCACAAAGTATTTACATTTCTAAATATAACTTTCTCTAATCAATGTTAATGTATAATAGAAGATGCATGTACATTCTATATTTGTAGGAAGACACGAATGAGCAAATCTACTTAGCATCGGTGGTAAACAATTGTGAACAATGTCTGGGATTGAAAAATGGAACTAGTATATGCTTTATTTAGAGGTCACAGAGGTGATAAATGTGTTGGATAAAGATAAGCTATGATGGTTTGAACTCATGAGGTCAATACGAAGCATGTCTCGTAGAGAACGGAACTACTTGCGACTGTAATTGTTTTCTTGATTTCTCGGGTTATGTTGGATAAGTTAGAGGTTCACATCCATCCTCGAGGTACTGTGTTACTAGATATTCTGTTTCAACAGACCCAGTCCAACTATCACCGACGATCTTCACCTTGTTAGTCAGAGTTGTGTACAGAACAAGAGAGCACATCTGTGAAGTGAAGTGGGGTCTTAATCAACTGTGGGTCGCTGTCGCTACTGTGGTGACTGTTGGTGTTGGTCACAGACACTCGTGCTGCTCATTACTCAAAAAATATCTCAGCATCCAGAAAAAATATCTCAGCATCCAAAAAAAAAAAATCTCAGCATCCAGAAAAAAATATCTCACAGAAAAAAATATCTCAGCATCAAGAAAAAAATTATCTCAGCATCCAGAAAAAAATTATCTCAGCATCAAGAAAAAAATATTTCAGCATCCAGAAAAAAATATCTCAGCATGCAGAAAAAAATTATCTCAGCATCCAGAAAAAAATATCTCAGCATCCAGAAAAAAATATTTCAGCATCCAGAAAAAAATATTTCAGCATGCAGAGAAGCAGCGGCAGATATTGAAGGGATACAACGGAGACCACGACTCCTACAGTTTTTTTTTTTATCACTATACATAAGACATTAACATGTTCGGAGTGCAATGATGATGACCCGCTAATAACTCAATAATATTTAATCTCAAAGAGACACAGTGTACAACCAGCCACTTTTCCCCCAGTAAAGCCTGATAGCCTCAAGTAATTCGAATCGTCGTTAATAAGAAGGCTTAGATGTCTATGAGATCAAGCCCGCTGCAAGACAATATCTCTCGACTTTGCAATGTGTATGTAAACTAGGTAGATCATTTCAGTAATCACCTTCCTAGTTGCAATGGCAACAGTTGTTCAGCCACTAAGCTGGTTTTTCACTTCATCGTAACGTATAGAAGTATAGATTGACAGGAGGCCATTTTTTACTACAAAATACTTAAATTACTGCGCTGCGTTTTATATTTTTTAAAAATAACTGAACAAAACTTTAAGAGATGTTCATTAAAAGCAAAAAAGTATTTTTTTTCATAACTTACAATGCAAATAACTAGATGTAATGTAGCCAAATGTAATGCAAATAACTAAGATGTAATGTAGTCACAAGCAATGCAAATAACTAAAATGTAATGTAGTCACAAGCAATGCAAATAACTAAAATGTAATGTAGTCACAAGCAATGCAAATAACTAAGATGTAATGTAGTCACAAGCAATGCAAATAACTAAGATGTAATGTAGTCACAAGCAATGCAAATAACTAAGATGTAATGATGTAGTAGTGGTAATTTCGAGCAAAAATTGAAGGAACTATTTTGCATGCCGTAAACCGCGGTAGTATTTATGTCGAAAATTAACATGTTAAAGGTCAACCTTTTAGTTCAGTCTTACGCCCAAGATTTCTCAAATTGCGAATCCACAAAGGTAGTTGCTAGCAGTCGAAATAAAATAACAAAGAAATTCTTAATGAAACCAAGCACAAACAATGCTCCTGGCACGCGAGTGAGTTTTTTTTCTCCTTCAGCGTTGAAGTCTTGTGATCATGCGAACTTATCTCTTCTGTCCTGTTTCTTGATGGAGGAGTAAATACAACATCATGACAAACAATCTTCTTCTTCTTGTCTCTTTTCACTGATACCTAAAAGGTGTCGTTGTTATATCATTTGTCGTTCTTGAGCTGCTTGAACTGACTGAATTAGTGATTTTACTTTGTTGTTACATGTCTCTGTCACTGCATCTATCCATCTTCTTCTGGGTCTTCCTCTTGGTCTTTTTCCATGCATTCTAGAGAATAACGCCCTTGTTGGTGATTGGTAAGGGTTCATTCCAGGTGGCCAGGTGGCCAAATTATTTAAGTTGTTGTTGTTCTACATATTCTTGGCAAGCTTTTGTTCCTACCATTTTTCTTATGGTCTCTTTTGGTATTCTATCTCTTCTTGTGTTGTTTGTTACTTTTCTAAAGCATCGCATCTTATATGTATTCATCATCATCATCATCATCGTGTGCCTTCTCCGCAACGAAAGTTGGCTACCATGGATCGCCATTCTACTCTGTTTCTTGCTTTGATGGTGCAGGCTGTCATAGATTCACTTGACTATCTTTTGATGTTACTCGTCCATGTTAGTCTTGGTCTGCCTCTGCCTCTTTTACCTTGTATTTTTCCTTCCAATATTACTTTTAGTAGGCTGTTGTGTCTTTTAATATGCCCCAAAAATGTCATTTGTCTTGTCTTAATTGTATTTAGTAGTTCTCTTTTTATTTTCAGTTGTTTTAAAACTTTATCGTTTGTTATCTTTTGTTTCCATCCAATTCTACCAATTCTTCTATAAATCCACATTTCAAAGGCTTCAATTTTCTATTCTGTTTTCTTGTCTAATGTCCCTGTTTCTGCACGATACAGGAATATTGAGAAGATGTAACATGTTGCCATTCTTAGTTTCAGCCCTGTTGATATTTGTTTTGTTGTTAGTATATTTGTCATGGCATTAAAATTACTTTTTGCCATACCTATTCTTTTGTTTATTTCAGTTTTGCATTTTCCATCATTGGTTATAGTATGTCCCAGGTAGTATATATTGGTCTTTCTTAAATGTGATTTAGAAATGGTCCATGTTTGACTTTCATAGCACAAAGTTGGTATGAAAATGCTATTTTATCATTTGTTGTTTAGCTGCTATAGAAATGTTTGGATGTCTAAGCAATGGTGAAAGCTGGTATGTGACAGCATTTGCTTTTTGTATTCTCATATCAATTTCTCTGTCTAGTTTTCCATGTTCTGTGAACATTGTGCCCAAATACTTGAATTCTTCTACTTGTTTTATTTCTTTATCTTTGATCTTAATGTTTAATGGGTGTTATTATTTGCTTATTCTCATAGCCTCTGTTTTTGCATATCGCGCAAGCTGTAAATCACAAATTAATCACAAATTAATCTGTTCGAAATCACACTTGAATGTCTTTTTTACTACGGGCATTTAAATTCATTTATAACTTAAATTTGACTCCCATCGACAAACGATGAAATGGTCAAATTGCCCGTACTCGCATGTTTATATGTGTGCTCTGATTTTTCCTTTGTTTATATAAAACAAGGAGTCAAACAAGGCTGTATTCTGTCGCCGGATTTATTTTCACTTTACAGCGAATATATTATGAGATCAATAGTAGACAAAACAGGAATTGAAGTCAACGGTCACAACATAAATAATTTGCGATATGCGGATGACACAGTCTTAATAGCAGAGACAGAGAACGAACTACAAGAAATGATAGACATAATAGTGGAAGAAAGCAACAAGAAAGGTCTCAGTCTGAATAGTAAAAAAACAGAAGTAATGGTTATATCGAAGAAACAATCACCACCATCATGCAGCATAAAAATAAACGAGACAAATCTGAAACAAGTGCAACGTTTCAAATACTTGGGCACAATAATAACATCAGATGGGAGATGCACCACAGAAATAAAAAGCAGAATAGCTCAGGCCAAAATAGCATTTCAGAAAATGAAAAATATCTTATGCAACAAATCTATGTCAATAAAAATGAGAAAGAGAGTTCATCGGTGCTATATAGAACCAATTCTGACCAATGGAAGCGAATCATGGACAGTAGACAAACAAATGAAAAGACGATTAGAGGCCACAGAGATGGGATTTCTCAGAAGAATGTTGAAAGTTCCCTGGACAGATAAAAAGACCAATGAGGAAGTTCTCAAAGAGGCCAACACAAAAAGGGAGCTCTTAAAAAAACATCAGAAAGAAGCAATCAACATTTTTCGGGCACATCATGAGAAGAGGAAAATTGGAATACTTGATTACAACTGGCAAAATAAAAGGAAAGAGAGATCGCGGACGACAAAGAGAGAAAATACTGGATAGCTTGGTGTCATGGCATGGAAAACATTCAACAACAGAACTGATACAATGCACTGTAGATAGAAGATTGTGGAGGGACATGATCGCCTACGCCAACCGGCAGGGTACATGATGATGATTTTTCCTCCGGGACTTGCGCCGTGGCTGACAGTCTAAATCTTGGTTTGACGTAACAGTTTTCTTTCTCCTAGGGTGGATGCAGACTAGGGCTTTGGGGCCACCATTCCCATCGTTTCGGTGTTCTCCCATAATGACGGAAGCAATCAGAATACTAAGATGTCATGTGATCAGGTTAAATTGTTGCACGTTATTGGGGGCCTCGGTGGCCTAGTTGAGGAGACCACCCGACTGGGCAACCAACGTTCGAACAACCCGTGTTCGATTCCCGCTGGACACAGTGTGAATTGTACTCGCCGTTGGAAAAAAAAATACCCCCGCGGTCGACCCAGCCGCTGGCAGAAATGGGTACCAGGAAGGTGATGAATGCCGCTGTGCATTGTGAGTTGGATGCTTGAAGCGTCACTATCCAGAAGTCTCCGAAAACTTCCGGATAGACGGCCGAGCACATATGGGTGAAAACTCGCGTGCTAAGACGGTGATTCAAGTCTCGTACTTTACCTTTACATTATTTGACTATGAGCAATATATGTGGAAATCGACAGCGCGTAGCGACAGAGCTGAAAGATGCTGGACAATGTCACATTGGGACATAGTAGTAGGTCATCGGAGAAACCGACTCATACGGCGAAATACTGCAAGCAGGAGTTTGTGGTAATACATTATATAGGAAACGTCAACAGGCACGGTTCATGATGATTATTCGCTGACAACTATTTTCAACTAAAACACTGCCTCTCAAACATGAGCATGGGAATTACATGTTATCGTTCGTATCATATAGGGTTGGTCATTCGATCCCACATTTCCTGAGACATGCAGTTCCTGGAAGATACCCGCAGCCTTACATGAAATTCGAGCGTAAAATTTTTTAATTTAAGACGAGCATATTACCCTTCGAGTGACGTCTTTTACCAAACGGCAGGTATTCAAAATATGTAGGAAATTTTACCTCACTCTGAGTGGACACGTGTAACAATTCAAGTACAATTTGTCGTAACATAACAGCTAATAAGTTATCAATTATTACCCTATTCCTACACTTCAAAACAATAATAATTCAATCTCATGTACAGTAAGTAAGGCACGATAAAGGAACAACTTGATACTATTTTAAAGAAAACACCGCATGAGAAAGATACTGCTGTTGTTACCACTCGACAGATTAAAGACATGAAGGTTTAATGAAGTGGTGGGGTGTAAAGGTTTAATGAAGTGGTGGGGTGTGAAGGTTTAATGAAGTTGTAGGATGAGAAGGTTTAATGAAGTGGTGCGGTGTGAAGGTTTAATGAAGTGATGGGGTGAGAAGGTTTAATGAAGTAGTAGGATGAGAAGGTTTAATGAAGTGGTGGGATGAGAAGGTTTAATGAAGTGGTGGGGTGAGAAGGTTTAATGAAGTGATGGGGTGAGAAGGTTTAATGAAGTAGTAGGATGAGAAGGTTTAATGAAGTGGTGGGATGAGAAGGTTTAATGAAGTGGTGGGGTGAGAAGGTTTAATGAAGTGGTAGGATGAGAAGGTTTAATGAAGTGGTGGGGTGAGAAAGTTAAATGAAGTTGTGGGGTGAGAAGGTTTAATGAAGTGGTGGGGTGAGAAGGTTTAATGAAGTGGTGGGGTGAGAAGGTTTAATGAAGTGGTGGGGTGAGAAGGTTTAATGAAGTGGTGGGGTGAGAAGGTTTAATGAAGTGGTGGGGTGAGAAGGTTTAATGAAGTGGTGGGGTGAGAAGGTTTAATGAAGTGGTGGGGTGAGAAGAAGGTTTAATGAAGTGGTGGGGTGAGAAGAAGGTTTAATAAAGTGGTTGTGTGGGAAGATTTAATAAAGTGGTGGGGTTAGAAGGTTTAATAAAGTGGTTGGGTGAGAAGAAGATTTAATAAAGTGGTGGGGTCGTAAGGTTTAATGAAGTGGTGGGGTGAGAAGAATGTTTAATAAGGTAGTGGAGTGAGAAGGTTTAATGAAGTGGTGGGGTGAGAGAGTTTAATAAATTGGTGAGTGGGAAGGTTTAATAAAGTGGTGGGGTGAGATGGTTTAATGAAGTGGTGGAGTGAAAAGGTTTAATAAAATGGTGGGTGGGAAGGTTTAATAAAGTGGTGGGGTGAAAAGGTTTAATAAAGTGGTGGGGTGAAAAGGTTAATAAAATGGTGGGTGGGAAGGTTTAATAAAGTGGTGGGGTGAGAAGGTTTAATAAAGTGGTGGGGTGAGAAGAATGTTTAATAAAGTGGTGAGGTGAGAAGAAGGTTTAATAAAGTGGTGAGGTGAGAAGAAGGTTTAATAAAGTGGTGGGATGAGAAGAAGGTTTAATAAAGTGGTGGGGTGAGAAGGTTTAATAAAGTGGTGGGGTGAGAAGAAGGTTTAATAAAGTGGTGAGGTGAGAAGAAGGTTTAATAAAGTGGTGAGGTGAGAAGAAGGTTTAATAAAGTGGTGTGATGAGAAGAAGGTTTAATAAAGTGGTGGGGTGAGAAGAAGGTTTAATAAAGTGGTGAGGTGAGAAGAAGGTTTAATAAAGTGGTGGGGTGAGAAGAAGGTTTAATAAAGTGGTGGGGTGAGAAGAAGGTTTAATAAAGTGGTGGGGTGAGAAGAGGGTTTAATAAAGTGGTGGGATGAGAAGAAGGTTTAATAAAGTGGTGGGGTGAGAAGAAGGTTTAATAATGTGGTGAGGTGAGAAGAAGGTTTAATAAAGTGGTGAGGTGAGAAGAAGGTTTAATAAAGTGGTGAGGTGAGAAGAAGTTTTAATAAAGTGGTGAGGTGAAAAGAAGGTTTAATAAAGTGGTGAGGTGAGAAGAAGGTTTAATAAAGTGGTGAGGTGAGAAGAAGGTTTAATAAAGTGGTGAGGTGAGAAGAAGGTTTAATAAAGTGGTGAGGTGAGAAGAAGGTTTAATAAAGTGGTGAGGTGAGAAGAAGGTTTAATAAAGTGGTGAGGTGAGAAGAAGGTTTAATAAAGTGGTGAGGTGAGAAGAAGGTTTAATAAAGTGGTGAGGTGAGAAGAAGGTTTAATAAAGTGGTGAGGTGAGAAGAAGGTTTAATAAAGTGGTGAGGTGAGAAGAAGGTTTAATAAAGTGGTTGGGTGAGAAGAAGGTTTAATAAAGTGGTGAGGTGAGAAGAAGGTTTAATAAAGTGGTTGGGTGAGAAGAAGGTTTAATAAAGTGGTTGGGTGAGAAGAAGGTTTAATAAAGTGGTTGGGTGAGAAGAAGGTTTAATAAAGGTGTGGGTTGAGAAGAAGTTTTAATAAAGTGGTGGGGTAAGAAGGTTTAATATATTGATGGGGTGAAAAGGTTTAATAAAGTGATGGGGTGTGACGGTTTAATAAAGTGGTGGGGTGAGAATGTTCAATGAAGTGGTGGGAATAGTTAGTGAAGGAGAAGGTATAATGAGGAGAAAACGTGGGGAGAGATATAGAGAACGAACAGGTTAATTTATATATGAGGAATGGAAAGAAAAAGAAAATATCATGAGGAAGGGGGGGGATAGAGAGTGGTAGAATAGGTATAATAATATAGTGGCAAAAGATAGGATACAACAAGATGCACGGATCAAAGAAGTGTCAATTAGTGGTAGTTGAAATAGAATAATTGAAAAGTGTCAGTAAAATGTTAGCTGAAACTGAGTAATTGAACTTGTCAGTAAGATGGTAGCTGAAATAGAGTAATTGAAAAGTGTCAGTAAGATGGTAGCCGAAATAGAGTAATCGAAAAGTGTCAGCAAGATGGTAGCTGAAATAGAGTAATTGAAAAGTGTCAGTAAGATGGTAGCTGAAATACAGTAATTGAAAAGTGTGTTAGATGGTAGCTGAAATTGAGTAATTGAAAAGTGTCAGTAAGATGGTAGCTGAAATAGAATAATTGAAAAGTGTCAGTTAGATGGTAGCTGAAATAGAGTAATTGAAAAGTGTCAGTTAGATGTTAGTTAAAATTGAGTAATTGAAAAATTTCTGTAAAATGGTAGATGAAATAGAATAATTGAAAAGTGTCAGTAAGATGGTAGCTGGAATAGAATAATTGAAAAGTGTCAGTAAGATGGTAGCTGGAATAGAGTAATTGAAAAGTGTCAGTAAGATGGTAGCTGGAATAGAATAATTGAAAAGTGTCAGTTAGATGGTAGCTGAAATAGAACAATTGATAATTGAAAAGTGTCAGTTAGATGGTAGCTGAAATAGAGTAATTTGAAAGTGTCAGTTAGATGGTAGCTGAAATAGAATAATTGAAAAGTGTCAGTTAGATGGTAGCTGAAATAGAGTAATTGAAAAGCGTCAGTAGGATGGTATATGAAATAGAGTAATTGAAAAGATGCAGTAAAGTGGTAGAAATAGAAAATGACAGGCGATACACTAAGGTGGTTGAAATAGAGAGTAATAGAGAATATACAATAAGATGATAGAAACAGTGATAGAAAAAATACAATTAGGAGGTGGAAATAGAAAGTAATAGAGAATAACAGAAATGGATGGTGAAAAGAGAAAGTAAATAGAGAATTACACAATTAGGTGGTGAAAATAGAGAGAAGATACTATAAGGTGGTGTAAAAAAAATAATAGAAATAAGGTGGTGGAAATACAGAGTGTTAAGAAAGGTATAAGAAGACTGTATAGGAATATTTGATGGCAGAGAAGTTAAAATAATTTTTCTGGAAAAAAAGAGAGTGATAGAGAAGGAAAAATACATCTGTTTAATTAAAGATACAGAAGATACACACTGTGGAGGAAATTGAATGAAAGAGGGGTCACAATAAATAAAATAACATAAAACATTAATTAAACGTAAGAACGTATGTAGAAAATAGTGCTACTGACTACTTTTCCGATAACCACCGGCATATTAGTAGAGGGTGGTACGTAGTATCGCTTAATTCATTCCCAAAACAATAATCACAGGTACCAATTTTAAGAGGCTGGGTAACTTCTGAAGTCGTGTCTGTTTGAAGAAGAAACACACCTCACTGTATCTGGGAGTTATACCTAGACCCTTCTAGTCATTAACCTGTCGCTATTTCAAATATACACTGGGGTGATGAAAATAGATTAAATAGTGAAGATACAAAACATCTGATAAAAGAGTTAACAGAAAATGCAATCAGGCGGTGAAAAGCTGATATTTTTTTTTTTTATGTATCACAGAATAATCTCAATGTGGAATTACACTTTAATTTAAAAGCCACTTTCATTGTAGAGCTATGATTTGTATATTATCTTGCAATAGAACATGCTAGAGAATATTTTATATATAATATTTAAATCTTTATATCGGGACCAACATTCCTGCCAATTCGCAAACGGACTTTGTCAAGATAAAACGAAATTCAATTTTAGATATATTTCCATGTGGTACGCGCAGAATTTCATCTGTGTTCTGATTTATGTGTTGATAAGTTTTAATTAATATCAACAACTATACAGATGTTCCAAGTTGATATTAAATTCTTCGCAATGTGCAAATTAACGAAGGGATTTTTTTTCAATCAGGACGTTTTGGAAAGGTTGCAGTTGACTTTGAGAATCGAATTTTTGTTTTTGATTTTCGTTTTATAAATATCGTATAAACATAATACCACTACAGGGCATCTCACTCGCTATCGATACCAGCATTTCTTTAATTGGTTTGATAACTGAATACTCTCTCTTCCAGAGTAAACCAATACATTTCCCAGCTATCCTGTGTGAACTCACATGTACTGTACGCTAACATTCACGAACATCAATCGTATTGTGTAATCACCCTCAGCCATGTGACAGATCAGCAGAGAGGTGTGTCAGGCAGGAGTGTAACAACGATTAAGCGACAGGCGCACGTGTGCGCACACACGCACATCAGATACACACACACGAGACACATTTCCTTTCATTTCTCACACAACGAACGTTTCCTGCTCAAATGTAGTTGCAGTATCTTCATTGCTGTTAGAATTATTGAGGAAATGCCTGGTTTGGTAAAGAGAAGCTCTCTATAACATTAAACAATACAACCTAACAAATAGAGTATTCTATTTACATATGTATGTGAGCATATCTTTAGGGATCAGTTGTTTTTGGCGATAATCTCCTTTAATGGGGGTGGGTTAAGTTCATGTACATTTTATTTTAGGAAATAAAAAAATAAAAAACCATCAGATGACTTAACCAAAAAAATACACATAATTCCGAAGTACAGGGTGGGATGAGTTCATGTACTTTTTATTTTAGAAAATAAAAAAAAACACTCAAATTACCTAACCAACAAAATACATATAATTCCGAAGTAAGTTTTATATTTATTTTTTACTGCATATGATAGAACGGGCAAATAATTACAAGCAAGCATTGCTCTTAAAATCATAAACTCATTTACATATATACTCGTAAAAGTAAAGCAATTTCAAGTTCTGTAAAAGAGTGGGTTATTTTAAAACCTATAGCTAAATCATGCCAAAGCAAGAATGTGAATTATATAAGGAAAATTAGTTAAATAGATATAAGCTGGTTGGCATGACAGAAACATGAGATGGCGAAATAAGGAAAAAAGAAATAGAGATTAGATTTGTTTGAGGCATAATTGGAGCGAGAAGTGTAACATTATGTGATCGTGGCATGAGTAAATTATAACTTTAAAACATAATTCAACAACTATTTTTAGACATTTGGCACATTAAAAACTGAACACGTTTCCGGTTTTAATATGACGAAGTTTCGCGATACCGTTGCTGACGTCATATTATTCTTCCATTTCTGTCTTTCTAATTACTTCTTCATCGTTGAAGTCTTGTGATAATGCGAGTTTTCGTCTTGTATCATGATGGAGGGGTAAGAACATGATCGATACTGGTATATATATCTGTGTTATAATTTGTGCCTGTAAACCTGCGCCGTGGCTGACACACTCCGTCTTCGGCAGACTTACACTTAGTTTGACGGAGTTTTTCTTCATCAAGGCTATATGCCGGCCCAAATTGTTGGGCCCACCTTGTTGATTCTGTCTGTATGTTCTCCCATAACCTGTCCTTCTCTCGATGGTAACTGCTTGTCAGTAATATGGTGGGTAGGCGGCAGGAACCATTGAGGGCTATGTATGAAAAGTGTTCCTTGTTGCAGTTTCCTCATATTCCAAGTCCAGCTTGTTGAGGGAGCTACTGAGTTGGGTGCTCTGTGCACACCGTGAGCTGTGTGTTTCATCCGTTTTGATCCCGTTTCGATATTCCAATTGTTTACGATGAATGATGATATCGTATGGCAGGGAACAGTTGGCTGTGTTCACTTTCTGTGTGGTTTCGCCTTATGTCTTTTGGTGTGTGCTGAGACTGAGATGATGGGGACTATAGCTACCTTTTTTGTTTGGGAAATGAGTTAGTAATTCGGATGATTCCACTGGCACGGGCGGTTGAGCAATTATGGATTTTGATTCGTTTGCAGTGATACCGGGCCTTCCATAACCATAACCATGAAACCGCGAATGAATTTAATACAGTTGTAGTGATGAACTGCGAGTATTTGAATATCTAGCAAAGCTAAGGTATACTTTGATAAGTAGCGAACACTGTGGAAGGTTGTCAGGAGAGCCTGTCCGAATATTAATAATGTAATTTTGTACAGTTTAATATTCTTCTTCTGCGATCATGGCTCATTCAGACTAGGGTTCCGGACTCTCTTATAAAGGCTGCTGTCTCTTTCACTGATTCGGTTGTCCCGTAGAGTTTCTCTTTTTAAGGTGGTTGAAGTGAGCCATATTGACCTCCTCAGGGCTGTGTACTGGGGGCAATCCGTACATTTTAATATGATAAAGGAAACATAGAAACAAACAGGTACCGTTTTTCTGGAAAAGAAAACGATATTGGATATAATATTTGCCATAGAATATTGACCATGGAATTTTGACCATAGAATATTGACCATGGAATATTGACCATGGAATATTGACCATGGAATATTGACCATGGAATATTGACCATGAAATATTGACCATAGAATATTGACCATAGAATACTGACCATGGAATATTGACCATAGAATATTGACCATAGAATATTGACCATAGAATATTGACCATAGAATACTGACCATGGAATATTGACCATGGAATATTGACCATAGAATATTGACCATAGAATATTGACCATAGAATATTGACCATGGAATATTGACCATAGAATATTGACAATTGAATATTGACCATAGAATATTTACCATAGAATATTGACCATAGAATATTGACCATGAAATATTGACCATGGAATATTGACCATGGAATATTGACCATTTAATATTGACCATGGAATATTGACCATGGAATATTTACCATGGAATATTGACCATAGAATATTGACCATAGAATATTGACCATGGCATATTGACCATGGAATATTGACCATATAATATTTACCATATAATATTGACCATAGAATATTAACCATGGAATATTGACCATGGAATATTGACCATAGAATATTGACCATATAATATTTACCATATAATATTGACCATATAATATTGACCATGGAATATTGACCATAGAATATTGACCATATCTAATTGACTATAGAATATAGAAAATAAAAATGAAATGTGCCGAAGATTTCTTCTCGGGTACAAAGAAAGGACACTAACTATGCACCATACGTCATCACGTTGCGTGACGAAACTCGCTCGCTCCATTTCTTCCTTCATTCCTTCTCTTTCCGTTATTTCATTTCTTTCCTTCTTTCTTTTTTCCCTTCCTTTTCTCTTTGTTTGCTTTCTTTCTGTCTCTCTCGTATATGTATGTATATATCTTCGTGTATAGTAGTACAAATAGAAAGATTATCGTAATCATCATTTAGCATTGTAACCTGTTACCATAGATGACTATATTTCTCCAAAACTTCTTATCTCTAAAGCTGTTTAAAAATTCTGTTGTTAACCTCCAACCAAATCATTCTATTAAACCCCGTTGCACCTCTTTTATTCTTTATACACTCGTTTTCTTCAGAGACAAGAGTACAGGTATACAGTATCTGGGGAAAGGGAGGGAGAAACAAGGATCAGAGAGGTAAATAGATCTATTTAGGTGGCAGAACGTGCTGCTTTACTTTGGTCAACCAGAGGATGTGATATTAGGGAAGACATCTGATAAACGGTAGATATATTCCCTGGCCACTTTATATACATTCCGGCGGCGTTGTTGACACATGTTCAACAGATAGCCAGTGAAAAATGGACAGGCTAAACGGATAGCCAGTGAAAAATAGTCAGCAGGGCTGGCATAGGATTAAATGAAAAGGGGGCATCTTGCTATATTAATAGAAGCAGGATATTTCAAATAAGGTAAATGTCTATACGAGCAGATAAACACGTGTGTGTATAGATACATGTAGAAGGAGAAACGGATGAGCACAAGTATTGAGGTTGTCAGTGACTAACGAGTAGACAAGAGCAGAGACATGGGTGTTGAGATAAGTGGTAAAAAAAAGACAGATCACCTCAAAAAGGTACGTATATTTTGGGAGACTCGGTGGCCTAGTTAAGAAAACCACCCGACTGGGCTACCGACGTTCGGACAACCCGTGTTCGATTCCCGCTGGAAGCAGTGTGAGTTGTACTCGTGGTTGGGAAAAAAAAAATACACCCGCGGTCGACCCAGCCGCTGGCAGAAATGGATACCAGGGTAGTACGCTGGGAAGGTGAGGAATGCCACCTCGCATCGTGAGTTTCGATGCTTGAAGCGACACTATCCAGAAGTCTCAGAACATTTCTGGATAGGCGGCCGAGCACAAATGGGTGAAAACCCGCGTGCTAAGACGCCGGTTCAAGTCTCGTACTTGACCTTGACATTACGTGTATTTTAGAGATCTGGCCAACATATACAAACAAAGACTAAAAAAACGATACTGTTAAAATATAACTGAAAAAATAACATAGGCAGTGAAATAAACAGATAAAATATAAATGTTCAGACCAGACAAAACAAGCAAGCAGACAGGTAATACTAGAAAGGCCACATGAAGAGATATCTGGCAGACAGACAGGAGATATCGAGCAGAACAGACACGTGTTGTTAGACAGACACACAGAACAAGACAAAAGGTCTGAAAGACGAACAGATCAACACACAACATAAGCTACAGCAAAACAGAAGATAGAAACTAGATATACACCAAGACAGGCTAAAGAAGACAGTTATACAAAAAAGTGAGACAAAACAGAAACACCAAAGAATAATATGTGTATACAGATAGAGACACATGGGATAGAGTGATATGGTGAACAAATTGATTATCTGCGACTGACAGATACGCAGAATAAAATGGAGAATGGCGTGCAAACAAAGACAGACATACTGGATACTCACAGACAGGTATATACCCAGACAGACAATCCAGACAAAATTGGCGATAGAGCTGGGCAAAGACACAGAAGCAGACATGCAAAACAAGATAAATAACAGACAAAACTCTGGACAGACAAATCATACTTCTTCAGCGAAATACAGTTTGAAGCCTTGCCAAAACCTAGAAAGAAACTCTTACCTGGTGTGAGCCTAGAATACTGCCTGACAGTGTTACATAACTCACCTGTGCTATCCTGCTAGGCAGTGCAGGTGATTCTACGAGTGAGCTGAAGATAGTGGGTAGAGGAACGGGGAGACTATAAACAAATCTAGGCTAATGAAGAATGTAAAATAAAAATATATATATAACAACCGGAGACTTGTAAAAATCGAGGAAAAATGATTCATTTAAGAATGATCATAGTGTGTCATAAAAGATTGAAGATACTGATAAACCGGCAACTGAATCAGATAGACAAAAAAGGACTAACAGCAGACACGAGACATACACAGATTATAGAGACAAGCAAACAGACATAAAGCTAGGCCGAATGAGAGTTGATAGACAGACAGACAGACAGACAGACCGAAAGAAGACAGCCAGCTCATGCCTATGTATATATATATATATATATATATATATATATATATATATCGGTTAGAGTGACAGGATACAATAAACAGAAAACAGACAGACGGCAAGATAATTCGACAGACCAGACAGCCCGACAAAGATACACCAATTTCACAAACGAACAAATAGATCGGACATACAGACCAGGCAGCTACCAAAGACAGACAGATCGTCTGAGAAATCAAACTAGATGGACAGATAGATCAGACAGACCATAATGATAAAACAGATGATCAGACTGAATGATGTTCTTGAACAGTTTGATTTACTATAAGGCGAATTTCGGGCTGGAATTAAATGGTTCCATGGATAGAATAGAACAGAATAGAATAGAAAAGGACAGTGTAGAATAGAGTAGAATAGAATAGGGCAGTATAGAATAGGACGGAGTAGTATAGGACAGTGTAGAATAGAGTAGAATATGATAGAGTAGAATAGAATAGAATAGGACATAAAAGGTTAGTCACCTCTAGTGACTCGGGCAGATGGTGCTCGTAAACCTGTGAGGGCCGACCAATCTAAGGGCAGAATCCCCCTACAGAAAAATAAAATATAGGGCCACTAACACCATATTTCCCTATACGCCACTTGGCGTGACGGGGGTACTTTACTTTTTTTTTTTTTTTACTACAGAAGGATACAGAATAGAGAGGCTAAAGAATAAAGGATACATATGCCAGTGTTATAAAATTGTAGGGTCATTGGTCATTTCAGCTAATTCCCCTATCGAAATAGATTAATTGTTGGTCCCTCACCTGATTGGAAACACGAAGTCTAATTGCCCAGCTACTTGCAGTTCTTTGTTTTCTGTTTGTGTTCTTTATACTAGCCTCAGAATGTCTTTATTATCCTTGCAGACACGCACTGGTTTGTTTACGTCTTACGTTTTTTTTTATTTCAACAATCACGCAATAGCCTAACAGACATTCAGTATAATAAGTTCTTTTTTCCTTCCTCATTTGGCTTGTAGCGTAAAGGGAGATATAATTTGCGGTCTTTTGCTCTTCTGTTTGGCTCTGCTGCTATTATGTTTCCTAGTGTTTCTAATATTCCGTCAATCCATCTTTTTCTTGGTCGGCCCTTGGGTCTGGTGTTCTCGCAACGTTTATTAAAGGCTCGTTGTGTTGTGTTTTGATCTATCTGCCGGTTTTCGGTTTGTTTTAATTTCGGAGTGTGGATTATGTGATCAGAGTGGCAGAAAAAAGTGTATATATATATATATATATATATATATATATATATATATATATATATATATATATATATATATATAACGTGTATGTGTGTGTTTAAAAAGCTGTGTAAAATGTTCTATTCAAGGAGGAAAACAAGTTAAGATCAGTACTTTTAAAACGTAACCATCTATAAATAAATGGTTAGACCGTAAATGATATAGTGAGACACCACATCTAGCACGTGGGGAAACATCTCCGGGCTACTCTCAACTTGTGTTTTTAAGTTAAACCTTTAACTTACGATGGACTCAGCAGGTCGGTAAGGGATAGACGTTTTATGCTCAAAGAAATCACAGAAAAATTGAGATATGTTTTATATAATATACGTATAGAGATATAAGTTGACAACTAATGATATAAGATGACGTTCGGAATAACGGATATGAGTTAAAACATGTGTACGTGTTATCTCAACAGTGGCCAACTACGCCCACGAACGAAACTGCATCTAAAAGGGAAGCGACTAAGAGGACAACCAATATAACACCTACAGCCATCAGATTATATATTATACATTCCTCCTGTTTCCTGTCTTCAGCCCAATAGTAGGTGGACAGTAGCAGGTGGACAGTAGCAGGTGGACAATAGTAGGTGGACAGTAGCAGGTGGACAGTAGTAGGTGGACAGTAGCAGGTGGACAGTAGCAGGTGGACAGTAGCAGGTGGACAGTAGTAGGTGGACAGTAGCAGGTGGAGAGTAGCAGGTGGACAGTAGCAGGTGGACATTAGTAGGTGGACAGTAGCAGGTGGACAGTAGCAGGTGGCCAGTAGCAGGTGGACAGTAGCAGGTGGCCAGTAGCAGGTGGCCAGTAGCAGGTGGACAGTAGCAGGTGGACAATAGCAGTTGGACAGTAGCAGGTGGACAGTAGCAGGTGGACAGTAGTAGGTGGACAGTAGTAGGTGGACAGTAGCAGTTGGACAATAGTATATGGACAGTAGCAGATGGACAGTAGCAGGTGGACAGTAGCAGGTGGACAGTAGCAGGTGGACAGCAGCAGGTGGACAATAGTAGGTGGACAGTAGCAGGTAAACAGACAGTAGCAGGTAGACATACAGTAGCAGGTAGACAGTAGCAGGTGGACAGTAGTAGGTGGACAATAGCAGATGGGCAGTAGCAGGTGGACAGTAGCAGGTAGACAGACAGTAGCAGGTAGACAGTAGCAGGTGGACAATAGCAGATGGACAGTAGCAGGTGGGCAGTAGCAGGTGGACAATAGCAGGTGGACAATAGCAGGTGGACAATAGCAGGTGGGCAGTAGCAGGTGGACAATAGCAGGTGGACAATAGCAGGTGGGAAGTAGCAGGTGGACAATAGCAGGAGGACAATAGCAGGTGGACAATAGCAGGTGGACAATAGCAGGTTGGCAGTAGCAGGTGGACAATAGCAGGTGGACAATAGCAGGTGGGCAGTAGAAGGAGGACAATAGCAAGTGGGCAATAGCAGGTGGACAGTAGCAGGTGGACAGTAGCAGGTGGACAATAGTAGGTGGACAATAGCAGGTGGGCAAAAGAAAGAGACAAACTTGCCATTTCAAATATACATATACTTTTTTATGTAGAGTGAACACTTTAAGCTGGAATGTTTGTCATTTGTAATTGTAAAATTACAACTCTACATTGAAATGAACACTTGTCATGAAATATGGAACTGTAGGGGTGATGGAATTAAATTCAGGCACGAGATGACCCAAAACAGGGTGTAATTTTATTATGATTAACGAGACTGAGCTTTGATGATTGAAATTTAAAACGGATTTCTCTTATCGACAATCACATATTGATGTTCTTTGTATATTTTTGCTGTTATAATTTTACATTGCGTTAATAACGCTAATGAGATGTGATTCTTAAATGTTTTAGTTATTGATAACTGCGTTAAAGATGACTGATTTTGTTGTATTTTTTCGAAACCACGTTAAAGATGGCCTGCTACTTCCGTCTACTAGATTAATGGTGGTCAATTTGTTATTTCTTTTCTCTAATAAATATAGTCACTCTGTTACATGCTCTATCAACTACATTAGAGATGATTTACGTTTATCCGTTGCATTACAATATCTATCTGTTTTAATTTCTTTGCCTACGTTAAAGATGGTATTACAGATATTATATATTCTAAATGTTGACTACATTAACGTTAGATATATCTCCTCTCTAATTACAAGATAATGATTCTTCATTGATGCAGTCTTTGTATAAAGATAATAATATTCCTTCAGTTCAGTCTGTGTATAAATAATATCAGTAACCATTCTGTTCTACCTGGTTATAAAACAAAGAATATATCCTGTTTCTAAGACTGTAACAAAGATTATATAGCCTTCTATAATTCTCAAGTAATGATAGAGCGAAATTCATCGTATGTCGGTCAGTTTGTCAAGATAAAAATAACCCCACGCAGTAACTTTATTTTCTTTTTATGAAGGTGATGATCTTATGAAACAAGAATACAGAAACGACTAAATAAAGTATTATATCATTGCCTGAAGCGCCATTAAGCTCTACAATGCGCAGAAACTTAAAAGTTGAGAATAAAAATCATTGTGAAAATCATACACCTTTTACCTCAAACGAAATTATTAAAACGTGAAATAAAAAAAAAAAAACTAAGGGTCTGAATACCAGTATTTCTTTCATATAACGTAAATGGCATTCACCCTCGTCTTGGCTTGCTCATATGTAGCAGCGCCAATATTTCTAGTAAGTTCGGTGATGTCTTGACATTTAGCAGTCACAATGTGTAAACAGTGGGAAACGTAACAGCTGGAGAGCCGACAGAAGAGCAAAAGACCGCAAACTATATCGCTCCTTGACGCTGAAAGGAAAATGAGGAAGGAAAGAAGAAAAAAGAATATGTAAACACATTCAGTGAATGTTTTGTGTATGTCTTAACTCTTACATCTTTTTCTTTCTAAAAGGAGGTTCTTGCCACGGAAAACGTGGATGACTCATATTCCAAGTCCGGCTTGTAGCCGGAGCTATTGAGTTTAGTGCCCTGTGCACACCGTGAGCGGTGCATTTCATCCGTTTTGATCATGTTTCAATATTCAGATTGCATACAATGAATGGTGATATCGTATGGCAGGGAACAGATGATTGTGTTCACTTTCTGTACGGTTTCGCATTATGTCTTTTGGCGTGTGCTGAGACTGAGAGTATGGGGACTTCAGCTACCTTTCTTTGTTTGGGAGATGAGATATTAATTCGGATGATTCCACTGGCACGGGCGATTGAGCAATTATGGACTTTAATTCGTTTGCAGTGACACCGGGGCCTTCCATAACCATAACGTGGATGACATATCCAGAAGCTGGTTCAGACTGCCAGTTCAGGCAGGTGTTTCAGGCACCAAAGATGTCAGTGATCGTCTCGGGGGCGGTTATTGTGGTAATGATAGAAGAACATGAGCACGACTAACGTGTTCGTAGCAATCATACGTCAGAAAACGACACGGCTATTAGTGGGGATGTTGCCTTCAGACTTCAACATTCTCGATTGCATCGCTGGTTAAAGAAGTATCGAAAACCTGCAAGGACGTGCTAGGTGTGTGAACATAGCCAATGTCGACACCAGCTACTCCATAGTGCTACTGGCACTAACAGCGTGTACACTTTGTTATCTTTTGAATATTGACTGAGAACCTATAGGTTTACAATGATGACGAGATGACAACCCTCAACAACAATGAAAAAAATAATCGAAATGAGTCATCATGAGTTAGTGGCTACTTTCATGGTATCAGTGAAAGAATGAAAAATGTTCAAAACAATCATATCTAAATTTAATATGAAATAATATAACATATAATATGAAATAAAAGGACTCAGGCATAATAGCAAAAGACAGAAGTAATGGTAGCAAGAAAGAAATAACACCACCGCAATGCACAATAAAGACAAGTGGAACAATATTATAACAGGTAAATGAATTTAAATAGCTGGGAACATTTTTAACCACAGATGGCAGACCTACAGCAGAAATGAGATGCAGAATGCCTCAGCAAAAGCAGCTTTCCAAAAAAATCACGAGGATACTATGCAATCCATCTTTGACAATAGAAACAAGAAAAAGAGTTCTTAAATGTTATGTAGAGCCAGTCTTAACATATGGATGTGAAACATGGACAATAGGACAACAAACAAGAAAATCACTGTAACCTGTAGAAATGTGATTTTACAGAAGAATGTTGAGAATATCACGGACACCTAAGAATAGTAATGAAAATGTTCTAAAAGAGGAAAAAATACAAAGAGAGAGCTAATATTCAATATTAGGAAGAAACAATCATCATTTTTAGTCGTGTAATGAGTAGGAAACAGCTGGAATATATTGTGACAAGTGGCAAGGTTGACTGATGAAGAGATAGAGGGAAGCAAAGAGAAAAGATACCAGACAGCTAAAAAGAATGGCTTAGCAGAAGATCAATAACAGAAATGATAAATGACTGTCGAGATCGCAAGTTGTGGAGAGACATGATCACCTACGCCAGTAGTCATGGTATTTAATTTGATGAATATGAAATTAAAAGTGAAAGTATATAAAATTAAATCAATATTAGCCTTGCAGTAATTAATGATTTAGAGAACACAATAACATACAGGCCCTATCGTATAATCAACAGCTTTTTCTGATATAAAGAGAATACATTTATCATCATTATTACGAAATTTGATTATTTGTAAACACTGATTCGTGATAGAGAATAACGATGATCCCATCTAGCATGCTCCTGCTGAAACTTTGCTCCAATGACAGCTACTTAACAGTTTTCTCAGAAATGGCCAGTACTAGTTGCCGCCAAACCAACCTCATCTGTAGCATCTTGAATTCACCTTCCGTTTGATCTTTTTATTTTTCATTTGCCTGGTAACTATACCCTCTTTCATTTGCCTGGTACCTATACCCTCTTTCATTTGGTGATCATGTACTTTTATGTGGCAAAATATGTTATTTTCTGTATTTTTTTTGTCCGTAACAACCGCTTCTATGAATTATTAAATTGTTACAAAATTTAACTCGTTTGTAATTTCTTCTGTCTATTCTATTATGAAAATTGTTCTATAACATTTATACTCAAATTCATTAACAAATGTTTCATTATTGCAAAGTGAAGTTAATATCTTTAAAGAAGAAAATTGGAAACAGATCAACAGCGGGTAATAGTATAGCATACATCGAATAATGTTTATAGATCATGCAAAATAAGGGAACTTTACAGTTGTCACGCAGCGTGTGTTTACTGCCCCTCACTTCACTTCGTCATCACATTACAATCAAGTCTACATAGATTGTACACAAGCATCAAATGATCACATGTTATCTACTTAATCTACTATACTAGACTTAAACATAGGACAGAAAGACTCCAACATAAATATATTAGACCCATCTGAGATTACCAGTTAGACAAATCAAAGCTCGGCAATAACGTTTACATTCTAGGCCAGAAGGAAGGCACATAAGACATATATATGATGGTGGTGTTTATGATGGTGATGGTGAGAGCGTTGGTGGTGATGATGGTTCTGGTGATGATGGTTGTGGTGATTATGTTGGTGGTGATATGATGGTGGTGATGATGGTTGTGGTGATTATGATGGTGGTGATGATGGTTGTGGTGATGATGGTTGTGGTGATTATGTTGGTGGTGATAGCGTTGGTGGTGATGATGGTTGTGGTGATTATGTTGGTGGTGATAGCGTTGGTGGTGATGATGGTTGTGGTGATTATGTTGGTGGTGATAGCGTTGGTGGTGATGATGGTTGTGGTGATTATGATGGTGGTGATGATGGTTGTGATAGCGTTGGTGGTGATGATGGTTGTGATAGCGTTGGTGGTGATGATGGTTGTGGTGATGATTGTGAAGATGATGAACATAGAAATTGTCAATGGAAATTTCCACACTCTCCAGTCTTCATTACATAAATCAGTTCATTCACACTTCTCTAGATCAGGTCACATCGACCCCAAACATAATCTAAAACGAACTGATAATAAACAAAACCAGTAAAGAAAACAAAACTCCTATATTTAGGCAAAGTTGAAGATACTAAATCTAAATTGAAGCCACAGTGTCTTGAAATGAAAGAAATAGGTAACCAACACATCCATAAAATAGTTACATCAAGAACTTCTTACGAACTACATTAAATGAGACTTACACCATAGCCTGGTAATGAGATACATTTAGACAGGAAGTATACAGATATAAGGGGAGCCGCGATAGCTCAATGGTTAGTGAACTGGACTAGAAAGGACAAGAGGTGGGGTTCGGTCCTGATCGACGGCTTCCAGGTTCATCCAGCCTTCAATGGGTACCAGATTTTTTTCTGGAAAAGTAAAGCGGCACGGCTGTAATACAAACCACATTGCCCCAAAAATCATGTGCCGAAGGTCTACAAAAATGATGGTCACTAACACCATACTCCCTATATGTCATGTGGCGTGACCGGGCTGTTTACTTAATTATATTTTTATAAAGATATATCTTTTCCCAGTAGGATAGACTTCTTGGTGAAGACTTGAGTCATTATATATGGCCTTTGACGTCTTGACAGTTGGTTGGTAGCAGGCAATTATGATTTGTGAGTTGTTTGGTAACATATGAGTTATTTATGCTGGGCTCTGCTTTACCGAGCATCTTCTCATGTGGTTGAATCTGGTAATAGATTCGACAACACAGAATGAATAAGAAGTGCCTGTAGTGCTTCATCTTCCTTCTCCTGCGCCTTCCGTCTTCTGATCTTATCAACGCTTCCTCGGAATGTTGCTGTGTCTTTTCTTACTTTTGTTTTCCTCACAGGTTTATGCTTGAGTCAAAACCATAAACAAAAAGACGTAATTGCCCAAACAGCAACGGTAATACAAGAAACATGTTGAACGTTTTGGGATACATATTATTTGTGTAATGACGTCGATACAAATATTAGGGAGGATACAAATTAAGATCATGTAATTAAAATAAATATTAAAATTGTAAATTAAATCGATATAAAATAATGTTTAAAAATTAAGAAACTCAAATATATGTTCTAATGAAATACCTTTCTTGGTGTGTTATCACACAGCAGAGTCAGTCTAGATCACTTCCGGTCAAATCAGAGATGTATTTCTAAATCACTTCCGGTCAAATCAGAGATGTATTTCTAAATCACTTGGTGTTTTTATTCTGTAACAATAAACGATATAATGATTGACTTTAATAATCTAGAATTCTCAACGGAGAATAAAACAACATATACACTTATAATAGCTCAGAGCATTTTCGTGATTTTCATTTTCTAATCACCTGAATTTATCCTGATAGAAATTAACAATTTCAATTTGTTGTTACTTAGAATTCTTTCTAGTAGATCAAATGCCGTTTCTTTCTAATTATTAACATTTTCATTACAAAAATGAATTCGGATGTTTTCTAATTTAATTATTTATTTTCCACACAAATTAAAATAAGTATCGATAAAGCATGACAAAATGTAGCCTTCAGTGGCTTTAATTACTTGAAATATTTTCCCCTTGAAATCGAAGAACCCAATACTCTCTAAACCTAAACACGAAAATGTGGAAGTTACATAATACATGTAGTCACTAATCACATCTAGTGTTTTTGAATATGTCAGATTGTTCTTACAAGATGTTGAAATGCAGACACCGTGTTCACAAAGCTATTTAATATGTGGATAATTGACAGCCATGAAGAAAAACCATACCGTAGGATAGTTTTGTTTACAATTGTTTCACAGGAGAGAAAGACAACACGCAGACACATACCCTTCCTATAGAACACGACTCACGCAGTTTGTACACACAACCTGACAAGCGCACGGAGAATTTAGTGCACTTTGACCTTGAAGCTACCTGTGCTCACCCCGTTTTTATTTCTTTTCTTTTTTTTTTTTTTGATCGCATCACAAATACTGCCAGTTATGTTTTTTAACCTTTTTGTTACACGAGACAGATAAGAATACTCTGCGTCACGAAGATATTCTTATCTCATTTCAGGCGTCTGTGACGCTTTTTGTAAAGACCATTAACATTGCTCAATAAAGTTTTATTTCTTTTATTTTTTTTCCTTATTCAGATCGAAGATTCAGTACAAACCTATGTACCGTTCTCGCCCCCAAGGATGGATGTTTCATTACTTTTCAATTGTTTATTATTTCATCAACACAAACAATAGCAATATACAACTCAGTGCTTCCACCAATGATGTGCTATCACTGTCAAACATGAACATTAACGGGAAAGGACAAAAGAAAGATCACAACTAATGAAATGAGATGTCTTTGAAAAACAATTTATGTGGCAATATGAGCCAACATAAGGAATGGATGCCAGGAAAAAAGTACGAGCACCTATTCTAATCTTTATCCAGATCACCAAATTAAATGGTTTGAGCATATCATCATTATCAAATAGTGCCGTCTCCGCATCGAAGATTGGCTACCATGGAGAGCCATTCCACTCTGTCTCTTGCTTTGATGGTGCAGATTGTCATAGGTTGACTTGTCCATCTGTTGATGTACTCGTCCATATTAGTTTTGGTCTGCCTCGTTTATCTTGTATTTTCCCTTCCAATATTACTTTTATTAGGCTGTTGTGTCTTTTAACATGCCCCCAAAATTTCAGTTGTCTTGTTCTAATTGTGTTTAGTAGTTCTCCTTTCAGACTTAGTTGTTTTAAAACTTTATCGTTTGTTTTATTTTCTTTCCATCCAATATTTGAGCATATAGTGGAAAAAAAAAAACGGCACTCCGCAACAAAATGTTAAGACTAGATGCAACAACAGAAGAAGTAGAGGAAAAGACCTCATGACGTCACACAAAGAACGATATATGAGGTGAAAAAAGAGCTATATCAAGAACACTCTCTAATCTCGCTCATCGAAGAACACAAGAGAATAGAGAGCAAGATCAGAGTTATATGACTTGTAATCGTCAACTACATAGCGTTATCATCCTCCTCACATTCTACTTTTTAGTGGTCTTCTGCTTTTCCTTCTTCTTCTATCCTTCCTCCATTAAATATATTAGAAACTTAGTAAATTCTACTCAATCTTAAAATTTAATTTGTATGAAAGTGGTTTCAATGTTATCACAGCAGATACAACTAGTAAAAGTTGTCATCTTGAACTGATACGTGACTCGCCATGAACGTGTGAGCCAGAGTTGTGTTCGATCTAAGTAACTTTTTGTGAAAGGCTTAGAGAAGTAAGGTGGGAAAAGGGAAAAACAGAAATTTAAAAAGGGGAAATTGTTGTAAATCTGGCGATAATACTGAAAAAAAATATATGTAGTGAAAAATGTTCAGAGAAGATGTGAGCTCATAATGATTTGACCCCAGAGAAGATGTGAGCCCAGAAATGATTTGATCCCAGAGAAGATGTGACCTCAGAAATGATTTGACCCCAGAGAAGATGTGAGCCCAGAAATTTTTTGACCCCAGAGAAGATGTGACCCCAGAAATTATTTGACCCCAGAGAAGAAGTGACCTCAGAAATTATTTGACCCCAGAGAAGAAGTGACCTCAGAAATTATTTGACCCCAGAGAAGATGTGACCCCAGAAATTATTTGACCCCAGAAAAAATTTGACTCCAGAAATGATTTGACCCCAGAAATAATTTGACCCTAGAGAAAATGGGACCATGCAGAAGATGTGACCGTAGAGAAGATGTACCCCGGAGAACATGTGGCCCCCACACTTCAATCCTTAACTTCACAAAAGTTGCAAGATATTTCAATGTGTTCTAGTTCCCAAACAATTTTACATGTTTTAAGTGAAAGCAGGTCTTCGCGTGTATACATTGTTCTAGAGCGCATAGATTGTATTCGCGTGTATAGATTGTCGTCGTGTGCATACATTGCCTTCGTGTGTATAGATTGTCTTCGTATACATACATTGCCTTCGTGTGTATAGATTGTTTTCCTGTACATACATTGCCTTCGCGTGTATAGATTGTCTTCGTGTGCATACATTGCCTTCGTGTGTATAGATTGTATTCGTATACATACATTGCCTTCGTGTGTATAGATTGTGATTATGAATACAATCCTCTACCATGTCATATTTCAAATGTTAAATAAATTATTTCAGCAAAAGAAAATAATTGAAGTTACAAGGACACAAAGTAACTATCTGTCTGCCTTCATACAGGTCAAGTTGGTAGCTATTGTTTCCAAGACGATGAAGTGACGAACAGTAATGGATTTCTTGAACTCCCGGGTTATGCTGGATGAAATTGGTAATTTTTCTACCGACAGGTACTACAATACTAGGTCTTGTGTATCAGTGGGACCCACCAGTGCTGGGAACATACGATCGAGGACTCTGGCCAGTCTGTTTTTATGTCAGTTGTTCCCAGGACAACCATCTAGGAGATCAAGGCGTGCATTAGGTCACCTGAGGGACCGCCGACCGTGTTGTAATCCCCGCAAGTCATAAAAGAAGAAGACTGTCTCACTCGCTACGAAACCCGGCATATCTACAATAATTATAAATTTAATGAAGGTATTGTACATGAGTGTGAATATTCATTCTGAATGAAATACGAGTAGTTTGTGGGCTTGTGTGGGGTGGGCTAATTGTTTTGACATACCTGCTTGACGCGCCTCTCTGCTGATCTCCGACAACTGACTGATGGTAACCAGCGCAATACAGTTGTTGTTCGTGAGTGTTAGTGAACAATACCTGTGACTTCACACATGATAGTTGAAACAGGTGTTGCTATAACTAGGAAGTGCGTATGTTTAGTGCTAATACCATTAAAACAAAATTCCGGCTATAGTAGTGAGTAACAAACCCTATAACAAACCCTATTTAACAAACCCTGTATAACAAACCCTATATAACAAACCCTATATAAACTAAGTTAATCTATGACAGCCTGCACCATCAAAGCAAGAAACAGAGTGTAATGGCGATCCATGGTAGCCAACCTTCGTTGCGGAGAAGGCACTCAATGATGATGATGATGATGATGGTGATATAAACTAACACAAATATGTAACTAAATCCGTAAAGTTGCAATATTTCAATCGCTATTTTGTATATTTGTTATGTGACTGCTTCTACAATGAAAAAACAAACAACAAAGAAAACTCGCTTCTACTTTTTTTTATCAGTAACGTTAATATTTTATTTGTTTAAGTTTTCACATCGGAAATGTAAAACGATCCTTTGGAGTGAATCAACAATCGAAAAGTTGAATAGTTTAAACAAAATATTCTTATTTTTATCTCTTCGCGTGCTCCACGTTAGAATAACAACACTCTACTCTTAACGTGGGGAGCCGCGATAGCTCAGTGGTTAGTGAACTGGACTACAAAGGACAAGAGGTAGGATTCGATCCCAACCGACGGCTTCCGGGTTCACCCAGCCTTTAATGGATACCGGATTTTTTTTTCTGGGAAAGTAAAGTGGCACGGGTGTAATACCGACCACATTACCCCAAAAATCATGTGCCGAAGGTCTGTTACATTTATGGACACTAACACCATATTCCCTATACGCCACTTGGCGTGACGCGGGTACTTTACTTTTTTTAAAATGTTGCTTAAAATGAAATAAAATATTTGCAGTAAGTTTAAAAAAAAAAAAATACATCTAACAAGAAATGTGATAAAGCTTGTATCCGTGTCAAATAGAAATTGCATGTGTCGAACCATAAAGTTTAGTTCTAAAGTTAACGTGTTAGGGAAATGAAAAATTGTTTTTATTTAGCCTTCTTTCATAGAATAATAAGTTTTGTTTTGTCAAAATTAACAAATGCGTAGTTGTTCACCTGTCGCAATAACTCAAACGTCCACCCAATAAAATAGCGACAAAACAACAAATGATAAATTGCTTTTTTTGTTTATTAGAACAGTTTCTGTATGTAACGTAAAACATTATGCTTACATATACAGTGCCAAAAAGAATGATAACAAAATACGAGATACTTGAGAATAACAAATTCTTTATTACATTAACTAGAAGGGACACTTTTATGATACAAAAGAAAAGATACTCCTTTGAAGTAGCTGGATTATCTGCTGAGAAATGAGCATGAAAGGCTACACCCACAAGAGCTTAAAACAGCCTCGACCTTGCCTCGGATAATAAGAGCAACCGAGACTATCATCATCATAATTGAGTGAAGTCTCCGCATCGAAGGTTGACTATCATGGAGCGCCATTCCACTCTGTCTCTTGCTTTGATGGTGCAGATTGTCATAGGTTGACTTGTCCATCTTTTGATGTTACTCGTCCATGTTAGTCTTGGTTTGTCTCTTTTACCTTGTACTTTCCTTTCCAATATAATTTTATTAGGCTGTTGTGTCTTTTAACGTGCCCCAAAAATGTCATTTGTCTTGTTCTAATTGTGTTTAATAGTTCTCTTTTCATTTTTAGTTGTTTTAAAACTTCATCGTTTGTTTTCTTTTCTTTCCATCCAATTCTACATATTCATCTATAAATCCTCAGTGCTCAGATAGCTCAGTGGTTAGTGAACTGGACTACAAAGGACAAGAGGTAGGGTTTGATCCCAACCAACGGCTTCCGATTTCACCCAGCCTTAAATGGGTACCGGATTTTTTTCTGGGAAAGTAAAGCGGCACGGGCGTAATACCGACCACATTACCCCAAAAATCATGTGCTGAAGGTCTGTAAATTTATGGTCATTAACTCCATATTCCCTATGCACCACTTGGCGTGACAGGGCTCTTAGTAGTAGTAGTAGTAGTTGTAGTAGTAGAACATTAAAACACCAAAGTTTGTGAAGATAGCTGTCATGGCTGTTGTGGAGAATCGGTAGCTATGGTGTTGGCGGACATTCTTAAAGGCATCAGAGAGACAAGACGATTACATGATTTGAAGCAATGAATGTGAAATCAACAACCATGTAGAGGCTGCACGAACATCAAGTCAAACGAGGTGATGCCCAACGAAAGCTATGCAGGAAACAAAGAAAACAAGTAAACTAAAAGAAAACTAGAGTTGTCTGTTGCAACATTATGAGGAGAGGATCACGTGGTTAGGAGTTGTCCAGTGTACAATGAGAATGCTCTGTCAACTAACTCATTAATTAACTGTATTATTATATTGAAATATTTACCTCATGTAAAACGACTTAACAGAATAGAAACAAAATAATTATGGACAGTACAGTTTCCGGCAAACGAAAGAGAGAGAGGAGCATTTCATGCGGCTTGTCGTAAAAATATCGACACACCGTATATGCGCAAAAATAAGGTACTTTTAAGAACTACAACGAAGGCAAATGCGCGCCTCACAGCAGCAGAGCTGGAAGTTGTCAGCTACCCACAGCTGATGGCTTGCGCCAAGATCGTGAACAAGAACCATCCAGACCCTGCTCCACCTCTCCGCGGTGCCTCTAGTAACAGACTAACATGTCCAGTTTGGCCAAGCGAGTAGGGATCGAAGAGGGAAGACAACCCGGTACTCAAAAATGTCGTGCTGACGTCGGATGTGTTGGGCCGAAAGGAACAAATATCACAGTTATACTGCAAACCACAACACAACGCAGACACACCCACTTAACGTTCTTTTAAGGACGGATGATGAAGAGGAATTCTATAGTCTACTAGAATACTCTAGAATACTTTAGTCATCGGGCGAACGCAAGCAAGCAAGAACTACAACGAAGATGCATACGTCTAACGAATGTAGATCTAAATTGTGCAGAAATGTAGTTTTACAGAAGAAAGTTTATAATACCGTGGACAGCTAAACAGTTGCAAAACTAAAGCAAAATAAAAACATAAAAACTAATTAACAACATTAGAATACAAAAACATGCATCACTTTCTGGCCCTGTAATGAAAGGACAACTGACGGTACATCAGTTATTGTTACTGCAAACGAAATATAAACTCTGATCAACAAATTTGTTAGTAAATGTTTATTAAACATTATTTATTGAGTCTAATACAACAACTAAAATTATGACCCGTATCGCGAAGGCATCAAGTGACGTTAACGAAGTCAAAAGCATCTAGAGATTAAAAAAAATACTTATGAAGCAAACAATACTCAGGACTAAGATCTTGTTTGATAACCATGGATACGAGAAGTAGAAATCTGCTCCAACTTTAGAAAATAGACTAGAAAAATATATGTCACGGAACATTCTTAAACAGAGAAAAAAAAAGACTAGGAATAATCCCCGCCATAGAATATATAAAGAAAGAAGCGATAAAATCGTTTCGCCACGTGACAAGCTAGAAAGATGAAAACACAACACTACGAGCCTTCAATAAATATTGCGAGAACACCAGACCCAAGGGTCTACCACGAAAAAGATGGATTGAAGGAGTATTAGAAACACTAGGAAACATAACAGCAGTAGAGGCCAACAGAAGGGCAAAAGAACGCAAATAATATCTCCCCTCGACGCTAAAAGGCAAATGAGGAAGGTAGGAAGCAGAACACTCTTAAACATAAATTGGAGAAAGTTTACACCAAATGAAATTTACAAGAGATGAAACCAAACTGGAATGATTATCAAAGGAGTGTGTACACGATGGCAATGCTGAAGTACATCGGGCAGGAGGTAGTCACAATGGACGAAACGCGACTCCCGGACCAGGACTTCATGTTTACACTGGATCACAAAACAATGCCTAGCGGTGAGTCGACAGATATCGAGAGCTGTGGTTGTCTGCTCTAGTTGTGATTGTCTGCCCTAGTTGTGATTGTCTGCCCTATTTGTGGTTGTCTGCTCTAGTTGTGATTGTCTGTTCTAGTTGTGGTTGTCTGCCCTAGTTGTGGTTGTCTGCTCTAGTTGTGGTTGTCTGCCCTAATTGTGGTTGTCTGCCCTAGTTGTGGTTGTCTATCCTAGTTGTGATTGTCTGCCCTAGTTGTGTTTGTCTGCCCTAGTTGTGGTTGTCTGCCCTAGTTGTGATTGTCTGCTCTAGTTGTGATTGTCTGCCCTAGTTGTGATTGTCTGCTCTAGTTGTGATTGTCTGCCCTAGTTGTGATTGTCTGCCCTAGTTGTGGTTGTCTGCCCTAGTTGTGGTTGGCTGCCCTAGTTGTGATTGTCTGTCCTAGTTATGGTTGCCTGCCCTAGTTGTGATTGTCTGCTATAGTTGTAATTGTCTGCCCTAGCTGTGGTTGTCTGTCCTAGTTGTGATTGTCTGCCCTAGTTGTGGTTGTCTGCCCTAGTTGCGGTTTTCTGCCCTAGCTGTGGTTGTCTACCCTTGTTGTGATTGTCTGCTCTAGTTGTGATTATCTGTCGAGTCTTCGGTTCGAGAAGAATGAGCTATAACTAACTAACTAACTAACTAACTAACTAACTAACTAACTAACTAACTAACTAACTAACTAACTAACTAACTAACTAACTAACTAACTAACTAACTAACTAACTAACTAACTAACTAACTAACTAACTAACTAACTAACTAACTAGCTAACTAACTAACTAACTGACTGACTGACTGACTAACTAACTAACTAACTAACTAACTAAATACTCGTAGTTAATGAGCGGGTGGCCGAATCGATAACCCTTTGTGCTCCAAGCCAGAACAACGCGGACACCAATCCCGGTATGGTCAAAGGTTTGTTATTTCGAGGGTGAAATAAAAAAGCGAACCCGAACACCTTGTGGCGATTACTTAAGACATGTGACCATTATTCTCCGGTTCTATATGTCCCCTGGCAACACCTCAGTAATGACGGTAAAGAAATTTTTTATTTTACTTTATAAACTATGTTTTACTATGATCATTATCATCATCATTACTGTTGTGGAGATCAACGTCATCTGACATGTTTACAGGAACCGACGATTATGTCTCTTCAAGACAAAGCGCTTGCTATGGAGTTCTCTGTTAATTACAATTTTGATTTCTTTCATTGTTAAGTTGTTAATGTACACAATTATAACCAACTTAACTGTCCTGCAACGTGCTAAGACCCCAACAATCATGGCGATGACTAAGGTGGCTGGGGCATGTCTAGCGAATGGAAGAAAAGCGCATCTCCTGGCAAATACTATATGGTGAACTAACACACGGACAAAGATAAATCGACAGACCTAAACTACGATATAGAGATATCTGTAAATCATCTCTGAATGACTTCTCCATATTTGAATATGACTGGGGACATCTGGCAAGTGATCGCACATCATGGAGAGCATGTATAAGGAACTGTATAACATCATTTGAGATTGTGCTACGGGAAAACTTAGAAGAGAAATGATTCATGAAAAAGGATGAAAAACCCTGTGGATCGGTGGTCCTGACTTGTTCATTCTGTGACCGCGTGTGTTTGTAAAATATTGGTAGAATCAGCCACGAGAGAAGCTGTTCGACAAAAACAAATCCTAAAAAAAATACACAATAGCCTCCACTAGACGGTCTGACAAGACGAAAAGGGCCATATAATGTACAAAACTGACATATGTTTCTCCCTTTCTTTAAATCTCTCTCTCGTCTCTCTCTCTCTCTCTTTCTCTCTCGCTATTTTACTCATCATCTCTTTTTGTTTCCCGTTATTATTCTGTTTTCATGTTCTTCACCTCTTATGACCAACAAAAAACTGGACTGGTAAATTCGAGTGTGTACATTCTCTTTATTATTCCCTTTAGTTGCCCGTGGTTATCTCAACAATTAATGTAGATCCACATTGCAATGACTTTTTAAAAAACTTCTTCATTCGTCCTTCTAACGCCGTGACACGACAATCAAGGTTCACGCTGTACCTTGCCAAAAGGTCATAATCTTGACGAGTTTGCCAATATCATTATGGGAATAGATACCTGATATCTTTGCCCCCTTATCAGTGTTCTTCTCAAGGTATCTCAAGGTGAACATCTTCCTTTTCTTGTTCATCTTTTGAGTTTTTTTTTTAATCTCTGAATATTTATTCTCATGATATGCCCGACTTATGCCCGCTACATTCATGATATGCCCGACTTATGCTCGCTACATTCATGATATGCCCGACTTATGCCCGCTACATTCATGATATGCCCGACTTATGCCCGCTACATTCATGACATGCCCAACTTATGCCCGCTACATTCATGACATGCCCGGCTTATGCCCGCTACAGTCATGATATGCCCGGCTTATGCCTGCTACATTCATGATATATCCGACTTATGTTCGCTACATTCATGACATGCCCGACTTATGCCCGCTAAATTTATGCTATGCCCGACTTATGCCCGCTACATTCATGATATGCCCGGCTTATGCCCGCTACATTCATGACATGCCCAACTTATGCCCGCTACATTCATGATATGCCCGACTTATGTTCGCTACATTCATGATATGCCCGACTTATGCCCGCTAAATTTATGCTATGCCCGACTTATGCCCGCTACATTCATGGTCTGCCCGGCTTATGCCCGCTACATTCATGACATGCCCAACTTATGCCCGCTACATTCATGATATGCCCGACTTATGTTCTCTACATTCATTATATGCCCGAATTATGTTCGCTACATTCATGATATGCCCGACTTATGCCTGCTACATTCATGATATGCCCAACTTATGCTCGCTATCTCTCCGTGATTGTTGCCGAGACTTTCAGTTGAACGTGGTATCCTTTGTTGACCCCTTACATGATGTTGTAACGAACACGTTTTTCTAACTTAGAGTAACCTCTAACTAGACTTTCATTTCCAGCAGAATTTTGGTTAATAATATAATTGTTTGTTTATTAATTGTCAAAGGTTGTACTTCCATATGACAGGAGATGTGTAAAATAGAATAATTCGTTTTCTTATTCATTTGAACAGACACATTGTGAGGAAAATGGTTTTCATCGAGTGGAATGATACATTTGTCTGAATTATTGTGATTCTTTTCAAGAATTACTTTAGATTCTTCTAGTGGAAGGAAGTAAGACAGAAAGAAGGAATTAACGAAAGAGAATGAGAAAGAAAAAAGTAAGAAAGAAAAAAGAAAGAGAGAGAGAGAAAAGAAAGAAAATGAAATGGTGTATAGATTAGGGTGAATAGATTAGATAATGGGATATAGAGATATAGCTTAGGTCGGATATTTTTGTACTTGCAAAATTTCATAGTTATTGATTATTGACTAGATGTGAAATGTCAAGACATTGTTAGTTCGCCGTGTTGTGATCTGTGTAACAATTATGAAAATAGTCCGCTTTGTTGCAGGAGCTCATGATTTAAGTGCTCTGTGCACACCGCGAGCTGTGTGTCTCATCCGTTTTGATCATGTTTCGATATTCCAGTTGTTTACGATGAATGATGATATCGTATGACAAGGAACAGTTGGCTGTGTTCATTTTCTGTGCGGTTTCGCCTTATGTCTTTTGGCGTGTTCTAAGACTGCTATGATGGGGTCGATAACCCCCTTTCTTTGTTTGGGAGATGGGCTAGTAATTCGGATGATTCCACTGGCACGGGCGGTTGAGCAATTATGGATTTTAATTCGTTTGCAGCGATACCGGGGCCTTCCATAACCATAACCATAACCTTATTAAAACCCTGTATCTTCCAATATTTGGTAGCCGTTATCATGTCTAAAGATAAGAGTATGGAGAAAACGAAGTCGATAATACCACAGAAAAATAAATAAGACAGAAGTCTTATGTAGTAAGAAGTAAGTCCTCACATTTTTCAGACCATCAGTACTTGGGTAATGCGGTCAATAATAAGCCGAAGCCATCTTTCTTTCCAAGATAAATCCAGTACCCATTTACGACTGGGTAAACATAAAACTACCTTGGACATACTATAACCAGTGATGGAAAATGTACAACTGAAATAAACAAAAGAATAGGAATGGCAAAAAGTAATGTTAATGTCACGAAGAACATACTAACATCAAAACAAATAACACCAGGGCTAAAACTAAGAATAGCAAAATGTTACATCTTCTCAATATTCCTATATGGTGCAGAAACATGGACATCAGACAAGAAAACAGAACAGAGAATTGAAGCCTTTGAAATGTGGATTTGTAGAATAATAGGTAGAATTGGATGGAAAGAAAGAAAACAAACGATGAAGTCTTAAAACAACTAAAAATGAAAAGAGAACTACTAAACACAATTCAGACAAGACAAATGACATTTTTGGGGCATGTTAAAAGACACAATAGGCTACTAAAAGTAATCCTGGAGGGGAAAATACAAAGCAAAATAGGCAGAGGCAGACCAAGACTAACATGGACGAGTAACATCAAAAGATGGACAAATCAGCCTATGACAACCTGCACCATCAAAGCAAGACACAGAGCAGAATGGCGCTCCATGGTAGCCAACCTTCGTTGCGGCGACGGCACACGATGATGATGAAACATAAAAGCCGTCCATCAGAATTGAAGCCCACCTCCAGTTCTCAGAGACAAACACAGTAGCTACTGTGCTACCACGGCTATAGCCCACCTCCAGTTCTCAGAAGACAAACACAGTAGCTACTGTGCTACCACGGCTATAATGCATAACGAGTCCCACACATTGACACCAGAAAAGACTGTGGATTGCAACAATGAATATTATGGATTGTTAAATGTACACTTTGGTTTACAAAGAACACTTCTCGTGATGAAATTCTCTGCGGTTGCCCGACACTTGTCTTCTTCGTGGTCAGCCCTGTAAAGGATGCTATATTTGGCGTAGTTGTGTTCTATCGTGGTTTACTCTAAGCTGTCTTATCTGAGCATTTCAGTCCACCACTCCGATTTCCGTCCGTTGAGTGAGGAAAAGTAATGGACCACGTTGACTTTCTGAATTTCTTCACGGACAATTGACACATAAATAATTACCCTCAGTCCTCAACCATGAACGGATCGCACGGATATAATTTCCAGGTGGCTACACCTGACGAGAAAGCTAGACACGAATGACAAAGAAGACTTGTCAACTCAACCATTGTCTTTACTCACTACACGCTGAGTGATATATTTCGGAGACGATTTGAGAACTTATGGACTAGTCCAATATGCAGTGAGGATGACCTGGCGATTGAACAAAACTAGAACTAAACGTCGATTTCATTGTGCCATTTTTTGGGGTCTTCTTCTTCAGTTTCCTCATTTGCATTTTAGCGTCGAGGGGAGATACAGTTTGTGGTCTTTTGCTCTTCTGTTCCCCTCTCCTGCTGTTATGTTTCCTAGTGTTTCTAATATTCCATAAAATCAGCTTTTTTTTTTTGGTCCCACCTTGGGTTTGATGTTCTCATACTTTTTATTTAAGGCGTGTTGTTTTGTATTTTTATTTCTCTTATCACGTGATTAACCGTCTGATGTTTATTTATGCAATTACATTTAGAATTTATTCACTGTTTTTTTCAGTTTTTTTATTTGGAATGAAAATTTTAATGAATGTGAAAAATGAAATTTTCTTATCTCTCACATTGCTTCATGTCGTGCGTCTAACATATTTAACCTCGACTTGTAGTTATTTACCTTGAGTCATTCCGCTCTGTCATTAGGCGCACACATTGATTGTGCTGTGGAGTGCCCGTTTTGCCTCTAGTGTTATTTTCGTGTTGGCAAACGGTGGTAACATCTGTCCGATGATTAGACAAGCATTGTTTGGCTGCAGGCTTGTATTACCTCAATCATTGTTCGGGTGCAGGGTTGTATTCTCTAAAGGATTGTTTGGCTGCAGGGTTGTATTCCCTAAAGCATTGTTCGGGTGCAGTGTTGTATTCCCTCAAGCATTGTTTGGCTGCAGGCTTGTATTACCTCAATCATTGTTCGGGTGCAGGGTTGTATTCCCTAAAGGATTGTTTGGCTGCAGGGTTGTATTCCCTAAAGCATTGTTCGGGTGCAGTGTTGTATTCCCTCAAGCATTGTTTGGGTGCAGGGTTGTATTCCCTCTAGCATTGTTTGGCTGCAGGGTTGTATTCCCTAAAGCATCGTTCTGGTGCAGGGTTGTATTCCCTCAAGCATTGTTTGGGTGCAGGGTTGTATTCCCTCAAACATTGTTTGGGTGCAAGGTTGTGTCCCGTCAAGCATTGTTCGGGTGCAGGGTTGTATTCCCTCAAGCATTGTTTGGGTGCAGGGTTGTATTCCCTCAGTCATTGTTCGGGTGCAGGGTTGTATTCCCTCAAGCATTGTTCGGGTGCAGGGTTGTATTCCTTCAGTCATTTTTTGGGTGCAGGGTTGTATCCCCTCAAGAATTGTTTGGGTGCAGGGTTGTATTCCCTCAGTGATTTTTTGGGTGCAGGGTTGTATCCACACAAGAATTGTTTGGGTGCAGGGTTGTATTACCTCAATCATTGTTTGGGTGCAGGGTTGTATTACCTCAATCATTGTTCAGGTGCAGGGTTGTATTACCTCAATCATTGTTCGGGTGCAGGGTTGTAATTCCCTCAAGCATTGTTTGAGTGCAGGGTTGTATTCCCTCAAGAATTATTTGGGTGCAGGGTTGTATTCCCTCAAGCATTGTTTGGGTGCAGGGCTGTATTCCCTCAAGCATTGTTCTGATATTGGGTTGTATTCCCTCAAGCATTGTTCGGATATCGGGTTGTATTCACTCAAGCATTGTTTGGGTGCATGTTTGTATTCCCTCAAGCATTGTTTGGGTGCAGGGTTGTATTCCCTCAAGCATTGTTTGGGTGCAGGGTTGTATTCCCTCAAGCATTGTTTGGGTGCAGGGTTGTACTCCCTCAAGCATTGTTCGAGTGCAGGGTTGTATTCCCTCAATCATTGTTTGGGTGCAGAGTTGTATTCCCTCAGTCATTGTTTGGGTGCAGAGTTGTATTCCCTCAATCATTGTTTGGGTGCAGTGTTGTATTCACTCAATCATTGTTTGGGTGTAGGGTTGTATTCCCTTAATCATTGTTTGGGTGCAGGGTTGTATTCCCTCAAGCATTGTTTGGGTGCAGGGTTTTATTCCCTCAGTCATTGTTTGGGTGCAAGGTTGTATTCCCTCAATCATTGTTTGGGTGCAGGGTTGTATTCCCTCAATCATTTTTTGGGTGCAGGGTTGTATTCCCTCCATCATTGTTTGGGTGCAGGGTTGTATTCCCTCAAGCATTGTTTGGGTGCAGGGTTGTATTCCCTCAATCATTGTTTGGGTACATAGTTGTATTCCCTCAATCATTGTTTGGGTGCAGGGTTGTATTCCCTAAGTCATTGTTCGGGTGCAGTGTTGTATTCCCTCAATCATTGTTTGGGTGCAGGGTTGTATTCCCTCAATCATTGTTTGGGTGCAGGGTTGTATTCCCTAAATCATTGTTCGGGTGCAGGGTTGTATTCCCTCAATCATTGTTCGGGTACTGAGTTGTACTCCCTCAAGCATTGTTCAGGTGCAGGGTTGTATTCCCTCAATCATTGTTTAGGTGCAGGGTTGTATTCCCTCAATCATTGTTTGGGTCCAGAGTTGTACTCCCTCAAGCATTGTTCGGGTGTAGTGTTGTATTCCCTCAAGCATTGTTGTTCGGGTACAGGGTTGTATTCCCTCAATCATTGTTTGGGTGCAGAGCTGTACTCCCTCAAGCATTGTTCGGGTGTAGTGTTGTATTCCCTCAAGCATTGTTCGGGTACAGGATTGCATTCCCTCATCATTCCCTACCCGCTTGATCAAACTCGTTATGTAGCGTGAGTTAAGAAGCACAGCGGGAGGGTGGAACAGGGTCTCAATCAATGTTAGTTCATGAGCCTGGACTCGA
This sequence comes from Megaustenia siamemsis, assembly GCA_032433765.1. Classification (NCBI taxonomy): domain Eukaryota; kingdom Metazoa; phylum Mollusca; class Gastropoda; order Stylommatophora; family Ariophantidae; genus Megaustenia; species Megaustenia siamemsis. The sequence goes on from JAVIAB010000106.1 coordinate 55,973,716, forward strand.
ACCATCAGGCGTGGTTAGTTGACTAAAGTCTTATCCGGGGACTTGCAAAAGAGCAAGATTGATGTTCATGAATACTTTAGGCATGTCCTTGTTGATAAACATTGCTCGACACGTTCAAAAGAAGGGCATCATCATCAAGTGCCGGGCCTGCTGGCGATGGTGATCATGTCTCTACACAACTTTCCATCACGACAGTTATTTATAATTTCTTTTGTTGACCTTCTGCCAAGACATTCTCTTAAGCTGTCTGGTATTTTTTTCTCTTTGCTTCCCTCTATCTCTTCGTCCCTCAATTTTTCCAGTTGTTACAATATATTCCAGTTGTTCTCTTCTCATTACATGGCCAAAAAATGATGATTGTTTCTTCCTAATATTGGAAATTAGCTCTCTTATTGCTTTGACATCTTTCAGAACATTTTTATTAATCTTCTTAGCTGTCCATTGTTTTCTCAACATTCTTCTGTAAAACCACATTTGTACAGACTCCAGTGATTTTCTTGTCTGTTGTCCTATTGTCCGTGATTCACATCCATATGTTAAGACTGGCTCTACATAACATTTAAGAACTCTTTTTCTTATTTCATATCTAGAAGAAGGACAGAGAGCCACAAATAAATGGATATTTCAATTAAAAAGTGGGTACAAAGGGCCGGATGGATCCACGAGCCGTATTTTGTGAACCCTTGATTTGGGCAGAGAAGGTAGTTAATACAGCAGAGATGAGGAAAGAGAAAGAAAGACGATCTGCCCTCGTGCGCGCTATCTAAGCTCGGAGTGAGCACACTCTCAAGTGGTTGAGTTCTAAATTGGTGTATGATAAGACTTTAGGAGAGTTCAGCTGTCTTCCTGTAGATCACGTGACTGTAAATGTGCCTTGTGAAAGCGTTTGTAAGACTGTTTTCCTGTAGATCACGTGTCTGTAAGTGTGCCTTGTGAGAGCGTTTGTAAGACTGTTTTCCTGTAGATCACGTGACTGTAAGTGTGCCTTGTGAGAGCGTTTGTAAGACTGTTTTCCTGTAGATCACGTGACTGTAAGTGTGCCTTGTGAGAGCGTTTGTAAGACTGTTTTCCTGTAGATCACGTGACTGTAAGTGTGCCTTGTGAGAGCGTTTGTAAGACTGTTTTCCTGTAGATCACGTGACTGTAAGTGTGCCTTGTGAGAGCGTTTGTAAGACTGTTTTCCTGTGCATTACGTAGCTGTGAATGTGTATTATGGAAACGTCTTCGAGTCAGTTTTCTTACATGTATCTTGTCGTACAGTTATATCTACTGTCTTCATGCAGGTCATCATCATCAGGTCGCATGTTCTGTGCAGATCGCTGCCATCACCAATCCCGTCTGAAAGATTCTCTATCACTATCTAGTTCTCACACTTCTTCTGTTGTCATTGTTTCCTTGATGTCTTGAAACCACCTTCTTCTTGGTCTGCTCCTGATGCGTCGCCCAGGAACCATAAAAAAAGTAAAGTACCCCCGTCACGCCAAGTGGCGTATAGGGAAATATGGTGATAGTGACCCTGCCTTCCATTATTGTTCTTTCCAGCCCTCTGTCTTTTGACGTTGCATATATTTTGTTAATTTCCCCTGTAGAAATGTATTTATAAGCCAGTTCTTTTTCATGTATAAATCTTTTAATATGTCTTCATCCCTCTTTTTCATTATCTAAGGTATCTGTAGCATTTCGTTTAGAATGATCAATATTTTCTGTAGCATTTCGTTTAGAATGATCAATATTTTCTGTAGCATTTCGTTTAGAATGATCAATATTTTCTGTAGCATTTCGTTTAGAATGATCAATATTTTCTGTAGCATTTCGTTTAGAATGATCAATATTTTCTCCATTTCTGTTTTCGAGATTGTCCAAGATTCACAACCACATGTTGCTATCGTGATGATGCATGTCCTCAGTGATTTTAATTTTACTGTCTTGCTGGTATTGTGACATATGTTCCTCATTGCGTTTAATTTTTGTTTCGCTATTGCTAATTATCTTTTGATCTCTTTCTGGCAGTATCCATTGTTAGTCACTACAGATCTCATATATTCATAGTCTGTTATAACAGTCAATTCCGTCACTGTGGATGGGAATTTTGCGCTGGCGTTTTGTTTTGTCAATGGACATTAGTTAGTTTTCTGTATGTTAAAATATAGCTTTTTCACAATGATTTTTAAAATACTCAATTGTCTCTTTTAATCATTTTGCACTGTGAGAAAAAGGACTGTGTCATCAGTGTATCTGAGTTCTAGAATTATCTTTCAGATCATGCAAAAATGAATGTGTCTTCTGTTTGTTAGATCTTGTTTTCCAGTGGATTACAGAGAAGAGAATGTGTTTTGTTGGAGAGTCTTTAATGACGTCTATCTCAACAGTAAATGTGTCTTATAGAGGCTGCCGCTCCGTACATTAAACACCTTTGTAAATGTGTCTTATAGAGGCTGTCGCTCCGTACATTAAACACCTTTGTAAATGTGTCTTATAGAGGCTGCCGCTCCATACATTAAACACCTTTGTAAATGTGTCTTATAGAGGCTGTCGCTCCGTACATTAAACACCTTTGTAAATGTGTCTTATAGAGGCTGTCGCTCCGTACATTAAACACCTTTGTAAATGTGTCTTATAGAGGCTGTCGCTCCGTACATTAAACACCTTTGTAAATGTGTCTTATAGAGGCTGTCGCTCCGTACGTTAAGTACCTTTGTAAATGTGTCTTATAGAGGCTGTCGCTCCGTACATTAAACACCTTTGTAAATGTGTCTTATAGAGGCTGCCGCTCCGTACATTAAACACCTTTGTAAATGTGTCTTATAGAGGCTGTCGCTCCGTACATTAAACACCTTTGTAAATGTGTCTTATAGAGGCTGCCGCTTCGTACATTAAACACCTTTGTAAATTTGTCTTATAGAGGCTGCCGCTCCGTAAATTAAACACCTTTGTAAATTTGTCTTATAGAGGCTGTCGCTCCGTACGTTAAACACCTTTGTAAATGTGTCTTATAGAGGCTGTCGCTCCGTACATTAAACACCCTTGTAAATGTGTCTTATAGAGGCTGCCGCTCCGTACATTAAACACCTTTGTAAATGTGTCTTATAGAGGCTGCCGCTCCGTACATTAAACACCCTTGTAAATGTGTCTTATAGAGGCTGCCGCTCCGTACGTTAAGCAACTTTGTAAATGTGTCTTATAGAGGCTGTCGCTCCGTACATTAAACACCTTTGTAAATGTGTCTTATAGAGGCTGCCGTTCCGTACATTAAACACCTTTGTAAATTTGTCTTATAGAGGCTGCCGCTCCGTACATTAAACACCCATGTAAATGTGTCTTATAGAGGCTGCCGTTCCGTACATTAAACACCCTTGTAAATGTCTTTTTTTTTAGTGTTTATAAAGATGTCTTTCACTGCAGCAATAGTAATCGTTAATTGTATTTATCAGGGCCACTTCCTCTAGATTTTACAAGAATGAAGCATCTTATCTCACTCACTCAATCTTTTTTTTTTTGGACCTTACTCGGGTAACTAAGTTTTGATTTCAAGTTTGAAAGGATGTAGTTACCGGTGTTCCGACAACCCGTGTTCAGTTTCCGCTGGACGCAATGTGAGTTGTACTCATGGTTGGAAAAAAATAACCCCGCGGTCGACCCAGCCTCTAGCACAGATGGGTACAGTTAGTACCCGGGGAAGTTGAGGAATGCCGCCTCGCATCATGAGTTTCGATGCTTGAAGCGACACTATCCAGAAGTCTCCGAAAACGTCTGGATAGACGGCCGAGTACATATGGGTGAAAACTCGCTAGCTAAAACGCCTATTCAAGTCTTGTACTTTACCTTTACCTTTAAGGATGTCCATTCCATAGCAATAAACTTGAAATACTAAACATTAAGGACATACAAAAATAATCATTATGTAAAGTTCCCGATTAAATAAATTAGTTATCACAATCGATCTACATTGTGTTATTGAGTTATTGGGTTATTGAGTTATTGGGTTAGTGAGTTATTGGGTTATTGAGTTATTGGGTTATTGAGTTATTGGGTTAGTGAGTTATTGGGTTATTGAGTTATTGGGTTATTGAGTTATTGGTTTATTGAGTTATTTTAATGGGTCATCATCATTGGACTCCGAACATATCCATATGTGCTCAGATCCGCTCCTCAGAAACTCGCACAGTGTCCAGCGACTGACGACTCCAGTTCTGTGTTGGTTTTAAACCTTTTTATATCCCCACTAAGTTTCTTGTTTCTTGCGGTGCCAATCTTAACTCTCATCTCTTTCATCCGAAGGAGTGACGTGGACTCATGGTTGTCGAAATCATGTGCATCTACATAGTGTACAAAGGATCAATTACCCCACTACATTCCCTTTATAAACATGTGGAAAACGTTTACCAGTTCCGTCTTTGGCGACGTTTGGAGACTGTGTTATAGATGATCATGTTCTTTATATCTTAAAGAGCGAATTTCTGGGTGAACAAGCCGGTAAGATTTCTAGAAGTCATTGCAAACTTTGGGTGAAACCGGAATCTGAAACGGTGGAAAATGAGAAGTGATTGTAAGTCAGAATTGAACCTTTTGCTCACTTGATGAGTTGGTAAGTAGATTTACCACTTGGCTGTAGCAGTTTTTCCTGCTCCTAAAAATTGTAAAATGTTTGCATGCTGGTGTTTCATATAGCTCGTTTGTTAAATGATCCTCTCAAATGAAACCCCATGTGTGATACGTTATTTCTCTCACGTTTCTACATTAGAAATATAAGTTTAAAACAATTAAAGATAATTTATTGTGAAGACCGTGATATAGCACTGGTAGGTGAACTGTTTACTGAGGTCTGGATTCACTTCCCAAATGTGGCCAGAGAAGGGCTCGAAACAGTTCCGAATTTTGAGGCTGGTTTTTTTTTGTGTGACATACATAGCCGTTGAAAATGTGTACCATAATTTGCGTTTTTTTGTTTTTTAAGTAGGGCGGTCTGGTGTTATGCTGAGCATATTAGCCATAACTGTGCAGATGGACGGAAACACCTCATTCACCATAAACGATACTAGATTAACGGAAAACCTTAATTTATTTACTTTACCTCCACTTCTGGTTTTCAAGACTAATAGACTGTTACCAATATAAAAATGAATTGCCCTTTCACCTACAGGTATGTTCAAAACTGGGTGCTAAAACTCTTCAAACCATTTATTTCTTTGCTTGATTCGACATCACTAAACGCTCTTACTGATTACCCATTACAGAACCCACATCAGAGCAGATTAACAGGTGCTAAATGTTTTCTCAAAGGATGACGCAAATTATGTGCGGCAATATCTTAATTAAAGTGATGGTTACATAACATCCTCGTCCACCTTGTCATTCGTTCATGAGTTTATGTCTGTGGTTCCTTCCAGAGATGTAACCATCAGGGTTATCGGAAATCATTAAGGGCTGCAATAACATCTTGAATATCAATCCTGAAGGGAAAATGTAGGATATGTGGAGAAACAGACAGAAACTTTAATGTTAAGTCAGTCTCAGGCTGCAGAACATGGAAATGAAGAAAAACGGCAGTCACGAAGATATAGACTTTCATGAATGGATCCTTGCGCAGGTTCAAATTATGGTCAAGAACTAATAAAGAACTAAGACACTAACTTAGAACTATGAGAAAGTACAGAAAAATAACATTGGACAAAGGAGATGAAGTTGGACATGACATACACTGCGGAAGTCATTTGAGAATATTATACGACGCCTTTTTTGGGATTACCCGAGGGAGGAGACAAAGAGGAAAGCCGCCAACATATACTCTGAGGCGACATGTGAAAACAGATGAAGAAGATGAGGAAGTCTTGGAGAGATGATTAAGAGAATGGCAAGAAACAGGACGGCTTGAAAAGTGGTTGTTGAAAACCTATGATCCACAGGGAGTCGAAACGTAGTCAAGGACGACAGTTACAGTGAAATGCCGTGGACCGGAGATTCCAGGACATGGTGTACCATCAATCAAGGGAATAGTGAAATAGCGTTTCACGGTCGCCAACTTTTGATGAGACTGCAAAAGAATGTGATGATGAATGGCTGCAACCAACTTCTCAATTCATCTTTTTTATCGACTCTTTGCTGTCAGCTCACAAAGTCAAGATCTTGATTTATCCTTTGATGTTGTTATTTCATCTTTTTTTCCCCTCCACATATACGTCATTCTTGCTGAAGTCGGATGAGTTTGGCCGAAAGGTGCAAGTATCACAGTTATACTGCAAACCACAACACAGCGCAGACACGCCCTTTCAACGTCCTTTTAAGGGCGGATAATGTAGAGGTGCATTCCTTTAGTCATCGGACGAATGCAAGCAAGCAAGCAAGCAAGCAAGCAAGCAAGCAAGCAAGCAAGCAAGCAAGCAAGCAAGCAAGCAAGCATACGTCATTCTCTATATTTGCATGGCTACCACAAGCGCAATATATTAATTACGTATCAACACACACTCTCTCTCTCCCTCTCTCTGCGATCAGGACTCAATCAGAGTTGGATTCCAGACTCTCTCATGAAGTCAGCTGTCTGTTTAAGCGAATCGATTGCCCCATATAGTTTCTCTTCCAGGGAGGTGGGTGTGGACCACATTGCTCTTCTCAGGTCTGTGTACTGGGGGCAATCCTGTAGAACATGTTTTGTAGTCATATTGTCCAGTGTACAGTGGCATACGATGGTTGTACCTATTTTGAATTTGGTGAACATGTGATTTCTCGTTCTATTGTGGCCAGTGCGTAGGCGAAGTATGATGACTTGATCCCTCCTGGATAGTTGATGGTATCCGTCCCTCTCGTTATACTTTGGGCGTTCTCGTTTCAATTTTTCATGGAACTGACTTTTGAGAATGGATTTGGCTTCATCATAACTGAGCGGATGGTCCTCTTGTGGTAATCTCCCTCCCTCTTTATCTAATTTGTCTGCGCGTTCGTTCCCGTGTATATAACAGTGTGATGGCATCCACTGAATGACTACTCTCTGGAAGTTATTCATAGTTGATCCAGGGCTGTTCTCAAGTCATCTAGTTCATTGTTCTTGAGGCTTTTTAGAGCTGATAGTACTGACAGTGCATCAGTCAGAATCACAAATTTATTATGCATTTTATTTTTGTGTTGAGTAGCCAGTGTTGCAGCATCTCTGAGGGCCTCCGGTTCTACTTTAAAGTTGTTTGAGAATCAATTGAGTTTGTGTTTCTTCATTGTGAAGAGAGTATTTTTCAGATGCCTAATTCTACTTGAGCCCCATCATTTTTAACATGTCGCGGATTCAAGCTGATTAAGTTTCCTCTATCGTTTTTTTTAATTTCACTTGTATTTATACTTCAATTAGCCATGCAAATATAGAGAAGACCCAGGGAGACACTGAGAAGAACATTGATGAGAGAGGCAAGAGCAGCAGGAATCGGCTCCCTCAATGAGATAGAACTGCTTGCACAGAACAGAGACAGATGGCGAGATTTGATAAAATATCTTTAAAAGAAAACTGCTAGAACAAAAATTCATATAGGAGAAGGTGTATCTTGGTCTACGCCCTATGGGCCGGGTACGGCTCGAAAGGTCAATAGATAGATAGATAGATAGATAGATAGATAGATAGATAGATAGATAGATAGATAGATAGATAGATAGATTTATACTTAGGTATTCACCACCTGATAGTCTAAAAAGAGTTGTATTCCTACTTAAGTGTTTACCTCCTTAAAGTCTAAAGAGAGTTGTATTCCTACTTAAGTGCTCACCACATGAAAGTCTAAAGAGAGTTGTATTCCTACTTAAGTGTTTACCTCCTGAAAGTCTCAAGAGAGTTGTATTCCTACTTAAGTGTTTGCCTCCTGAAAGTCTAAAGAGAGTTGTATTCCTACTTAAGTGTTTACCTCCTGAAAGTCTAAAGAGAGTTGTATTCCTACTTAAGTGTTTACCTCCTGAAAGTCTAAAGAGAGTTGTATTCCTACTTAAGTGCTAACCACATGAAAGTCTAAAGAATAAAGAAAGCATCAAGGGAAAGCATTAGTAGAATAATTTTAGCGGATCCACTGGTGCCTTGTTCTTTGTTAACGACCATAACTGTGAACGTTCCAGGGTTCGAAGATTAAATTTGAAAGAACTTTTCGCTGTTTTATGGGATCAAAGTCTAGAACTGTTTAATATATAAAATGGTATTAAGCAGCTAAACATGTAAATAGAAAAAATAAAACTATTACGTTTCGGAAAGAAAGGTCTTCATCAGATACAAAGAAAGCATTAAATTCATTCAGACCACCCAAATTCATCGACTCACATTACCATGCTGCTGAGATAAGTACTCGTATTGCCTATTTGTTTTTGTGTTAGTTTTTATTGCCTTGTATCTGATGAATCTGTGTCGAGCTTTATAAGAAGAAAGCGATGGAAATACATCATGTAAGTGTGCTGAATGAAGAAAGACTTTACAGTCATGTATTCATGTGGAAACCGTCTGGTAAAAGAAAACAAGACAGACTCAGATAATCGAGACTGAGAACAATTACTACGGAATGCTCAACCATGGAACTAAAAAACAACCAAGAACTACAAGAACTAGCAGCAAATTATCAATCGTGGAAAACTATGACATCTGAATTACATATCCGTCTTCGGCACAAGAGGACACTGTAAAAAAAATCTGTGAATGAAATGTACCTCATGAACGTCATATCTCTACAAGTTCAGCTGCATAATCTATTTGTTGTCTTCACTACAAGTAAACTGAAGGTTAATCGTTGATTGAGTCGTATAGCACTAGGACGGTCGTACTCTAATCAGTGAAAGACGGAGTGCGGTTTCGTACATGACTTGTCAGCATCGGTGAGACTCCCGGAGGCTCGTGTTAGTTAGGAGGGACTTCACATTTCGCATTGCTGGAAGACCTTATAGTCTGTTGTTTGATGTGTGATGGTGATGGTCTAATGACCAACTAATAACTGCATCAAGCTCTGGCAGATGGTGCTCGTAAACCTGGGAGGGCTGACCATCTAAGTGCAGAATACAGAAAAGACAATCTGCTGCCTTGCAGGAAGATTGCGGACAATCAAAGGCTAAGGAAATCAAACCTGAATAAAATGCTGGCAGAAATCGGTTGCACTGGGCCACTGGCGCAGAACACAGTGCAACGTTTTAACAGGTATTCAATCAGAATGGATATAGCAGACTCTAATTATAGTGTTCTGTCTGTGGGGTCCCCCCAGGCAGGTGGAATGCTGGGCCACATGCCACGAAGGAGAAGAGCAATGTGGTCCACGCCCACCTCCCTAGAAGAGAAACTATATGGGGCAATCGAATCACTTAAACAGACAGCTGACTTCATGAAAGAGTCTGGAATCATACTCTTGATCGCAGAGAGAGAGAGAGAGAGAGAGAGAGAGAGAGAGAGAGAGAGAGAGAGAGAGAGAGAGATCGTTGATAGTGAAGATTTCTTAAAACATTCAAAGACCGTTTGGAACGAATTAACTCATGTTATTTGAATTCTTTTGGGGGAAAAATAATCGATATTATTACAAGTCGCAATTCAAACAGATTTCTAAAAAAAATAATGTGTACCGCTTTTCTTTGTACGCGTATTTATATATATATATATATATATATATATATATATATATATATATATATATATATATATATATGATGTAAATATTTTTAATGTGTGTGTGTGCGTATCTATGTGCATGTACACACACACGAATATGTATGGCCTTTGGTGTCTTCACAGTGAGTAAGCAACCATGATTTGTCAGTAATTTATATAATATTATTGTCATATTCTGCTTGCGACCTATGATTATACAAAGACATTACGACGGTGGTTTTCTGTTGCCTTCTGTCCATTTGTTTACTGTAGACTCCGCTAGTCTTGACTAAAAAGTCACGAGAATGGCTTGGCAGAAGGTCAATAGCAGAAATTATAAATAACTGTCGAGATCGAAAGCTGTTGAGAGACATGATCATCTATCCCAAGCGGCATGGTGCTTGATGATGATGATGATTGTGTTTGCCGGTTTGTTGAACAGCTTCTCTCGTGGCTGAATCTGCCAACTTTGGATAGGCCGGTTTGTTGAACAGCTTCTCTCGTGGCTGAATCTGCCAACTTTGGATAGGCTGGTTTGTTGAACAGCTTCTCTCGTGGCTGAATCTGCCAACTTTGGATAGGCCGGTTTGTTGAACAGCTTCTCTCGTGGCTGAATCTGCCAACTTTGGATAGGCCGGTTTGTTGAACAGCTTCTCTCGTGGCTGAATCTGCCAACTTTGGATAGGCCGGTTTGTTGAACAGCTTCTCTCGTGGCTGAATCTGCCAACTTTGGATAGGCTGGTTTGTTGAACAGCTTCTCTCGTGGCTGAATCTGCCAACTTTGGATAGGCCGATTTGTTGAACAGCTTCTCTCGTGGCTGAATCTGCCAACTTTGGATAGGCCGGTTTGTTGAACAGCTTCTCTCGTGGCTGAATCTGCCAACTTTGGATAGGCCGGTTTGTTGAACAGCTTCTCTCGTGGCTGAATCTGCCAACTTTGGATAGGCCGGTTTGTTGAACAGCTTCTCTCGTGGCTGAATCTGCCAACTTTGGATAGGCCGGTTTGTTGAACAGCTTCTCTCGTGGCTGAATCTGTCAACTTTGGATAGGCCGGTTTGTTGAACAGCTTCTCTCGTGGCTGAATCTGCCAACTTTGGATAGGCTGATTCAACGCGGAATGAACAGGATGCAATTATAGTGCTCCCCCCCTCCTCCCACTGAATCTAAAGTCAACACTTCCCCAAATGTTGTGGCATTTTGCAGCACAGAACCGATCAATCACGCAATATTCCCGCTATTATTGACACGATATTATCTCTGTTTGCGTTTGTTGCAATCAAGACGTACTACTATCGATAAATCTACTTACCGCTGCATCATTCGAGTATTTTTATGACCATCTTCAAAAATAAAAACAAAATGGCGCTCGTATGTTGCTGAAGACACATTTTCCCTAGAGAACTTAACACTGTTCTACACCAAAGCCTACAGACCACATGATTTTTCAGGAGAATTAACTCTTATTGTTTTAAACACACAGAAAAACATTTCTTATTTCCCTTGCACGCAAAAACTGCCAAAAAACGCAACAGAAATCTGCAGCTTTATTAAGGCCTTCAGCCTGAAATGGAAATCCAGAAATCATAAAAAATGTGCGACGTATTCAGCTGTATGAGATATTTTACCCACAACCGGCTCTCCTCGCAAAGCTGAAAACGTCACAAACATTGGGTAATTCCTTTCAGCACACAAGACAGGCCTTAGTAAATCTGCATTTCGTCTGTGACGAAAAAGATAGTTTAATGAAGTCTTAAGGGGATGATGTCATTTGTAAAGCAGAATAACAAGTTTCGAATTACGTCCCCCCATCAACATGGTTAAGAAAGATTGTGTACCTGACCTTTAGTCACGATAGGAAGGGAGCGATAGCATACGTCATCATTTTCTTAACAGATGTATTCATGAGATGTGTAGATGAGTAGACCAGTTAATTAACCACAGCTTGGCTTGCTATGAATCATCAGGAGAAACAATTTGTTATTTGCTGGAATGAGGGCTCAGCAGATATATAAAAAAAAAAAGTAAAGAGCCCCGTCACGCCAAGTGGCGTATATGGAATATTTTGTTAATGACCATAAATTTCTGAGACCTTCAGCACATGATTTTTGAGGTAATGTGGTCGGTATTACGCCCGTGCCGCTTTACTTTCCCAGAAAAAAAATCCGGTACCCATTAAAGACTAGGTGAACCTGGAAGCCGTCGGTTGGGATCGAACCCTAACCCTTGTCCTTTGAAGTCCAGTTCACTAAACACTGAGCTATCGCGGCTCCCGCTCAGCAGATATGGGGATGTCCTATTACAGTGACGCTATTCCGTTTTATGTGAGCCGCGATAGTTCAGTGTTTAGTGAACTGGACTACAAAGGACAAGAGGTAGGGTTTGATTCCAACCGACGGTTTCCGAGTTCACCCAGCCTTAAATGGGTACCGGATTTTTTTTTCTGGGAAAGTAAAGCGGCACGGGCGTAATACTGACCACATTACCTCAAAAATCATGTGCTGAAAAATCATGTGGTCTGTAAAATGTATGGTCACTAACACCATATTCCCTACACGCCACTTGGCGTGACGGGGGCTTTTTACTTACTTTTTTTTTGTTCGTTCTATGGTCTAAGCGCGACTTCCCGAAGTCATCAAAAGTGTACCAAATATTGATCATAGTGCATGTTCTTTATTGAGCCATTTTTCTGCTAATTTACTTTGTGTTTGGAAACCTAATCCGCACGAATCTAGTCACGGATGTAACCGAGTAATTTGTATGTGAGAACTAAGATCTGTAACCTGCAAGCTACAGCAACATTATACTAAACTTCTCTTCCTCTCCTACTATCAGCATCATCATTATCATCATCAAGTACCGTTCTGCTGGCGTAGGTGATCATGTCTCTCCACAACTTTCGATCTCGATAGTTATTTATGATTTCTGTTGTTGACCTGCCAAGCCATTCTCTTAAGCTGTCTGGTATTTTTTCTCTTTGCTTCCCTCTATCTCTTCGTCCCTCAATTTTCCTAGTTGTTACAATATATTCCAGTTGTCCTCTTCTCATTACATGGCCAAAAAATGATGATTGTCTCTTCCTAAAATTTGGAAATTAGTTTTCATTTTGCTTTGGCCTCTTTCAGAACGTTTTCATTACTCCTCTTAGCTGTCCATGGTATTCTCAACATTCTTCTACTAACAAGCACACCTTTTCAACAAACATTCGTAACAAACAACGTAAAATAACTCAAGCATGTTCACTCTTATTTATTACATAACCTCTATTTTCGTTCATTTTTAATCAGAACTTTTTGTGGACCAATAGATTCAACAAAAAAGAGAAAATAGCGCTGCCAAAATACTGAACAAATTAAAAAAAAAAACATTAAAAAAATAAAAACTGACAATTGTACTCAAACTTTTAAATGTATTGTTTTAAATGCTTGTTTCTGTTTTTTAATTATTTTTCTTAAGTTGTATATAAATTAAAGACCCGATTTTTAATATCTGTTTCCTACGTTTTTCTTATGTCATATTTTTATATTTTTAATTTTAACAACAGGGAATTAGAGACTTGGATTTTAATTAAGACACAATTTTATTTATGGAGAGAAGGCAATTAATAGAAACTAGTTTGGAAGACACGAGGAATGCAGTAATATTTTTAAGAGAATCATAAAATAATTGTTGAATTATATTTCATTAATAATAATAATAATAGTAATAATAATAATGAAACTAGCGGGTACTCTCCGGAACATGTAGTCGTTTATGTCGTTAAACATAACATTCTCTGCTTGCCACCGAGGCGTTTGGGGGCCTCCGTAGCGTAGGTGAGAAAATCACCCGCCTGAGCTAGCGACGTTCGGACAACCCGTGTTCGATTCCCGCTGGACAACCCGTGTTCGATTCCCGCTGGACAACCCGTGCTCGATTCCCGCTGGAAGTAGTGTGAGTTGTACTCGCCTTTGAAAAAAATACCCCCGCAGTCGACCCAGCCGTTGGCAGAAATGGGTACCAGGGTATTACTCTGGGAAGTTGAGGGATACCTCCTCGCATCGTGAGTTTCGATGCTTGAAGCGACACTATCCAGAAGTCTCCGAACACTTATGGATAGGCGGCCGAGCACATATGGGTGAATACTGGCGTGATAAATCGCCGATTCATGTCTCTTATTTTAAATTTACTTGACATAACATCTCATATACTGCCTGTTTTTAAGATTCATTGAATAGATGTAATATAAATATAATTATATTGTGTAATTAAAAGTGATAGAGTACACCGGCGCCTATCAGCAACAGGGCTGAAAGCAGACGGCAACTCATAGCTGACTGCTTGAGTAAGGATGGAAGAACCAGAATTATTGTGAACCTTCTCCGCCTCTTTGTGGTGTTTATACAAACAAATAAACTAGTCTAGTCTCACCAAATGAATAGGAACCGAAAAGGCAGCTCGGAACTGAAAAAGGTCATGCTAAAGATGTATGTTTGGTTCGGAAAGTAAAAATGAAATACCACAACGCATCTACGCCCTTCTCAGGACTCATAATGAAGATAGCTGAAGAGAAAACTCCATTAGTTATCGAGTGAACGCAAATAACAACAAGAACAAACATTTGGTAAAAATAATAATAACAGTATAGTTTTCAGCAAAAACAAAAAAAAAATAGCTTCAGAAGCCTGGTATATTACAATTTTCTAGTTTCGTGGGTAGGATGAAAGGGTTTCATAACGTTTCAAAAAAATGTCCAGGTAATAATAACAATAGTAATAACAATAGTAATAATTATAATAATAACAATATTCAAAGCATTGATAGTAAATGTTAATAGTTGCAGTAAATAAAATATTATTTATATAATCTAATTAAATTTTTTTTTAAACTTACGCTATGCCTCAAATCTTCACTTTTGAAACATTAATATAGATTGTTATGATAATTTTGATGATGATGATGGTGATGATGATGACAGTGATAATACAGATTAAAATTATATTAAGAGCATTGAAATAAACAACACGTATATTAATTTGGAAGAGATTACTAAATCAACAGCCGTGGGAAAATTCTCAAAGAATTACAAAACTGAGACAGAGGGCTTCAAAGTTGCCACAAAACTGGCACAAAAATAACATGCACATGAAGTTGGTGATATAGAATGATGTACTGTCAGTCCTAATAGAAACTTAAAATCGACAGGAGCAACGAGCTACATGACCTAGACAACTCTAGAGCAACTGTGCTAACATTTTCAGAGAGAGAGAGATCATCTAGTTGATTTCATCATATTGTAATATAGAAGGAAACGAATGCCCAGACAAACTAGCTAAGGAGGGAGGAAGGTTACCACAAGAGAACCATCTGATCAGCTACGATGAAGCCAAATCCAGCATCAAAGGACAGTATCGTGAGAAATGGAAACAAAAATACGAATAGCATAACAAGAGAGACGGATATCTCCAACTAGCAAGGAGAGAGATCAAGTCATCATACTTCGCCTACGCACTGGCCACAACAGCACGAGAAATAACATTTTCACAAAAATTAAAATAGGAACCACCAGTCAATGCCACTGTACCCTGGATGACATAACAAGACACATCCTTCAGAACTGCCCGTAGGAATCAGGCCTGAGGGGTCTAAGTGGCTCACGCCCACCTCCCTGGAAAAGAAACTCTAAAGGGACAACCGAATCACTGAAACAGATAGCAGCCTTCATAAGAGAGTCCGGAATCCTAGTGGAAATGACGTCATTATCACAGAAGGAGAAGATATTAATTTTAACACAAGTATAAAGTAATTAATGATGGCCGAACTGAATCACATATTTTATAAGTGTGACATGTGTTATAAGTGTGACATATTTTATTATGCTGTTTAAATATAAAAAAAAAACAAGCACAAATGGAATGCGTGGTATATAGAATATAATGTAAGCCATATATTAAACCATCGGCACACTTCATGATTATGTGGTTATCACGAGGAAAGGTCGAATTTCGCACTCATAAAAGTATATCCGGTGACCTTTCAACAATGGGTACACCTAGAAGTTGTTCTGTCGATTAAATGAATCCCATCTCTTGTCCTCAGTAGACTGGTTCAATCGCTGGCAAAATATGAGCCCTTACAACAGAACTACCAACGATATTACAAGCTATGAGGATGAAATGATATTGTAAAATTGTGGACATGTATTACTTGGATCCTATCATCATCATCATAATTAAGTGCCGTTCCCGCATCGAAGGTTGGCTACCATTGAGCGCTATTCCGCTCTGTTTCTTGCTTTGATGGTGCAGGTTGTCATAGGTTGATTTGTCCATCTTTAGATGTTACTCGTCCATGGTAGTATTGGTCTGCCTCTACCTCTTTTACCTTGTATTTTCCCTTCCAAGATTACTTTTAGTAGGTTTCTGTGTCTTTTAATATACACCTAAAATCTCATTTGTTTTGTTTGAGTTGTGTTAAGTAGTTCTCTTTTCATTTTTAGTTGGTTTAAGACTTCACCGTTTGTTTTATTTTCTTTCCATCCAATTCTTCCTATTCTTATATAAATCCACATTTTAAAGGCTTCATTTTTCTGTTAAGTTTTCTTGTCTAATGGCCATGAATCTGCAACATATAGGAATGTTGAGAAGACATAACATTTTGCCTTTCTTGGTTTAAACCCTGGTGTCATTAGTTTTAGTATATTTTTCATGGCATTAAAATTACTTTATGCCATTCCCATTCTTTTGTTTATTTCAGTTTTACATTTTCCATCACTGGTTATAGTATGTCCAAGGTAGTTGTAGTTCTGAACTGTCTCCATGCCTATTCCTTCAACTTTGTTATTCACGTGTTGGTTTTGAGTGCCCTTTGTTTATGATCATAGTTTTAGTCTTTTTGATATCCATATCTAATCCATTTTATGTTTGTCATGTTTTTTTTTGTAAGTAATTGTTGTAGATCTTTAAGATTTTCTGCTAATAATGCAGTATCACCAGCATACCTTAGGTTATTGATTATCTTTCCATTAATGTTTAGGCCTGGCATCTCTGTAATATTCGTAAAGATCTGCTCAGTGTATAGATTGTACAAACTTGATATAGTATCAGATCGTACCACAAACTAAAATGTTCGCAAAAGGATACAAGTAATCGGAGTAGAGATGATCTTTTGACTATTGTGAAGAAAAGCACAATGAAATGTTTGCACATGTATCCCAATCATATGGCCAGGTAATGACCATTTCTAAGGAACTGTGAAAGGAGCAAGAAGGAGAGGTACACAGAGAAAGAGATGAGAAGATAACATAAAGGAATATACAGGTCCCGAGTTTTCATTCAGATTTGCAAAGAATAACCGAAGAGTGATAGACGTGGAGAAGATTGATGAAGTCTGTCAGTGGTGCCCAACGACCCCCCCCCCCCCCCGTACCTTTTCCACCTTCCTGGTTATGAGAAGAAGAAGAAGACGACGACGAATAAAAAGACCAGTTCCCTAACCACCGCGCTACTGCAACTTTATATTTACACGAAAAGTTGCAATACACGGTTATTGAGTTATAGAGTTATTTGCGGGTCATCATCCTTGCACTCAGAACATGTCCATAGGTGCTCAGATCCCCTCCTCAGCAATTCCCGCAGTGTCCAGCGACTGACGACTCCAGTTCTATGTTGGTTGATAAGTCTTCTTACACGGCCACTAAGTTTCTCATTTCTGGCCGTACCCATCTTAACTCCGATTTTCATCATCCGAAGAAGTGACGTGGATCTAATATAATACACGGTTGTTTGGCGTTACTATGGGCTAGTGTCTTCAAATGCCCTTAAATGTGCATTATATATCTTTTGTTACTGAAAAGATAGTGTTAATGTGGGGAAAAGATTCACAAATGATATTGTCATATCATCTTTCCACTTCTTTGAGATACCAAAAAACATTACGACTATAACAATGAATATTTCACATAATCATTTGTGTTTTGATACTAGTAAACAAAAGGAAGCCGCGATAACTCAGTGGTTAGTGAACTGGACTACAAAGGACAAGAGGTAGGGTTCGATCCCAACCGATGGCTTCCGGGTTCACCTAGTCTTTAATGGGTACCGGATTATTTCTGGGAAAGTAAAGCGGCACGGGCGTAATACCGACCACATTACCCCAAAAATCGTGTGCCGAAGGTCTGTAAAATGTATGGTCACTAACACCATATTCCCTATACGCCACTTGGAGTGACGGGGTACTTTGCTTTACTTACTTACTAGTAAACGAAGGACATTAACAAATGTTCTCATTCCTTTTGTGAATGTAAGAATGGCAGCCGGTGCCGATGGTTGCACTAACTCGCTGGTCAGACACACCATTTTTCTAGCTCACTTGACACTGATATAAAACAAATCTCGTTTCTCCCTAACCTTGGATGCCAAGCACCGAAACAAAATATCGAAATGCCCTACAAAACAATGCCGCTTGAACGATACAAATAATGAAATTAAACACCTGGGGACAAACAAAGACCTTAAGAGCACGTTCAAGCTCGTGAGCTTTGTGAAGTCTTCATATCGGGTGTCGTTCGCAAAGCTTTGTATTCACCACAGCCCGTCTGAAAGAATTTGTGTCTCTAGCCAGATCTGACACTTTTTTCTGTTGTTATTTTTAAGATCATTTTGATGTCTTGAAATCACCTTCTTCTTGGGCCTGTCCCTGATACGTCGCCAAGGAACCATGCCATCTTATATTGTTTTCGCTGTGTCATTTGACGTATCCACTGTACTTTTTGTACACTGTTTTGTATTAGGAAGAAACAATCATCATTTTTTGGCCATGTAATGAGAAGAGAACAACTGGAATATATTGTAACAACTGGAAAAATTGAGGGACGAAGAGATAGAGGCAAGCAAAGAGAAAAAATAACAGACAGCTTAAGAGAATGACTTGGCAGAAGGTCAACAACAGAAATGATAAATAGCTGCCGAGATCGAAAGTTGTGGAGAGACATGATCACCTACGCCAGTAGGCCCGGTTCTTGATGACGATGACTGTACTTTAATTTCCTCTGTAAAATGTTGTTTATAAGCCAGTTCTTTCTGTCTAAACCTTTTCATACATCTTTCTTGCGTTTTTCATTATCCGTGGAATTTTAAGGATGTTTCTGTAGCATTTTGTTTCGAATGAACATGTCTTCTTCCATGCTGTTAACGAGATTTGTGGATTTGTGGAAGGAAAGGGCACCAATAATGCTATATACATCTTAAGGACATTGATAGAAAGATCTATAGAGGTAAAGAAAGATCTATATATGTGCTTTATAGACTACACAAAAGTATTTGACAAAGTAAAGCATGTGGAAATAATAAATATGCTGGAGAAATTAAACATTGATGGCAAGGATCTGCGAAACATTAAAAAAAACATGTACTAGCAACAAACAGCAGCTATGCGAATTAACAACCAAACAGGACAATTTCAATATATAAAACAAGGAGTCAGACAAGGCTGTGTTCTGTCGCCGGATTTGTTTTCACTTTACAGCGAATATATTATGAGATCAATAGTAAACAAAAAAGGAATTGAAGTCAACGGTCACAACATAAATAATTTGCGATATGCGGATGACACAGTCTTAATAGCAGAGACAGAGAACGAACTACAAGAAATGATAGACATAATAGTGGAAGAAAGCAACAAGAAAGGTCTCAGTCTGAATAGTAAGAAAACAGAAGTAATGGTTATATCGAATAAACAATCATCACCATCATGCAGCATAAAAATAAACGAGCCAAACCTGAAACAAGTACGTTTCAAATACTTGGGCACAATAATAACATCAGATGGGAGATGCATCACAGAAATAAAAAGCAGAATAGCTCAGGCCAAAATAGTATTTCAGAAAATGAAAAATATCTTATGCAACAAATCTATGTCAATAAAAATGAGAAAGAGAGTTCATCGGTGCTATATAGAACTAATTCTGACCTATGGAAGCGAATCATTGACAGTAGACAAACAAATGAAAAGACGATTAGAGGCCACAGAGATGGGATTTCTCAGAAGAATGTTGAAAGTTCCCTGGACAGATAAAAAGACCAATGAGGAAGTTTTCAAAGAGGCCAACACAAAAAGGAGCTCTTAAAAAACACCAGAAAGAAGCAATCAACATTTTTCGGGCACATCATGAGAAGAGGAAAATTGGAATACTTGGTTACAACTGGCAAAATAAAAGGAAAGAGAGATCGTGGACGACAAAGAGAGAAAATACTGGATAGCTTGGTGTCATGGCATGGAAAACATTCGGCAACAGAACTGATACGATGCACTGTGGATAGAAGATTGTGGAGGGACATGATCGCCTACGCCAACCGGCAGGGTACATGATGATGATGATGACCATTATTGTAGCCTCACATGAGACTTATGATCTTTTATCTCTATTTTAGACATTACCATGCCTGAGCTGTAGATCCATAGTTTAATAAGTAGAACTCATAGTAAACCTTATTCAGAAACCATAACAATAGCTGAACTGGAATTGAAGGAGATCCAGAGTCAAAAGAGAGGAGCTTCAAAGCTAAGACAATTTGTTATGCAAACCTAGATTCGGTGTGAATCAGTACTAGTACAGATGAACATAGAATATAAAAAGAATCTGTGCGTCGCATATAGAGGTTAGCAAGTCGTGGCGAGAGTTGTCCATGCTTGCTCCAGGCCGGATTTAGTGGAGATCTCTTGTGATTGCCCTGTGCTCCGATCGGAGTTCAGGGGATTAAGACGAAGACGAACTTTCCATCGATATATTTACTTTGAATTACTTTGTCTGAGTTATAGACACGTTGTATTTATTAGGCACGTTTATGTGTTTCTTAGCAATAGCATTACAAAGCGACATTCTTTTCCACTTACTAAAGGGTTATCTGAATGAAAGTTTTATTGTCCCTATAGAGACGACAACGACTGACGACTATAATGTGACCAAATATAACCAAAAATATGAATTTATGTCCCCAATTTGGTCTAAATACGCATTTATATAGCCAATAAAAAGAGAATCAGAGTGTTCAAAAAGGCATGAAAAATGTTGAAATCAGTGGCGTATACTGGTTTTGGGGTCTGGGCTACCGCTGACGTAATAAATAAAAACATACATCAATAGGCTAACATAAAGTAATATTTTCTAATGACTTCATTACATTTTAAATTACTTACTTATTTATGTTAATTATATCCGTCTTGTTTGGGACGAAAATGTCTTGATGACTTTGTCATTGAAAGTACTGTTCGGTTTCTATGTTTCTGAGGGAATCATTTCTCAATATGGACATCAATGCCAAACCAGATAAGCGTTCTTGTGTCTGGGTTGAGCGATAAAAAGATTTGATTCTCCTAAGAGCAGAAAAAGTTCTTTCTACAGATGCTGATGCGCATAACGTAGTTATAAATAGCTAAGGAAGTTCCGGTAATGAGACAGTTTCACTTTCACTTTGTGACGATTCTGATTGGCTAGAGCTAAAAATAACCCATGAAACCGCATTCATCTAGCGGCAACACCCCTAAATAAATTTTGATTCCCATTTTTAAATGTCAAGGTCGGTAATACTTGGTCCGGATAGAGGAAAAATGTACCGCTGGCGCCTAGAGGTTTCAATGTAGAATAGTTGTAACATTCACAAACGTATAGTGGCCAGAGGAAAACCTTGCTTTAATAAATGCAAATCAAAGCAAATAAATCATATTGGCCTACGAAATGTGTAATAGAATATTCGAAAATTTGCAATATAATTATTTTAAAAAATCTAATAAATTATCATTTCCTTTTGTATTTTGTTAATATGTTCAGGCTACCGGCAGTAGCTGCGGTATCATAGAAAATACGCCACTGGTTGAAATTAACTTGCATTTCAAAAATACATGTCAGGAAAGAAATACAACATGTCATAAAAATTCGAGCCCTAAATATCTCAGAATTATCGTGCCCGCTGGCATAGCTGATCACATCCTTCTACAACATCTATCCCTGTATAGTTGTTAAACAATTCTTTTATTAGCTTCCTTACCAAATCATTCTAGTTAAACTCTCTGGCTGAACTCTGCAAACACCACAAAGTTGCCATGCAGTGGGTCCCATATCACTGTGGAATACCAGGAAAAGAAAAAGCAGATCTGTTGGCAAAGGAAGGTTCAACATGCACACAACTAGATGCACCGGTTACATACCATCATAAGAAACAGATAATCCAATCAATCAGAGGACCATAAGCCACAAATCAGGATGCCTTTCATAATATGAATAGATATGAACATGTTATCATTATACGCCTCAGAACAGGACACAATAGACTCCAAAGTCACATGTGTACAAAATCAAGATCGGCACCTCAACTACTTGTACATGTGGACAGTCGCCTCAGCCTGCTGAACACATTCTTCAAGATTGCACTGAATATAGTAGATTGAGGAAAATCCATTGGCCCATAGATACAACACTACAGACAAAACTATATGGGCCACTGCAAGAATTACAAAAGACAGTAAAATTTATGCAGGAAACGACATTACAGATATAGACAATGCTTCAGACGAACGAAAGATAGATAGATAGAAACTCTCTGGGGATTGTGTCTCTGTTTCCATCGAACCTTCCCTCAATGTTCTCATTTGTCACAAAATACTTCATCCGTTCTTGTCTCATTACATGGCATCAAAATTGTGATTGATTACTACTATTTTTTTATGATAAGTGTTATTTTTGCTTTCGACTCTTTCTAGTACAACTTAGTTCACCATGGTATTGTCAACATTATTCTGTGTGTATTTTTAACATTTCTGTGGCATTCAGCGATTGTTTAGTCCACTTTTCGATGATCTAATATTGACCTCACTATATCACGATGATGGTGTAAAGCTCTACTCTCCACCTCACTACATCAGTAAAATGCTGCTACGGAACACCATTACCAATATAACAACTGGTTCAACATAACACGAAAACTCTTCATACAAAACATATCATCCACTTAGTTGAGAAACTGGAGCCTCGGTGGCTGTGTGGTTGGTGCACTCGCTTTCTGATCACAAGGGCCCGGGTTCAATCCTCAGAAGTAATAAATGTTTTTGGGACCGATAAGTATCCTGGGTTTACCCAGTCTCTAAAAATGGATAACAGAGAGATTTCTGGGAAGTAAAGGCGGCCTGGCGTCGTACCGAACACATCACTCAAAACTGTGCTTTGGTCATGGAAAGTAATGTCAATAAATCTATTCCCCACGTCAAACGAGGTTCCGAGGAGACTTTTACTGTTTAAATATAAAGCTGTCGACACGCACTAGACAGCTCATGAACAAAGGCTGTACAATTACAGATCAATAAATTGATTAACAGATTGACCTAGCAGTACCGCTCAGAACGCAACACTAACAGGTTCGGCCTTGTATCACGACGAACAGATCTATGATGATATTTGTTCTTGAAACAGTCAGAGACAAAAAAAACAACATAAGCAAATCAACAAGAGAGCCAGACCATAACAAGAAGATGCAGAGAAAACATAAAAGAATGAACGGGCTTTGATTTGAACAAGATCTTCTTGCTAGACAGTGAAAGATCAAATATATATTATTTAGGAATATAAGTATCTGAACATCACTCAGGAACACATTCGCAGGCATAAATGCAACAATAGACAATAGCCAGCCAGGGACTGCGGTCGATTACATCCGACTAAAGCCTACTTTAAAATAAAAAAAAAACCGCCTGTAACCTTTACTTCGATGTAATAGCTGCCGGAGGTTAGGTTAGTATTTTTTCTTTGTTGATAGTTATAATGTTACACAATAAAAACCGTTACCTCTTCTTGACTTACTCACAACCTTGAGCATCGAGAAAAAACATAGTTTATAGCAACGGCAGATATTCCGAGGAGTAACGGAGTCCATGACTCCTACAATATTTTATCAGAATACATAACACAATAACATTCTATCTCATTGCGTTAAATATCAGCGTAAAATAAGCCACTGTATCTAGCCTGACGTGGTATAACTCAAGTAATTCGAGCTGTTACAAACGGAAAGGCTTCTGTGTCTATGGAAATGAAACCTACTACAACCGTACAACGACATCTATCGACCAAACAATGTGCATCAGAACGAGGTAGGCTTTTCTACAATCACCTCTTTGGTGACCATGACAAAAGTGGTTTCATTTTTAGTTGCCATTCTCTCTCTGTATCGTAACATAAAGAAGTATAGACAAAAGGATGCAAATTTAATTTTTTCCTCCTCAACTCATAGTACTGCACCTTTAACCAACAAAATGTGAACTAAACTGTAACAGATATTAATTAACTGTAATTGAGTTTTTGAGTTATTTGCGGGTCATCATCATTGCACTTCGAAAATGTCGTTAGGTGCTCAGATCCCGTCCTCAGCAAGTCTCGCAGTGTCCAGCGACTGACGACTACAGTTCTGTGTTGGTTGATTAGACTTCTTACACGCCCACTAAGTTTAAGTAACTGTAAAACTATGCGTTCTTTTAATAACTTACATTGCAAATAAGTAAGTTGGTATGATGTAATTATGATACTTGAGGCAATAATTGAAGGAACTACTTTACATAGCGTTTATTGCAGTAATCTAAACTAGCGTGTTAAAGGTTAAACTAAAAGTGCAGTCTGCCGTACTGGCCTCCTCAAGTTTCGAACACACCGTTCACTGTTGGTTTTTGTTCGCTTAATTTAAATTCTTTGACGTCCTCTAAAGTTAGTAGTTTAACTAATCTTTTATTAGAATAAAAAAAAAAAAAAATCTATTTTCTTATTTGAAGCCACACTGTCTTTACGTTGTACTAACATTAATAAATAGTAAATCTGATAAATTCCCCTGTTTTATAATTGCACTTTAAATTGGTTTTCTGTTTCCATTCCGTCCACACAAGAAACATGATCATCCTGATCGACACAAAAATTAAGAAAGAAGTGCGTATTGCGATGTTTTATTTTTTTTTTCGTTTGTGTTAAACCAATTATCTTTCTTGGTGTTTATAAATTCATGAGAGCTTTACCCGGAAAATGTCAAAGTGGGCATTACGTTTATCATACATCATTATCAACACATTAATAGATAAAGAGGATGCATAATATAATCATTACGTCACTTCAGACATCAGAATGAGGAATAATGACGTCAATTAAAAAAAAACCCCGAGAACACAAACAGGCAGCAATGTAAGTGGTTCGCGCCGTGTCCACTCACGAGATGAAATGCTAACTAGCGGCCCATCATCAGAGCCCTTACTACACTTTTTTAATGGCAATTATCATACACTTGAGAGTGTGGTTTGAGGAACTGCCAACTATAGAGAAAGCCAAACTGCAGAAAGTGGCATATAGGGAATATGGTCTTAGTGACAATAAATTTTACAGACCTTCTGCACATGATTTTTGGGGTAATGTGGTCGGTATAACGCCCGTGCTGCTTTACTTTCCCAGAGAAAAATCCGGTACCCATTAGAGGCTGGGTGAACCGGAGCCGTCGGTTGGGATCGAACCCTACCTCTTGTCCTTTGTAGTCCAGTTCACTAACCACTGAGCTATCGCGGCCCCAAAAGCAACATCTATCTATCTATTGACCTTTCGAGCCGTAGCCGGCCCATAGGGCGTAGACCAAGATACTTCTTCTCTTATCTGAATTTTTGTTCTAGCAGTTTTCAATTCTTTTAAAGATATTTTATCAAATCTCGCCATTTGTCTCTGTTCTGTGCAAGCAGCTCTATCTCATTGAGGGAGCCGAATCCTGCTGCTCTTGCCTCTCTCATCAATGTTTTTCTCAGTGTCTCTCTGGGTCTTCCTCTTTTTCTCTTACCTGTTGTTTCCCATATGAGGGCCTGCTTTGCTATTCGGTTATTATCTCTTCTCATCACATGTCCAACATATGACCATCGTCTTTTCTTTATTACTGAAGATATTAGTGGTTGATTGGCGATTTCTCTAATTTCCTCGTTTGTTTTGAATTTGTTCCATTCTATACCAAGTATTTTCCTTAGACATTTATTTTTGAATGCGTTCAACTTTGTTTCTATATCTCTTGTTGTTTTCCAGCTTTCACACGCATACGTAAAAGCAACATAGGACGGTAAAAACAACAAAATATGACAGTAATAAAAAGAGATCCCGTTCAAGTTGGACAGGTAAAAGCCAGTAAAATATAGGTAACAAGTACAATGCTTTCCACACCCCGGACCAGATCTGGGCAATAACGTTTTAATTCCAAAGATTATTTAAAAAAAATGTAAACTTTATATAAATAAGAAAGTGTCATTTCTATTTTTTTTAACGGAGTTCATATTTGTGACAAAATGTTGAATGAAGTGAAGACAAAACTAAGAGAAGACAATAATTTAAAATAAAAACAATACAGAGAAGACAGAATATATAATAATAATTATTATTATATTATATAATTATAATTATAATAAATAATATAATAATACAGAAAGCTCAGAAATCATGATGATCTGAAAATAAGAATTCAAAACAAACTTCAAATGAGCTAACCACTTTGCTACCACTGGTTTTATCACGTGACTTCAATTCCTTATACCACAACGTAAATTGAGTCTATTTCTGGCTTCCAACTTTTATGAGCACTCTCTTTCATGGGCTGCATTTCCAAAGATAGAGCTATATTAATCCCTTAGTAATGCAAGTCTATTTCTGGTTTGAGCATCTCAAGGCAGAGACTTCACAGACGGGCCCATCCTTGCATTCTCGTTAATAATCAGTCAAGCGTTGGAGTAATTTCTTTCGCTCCAAAGGTTATGAAGACGTTGAGTTTGGAACGCTTCTATTACTTCTCTCCATGATTTTCTTGATGTTAGAGCTGCTGGCCCTTGCTTTCAGTGCTACACAATCTAAATAACATTCTGATAACACTGTTTACAGTAAATGAAAATGAAATGGATCGGCCGCGTATCTCGATCGTCTGGTCTAGCGGAGAGCTATGAATGGAACGAGAAGAAGAGGTAGGCTAAGAAAGAGATGGGAAGATTACATCAGAAAATTTGGGAAATTTCGACTTTGTAGACACTCAAAGAATGACTGACTGAAGATAGAGAGAAATGGAGAAGGTAGATAAGGCTGTCAGTGGAACCACAGCGACCATTACGGTTATGGAATGAAAAAAGAAAAAAAGGGGCTTAAAGTAATGGACAATGCTACTTCAATAAAAAAAAAAGAATAATTATCTATGAGATTCCTCTTCTTATACCTCTTCTATTGTCGTCATTAAAATAGCGTTGAGGAATTGTGTTGTGTATTACCATCAGCTTGGATATTTTTTCCAAGACATCCGATTTTAGTAAACGCTTTTGGTAAACTGTTGCCTTCCTTCTACGACCCCTAATCGTTTAGTAAGACTGATTAGTCTATTTTCAGTTAACCACCATAGACGGAATAGGATCTTGGACATCTTTGTTTCACTGGATCTGAATCAAGCAAATAACTGTGAATTTTGTTTCACTGGACCTGAATCAAGCAAATAACTGTGAATTACCACAGCTATCAATCTATGGGATTGGGATGAACTATCTGATAACGAGAATACAATTCATTCAATCTGCCTTGTTATGACCTCTATCATGAGGCAGATATAATCTCGCAGCATTAATTATACAACAATATGTTTTAAAATAAACAAAGAAATCAGCTTCAAGCACAAACATTTCAATTTACATAAACATAAATGAGACAAACAGGATATGTGCTATGTTAGCATCAATGCTACATCGATTCACGTTTACCAAAATGAGAAATGTTTTTCGTGACAAATATGGTCAAACAGTCCTCATAGCTCCGCCCACTGACACATAAGACCACCAATTATGAGGCCCCTGTTGTGTTTGCTCTTAACCAGTTTCTTAAGCTTGTCAAAACTGAAGCCTTTCAGCATTTAAAATAAAATATTAGCTGCTCTATATCGTCATTATAAAATATAAGAAGATCAAGTGTCACATCAAGACAAGTGGGAATTAGCATGCGATACCATCTATGTAAGGCTCCGACAAAAACAATATGTTAGCTTTGCAGACAAGACATTTTTGTGAAACTTTTGCGACTTATTTTTTACACTACGGAGTACCAAGTCTCGTGCGGAAGCTAACTGAGAGTATTACACAACAAACCCTTTACTGGCATACCCAGGGGAGAGGACAAAGAGAAATATCAAAATATGCTTTAGAGAGGAGACAGGTAGAAGCAGAGATGAATAGGATGGTGATGGCATGAAGCGGTCTTAGAAGAATGGGGAAGATATAGAACGGCTCAGAAAGTGTTTGTTGAAGACCTATGCTCCACAGAGAGCTGAAAGTGTTTGTTGAAGACCTATGCTCCACAGAGAGCTGAAAGTGTTTGTTGAAGACCTATGCTTCACAGAGAGCTGAAAGTGTTTGTTGAAGACCTATGCTCCACAGAGAGCTGAAAGTGTTTGTTGAAGACCTATGCTCCACAGAGAGCTGAAAGTGTTTGTTGAAGACCTATGCTCCACAGGGAGCTGAAAGTGTTTGTTGAAGACTTATACGCCAGAGAGAGCTGAAAGTGTTTGTTGAAGACCTATGCTCCACAGGGAGCTGAAAGTGTTTGTTGAAGACTTATGCGCCAGAGAGAGCTGAAAGTGTTTGTTGAAGACCTATGCGCCACAGAGAGCTGAAAGTGTTTGTTGAAGACCTATGCTCCACAGAGAGCTGAAAGTGTTTGTTGAAGACCTATGCTCCACAGGGAGATGAAAGTGTTTGTTGAAGACCTATGCGCCAGAGAGAGCTGAAAGTGTTTGTTGAAGACCTATGCTCCACAGGGAGCTGAAAGTGTTTGTTGAAGACCTATGCTCCACAGAGAGCTGAAAGTGTTTGTTGAAGACCTATGCTCCACAGAGAGCTGAAAGTGTTTGTTGAAGACCTATGCTCCACAGGGAGCTGAAAGTGTTTGTTGAAGACTTATGCGCCAGAGAGAGCTGAAAGTGTTTGTTGAAGACCTATGCTCCACAGGGAGCTGAAAGTGCTTGTTGAAGACTTATGCGCCAGAGAGAGCTGAAAGTGTTTGTTGAAGGCCTATGCGCCACAGAGAGCTGAAAGTGTTTGTTGAAGACCTATGCGCCACAGAGAGCTGAAAGTGTTTGTTTAAGACCTATGCGCCACAGAGAGTTGAAAGTGTTTGTTGAAGACCTATGCGCCACAGAGAGCTGAAAGTGTTTGTTGAAGACCTATGCTCCACAGGGAGCTGAAAGTGTTTGTTGAAGACCTATGCGCCAGAGAGAGCTGAAAGTGTTTGTTGAAGACTTATGCTCCACAGGGAGCTGAAAGTGTTTGTTGAAGACCTATGCTCCACAGAGAGCTGAAAGTGTTTGTTGAAGACCTATGCTCCACAGAGAGCTGAAAGTGTTTGTTGAAGACCTATGCTCCATAGGGAGCTGAAAGTGTTTGTTGAAGACTTATGCGCCAGAGAGAGCTGAAAGTGTTTGTTGAAGACCTATGCTCCACAGGGAGCTGAAAGTGTTTGTTGAAGACTTATGCGCCAGAGAGAGCTGAAAGTGTTTGTTGAAGACCTATGCGCCTCAGAGAGCTGAAAGTGTTTGTTGAAGACCTATGCGCCACAGAGAGCTGAAAGTGTTTGTTGAAGACCTATGCGCCACAGAGAGCTGAAAGTGTTTGTTGAAGACCTATGCGCCACAGAGAGCTGAAAGTGTTTGTTGAAGACCTATGCTCCACAGGGAGCTGAAAGTGTTTGTTGAAGACCTATGCGCCACAGGGAGCTGAAAGTGTTTGTTGAAGACCTATGCGCCAGAGAGAGCTGAAAGTGTTTGTTGAAGACCTATGCGCCACAGAGAGCTGAAAGTGTTTGTTGAAGACCTATGCGCCACAGAGAGCTGAAAGTGTTTGTTGAAGACCTATGCTCCACAGGGAGCTGAAAGTGCTTGTTGAAGACTTATGCGCCAGAGAGAGCTGAAAGTGTTTGTTGAAGACCTATGCGCCACAGAGAGCTGAAAGTGTTTGTTGAAGACCTATGCGCCACAGAGAGCTGAAAGTGTTTGTTGAAGACCTATGCGCCACAGGGAGCTGAAAGTGTTTGTTGAAGACCTATGCGCCAGAGAGAGCTGAAAGTGTTTGTTGAAGACCTATGCGCCAGAGAGAGCTGAAAGTGTTTGTTGAAGACCTATGCGCCACAGAGAGCTGAAAGTGTTTGTTGAAGACCTATGCGCCACAGAGAGCTGAAAGTGTTTGTTGAAGACCTATGCTCCACAGGGAGCTGAAAGTGTTTGTTGAAGACCTATGCGCCACAGGGAGCTGAAAGTGTTTGTTGAAGACCTATGCGCCAGAGAGAGCTGAAAGTGTTTGTTGAAGACCTATGCGCCACAGGGAGCTGAAAGTGTTTGTTGAAGACCTATGCGCCAGAGAGAGCTGAAAGTGTTTGTTGAAGACCTATGCGCCACAGAGAGCTGAAAGTGTTTGTTGAAAACCTATGCTCCACAGGGAGCTGAAAGTGCTTGTTGAAGACTTATGCGCCAGAGAGAGCTGAAAGTGTTTGTTGAAGACCTATGCGCCACAGAGAGCTGAAAGTGTTTGTTGAAGACCTATGCGCCACGAGAGCTGAAAGTGTTTGTTGAAGACCTATGCTCCACAGGGAGCTGAAAGTGTTTGTTGAAGACCTATGCGCCACAGGGAGCTGAAAGTGTTTGTTGAAGACCTATGCGCCAGAGAGAGCTGAAAGTGTTTGTTGAAGACCTATGCGCCACAGAGAGCTGAAAGTGTTTGTTGAAGACCTATGCGCCACAGAGAGCTGAAAGTGTTTGTTGAAGACCTATGCTCCACAGGGAGCTGAAAGTGCTTGTTGAAGACTTATGCGCCAGAGAGAGCTGAAAGTGTTTGTTGAAGACCTATGCGCCACAGAGAGCTGAAAGTGTTTGTTGAAGACCTATGCGCCACAGAGAGCTGAAAGTGTTTGTTGAAGACCTATGCGCCACAGGGAGCTGAAAGTGTTTGTTGAAGACCTATGCGCCAGAGAGAGCTGAAAGTGTTTGTTGAAGACCTATGCGCCACAGAGAGCTGAAAGTGTTTGTTGAAGACCTATGCGCCACAGAGAGCTGAAAGTGTTTGTTGAAGACCTATGCTCCACAGGGAGCTGAAAGTGCTTGTTGAAGACTTATGCGCCAGAGAGAGCTGAAAGTGTTTGTTGAAGACCTATGCGCCACAGAGAGCTGAAAGTGTTTGTTGAAGACCTATGCGCCACAGAGAGCTGAAAGTGTTTGTTTAAGACCTATGCGCCACAGAGAGTTGAAAGTGTTTGTTGAAGACCTATGCGCCACAGAGAGCTGAAAGTGTTTGTTGAAGACCTATGCTCCACAGGGAGCTGAAAGTGTTTGTTGAAGACCTATGCGCCAGAGAGAGCTGAAAGTGTTTGTTGAAGACTTATGCTCCACAGGGAGCTGAAAGTGTTTGTTGAAGACCTATGCTCCACAGAGAGCTGAAAGTGTTTGTTGAAGACCTATGCTCCACAGAGAGCTGAAAGTGTTTGTTGAAGACCTATGCTCCATAGGGAGCTGAAAGTGTTTGTTGAAGACTTATGCGCCAGAGAGAGCTGAAAGTGTTTGTTGAAGACCTATGCTCCACAGGGAGCTGAAAGTGTTTGTTGAAGACTTATGCGCCAGAGAGAGCTGAAAGTGTTTGTTGAAGACCTATGCGCCTCAGAGAGCTGAAAGTGTTTGTTGAAGACCTATGCGCCACAGAGAGCTGAAAGTGTTTGTTGAAGACCTATGCGCCACAGAGAGCTGAAAGTGTTTGTTGAAGACCTATGCGCCACAGAGAGCTGAAAGTGTTTGTTGAAGACCTATGCTCCACAGGGAGCTGAAAGTGTTTGTTGAAGACCTATGCGCCACAGGGAGCTGAAAGTGTTTGTTGAAGACCTATGCGCCAGAGAGAGCTGAAAGTGTTTGTTGAAGACCTATGCGCCACAGAGAGCTGAAAGTGTTTGTTGAAGACCTATGCTCCAGAGAGAGCTGAAAGTGTTTGTTGAAGACCTATGCGCCACAGAGAGCTGAAAGTGTTTGTTGAAGACCTATGCTCCACAGGGAGCTGAAAGTGTTTGTTGAAGACCTATGCTCCACAGGGAGCTGAAAGTGTTTGTTGAAGACCTATGCTCCACAGGGAGCTGAAAGTGTTTGTTGAAGACCTATGCGCCAGAGAGAGCTGAAAGTGTTTGTTGAAGACCTATGCTCCACAGGGAGCTGAAAGTGTTTGTTGAAGACCTATGCGCCAGAGAGAGCTGAAAGTGTTTGTTGAAGACCTATGCTCCACAGGGAGCTGAAAGTGTTTGTTGAAGACCTATGCGCCAGAGAGAGCTGAAAGTGTTTGTTGAAGACCTATGCGCTAGAGAGAGCTGAAAGTGTTTGTTGAAGACCTATGCGCCACAGAGAGCTGAAAGGAAGAAGAAAAAGTAAAAATCTATATTAATAAACTTAAGTTTCCACTCAAAAAGGTTTTCAACCCGTGGACAAATATTAATAAAACAGCTTGACAAATCTCAAACATTCGAATTTCTACATCAGGACTACACTCAGGGAGCACGGACTGACGATGCAAATTTGAACTATGAAGAAGTATGTCAGTTCTGAGAAATAATTCTGGTAAAATGAAAGAAAATGATCAGCTGTAGCTCAGTAGTTAGTGAACTGGACTACTACGGTCAAGAGGCTCAATTTATACATAAACATTGACGACAGCTAACAATTGTAAGTTTTGCGTGTGGTGTCACAATTTATTTTTTTTTTTTTTCGTTCGTCAGCTTTTGACCTCTGACGAAGTCCCTAGAGACCAGGAACTAAATTTTGCGTGTTAATCAATTTTTCCTGGCAGCCGTGTGCACAGGGGTCCCTCGCCGCACGGACAGATAACTCCGTCTTCGGAGGTACTCATATTTTTTCTGTCGATAAGTAATTGACGTTTCAAGCCGGGCCTCGCTGCTGAGACCAGTGGTGGTTGCCGCAGAGAGGAATCATAGATAAAAATCCCAACTGGCGCAGCCAGGATTTGAACCCACAACCTCTCTGTCTCGAGTTCGGCGTCTTGCCTCGAAACCAACCAGTCCCCCGTGTCACAACTTGAAATCCGTTCTATCAAACATCAGTTTTAAGAATGAGTGGAATACATTAGACTCAGGGCATCTTTATCAATAAATGTTGCAGCGTTTTCAAGATTGTAAATAAAATATTACTTCGGGATGAGAGCTGTGCTCTCTTCTTAGGAGAAGCTCGATGTATATGAGAAACAAATTCGCGTTCTGGTCTAGCTGCTTCCATAGGTCTGACATTTCAGACTGCAAGCGGCCTTGAGGACAAATTAAAGAAATCAAAGTCTATAGCTCGTTTCAAATCATGTGCCCAACTTCAAAACGCTGTTACTCTCTAACCGTTTGTTAAAAACTTTTGAAATTTTCCAAATGTTATTAGAATGCAAATGACCCTTTAAATGTATATTTAACAAATATCTTGCAGCTGCAGTTTTCTTAAAGCGGCGATATTTCTTTGATGTTTGTCAAAATTGTAAATTGTGAAGCCCTAAAGAATAGAAATTACCGTAGTTGCTGGTCTATGATTAATTTTCACTAGGTAAAGGCGTGGCCGTAATGGGGAAATAACCTAATAAGACAAAACACCAGGAGAATTATTGTCTGCTCAGTTTTAGGACGGCTTCGCCGCTGAATGAACGGAAATGGAACACACAATGCCTCGTGTTTTCTACAAGTGTCTAATTGTGTCAGAAAGCCCATGTGGAATGCGTGCAAAAACGTCAATTGTACGGTGTATGGATTTTTAATCGCTATTTTTAACTTAAAATACTGTAAACATTAAGTTTTGACTACATCAATGGGTCGTTATAAATTTATATAAATCAAATAAGCAACAATAATAACCAAATGTTTTTTTTTAATGAAATTAATTCCCTGTTGGGTTCTAATCATTATAACTTTACATGCAAATTTTGAAAAAATTACAAAAAGAGATTAAAAAGATATCGATTTTAAAAGTTGGGCACATGATTTGAAACGAGCAATAGGTAAGCAGTTTAGAACAAATACTTGCTACAAACGCAGGAACTGTACTACAATGTGCAATGAACAAGGCATTACAGTACAAAAATGGGAGACAGAAGATGTAGAATTTATGCTATGCAAGTAAACTGAAGAGAACGAAGAGAAGATGAACATATGTGGGACATGTGATGAGAAGAGACAAGAGACTTCCAAAACAGGCTCTTCCTTGAGCGACATCAGAATACAGAAAAGGAGGAAGACCTAGAGAGACACTGAAAAGAACACTTATAAGAGAAGCAAGACATTGACTCATTATATGAGATCTAAAATCTCGCTCAGAATAGAGATTGGTGGTGAAAAACACTACAAGAACTACGTGACGTCTGACGACTCTGGTCATCCTTTGTTTGAACTATATCTTTTATATTGTTAATGACATCTATCCGATCCATTGGCAAACTTCATTCTTCCAAACCCAATTTGAAGTGTTTGTTATGCCTATTGTATTGTTTCTTCATTCATTATTTTTTTTCCAAACAATTCTGAACATTCATTTGTGAAAAACCAATCTACATGTGATCACTTTTCTAGAATTTGAACCGTTCTTTGACAATACCCATCTACATGTGATCACTTTTCTAGAATTTGAACCGTTCTATGATAATACCCATCTACATGTGATCACTCATCTCTATAATTTGAACCGTTCTATGACAATACCCATCTACATGTGATCACTCATCTCTATAATTTGAACCGTTCTATGATAATACCCAACTACACGTGATCGCTCATCTCTATAATTTGAACCGTTCTATGACAATACCCATCTACATGTGATCACTCATCTCTATAAATTGAACCGTTCTATGACAATACCAACTACATGTGATCACTCATCTCTATAATTTGAACCGTTCTATGACAATACCCAACTACATGTGATCACTCATCTCTATAATTTGAACCGTTCTATGACAATACCCAACTACATGTGATCACTCATCTCTATAATTTGAACCGTTCTATGACAATACCCAACTACATGTGATCACTCATCTCTATAATTTGAACCGTTCTATGACAATACCTAACTACATGTGATCACTCATCTCTATAATTTGAACCGTTCTATGACAATACCCAACTACATGTGATCACTCATCTCTATAATTTGAACCGTTCTATGACAATACCCATCTACATGTGATCACTCATCTCTATAATTTGAACCGTTCTATGACAATACCCATCTACATGTGATCACTCATCTCTATAATTTGAACTGTTCTATGACAATACCCATTTACATGTGATCACTCATCTCTATAATTTGAACCGTTCTATGACAATACCCATCTACATGTGATCACTCATCTCTATAATTTGAACCGTTCTATGACAATACCCATCTACATGTGATCACTCATCTCTATAATTTGAACCGTTCTATGACAATACCCATCTACATGTGATCATTCATCTCTATAATTTGAACCGTTCTATGACAATACCCATTTACATGTGATCACTCATCTCTATAATTTGAACCGTTC
Organism: Megaustenia siamemsis; assembly: GCA_032433765.1. Classification (NCBI taxonomy): domain Eukaryota; kingdom Metazoa; phylum Mollusca; class Gastropoda; order Stylommatophora; family Ariophantidae; genus Megaustenia; species Megaustenia siamemsis. Next base: position 56,008,892 of record JAVIAB010000106.1, read on the forward strand.
TATGACAATAACTAACGTATCACGACGACATCAAACAACAATGAACAACTTCGATCAAAATTAGCTGATTAGCAATGTCAAAGCTGATTACATAATGTGCCATTATCGCTATTAATCAGCTAATGGAACGTTTTTATAATGCTGCATGCTGAACTTGTTAGGTAAATTATTTACAGATTTAAAAAAAAATATATCCAGTTTCTTTTTCATGACATTTACCCGAGAATTCTTCTTTTTTTCTTTTTTTAAAGTATCAATTTCGATCTTATATATAGTTTCTTATCTATCTTTTCTGTTAGCAGTTTAAATTAGTTTCATATTTAATCAACATTGATAATTTTCTTTTACTGTAAACTGTACTCTAAATTTTATAAGTTATTTTAAATTCATGATCTACTTATCTCTTTTACTTTCATCATCATCATCATCAAATGCCATGCCTGTTGCCGTTGGTAGTCATGTCATAACTCTCGATCTCGACAGTTAATTATCAATTCTTTTGCTGATCTGAATCATCAAATAATCGCATCTATCTATCTATCTATCTATCTGTCTGTCTGTCTGTCTGTCTGTCTGTCTGTCTGTCTGTCTGTCTGTCTGTCTGTCTGTCTGTCTGTCTGTCTGTCTGTCTGTCTGTCTGTCTGTCTGTCTGTCTGTCTGTCTGTCTGTCTGTCTGTCTGTCTGTCTGTCTGTCTGTCTGTCTGTCTGTCTGTCTGTCTGTCTGTCTGTCTGTCTGTCTGTCTGTCTGTCTGTCTGTCTGTCTGTCTGTCTGTCTGTCTGTCTGTCTGTCTGTCTGTCTGTCTGTCTGTCTGTCTGTCTGTCTGTCTGTCTGTCTGTCTGTCTGTCTGTCTGTCTGTCTGTCTGTCTGTCTGTCTGTCTGTCTGTCTGTCTGTCTGTCTGTCTGTCTGTCTGTCTGTCTGTCTGTCTGTCTGTCTGTCTGTCTGTCTGTCTGTCTGTCTGTCTGTCTGTCTGTCTGTCTGTCTGTCTGTCTGTCTGTCTGTCTGTCTGTCTGTCTGTCTGTCTGTCTGTCTGTCTGTCTGTCTGTCTGTCTGTCTGTCTGTCTGTCTGTCTGTCTGTCTGTCTGTCTGTCTGTCTGTCTGTCTGTCTGCCTGCCTGCCTGCCTGCCTGCCTGCCTGCCTGCCTGCCTGCCTGCCTGCCTGCCTGCCTGCCTGCCTGCCTGCCTGCCTATCTATCTATCTATCTATCTATCTATCTATCTATCTATCTATCTATCTATCTATCTATCTATCTATCTATCTATCTATCTATCTATCTATCTATCTATCTATCTATCTATCTATCTATCTATCTATCCGTTCAAGCCGAAGACGGCACATAGGGCAGAACCACAATCTCAAAAACAGAAACCTTGCGTGCCAAAATGGCACATATTGCAGAGATCGCTGCTTCTAAAATATATGGCTCTGTTTCCATAACAATACTTGTTACAATGGCAGCTTGTCAAGCCATCGATCAACCTCCTTAGTCGCCTCTTACGACATGCTTGGAAGGTCACAGTGTCACTATTCTTTACTCATAATAAGGCCCCGGTAACACGCAGGAAATAATCTCATAAAACATATTAAATACATCTGGTGACACTACATAACCTTGCCTAACACATTGTTTATTTGGTGAAACATTCCTATATCGTTTCCACACAGCGTGCAGGGAAAATAGAGTTCGGGTTTCTCCTGTATAGTGCTCACTGTGATGTATTGCTGATTCATTAATCTATCATTTTTGAGGGGTCTGCCTTTACCCCTGTTTTCCGCATTTCTATGTGTCCGAGAATGGTGTCCGGTGGGTATCTTTAGTTAAACAATTAATAGAGATTTATTTTTTTGTTGTTGCGTTCTTCAGCTTTCACCTCTGGCAAAGTCCCTAGAGACTAGGAACTGAATTTTTTGCGTGTTAATCCACTTTTTCCCTGGCAGCCGTGTGCACAGAGGTCCCTCGCCGTATAGGCGGATAACTCCCTCTTCGGAGGTACTCATATTTTTTTCCGTCGATAAGTAATTGACGTTTCAAGCCGGGCGTCGCTGCTGAGACCAGGGGTGGTTGCCGCAGAGGGAAATTATAAACAAAAATCCCAGCTGGTCAAGCCGGGATTTGAACCCACAACCTCAACGTTGAACCAACAACAGAGATTAGTTCGTGATCTTGATTTATTGAGAGTGACAAGTTCATATTTTATTATTCACCTGGAAGACTCTATATTGCTGCTCATCCTTTCTACCTTCTTGTATTCGTTGTAACAATAAACAATATAAGAGTTTGTAATTGTTGTCAAATTTCATCATTATCCTGTGCTAAACTTGCGGGAGTAAACAACCATACCCCTATACATGCTTCCGTCACCTTTGTCTCATATCATTTCTGCTGTTAACATGTCAATCTGCTAAACTGCCTATTTTTTAATCGTTTCGTTACTATCTTCTGCCTTTCTTTATTCTATTTTCCTATTGTTCTTCTTCTTCTTCTACCATTTTAGCTCCCAGTGGAGCATAGTCTTTAACAAACGCTTTCCAATTCCTTCTGTTTTTTGCAATTCTTTTAAGGTCATTCCATGTCTTCCCCATCATCTTCATCTCTGCTTCTATCTGTCTTCTCCACGAATTCCTTGCCTTCCTCTTTGTCTTTTCCCCTGGGGATTCCAAAAAAGGGCCTGTTGTGTAATACTCTCAGTTGGCTTCCGTAGAGTGTGTCCTATCCAGCGCTATCTTCTTCGCTGTATCTCTTTATTCACTGGTATTTGACTGGTACATTTCCATAATTCTATGTTAGTGATTTTGTCCTGCGATTTCCATCCTTTTATTCTGCGTAAGCATCTATTAATGAAAGTCTGTATCTTCGTGATTATCAATTTTGTTGTTCTCCATGTTTCACAGCCATATAATAGGATTGACTTAACATTTGAGTTGACAATTTTTATTTTTGTATTTAACCTAATTTCTTTGGATTTCCATGTGTTTCCCAGTGCAATGAAAGCTCCTCTTGCTTTTGCATTTATCGTTTTATTTGCTCACTAATTTGAATATCGTTTATTTTAACGTTTACGTTTCCTAAATTTTGTTTAACGTTGAATATATTTACTTATCCGTTTCACTCTGTCAGTGCTGACACTGCTATGATAGGGACTACAGCTACCTTTCTTTGTTTAGGATATGATAAATTAATTCGGATGATTTCACTAGCACGGGCGGTTGAGCAATTATGGATTATAATTCGCTTGCAGTGACACCGCGGCCTTCCATAAACAAAAAACTAAAAGAATTTAGTTTGCAGTGACACCAGGGCCTTCCATAACTAAAGAACCAAAAGATTTTAGTTTGCAGTGACACCAGGGCCTTTCATAACTAAAGAACCAAAAGATTTTAGTTTGCAGTGACACCAGGGCCTTCCATAACTATGGAACCAAAAGAATTTAGTTTGCAGTGACACCGGGGCCTTCCATAACCAAAGAACCAAAAGAATTTAGTTTGCAGTGACACCGGATCCTTCCATAACCAAACAACCAAACGAATTTAGTTTACAGTGACACCGGGGCCTTCCATAACCAAAGAACCAAAAGAATTTAGTTTGCAGTGACACCGGGGCCTTCATAACCAAAGAACCAAAAGAATTTAGTTTGCAGAGACACCGGGGCCTTCCATAACCAAAGAACCAAAAGAATTTAGTTTGCAGTGACACCAGGGCCTTCCATAACCAAAGAACCAAAAGAATTTAGTTTGCAGTGACACCGGGGCCTTCCATAACTAAACAACCAAACGAATTTAGTTTACAGTGACACCGGGGCCTTCCATAACCAAAGAACCAAAAGAATTTAGTTTGCAGTGACACCAGGGCCTTCCATAACTAAAGAACCAAAAGAATTTAGTTTGCAGTGACACCAGGGCCTTCCATAACCAAAGAACCAAAAGAATTTAGTTTGCGGTGACACCGGGGCCTTCCATAACCAAAGAACCAAAAGAATTTAGTTTGCAGTGACACCAGGGCCTTCCATAACCAAAGAACCAAAAGAATTTAGTTTGCAGTGACACCAGGGCCTTCCATAACCAAAGAACCAAAAGAATTTAGTTTACAGTGGCACCGGGGCCTTCCATAACCAAAGAACCAAAAGAATTTAGTTTACAGTGGCACCGGGGCCTTCCATAACCAAAGAACCAAAAGAATTTAGTTTGCAGTGACACCGGGGCCTTCCATAACCAAAGAACCAAAAGAATTTAGTTTGCAGTGACACCGGGGCCTTCCATAACCAAAGAACCAAACGAATTTAGTTAGCAGTGACACCGTGGCCTTCCATGACCAAAGAACCAAAAGAACGCTGTCAAAATTCCGTCTCATGAAGTTGTTGTTTATTGTGTCATGCAGATAATCCAGGAATAAATGCCTCCATATGTGGCTCTCTGTTTTATCATTTCCTGCATCGGCTTTTAAAATATAAGTGTTTCAACTTCTCACTTCTCATCACATTTGGTTCCACTATGGTGTTCCATCGACCGCTAGAAAAATTGCGTTTGGAGACTGAATAACTTCGGCTCTCTAAGGCAGATCGCTACGTTAAAATCAACCGGAATTTCCACATTTACGAATTTGCTCCGGTGCTGCGGAGTTCGTTCACCTTAATGTTCCCCTTTTTTTGGTGAATCAGGCAGCATGAATACAACCATTCTCCGTCGTGAAGTCGATGTGCGTACTACATAATGACATTGAAAGCTGTTCAATAGCCGCCGTTTGATGTTTTCGGCGCTGATTACTTTCAGTTCCTTCATGAAGATCGATGTGCCAAATAAATAAAACGTTCAACTTAAAGGATTCTACACCGTGGCTACGGTGCTCGTGCATCTGGCTGCGTTCTCTAGAATGGATCAAAGATCCATTGTGGGTAGCATGCATTGCTGACAATGTTGTGCGTGTTATGTCATAATGATAGAAGATCGTATACCTCTATACTGATGTGCTCCCGAAAAGAAGGACGAAATTATAAAGATTTCGATGCTGTTCGTGATTTGCAACCGTAATGTGGCTCTCGGATCTTCATGCTAGTCAAGAACAATGTTACATAAAATACAGGGGAGCTACGTGGTAAACTGGGGAAGACATTTGAATCAGTTTATCATTTCAGACTGCGGGATTTGCTGGGGAGGTGATCTGAGCCCTTATAGACAATTATTCGATGTGTAATGAGGGTAATCCGACAGCTACCAATTAACATATTATTACTTGCCAAATGTAGCGAGTTGGGGTTGTTTGTGTGTGTTGATTTAGTGAACAGTTGCATTTAGGGTCTATCTGGTTGTTGGGGATACACATGATACAAGGAGTAACATTTCTAAGCTGAGGCAGACAAGATTTGCTAAATCATATAAATATAGGAGGTAGGGAATGAGGTGACCGTAGTGATAAAACCTGTTGTTGAAATGAGCGGAGTGAGGGTTCGAATTACGGAGTCAAGAAGTTTTTTTTTCTTTATTTTTTGTCTCTCAGAGTTGAAATAAAAAAAAAAACTCTGACTCTGTCATGTCGTGGCGATTGTAAAACTCTGACTCTGTCATATTGTGGCGATTGTAAAACTCTGACTCTGTCATGTCGTGGCGATTGTAAAACTATGACTCTGTCATGTCGTGGCGATTGTACCGGACAACCTAACAGGTTAATCCAACCTACGAAAATCTGGAAGAAATCACCCGGTAAAGAAAAAAAAAACAAGGGGCAAGTGTTTTCCTGAGTGGAGTTTCTGCGGCAGATCTGAAGAAGTCAGAATAATATTAACCACAATATCACTTGAAGGCGTCACTTCTAAGTAAAGTAAGTAAGAAGCATGTCGTTTACATAACGTTGCTATTAACGCAACATTTGTTGACTGTGTAATTGTCTAGGCATTATACGTCAGTGGTGTGCCATTGTCTACTGACGGTAATCCCACGAGTCGCGAGTTCTTTAAAAACTGCGCTGACCTGGGATTTGGGATTCGTTCACTGCACACGGTGCTGAGACGCCCAGTTCACTACCTCTAAGCCACGGACGCCTACCGTCACTTGTAAAAGAGTATGAATTAATCTAACGTTAAAGTTTCTGCCTATATTTTTGACAAAAAAAAAGAAAAAAACTATGCCCTAGATCGTTCTAGATGTTGTACGCCCTCGTCTTGAGTGGAGTTTCAGTGAAAAACTGATGAAATCAGAATAATATTAACCATACTATCACTTGAAAGCGTCACTTGTAAAAGAGCATGAATTAATCTAACGGTACAAGTTTCTGACGGTAGGTTGGAACAACTATGTCCTTGATCATTCTAGATGCTGTACGCCCTCGACCTGAGTGGAGTTTCAGTGACAAAACTGAAGAAATCAGAATAACATTAACCATACTATCACTTGAAAGCGTCACTTGTAAAAGAGCATGAATTAACCGACCAGTGCAAGGTTCTGACGGTAGGTTGAAGCAACTATGTCGTAGATCATTCTAGATGCTGTACGCCCTCGTCCTGAGTGGTTGACTCTTGGAATCTTTGTCTAGTCACTCTAGCAACAGATGCTCGTACAACACCAAGAAATCGTTTCTTTGAAAGTGGCTGTGCCTGTCAATGACTTCGTGCTCCTCTAGCTCCTTGTCCCTGACGTTGTTGTCGATGTCGTACAACCGACCCGCTGTGCTTTGGCGGTGTTGACGTAATGAGTCCATTCTGAAAATCAAGAAGTAAATTATCATTAAATAGTGACGATAATGTGTTTAATTGTCAATGATATAATTGGGAAATACCTCATTTTCTGAGCAAAAGTTTCAATTGTTTGTGAATGTACACGAAAACCAAGTGAAGCTACGGCAAGGCTGGTGTAGATACCATTGACTAATTATTTGTTGAATAAAATAGTAACTTCTTATTTCAAAAGTCAGATACTCTACGTATTTCTTGAGTAAAATACTGATTCCTCATTTCATAAATTAAAACCTGGCACCGCATTCACTAAATCTAATATTAATTCATTTTATGAACTAAAGAGTCACTCATTTATTGGTATAAATACTATCAAATTCAATCTTGTTTATTAAAAGATCCTTATATCATTTGGTAAATATACGCCTATTATTCATTTCTGTAACTCTTTCAATACAGTAGATTTCAGAAACAAAATTTTTCATGTTTTTAAATATCAATTTACATGTTTATATTTATGTAACATATAACATTATATATTATATATGACATTTTAGATAATTGAACAAGGAATTCGATTTTACCAATATCAAGATGATATAAGACATGTAAAAAGAATATGGGTTGAAGACAGTTTACACTAATCAAATTGAAATTGACGAACTGTGTGGCTAAACGTACATGACCACAATTGGCATGACGCAAAAGTAAGGAAATAGTTAATCATTGCTTCTTTTGAGATTCAAATATTGAGTCCTCTTTTCTGAGGTAGAAATTATTCGTTTTTTTTTCTTAAACCATACATCAATTTCATTTTTAATAAAATAAGCATTAATTTCATAATTCTCCGAGTTATATGCGCGTATTAATTCGTAATTAGCTGAAGCAAACGTTAATTGCGTATTTCCTGAACTAAACTTTAATCCTTTTTCTCTTAAACTCTTCATTTCTAGTTATCACATTTTCTAATTCAACTTTCCATTCTGAAAATGACTACAGACAGTTTACTAGTTTGACATTGTTCCAAATAAGAACTAATTGCTGCCGTCACGTCTAAATTCTTCCTCTTTTCTCATTTGTCTTTCAGCGTCGAGTAGAAATATAATTCGCGGTCTATTGCTCTTCTGTTTGCCCCTGCAGCTGTTATGTTTCCTATGTTCCGTCAATCAATCTTCTTCGTGATCAACCCCTGTGTTTAGTGTTCTCGCAACGTTTATTGAAGGCTCGTTGTGTTATGTTTTGATCTTTCTGCCGTGTTACGTGATTAAACCATTGTATATGATGTTTCTTTTTATATTCTATGGTGGGGGCTATTTCTAGCTTTTTCTCAGTTCTTCATTTCTGATCTTATCTCTCAGGCGGCTTCCTGTCATTCGTCTAACACATTTCATCTCAGTAGAGGTTATTTTTCTTATTGTTCTTGCATCTAGAGTCCAAGACTGGCATTGGTAGCACAAGTCTAAATACAAGCAATTAATCATTGATTGTAGACTAATTTAAATTATGTTTACTTCCAATTGACTCATTTGCCAAATAAGAGATGCAGTCTGCTCAAGGAACTGGACTATATATTACTATTAGAAACAGTATCTCTAACAATACAATCATACTTTTAAAAAAATGAAAATATTTATCACACTATTTTAACAATTAACTAATGTACGGCACAATTTGTAGAAACGCCGACAATGAGAATGGAATATAAACAATATCATTTTTTATTTGAAATCGGTAATTTCTGCCTCATGCACTAGACCACAAAGTAATTCAAACTATAACAAGGAAATGCAACAATTTAGGAATGATTAAAGAACCAAAGAGCCACGTCACACATCGAATATAGCATAGTAATCAGTGTTTCCCAAAGTTGGTAACACAACCCCTGGGGTGGCAGGCCATAAATGTTTGGGAACCACTGGTACAGATAATATGAACACTGGTGGTCTTCTCTTCTACCTTTCAGCTCCCTGTGAAGCATAGGTCTTCAACAAACACTTTCCAAGCCGTTCTGCTTCTTGCCATTATTTTAAGATCATTCCATGTCTTCCCCATCATCTTCATCTCTGCTTCTGTCTGTCTTCTTTAAGAATTCCATGGTCTTCCTCTTTGTCTTTTTCCCTGGGGATTCCAAAAAAAGGGCCTGTTGTGTAATGCTCTCAGCTGGCTTTCGCAGTGTGTGTCCTATCTGGTTTCTCTTCACTGCGAATAAATATGTTGTTACTGTCCAAATAATTCGACTATCGACGCATTATTTGTATAATATGGTCTGGACTTCGCCATTGCCGTCCATTCAAAAACATGGGGATGGGGGATTGGGAACAGCCAATGAATGCAGAGCTGCGGTAAAGTTGGTAGCAAGGAACAAGTGGTGGGGTGTAACGTACACCCTTACAAGTGTGACAGCTTTACGAAAAAAGAACACAAAAAACTTCCAAAATGTCTGCCATCATGACAAAAATTAATATCTGACACCATTTTAAGGCTTGATAAACTTATAAATCATCGATTGCAAATTATATAGTAAAGTAAAAGTAAAGTACCCCCGTCACGCCAATTGGCGTATAGGGAAATATGGTGTTAGTGGCCCTATATTTTACAGACCTTCAGCACATGATTTTTGGGGTAATGTGGTCGGTATTACGCCCGTGCTGCTTTACTTTCCCAGAAAAAAATCCGGTACCCATTTAAGGCTGGGTGAACCCGGAAGCCGTCGGTTGGGATCGAATCCTACCCCTTGTCCTTTGTAGTCCAGTTCACTAACCACTGAGCTATCTCGGCTCCCGCAAATTATATCTCTGCTCTTATTTAAGTTTCGAATCTGATCTCATTTCTTAAGCAGACCAATTCTTCTTTCGAAACTTTCAGAACAAAAGTCAAGTTACTCACTAATAGTGCAACGGAGGAATAAGAATAATTACATGATGATATTTAATTAAACAAGACGCATTGTGTAAAATATGATATAACAATGTTAGCAAAAAAATGAAACGAATTTATACCTCGAAATATAATAGGAATATTCATCGATTTCATTATCGTGATTGGTATTCACACGAGATTAGATCCAGTAAGGTAACAAATGTAGAATGGTTTAGAATTTTAAAACATTAGATAAATATTATACAGCGAGAAGAACAGCACTTTAGTAATTAATTCATAACATACCAGACACTGATTACATAGAAGAAACAACAGCAATGTAGCTAAAAACGTTGATCACATTAGAAAAATGTTTACAGTTGAAAATAGGTTTGATATGCACTCATCCCCCACACATTACTAAGCAAACACACACACACACACACACAAACGCATCAACATGCAGACTACAGAAACAACAAACATCAAAACTGAACTGACTACAGAAACAACAAACATCAAAACTGAACTGACTACAGAAACAACAAACATCAAAACTGAACTGACTGCAGAAACAACAAACATCAAAACTGAACTGACTACAGAAAGTACAAAGAACAAAACTGGAACAGACTACACCACAACTGTGACATGTTTTGGGCACTTATCACAATATTACAAATATCATAACTCACAAGAGTTTATTTAACTCGTTGACGGTTGCAGCAATAAAAACAGTCATAGTTGCAGTTAATGTGGAACACACCTTCCCCAATTGTGCCACTACTATAATAAAACACAAAGTTAAAACTGGCCCAACAAGATGGGCACATATAACAATAATTGTGGGGACAATACTGAGACATAGAGAGGACGTGAAACACTTCGTCCAGGCAACAGAGGAAAAGACAGTTAAAAAAAAAAGTAAAGTACCCCCGTCACGCCAAGTGGCGAATAGGGAAATATGGTGTTAGTGACCCTATATTTTACAGACCTTCGGCACATGATTTTTGGGGTAATGTGGTCGGTTCCACGCCCGTGCTGCTTTACTTTCCCAGAAAAAAATCCGGTACCCATTTAAGGCTGGGTGAACCCGGAAGCCATCGGTTGGGATCGAACCCTACCCCTTGTGCTTTGTAGTCCAGTTCACTAACCACTGAGCTATCGCGGCTCCCTTACAGAGGAACAGGCAGCATGACCAAAATCTTCTCTAACGCGGACAGAGAGAGATTGCAGCACAATATAGGGACTATGACGTCTACAACTATATTGTAAAAGTGACCAGCGACCCAAAACTGACTGTTTACTCCAGGGTCAGAAGTAACAAGTGATTAATAAAACCCCACTTCTTTAGTAGAAACAGACTGACTAGTCTGGCTTAGTGAATAGGGGTTGAATAAGCAAAGGTTAACACGGTAATCAAATATATTATTCTGATGTCGGATGTGTTGGGGCACGAACTATATCGCAGCTTGCGGAAATAAAAGAAAACACGACGGATGGCGATAATTAACGTTCTTTCACAAGAAATAGAAGACAATGGAGGGGAGCAACTTTCGGGAATGTGAAAATCTAGAAGAATTAGAGGAACGAATTTTTTTTTCCGTTCGCCAACTTTCACCTCTGACAAAGTCCCTAGAGACTAGGAACTGAATTTTGCGTGTTAATCTATTTTTCCCTGGCAGCCGTGTGCACTGGGGTCCCTCGCCGTACAGGCAGGTAACTCCGACTTCGGAGGTACTCATATTTTTTCCGTTGATGAGTAATTGTCGTTTCAAGCCGGGCCTCCCTGCTACCAGGGGTGGTTGCCGCAGAGAGAAATCATAAATAAAAATCCGGTATAGCCGGAATTTGAACCCACAACCTCTCTGTCTCGAGGCCGGCGTTTGCCTCAAGACCAACCAGTCCCCCAAACGAAAATAAATATCAGTGAAAGATAAGATAAGATAATAAAAATGTTCAACTCCAATGTTAAGTCATATGGCTGTGAAACATGGAGAACAACAAAAATGACAATCATGAAGATACAGACTTTCATTAATGGATGCTTACGCAGAATAAAATGATGGAAATCATCATCATCATCATGTACCCTGCCGGTTGGCGTAGGCGATCATGTCCCTCCACAATCTTCTATCTACAGTGCATCGTATCAGTTCTGTTGTTGACTGTTTTCCATGCCATGACACCAAGCTATCCAGTATTTTCTCTCTTTGTCGTCAGCGATCTCTCTTTCCTTTTATTTTGCCAGTTGTAACCAAGTATTCCAACTTTCCTCTTCTCATGATGTGCCCGAAAAATGTTGATTGTTTCTTTCTGATGTTTTTTAAGAGCTCCCTTTTTGTGTTGGCCTCTTTGAGAACTTCCTCATTGGTCTTTTTATCTGTCCAGGGAACTTTCAACATTCTTCTGAGAAATCCCATCTCTGTGGCCTCTAACCGTCTTTTCATTTGTTTGTCTACTGTCCATGATTCGCCTCCATAGGACAGAATTGGTTCCAAATAGCACTAATCAACTCTCTTTCTCATTTCTGTTGACATAGATTTGTTGCATAAGATATCTTTCATTTCTGATATGTTATTTGGCTCGAGCTACTCTGCTTTTTATTTATGTGGTGCTTCTCCCATCTGATGTTATTATTGCGCCCACGTATTTGACGCATTGCACTAGTTTCAGATTTGTCCTGTTTATTTTAATGCTGCATGATGGTGATGATTGGTTTTTTGGCATGACGATTACTTTTGTTTTCTTACTATTCAGACTGAGACATATTTTGTTACTTTCTTCTACTATTATGTCTATCATGTCTTGTAGTTCATTCTCTGTCCCTGCTATTAAGACTGTGTCAACCGTATATCGCAAATTATTTATGTTGTGACCGTTGACTTCAATTCCTTTCTTGTCTACTATTGATCTCATATGTTCGCTGTAAAGTGAAAACAAATGCGGCGACAGAATACAGTCTTTTTTGACTCCTTGTTTTATATATTGGAACTGTCCTGTTTGGTTACTAATTCTTATGGCTGCTGCTTGTTGCCAGTACATGTTTTTTTTTATCATTCGCAATTCCTTACCATCAATGTTTAATTTTTCCAGCATATTGATTATTTACACATGCTTTACTTTGTCAAATGCTTTTGAATATACATTTACGCAAACAAAAAAAACTGAGAAATAAATTAAGAAAGACTTTTTAAAAAATGGATTAACAGTAAGGTGACCATATTTATGAAACCCTAATCCGAGACGGATTAATTTGACTTACATTTTCCATCAATAAAATGACATTTCTACCGTCTTTTTCAAGTGAATAACACATATATTTTAAAACTAATTAAAACACCTAACAATATAGGCTTACAAAACGTTATCAGGAGAAAAAAAACATTAGTGATACTCACTTAAATGGAAGGTGAGGCAGAGTTGCTGTACTTTTCTGATGAGTGGATTTTTTTAAAAAAGATCTTTCTTTGTTTGGAGCATCTTAAAAAACTCAACACATGTTTGCTCATTGTTCACTTTGGTGATCAACATGGCCTGTGTCCACTCTTAGATGTGTTTTATCATTTGTTCACAAGCTGTTCATCAGTGAAAACAATCTTTCCGTTGCAGCATTTGTTCCCGGTAGACACAAAAAGAATTCTGCCAGCTTCAGAATACGTGAAATTGGCACATGCCTGTTTTTGAAGTGGGAAGCCCTTTCAATCCAACGCTGCCCTGGTAATGTTTTATTAATACTCCACTCATTAATTTTCTGAGAAGTAACAAACTGCTTCATGTAAACATATATTCGCCATACATTTCATTTTCTTGAGAGTGGACTGAAGGTACTGTTTGACTCACTAATGATGACGATTTCTGAATATCTTCCCAAGTTAGTGTTCTGTTCAACATTACCCAGCTGTAGGTCTCAAGGTTTTGAAAATTATGTGCAGCCCATTTCTTCAAATAACTTAAAGCTGTTTTATAGAATGAAGAAACTCTGGCTTTAAACTTGTTCACATCATCCTGTGGAATTCCTTCCATTTCCAGCTTATCAAGAATTAACTTAACTTGATGGCAAGAAACCATCTTCCAGTTTGGACTCCAAGATAGTTCTCAACCCATTGATGTTGTTATTTGCTTCAAAAACAGTGACCACTTGACCCTCTACTTTCTGCACCGCTTCGTGGAAAGAGGATGCCTGACTGTGAACAAAAATAAGCCATGCTTCAGACCTGGGGGATTTCCACAAAAATTCTGTATAAAGACTGGGCATCTGTCTTGAGACTGAAAATATAATTGTAAAGGCAGGAACATGTGAAGAACCCTTTCAACAGCTGCAGCAGTGCAAGCCACCTGGTCTGTGCATGACCTAAAATCATCTGGAGGTCTGTGTCCACAAACTGGCAAAACTCCTTCAGACTTTCAACTCTAACAGTATATGATCTGAAGTGCAGATAAATTTTAGCAAAAATCATCTCAACATCAATAGGTAAAACGTCTGCAGCTGCTCGAACAGTGTTGTGGAAAATATGGCATGCTCAACCAATACCTGTCAAACCATGTCCAAGGTTTTCTTTCAGCTTTATGAAAACATTGCTCTTTCCTTTCCTTTCCTTTCAGCGCCCCCAAAATTAAAAATGTGTGTTGTCTGCATCTAATGAAACTACTTTCCTTTCTAAACCTTTTTCCGTTAGACAGTCATTAATAAAACTACTAACAATATCAGATGTTTCTCCTGGCAATGACTTCAATTCTAGTATTTTAACTTTCAGCCCCTTATTGTGATCAAAGTATCTGACAAGCAAAGGAAAAATCTTGATTTCCTTGTAGTTGGAGGCATCTGTCAGTATGGAAACAAATGTTGAGTTTTCTAGGTCACATCTCAACTCGTTTTGAGCATGGGATGTGAACACATTTCGAATAATGGCTTCTGTTTTCGTACGTGCACAAGCACATTTTGGTTATAAAGTAACCTGAAGTAATTTTGATGTGCAGTCCATAGATCTAAATGTATAATTGTGTATCACTGTATGATAGGCAAATGTACCTTCTGTAGCAGCTAATTGTTCTTCTTTATCACTAATCTGTTCAGCTCGAAAAAATGTTAACGACGAACTTGATGCAGCTGTAGCGACGGCTCTCTTTGGTTTCGCACTATTTATGTGACTCTTAATATCACCACGTCCACTATGGTTAATCGAAAGCCCAGACACACATATACTGCATCTTACAATGAAGTCTGCTGTACCCTTTTTTAGAAAGGGATATTCCTTTTGTAAATCTTGATTGAAACTGCATTTACGTTTCAATGCCATTTGTTGCAACAATTACAAACTTTACAAACTAATTATAGTTTAAATAATAATGTTCTGTGACTAGACGATATGCCTAGAATAAGATCTTAAACATTAAAATGTCAAGTAACTGAATAATAGCACAATGTAAATAAAATCTAATGACTGCAATAACCTCTATCACTAAACAACACAATAGAAAGAATTAGTTCGTCGGTAAACGAAAGTAACACAATGAAAATATAAGAATATGAAATGTCGTGGCCACAAAGATGCTACTTGTGTTTCAGTTTCACTATACAAGGTTTAAAAGAAGCGCATTTTACTGTTACTATTTCGCCAAATAAACAGCCAGTTCAACTTTTTAAACATTTTCTACTCAACAACAGAATAATGTTTTTTTTTAAAGTCGAAAAGATGTTTACATCATCATCATCATCGAGTGCCACCTCGCAACGAAGGTTGGCTACCATATAGCGCCATTCTGCTCTGTCTCTTGCTTTGATGGTGCAGGTAGTCATAGGCTGGTTTGTCCCTCTTTTGATGCTACTTGTCCATGTTAGTCTTGGTCTGCCTCTTTTACCTTGTAATTTCCCCAGTCAGGATTACTTTTAGAAGGCTGTTGTGTCTTTTTTAACATGGCCCAAAAATTGCATTTGTCATGTTTGAATTGTGTTTAGTAGTTCTCTTGTCATTTTTAGTTGTTTAAAGACTTCATCATTTGTTTTCTTTTCCTTCCTTCCAATTCTACCTATTCTTCTATATATCCACATTTCAAAGGCTTCAATTCTCTGTTGTTTTCTTGTCTAATATCCATGTTTCTGCACCATATAGGAATGCTGAGAAGACATAATAACATTATGCTATTCTTAGTTTTAGCCCTGGTGGTATTTATTTTGATGTTAGTATGTTCTTCATGACATTAAAATTACTTTTTGTCATTCCTATTCTTTTGTTTATTTAAGTTGTACAGTATTTTCAAAATTGGTAAACGTTTATGTCCCTAATGTATTTTAACAATCCGGGACAAAAGCTAACAAAATCGGGACAAATTTGGGACAGTAACAAATCCGGGACAAAGGTTGAAAACAGTAAAAAATCAGTACTGTCACGGAAAAGTCGGGACGTCTGGTCACCTTAATTAACAGTAACTCATCGGATCAATCCGGCTTTCTGAAAAAAAAACCCTCGTGTATCTAGAGGTCAAATTTAGATTTTGGAACGGAATGGTGTCACCGCAGACGGCGTATTCCCATATCTTCTCAGCCTTTGTCCCAGCAACCAACAACATGTTCATCCTGACATGTTCTAGTCACTCATGTTGACTTTTGAAAAAAAGGTGCACAACTGAAGAGGCACACTTATGGTCGCTGTAACGGTTGTTTGCGGACAGAGCAACCTCCATGTAACAGCGCCAAATCCCTGTGGACTTCATGATCAGTAAGCGTGCCCCCCCACCCAGAATCGCTGTCCCAACAAATGAAGTCAGACCTCCAGAAAAGAAAGAAGAAAGTACCCCCGTCACGCCAAGTGGCGTATAGGGAATATGGTGTTAGTGACCATAAATGTTACAGACCTTCGACACAAGATTTTTGGGGTAATGTGGTCGGTATTACGCTCGTGCCGCTTTACTTTCCCAGAAAAAAATTGGTACCCATTAAAGGCTGGGTGAACCCGGAAGCTGTCGATTGGGATCGAACCCTACCTCATGTCATTTGTAGTCCAGTTCACTAACCACTGAGCTATCGCGGCTCCCAAGTCAGGCCTCCACTTTGTTGAAACACTCGATCTGATCGTAGTCCAGTTGGTGGTAAATGTGCAGTCGAACATAGATCATACCAGAGTAAAGCTGGGGTCTGGTAGGGTGCCGTTCTACATCAATCAAAGTTCAGTCCACCTTAACGCTATCTGAGCCCCGGCGTCACAAACATGTTGACATGTTCACGTGAATGCGACCGACCCAACGCTGTCTCCGTACATGAAAATCGACAAAAGAGAATCATCTGAGAAAACAATGCAGCTAAAAAACCAGTAGTTTCCAACCTGAATTGACTTGGCGGCCATAATGGCCTGTTACACCATCCGGAAGTCAATAACAACTATATATGTTAATGTGTGTGTATGTGATCTTATATTATAGCCACGACTCTAGCCATAACTCTAGGAGTTTTTTTACTTTGTGAATTAGTTGCACAATTTTAAACAACAAATGTGGTCACTCTAATCGTACCATTAACCCACAAATCTAAACTATTGAAGCTGATATTATAGTCACCATTATCCCACAAATCTAAACTATTGAAGCTGATATTATAGTCACCATTATCCCACAAATCTAAACTATTGAAGCTGATATTATAGTCACCATTAACCCACAAATCTAAACTACTGAAGATGATATTATAGTCACCATTAACCCACAAATCTAAACTATTGAAGCTGATATTATAGTCAGCATTAACCCACAAATCTAAACTATTGAAGCTGATATTATAGTCACCATTAACCCACAAATCTAAACTACTGAAGCTGATATTATAGTCACCATTAACCCACAAATCTAAACTACTGAAGCTGATATTATAGTCACCATTAACCCACAAATCTAAACTATTGAAGCTGATATTATAGTCACCATTAACCCACAAATCTAAACTACTGAAGCTGATATTATAGTCACCATTATCCCACAAATCTTAAATAATGAAGCTGATATTATAGTCACCATTAACCCACAAATCTAAACTATTGAAGCTGATATTATAGTCACCATTAACCCACAAATCTAAACTACTGAAGCTGATATTATAGTCACCATTAACCCACAAACCTAAACTACTGAAGCTGATATTATAGTCACCATTAACCCACAAATCTAAACTACTGAACCTGATATTATAGTCACCATTATCCCACAAATCTAAACTACTGAAGCTGATATTATAGTCACCATTAACCCACAAACCTAAACTACTGAAGCTGATATTATAGTCACCATGAACCCACAAATCTAAACTACTGAAGCTGATATTATAGTCACCATTAACCCACAAACCTAAACTACTGAAGCTGATATTATAGTGACCATTAACCAACAAACCTAAACTACTGAAGCTGATATTATAGTCACCATTGTAGCTGCATCGTCCTAGCAAGCTTACCTCATTTGCTGTCTGTAACTGACAAAATCGTTCCACTCATCCACTCGAGCATGTCTCCGACGTCTCTCGCAACACAGCCACAACAATGCACGTCGGAACTTTCTAGATAGTAAGATGCAAAATGACGACCATTATGTTTTATTATTAGTTTTACAAAGTTATAAACATAATGCGCAACAATTCTCTATAATGAGCATGAAACATTTTGATAATTCATTTTTTTTTTCGTGCATCCAGGGAAAACATAAAAACATGCGGTCTCAATAGCAGGGTCGGCGCACTAGAGCTGACTAAAACCTAGCAGTTCTACCCCCTCGTGGTCTTCCCTGGTAACAGTCTGCGTCAACACAAGCTAGGATCGCCGTGCCCCCTCCAGAAGTGGCTGTTACTGATATAGAAGACCTAGTATTGCAGTACCTCTAGACTCCCAGCATGGCCTGGGATAGACAAAATGCAACTTCTTCAATAAGAGCTGAGAGTGTCAAGAAACCATTTCGACCCACCACATCAATGGGGAAAACGTCAACCTGCCCGCATCAACTCGTGACAATATTTCAAAAACAACAACAACTCATGCACCCTATCTAGGCATGTGACGGCAAATGATGGACATCGTACATAAAATACGAATTTTCCACAAGAACGTGATAACATAACATGATTTTGTTAAATAGCTACTGGTACCCCTGATAGAAGTAATGGTGGGAACAAAGATAAAGACTTCACCGGAATGCACAATAAAGACAAGTGGAACAATATTAAAACAGGTAAATAAGTTTAGTACAGTGCAATCCATTTTTGACAATAGAAGCAAGAAAAAAATGTGTTCTCAAATGTTATGTACAGCCAGTCTTAACATATGGATGTGAATCGTGGACAATATGACAACAGACAAGAAAATCACTGAGGCCTGTAGAAATGTGGTTTTACAGAAGAAAGTTGAGAATACCATTGCCAGCTAAGAAGAGTAATGAAAACATCATTCAATTATTCATTTAATCGGCGCCATTTAACGTGCCAATATATCAGTAAATTCATCAATCCCTCTATCAAATTAATTGTTTATCAATCCAATCCATTATTGTCAATACATCATTATGTGTATCATTTTATTATACGATTAATATCATTATAACTATGCTATAGTAGATTACCTTGAAACGAAGTTATAGACAAAAGGATTGATTGCATGATTGGAGTACCACAGTATTCTCGTCATATAAATCATAGTGAAGTAGCTGATGAAGTCTATTCCCTCTGCGTAGTGAGGTGGCGAGAACATGCTCCACAAAGCGATTGTTCTAAAGAAATCAAAATTCAAACGTTACACTTTTATTTTGTTTTAAGGATATTGCTATAGAAGGGCTAAAGCCTTTAACAAATCCACAAACAATCATTTACCCCAAATATTTAACTCTGGGATTATTTTATTGGTGTGGGCAAAAAAATTTGACTACCGTTTTATGAAGCAAATAATGTAATTAAGTTTAATGTAAACTCCAAAATTAATGTCCTTGAACATTTTGGAAATAGATGGAAAGGTTTGTCAAGTATAAAGATCGTTTATGTTATTTAGCATATATTTATAAGAAGTAGAGCATCCAACCGTTAGGAACTTCAGTTCGGAGATAAAGAGTTAAAATACTTAGACACAACAAAAAATAGATTTTACATACTCCAACTAAATCAATAGGAATAAATTTCTCTTCTGTCCTTATCCCATAACCCCAGGGGTCGCTGTAGCATCGCATATTGGCAGACTTTGTCAGTCGTATCCATTCTTCTCTATTCTATCTTCAGTCATGCTTTCTAACTCTGCTAAGAAGAAGCCTGTCCATTCTTCATATCTTCTTCCCATCTCTTTCTCTGCCTACCTCTCATTCTCCCTCCTCTTACAATTCCTTCCAGAATGGTCAATATCAGGCCAGATTGTCGAAATACTTGGGAACTATTTCATGCTGTTATGGTTATGGAAGGCCCCTGTTTCACTGCAAACGAATTAAAATCCATAATTGCTCAACCACCCATGCCAGTGGAATCATCCAAATTACCATCTCATCTTCCAAACAAAGAAAAGTAGCTGTAGACCCCATCATAGCAGTTTCAGCACACGCCAAAAGACATAAGGCGAAATCGCACAGAAAGTTAATACAGCCAACTGTTCCCTGTCATACGATATCATCATTCATTGTGAACAATCGGAATATCGAAACATGATTAAAACGGATGAAACACGCAGCTCACGGTGTGCACAGAGCACTTAACTCAGTAGCTCCTCCATTTCATGTTGTGTATCTTCACAATAGTCAAACGATTAGCATATACTCTGATTGGTGTACCTTAACTCAGTAGCTCCTCCATTTCATGTTGTGTATCTTCACAATAGCCAAACGATTAGCATATACTCTGATTGGTGTACCTTAACTCAGTAGCTCCTCCATTTCATGTTGTGTATCTTCACAATAGCCAAACGATTAGCACATACTCTGATTGGTGTACCTTAACTCAGTAGCTGCTCCATTTCATGTTGTGTATCTTCACAATAGCCAAACGATTAGCATATACTCTGATTGGTGTACCTTAACTCAGTAGCTCCTCCATTTCATGTTGTGTATCTTCACAATAGTCAAACGATTAGCACATACTCTGATTGGTGTACCTTAACTCAGTAGCTCCTCCATTTCATGTTGTGTATCTTCACAATAGTCAAACGATTAGCACATACTCTGATTGGTGTACCTTAACTCAGTAGCTGCTCCATTTCATGTTGTGTATCTTCACAATAGCCAAACGATTAGCACATACTCTGATTGGTGTACCTTAACTCAGTAGCTCCTCCATTTCATGTTGTGTATCTTCACAATAGCCAAACGATTAGCATATACTCTGATTGGTGTACCTTAACTCAGTAGCTCCTCCATTTCATGTTGTGTATCTTCACAATAGTCAAACGATTAGCACATACTCTGATTGGTGTACCTTAACTCAGTAGCTCCTCCATTTCATGTTGTGTATCTTCACAATAGTCAAACGATTAGCACATACTCTGATTGGTGTACCTTAACTCAGTAGCTCCTCCATTTCATGTTGTGTATCTTCACAATAGCCAAACGATTAGCACATACTCTGATTGGTGTACCTTAACTCAGTAGCTCCTCCATTTCATGTTGTGTATCTTCACAATAGCCAAACGATTAGCACATACTCTGATTGGTGTACCTTAACTCAGTAGCTCCTCCATTTCATGTTGTGTATCTTCACAATAGTCAAACGATTAGCACATACTCTGATTGGTGTACCTTAACTCAGTAGCTCCTCCATTTCATGTTGTGTATCTTCACAATAGCCAAACGATTAGCACATACTCTGATTGGTGTACCTTAACTCAGTAGCTCCTCCATTTCATGTTGTGTATCTTCACAATAGCCAAACGATTAGCACATACTCTGATTGGTGTACCTTAACTCAGTAGCTCCTCCATTTCATGTTGTGTATCTTCACAATAGTCAAACGATTAGCACATACTCTGATTGGTGTACCTTAACTCAGTAGCTCCTCCATTTCATGTTGTGTATCTTCACAATAGTCAAACGATTAGCACATACTCTGATTGGTGTACCTTAACTCAGTAGCTCCTCCATTTCATGTTGTGTATCTTCACAATAGCCAAACGATTAGCACATACTCTGATTGGTGTACCTTAACTCAGTAGCTCCTCCATTTCATGTTGTGTATCTTCACAATAGTCAAACGATTAGCACATACTCTGATTGGTGTACCTTAACTCAGTAGCTCCTCCATTTCATGTTGTGTATCTTCACAATAGTCAAACGATTAGCACATACTCTGATTGGTGTACCTTAACTCAGTAGCTCCTCCATTTCATGTTGTGTATCTTCACAATAGTCAAACGATTAGCACATACTCTGATTGGTGTACCTTAACTCAGTAGCTCCTCCATTTCATGTTGTGTATCTTCACAATAGTCAAACGATTAGCACATACTCTGATTGGTGTACCTTAACTCAGTAGCTCCTCCATTTCATGTTGTGTATCTTCACAATAGCCAAACGATTAGCACATACTCTGATTGGTGTACCTTAACTCAGTAGCTCCTCCATTTCATGTTGTGTATCTTCACAATAGTCAAACGATTAGCACATACTCTGATTGGTGTACCTTAACTCAGTAGCTCCTCCATTTCATGTTGTGTATCTTCACAATAGCCAAACGATTAGCACATACTCTGATTGGTGTACCTTAACTCAGTAGCTCCTCCATTTCATGTTGTGTATCTTCACAATAGCCAAACGATTAGCACATACTCTGATTGGTGTACCTTAACTCAGTAGCTCCTCCATTTCATGTTGTGTATCTTCACAATAGCCAAACGATTAGCACATACTCTGATTGGTGTACCTTAACTCAGTAGCTCCTCCATTTCATGTTGTGTATCTTCACAATAGCCAAACGATTAGCACATACTCTGATTGGTGTACCTTAACTCAGTAGCTCCTCCATTTCATGTTGTGTATCTTCACAATAGTCAAACGATTAGCACATACTCTGATTGGTGTACCTTAACTCAGTAGCTCCTCCATTTCATGTTGTGTATCTTCACAATAGCCAAACGATTAGCACATACTCTGATTGGTGTACCTTAACTCAGTAGCTCCTCCATTTCATGTTGTGTATCTTCACAATAGCCAAACGATTAGCATATACTCTGATTGGTGTACCTTAACTCAGTAGCTCCTCCATTTCATGTTGTGTATCTTCACAATAGCCAAACGATTAGCATATACTCTGATTGGTGTACCTTAACTCAGTAGCTCCTCCATTTCATGTTGTGTATCTTCACAATAGTCAAACGATTAGCACATACTCTGATTGGTGTACCTTAACTCAGTAGCTCCTCCATTTCATGTTGTGTATCTTCACAATAGTCAAACGATTAGCACATACTCTGATTGGTGTACCTTAACTCAGTAGCTCCTCCATTTCATGGTGTGTATCTTCACAATAGTCAAACGATTAGCACATACTCTGATTGGTGTACCTTAACTCAGTAGCTCCTCCATTTCATGTTGTGTATCTTCACAATAGCCAAACGATTAGCACATACTCTGATTGGTGTACCTTAACTCAGTAGCTCCTCCATTTCATGTTGTGTATCTTCACAATAGTCAAACGATTAGCACATACTCTGATTGGTGTACCTTAACTCAGTAGCTCCTCCATTTCATGTTGTGTATCTTCACAATAGCCAAACGATTAGCACATACTCTGATTGGTGTACCTTAACTCAGTAGCTCCTCCATTTCATGTTGTGTATCTTCACAATAGCCAAACGATTAGCACATACTCTGATTGGTGTACCTTAACTCAGTAGCTCCTCCATTTCATGTTGTGTATCTTCACAATAGTCAAACGATTAGCACATACTCTGATTGGTGTACCTTAACTCAGTAGCTCCTCCATTTCATGTTGTGTATCTTCACAATAGCCAAACGATTAGCATATACTCTGATTGGTGTACCTTAACTCAGTAGCTCCTCCATTTCATGTTGTGTATCTTCACAATAGCCAAACGATTAGCATATACTCTGATTGGTGTACCTTAACTCAGTAGCTCCTCCATTTCATGTTGTGTATCTTCACAATAGCCAAACGATTAGCATATACTCTGATTGGTGTACCTTAACTCAGTAGCTCCTCCATTTCATGTTGTGTATCTTCACAATAGCCAAACGATTAGCACATACTCTGATTGGTGTACCTTAACTCAGTAGCTCCTCCATTTCATGTTGTGTATCTTCACAATAGCCAAACGATTAGCACATACTCTGATTGGTGTACCTTAACTCAGTAGCTCCTCCATTTCATGTTGTGTATCTTCACAATAGCCAAACGATTAGCACATACTCTGATTGGTGTACCTTAACTCAGTAGCTCCTCCATTTCATGTTGTGTATCTTCACAATAGCCAAACGATTAGCACATACTCTGATTGGTGTACCTTAACTCAGTAGCTCCTCCATTTCATGTTGTGTATCTTCACAATAGCCAAACGATTAGCACATACTCTGATTGGTGTACCTTAACTCAGTAGCTCCTCCATTTCATGTTGTGTATCTTCACAATAGCCAAACGATTAGCACATACTCTGATTGGTGTACCTTAACTCAGTAGCTCCTCCATTTCATGTTGTGTATCTTCACAATAGCCAAACGATTAGCACATACTCTGATTGGTGTACCTTAACTCAGTAGCTCCTCCATTTCATGTTGTGTATCTTCACAATAGTCAAACGATTAGCACATACTCTGATTGGTGTACCTTAACTCAGTAGCTCCTCCATTTCATGTTGTGTATCTTCACAATAGTCAAACGATTAGCACATACTCTGATTGGTGTACCTTAACTCAGTAGCTCCTCCATTTCATGTTGTGTATCTTCACAATAGTCAAACGATTAGCACATACTCTGATTGGTGTACCTTAACTCAGTAGCTCCTCCATTTCATGTTGTGTATCTTCACAATAGCCAAACGATTAGCACATACTCTGATTGGTGTACCTTAACTCAGTAGCTCCTCCATTTCATGTTGTGTATCTTCACAATAGCCAAACGATTAGCACATACTCTGATTGGTGTACCTTAACTCAGTAGCTCCTCCATTTCATGTTGTGTATCTTCACAATAGCCAAACGATTAGCACATACTCTGATTGGTGTACCTTAACTCAGTAGCTCCTCCATTTCATGTTGTGTATCTTCACAATAGTCAAACGATTAGCATATACTCTGATTGGTGTACCTTAACTCAGTAGCTCCTCCATTTCATGTTGTGTATCTTCACAATAGTCAAACGATTAGCACATACTCTGATTGGTGTACCTTAACTCAGTAGCTCCTCCATTTCATGTTGTGTATCTTCACAATAGTCAAACGATTAGCACATACTCTGATTGGTGTACCTTAACTCAGTAGCTCCTCCATTTCATGTTGTGTATCTTCACAATAGTCAAACGATTAGCACATACTCTGATTGGTGTACCTTAACTCAGTAGCTGCTCCATTTCATGTTGTGTATCTTCACAATAGTCAAACGATTAGCACATACTCTGATTGGTGTACCTTAACTCAGTAGCTCCTCCATTTCATGTTGTGTATCTTCACAATAGTCAAACGATTAGCACATACTCTGATTGGTGTACCTTAACTCAGTAGCTCCTCCATTTCATGTTGTGTATCTTCACAATAGCCAAACGATTAGCACATACTCTGATTGGTGTACCTTAACTCAGTAGCTCCTCCATTTCATGTTGTGTATCTTCACAATAGCCAAACGATTAGCACATACTCTGATTGGTGTACCTTAACTCAGTAGCTCCTCCATTTCATGTTGTGTATCTTCACAATAGCCAAACGATTAGCACATACTCTGATTGGTGTACCTTAACTCAGTAGCTCCTCCATTTCATGTTGTGTATCTTCACAATAGCCAAACGATTAGCACATACTCTGATTGGTGTACCTTAACTCAGTAGCTCCTCCATTTCATGTTGTGTATCTTCACAATAGCCAAACGATTAGCACATACTCTGATTGGTGTACCTTAACTCAGTAGCTCCTCCATTTCATGTTGTGTATCTTCACAATAGCCAAACGATTAGCACATACTCTGATTGGTGTACCTTAACTCAGTAGCTCCTCCATTTCATGTTGTGTATCTTCACAATAGCCAAACGATTAGCACATACTCTGATTGGTGTACCTTTCCACGAGCTTTTTGTTGTAGCGATGCCATCTAAGTAAGAGATGCCTACATCCCACCTCCATAGCTTGTAAGTTTTGTCTGTAGCTCTACTGTAGTGTCCATGTTTCGCAATTCTAAAGACAAATTGATATAACAAGGGTGCTCATCGCCCTGATTTTAGAATGTGGATCGGTATAAGAGTTCTACAATGTTAAGTCAGTCCTAAATTATAGAAAGAGTGTCCTGATGAAAGGGACAACGGATAGGAAAAGCATTGGAGACTTCATAAATGAGGCTTTATTGAAGAATATTGAGGATTTCAAGCGCAGCTGAAAATAGAAACGAAAATGCTCTGAAAGAAGCCAAGTCAAAGAAGACAGCTTATCACGACTGTCAGGAATAAACAAAACGAGATTTAGACATGCAATAAGAAAGGAACAAATCGATTCCTTTAGCGTGATACAAGCTAGAAAAATGCGGATACGAATCACGGAGGAGTCAAAATTGTTTTTTGGGAGGGCTAAATAAAAACACACTGACCCGACAAGCTCTTAGCAACTGCGATGATCGTGGGGTCAATATTCTCCACCTCTAAAGTCAGTACTTTCACTTGTCAGAGTCCCAAAATGGGAAATGTGCATGCGTATGTGATGTATAGATTTAAATATTATAACATTTATATTTAACTGTGTCTGTATGTGTACGTATATGGTGGCATGTTTGTGCATTACACATTAAACATTAACACATTTTAATGCGCCTATACATGTATACATATGTGGTATGTGTGTGATATATAAATTTAGATAGTATTGAATGTATATTTACATGTGTCTAAGTGTGCGTGTATGTGTGTGCGGCGTAAACATTTAAACATAAATAAACAAAGTAAAGTACCCCCGTCACGCCAAGTGGCGTATAGGGAATATGGAGTTAGTGACCATAAATTTTACAGACCTTCGGCAAATGATTTTTGGGGTAATGTGGTCGGTATTACGCTCGTGCCGCTTTACTTCCCCCCCCCGCCCCCCCCAAAAAAAAAAAAAAATCCGGTACCCATTTAAGGCTGGGTGAACCGGAAGCCGTCGATTGGTATCGAACCATACCTCTTATCCTTTGTAGTACAGTTCACTAACCACTGAGCTGTGGCGGCTCCTCAACATTTAAATATATTTACATCACCGCAATGCACAATAAAGACGAATGGAACAATATTAAAACAGGTAAATGAATTTAAATATCTGGGAACTATGTTAACCTCAGATAGTAGATGCACAACAAAGGTGAGATGAAGAATGGTTCAGGCAAAAGCAGCTTTCCAAAAAATGGAAGATACTGTGAAATTCATTTTTGACAATAGAATCAAGAAAATAAGTTCTTAAATGTTATTTATGTAGAGCCAGTCTTAACATATGGATGTGAATCACGGACAATAGGACATCTTACAAAATCACTGGAGGCTGTAGAAATGAGGTTTTACAGAAGAATGTTGAGATTACCATGGACAGCTAAGGAGAGTAATGAAAACGTTCTGAAAAAGGCTTAAACAAAAAGATAGTTAATTTCCATTATTAGGAAGAAGCAATTATCATTTTTTGGTCATGCAATGAGATGGAAACAACTGGAATATATTGTGACAACTGGAAAAATTGAGGGTCGAAGAGATAAAGGGAAGCAAAGAGAAAAGATACCAGACAGTTTCAGAAAATGGCTTGGCAGAAGGTAAACAACTTATTTTTCTTCTTTCCTTCCTCATTTGCCTTTCAGCGTCGAGGGGAGATATAATTTGCGGTCTTTTGCTCTTCTTTTCGCCTCTGCTGCTGTTATGTTTCCTAGTGCTTCTAATATTCCATAGACCTATCTTTTACGTGTTCGACCCTTGGGTCTGGTGTTAACGTTTGTTGAAGGCTCGTTGTGTTGTGTTTTGTTCTTTCTGCCTTGTCACGTGGCCAAACCATTTTATCTGTTTTTTTTTCCTTATATATTCTATGGCGGGGGCTATTCCTAGTTTTTTTTCTCAGGTCTTCATTTCTGATCTTATCTCTCAGACTGTTTCCTGTCATTCGTCTAACACATTTCATCTGAACAGTCAACAACAGAAATAACAAATAGCTGTCGAAAACGAAAGTTGTGTAGAGACATGATCACCTACTCCAGCAGGCATGGTACTTGATGATGATGACATCTATATTTAAGTGTCTGTATATGTGTGTGTGTAAAAGAATAGATGTAATTCATTCCATATAGCTTAACGTACAATGTTTGTCAATTCCCCCTATAGCTACATCAAGTGGTATTAATATTTTAATTATATATCTGTAAAATGACATATCATTTGTCCAACTGAAATTAAAGTTAAAATGAATCAAATTACAGCAAAGTTTGTTGGGTTGTATACAGTCACGAAGCCGAAAAAAGATTCCATAATGCAAGTTGCTAAATTATTGTTGCAGAGATAGAAGACCCACATGTGAATTTAATAAATAGTTGACATTGTTATTGCAGTGATAGAAGACCCACATGTGAATGTGATAAATAGCTGAAATTTTTATTGCAGTGGTAGTGGTCCAACATATGAATGTAATATATGGTTATGGAAGGCCCTGGTATCCTACAAACGAATTAAAATCCACAATTGCTCAACCGCCCGTGCCAGTGGAATTATCAGAATTACTCTTTCATCTCCCAAACAAAGACAGGTAGCTGTAGTCCCCATCATAGCAGTCTCAGCACACGCCAAAAGACATAAGGCGAAACCGCACAGAAAGTGAACACAGCCATCTGTTCTCCATCATACGATATAATCATTCACCGTAAACAATCGAAATGTCGAAACACGATCAAAACAGATGAAACGCACAGCTCACAGTGTGCACAGAGCACTTAACTCAGTAGTTCCTGCAATAAGCCGGACTTTGAATATGAGAAAACTGCAACAAACCGGACTTGGAATATGAGGAAACTGCAACAAACCGGACTTGGAATATGAGGAAACTGCAACAATGTAATATAATAGCATGCCAGTTAGCAAACAGAACAATGTATCTGTTGCAATAAGACATGCACCTTGACATCAAACTGACCTAATGACAAGTGGTAATATAAATAATGATGTCATTAACTGATACCAAGGTAAAAGTTGATCATTATCTACGGCACAACATGAAAGGAAGGTTATACAATGTGAAAGAAGTGTTTTGCCAGAAAGAAAAATAAAAGAATAAAAACCTCAGAAAAATTGTTGAAACAATACTCTACATTCATCATTATCATCAAGTACCATCCCTGCCGGCGTAGATGATCATGTTTCTCCATAACTTTCGGTCTCCATAGTTATTTATAATTTCTGTTGTTGAACTTCTGCCACAGCCATTCTCTTAAGCTGCCTGTTATCTTTTCCCTCTGCTTCCTTCTAACTCCTCATGCCTCAATTTTTCAAGTTGTCACAATATATCCCAGCTATTCCTTTCTCATAACATGGCCAAAAAATGATGATTGTTTCTTCATATTATTGGATATTAGCTCTCTTTTTGCTTCGACCTCTTTCCCAACGTTTTCATTATTATTCTTAGCTGTCTATGGTATTCTCAACATTCTTTTATAAAACAACATTTCTACAGGGTTCGTTGATTTCTTATCTGTTGTCTTATTGTCCATGATTCACATCCAAATGTTAAGACTGGCTCTAAATAATTTTAAGAACTCATTTTCTTGTTTCTATTTTCAAAAAATGGATTGCATAGTATCTTCATAATTTTTTGGAAAGCTGCTTTTGGCTGAGCTATTCTGCATCTCACCTCTTGTACATCTTCCGTCTGAGGTTAACAAAGTTCCCAAATATTTAAATTCATTTACCTGTTTTAATATTGCTCGATTTGTCTTTATTGTGGAATGTGGTGAAGTATTTTCTCTTTGTTGTTACTATTACTTTTGTCTTTTTGCTATTAGGGCTGAGTCCTTTATTTTTGCTTTCCTTTACTGTAAATATTCAAACATTTCTTGTAACCCATTTTCACTCCCAGCGATTAAGACTGTATCATCAGCGTATCTGAGTTTATATTGTGACCTCCGACTGTTATTCCAGGCATGCCCTTTATGGATCTCTTAAAATAATCTCATAAAACATATTAAATAAATCTGGTGACAGCACACCACCTTGCCTAATACCCAGTTTTATTTCTTGAAACATTCCCAATTGATTTCCAGTTCTTATGGCCGCTGTTTGTTGCAATTACATGTTCTTTATTGTTGTTAGATCTTTGCTGTCTACGTTTAGGCTTTCTCAAATTTTGATTATTTCTTGGTGCTATACTTTGTCAAATGATTTGTTATAATCTATGAAACATCTCTCGTTTTCACCTCTTTGGCTCTTTCTACTAAATATCTTGATGTATATGGCATTGTTCGTACCTTTACCTCCAACAAAACCACACTGTTCATCGTTAATTTCTGGACTGATTTTGTTTCGCACTTTTTCGCATGATGATTCTTAGTAATATCTTAGTCATGTGACTCATAAGGCTTATTGTGCGAAGATCATCGCATTCAATCGCACCAGATTTCTTTGGTAGGGCTATGAATATTGATTTAAGCAGGTGTTCTGGTATATATCCGGTGTTGTAACATATTCAATATTACTATTCCAAAATTACCCATGACTTCAATCTCCCCTTCAGTTATATTATCTGGTCCTGTAGCTTTCCCTTCTTTCATATTGCGCAAGGCGTCTTCTACTTTTTCATTGAGTATTTCTGGTCCTTCTCCATTATCCTTAATATTTACATCTGCTCGTTCATAATTATAAGGATCTTTAATGTATTCTGTCCATCATTCACTTATGCTTTCTTCCATCGTTCCCTTATGATTTCTTTTTCAATCAACAGTCCTCCTTCCTTTGATCTTACACATCCAATTCTTTGTTGCGTTTTTCATCCTGTTAATTATTCAATTTGTTTGTATATAGCTTTGGCAAATCGTTTTTGTGCATTTCAATCTCTTTGCAACTCTGTTTTAGCCATGCTTCTTTTGCTTCATTGCATTTTATTACAATTTCTTTATTTCATCTCTTATACTCATATTCGTTATCCTTATTTCTTCTTCTTGTATCCAATTAGCTGTAAAATGTCATCTGTCATCCATTTCTTTCTTGAATTTGTCCTCACCGGTGATATGAACTCTTTTAATGTTTGTTGCATTGATTCTTTTACCACTTCCCACTGTTCATTTTTGCTTTGTATCTTCTCTATTGCATTGTACCGGTTCTGAATTGTGATGTTATATTTGCCTTGTAACCTCTTGTCTGATTTGAGTACATCTAAATTTAACTTGATATTAATAAATTTAACTTGATATTAACTGAGGCTCGTTTTGCTGCTTTTAATTTTACTCTAAGCTTTCCGACAACCGGTACATGATCACTATTGTAATCTGTCCTTTTGTTAGTTTGCACGCATACCAGACTGTTTGCAAATCGGTTGTTTATCATTATATAATCAATTTGATTACATCTGTTGTAATTTCCATTTCCAAACTTTTCCATGTCCACAGATGTCTTGGATGTTGCTTTAACCATGTGTTTATTATCATCTTGTTGTGTATTCTTGCCCAGTCAATAAGTTTGTCAACCCTTTCATTTCTATTGCCTAAGCTACAGTATCCAACTACTTCCTTACATTAAGCACATGGAAATACAGTGCAGCCTCGTACGTTCAACGGCTCGCTCGTTCAACAACTTTGATCGTTGCTGAGATTAAAAGCTACATGATCTTGAATTGATAAAGTTCAAACGATGCATATATGTTCAAACATCACGTATGTTGTTCAAATATACAAATTGTATTCACCGCCAGCAGTGCGCTCAATTCATCTCTTGCGTTACATTTATATATTTTCTATACTTTTTTCAGTTTTTTTTTTTTTGGCGCGTTTGGAGAAATAAACTGAAGCAGAGAGGAGTATTTCCGTTGCTGATATTAAGGAAATGTTTTCTGTTTTGGATTAGAACGCTGGCCACAGTTGAAAATTGGCACCCTTACATGGCAGTGATAAATAGGAGCATTGGTGTGCTCAATTTTGTGTAAAAAGCTTTAGAAACATCAAGAAATATCGCCAAAAACCAGTTTACATTGGGAAGTTAATTCTGCGAAGAAAAGATGGAACGTGAAGCAGAAACATCATGTAGTAGCGTAGCGATAACAGAGAGAAGAGGAAGATGGCATTAGAAAGACGTCCAAATATTTGGCGTGTTTATGGTACGGGACCTCCTTTGAAAACAGTAAATAATCTCTTCCTCTCCGCCAGTCGCACGGAACATCATTCCCCACTAAGTTACAATCAATGCAATTTTAATTTTATTATATAATATTGTCATGTTTTAGTTGAAGTAGGTGAACGAATCGATAACTTGCCAAACACCAAACCGGTGACTTCCGGTCAGTATGGCGGATAGACGGCAGAAACCATTGAGGCTCGGTCTAAAAAGTGTTCCTTGTTGCAGTTTCCTCATATTCCAAGTCTGGTTTACTGCCGGAGCTACTGAGTTTAGTGCTCTGTGCACATCGTGAGCTGTGTTTTTCACCCGGATCTTGTTTCGATATTCCAAATGCTTACGACAAATGTTGATATCGTATGACGAAGGACAGTTCAGCTGCGTTCATTTTTGGTGCTGCGTGACCTTATGTATTTTGGCGTGTGCTGTAGCTTCTATGATTCGAAATGTAAGCGCCTTTCTTTATTTGGATCCGTCAATGAGATGAGTTTTAATTTGGATGATTCCACTGGCACGGGCAGTTGAGCAATTATGGATTTTAATTCGTTTGCTATACCGGGCCTTCGACTAACACTAACAATAACCATCCATAACCACAACTGACCATAAGCATAACCAACCATACCATAACAACCATAACCAACCATAACCATAACACCAAACCGGACACGGGTTCAAATCACTCTTAAACTTAAAAAGAGAGTTTAGAGTTAAGAGTTAAACTTTTGTTTTCTTACTAAATAAAAAAAAAAAAAACTCGGACCAAAACGTTTGGTGGAGACCGTTCAGGACAAACTGATTTATTCTCCGGCGCAAGATGAGCTTCTGCAGACCCTAGTAATGGGATAATGCTGTAAAGATAGTTCACTGATTTTTATGGATTTAATTATGTGAATTTGACATTAAATATTCTGTTTATTAGCTGTTTAATGATTATAAGTGGTTTAATCTTTATCGAAGAAGAATGTTGAGATTACCATGGACAGCTAAGAAGAGTAATGAAGAGGTTCTGAGAGAGGTCAAAGCAAAAAGAGAGCTAATTTCCAATATTAGGAAGAAACAACCATCATTTTTTGGTCATGTAATGAGAAGAGAACAACTGGAATATATTGTAACAACTGGAAAAATTGAGGGACGAAGAGATAGAGGAAAGCAAAGAGAAAAAAATAACAGACAGCTTAAGAGAATGGCTTTGCAGAAGGTCAATAACAGACATTATAAATGACTGCCGAGATCGAAAGTTGTGGAGAGACATGACGCCTACGCCAGCAGGCCCGGTACTTGATGATGAGGAATCTTTATCGAAATGGGTAGTGTTTATGGCCTAGGAACGAATAAATTATTTTTCCGTTATTTCTAATGAATAGAGCAGATTCGGACTTCGAACAATTCAGAGCACTGCTGACGTTCTAGGACGACTTAAGTTCTAAGGGACACCCCCGCGGTCGACCCAGCCGCTGGCAGTAATGAGTACCAGGGTATTACTCTTGGAAGGTGAGAAATGCCGCCTCGTATCGTGAGTTTCGATGCTTGAAGCGTCATTACTTCTTTCAAAGATGGCGGAATTGAGTCACGTTCTCTCTATCGCTGCAGAAATTCCGTTGGATTCGTATCAACTTCGGGTTTCCGTTCCAATTTTCTGCATTTCAGTCGAAATGATGTTCTACGATGACGATCATCATTTTCAGGAGGACGTGATCTTCCGGGCAATGTGATGGATAGGCGGCAGGAACCATTGAAGGCTATGTCTGCAAAGTGTTCCTTGTTGCAGTTTCCTCATGTTCCAAGTCCGGCTTGTTGCAGTAGCTACTGAGTTAAGTGCTCTGTGCACACCGTGAGCTGTGTGTCTCATCCATTTTGATCATGTTTCGATACTCCAATTGTGTACGATGAATGATGATATCGTATGACAGGGAACAGTTGGCTGTGTTCACTTTCTGTGCGGTTTCGCCTTATGTCTTTTGGCGTGTGCTGAGACTGCTATGATGGGGACTACAGTTGCCTTTCTTTGTTTGGAAGATGAGTTATAATTCGGATGATTCCACTGGCACGGGCGGTTGAGCAATTATGGATTTTAATTCGCTTGCAGTGATACCAAGGCCTTCCATAACCAATAACCAATAACAATACCCAGAAGTCTCCGAACACTTCCGGTTAGGCTGTCGAGCAGATAAGGAGGGAAACTCGCGTGCTAAGACGCCGATTCAAGTACTTTACCGTTACCTTTACACTGTTCTGAAATAAAACAATTTGGCGATCTCATAAGAAAAGGAGTTAACAAATTTAATTTCACGTCAACAAAAGTCGATTGTTCTGGTGTCATAAATCGAGAGGGACAAAGCGTCAAAGACTGAAACGATAAACCCCACAGATACAAGGGGTAGCAACTACTAATACCTTTTGCTTGGCTTTGGTCTAAAAAAAAAAAAAAGCATCTCCCGATGACGCATACGTGTTTAGGAAATGGTAAAGCAGAAACAAGTGAACAATAATCTAGATGTGGAACACAAACCTGAAAGGCGTATGGCAAATGAAGAAAACAAGAACAACGGTGATAATGATCTGGGTCATCTGTCGCTTGAGCCTGACAATCTCTCTGGGGTAGGTCAGACACATTTCCTGCTCTCGCTTAAATAACATCATGAGCTTCATATAGACCTGGCAACGATATGTTCAAATAGACATAGCAATGATATGTTCATATGGATATGGCAATGATATGTTCATATGGATATGGCAATGATATGTTCATATAGACATGGCAATGATATGTTCATATAGACATAGCAATGATATGTTCATATAGACATGGTAATGATATGTTCATTTAGACATGGCAATGTGATATGTTCATTTAGACATGGCAATGATATGTTCATTTAGACATAGCACTGTGATATGTTCATATAGACATAGCAATGCTATGTTCATATAGACATGACAATGATATGTTCATATAGACATGGCAATGATATATTCATATAGACCTAGCAATCATATGTTCATATAGACCTGCCAATGATATGTTCATATTTGTACACCAAAATCTTTGACACACTGCCAAGAATAGTAGGTATAGTCAGCTGAGCTTTCTAAATGAGTAAATCTTGTTTTTTTTTTTTTTTTTTATTCTAGCCACTTTTCTACTCCCTCCCTTCCACCCAAAATCCATCTATTCACCAATCCATAAACATGTCCGTCTGTTCATATATATATATATTCATCATCCCATTCATCCTACTATCGGTCTGTCGTCTCTCTCTTTTAGCATTTATTTAATCACCCATACAGTTTCAAGAGCAACCACTAATCAAACTCATCATTTGGCCATTATTCTAACTTCCATTATAGATACAATTTTAGCTTTCTTTGTGACCACCATTTAAGCTCACACTGTAGTAAAGTTAATGAGCCGCGATAGCTCAGTGGTTAGTGAACTGGACTACCACGGACAAGGGGTAGGGTTCGATCCCAACCGACGGCTTCCGGGTTCACCCAGCCTTAAATGGGTACCGGATTTTTTCTGGGAAAGTAAAGCGGCACGGGCGTAATACTGACCACATTACCCCAAAAATCATGTGCTGAAGGTCTGTAAAATATAGGGTCACTAACACCATATTTCCCTATACGCCACTTGGCGTGACGGGGGTACTTTACTTTACTTTTTTTTACTGTAGTAAAGTTAAATAAGAGGAAAGCAAAATGAATGAGAAGAAAGAAGAAGCGCAATAAGCTACACTAACTATTTGTATACATATATACAGTATACATATCAAGATAACGCAAAAATGCAAACATAGTAAGAAAAAGAAAGGAAGAATGGAAGGAGGGAAGGAAGGAAGGAAGGAAGGAAGGAAGGAAGGAAGGAAGGAAGGAAGGAAGGAAGGAAGGAAAACCAAATTCACTCAATTCAGCATTTGTCTTAACTTTAAACTACACAATTAATTAAACTGTACACGCACGAACACACACACACACAGACTCGGACATCTTCTTGTTGAGGAAAAGAAAACAATAAACAAAACAAGGAAAGCTCCTGAATGTACATTAAACATAAACACGTCCACCGTTGGTATACCTTTGTGTAGAGCAACAAGATCATGAACAATGGAAGAATAAAGAATATCAGCGTGCTGCACACAGTGTAGATCCTGTGCCACGGTTTTTCTATGGGCGTCTCACACCTTGAAACTGGGGTCCCTGTTAATGGTAAGAAAGTATTGGACTATTGATACGATCTACATGGAGACTTGTACGATGTGAATAGTAATTACAATTTTTATTAAAATTGGTCAATGATTACTTAATGTATAGTTAATTTTTAGAAAACAATTAATGTACAGTTAATTTTTAAAAAAGTAATGTATAGTTAATTTTTAGAAAACAATTAATGTACAGTTAATTTTTAAAAAAAGTAATGTATAGTTAATTTTAAATAAACAATTAATGTATAGTTAATTTTTAGAAAACAATTAATGTATAGTTAATTTTAAAAAAGTAATGTATAGTTAATTTTAAATAAACAATTAATGTATAGTTAATTTTAAATAAACAATTAATGTATAGTTAATTTTTAGAAAACAATTAATGTATAGTTAATTAAAAAAAACAATTAATGTATAGTTAATTAAAAAAACAATTAATGTATAGTTAATTTAAAAAAAACAATTAATGTATAGTTAATTTAAAAAAAACAATTAATGTATAGTTAATTTAAAAAAAAAATTAATGTATAGTTAATTTAAAAAAAAAAAACAATTAATCTATAGTTAATTTAAAAAAAAAAAAAGTTCATTACCCAAAATAGTGATAGAGCACAACAGAATAATGTTCAAAATACCGCTTCTTCCTCCTCTTTACTTCCTCATTTGCTTTTCAGCGTCGAGGGGAGATATAATTTGCGGTCTTTTCCTAGCTTTTTTCTCATTTCTTCATTTCTGATCTTATCTCTCAAACTGTTTCCTGTCATTCGTCTAACACATTTAAACTCAATAGAGGTTATTTTCCTTAATGTTCTTGCATCTAGGGTCCAGGTCTGGCATTGGTAGCACAACGTTGGGATGAAGATTGTATTATATAATGCTCTTTTTGCCTCTAGTGTTATTTCCTTGTTAGACAATAGTGGTGATAACTGTTCAAT
The DNA here is from genome assembly GCA_032433765.1 of Megaustenia siamemsis. Lineage (NCBI taxonomy): Eukaryota > Metazoa > Mollusca > Gastropoda > Stylommatophora > Ariophantidae > Megaustenia > Megaustenia siamemsis. Next base: position 56,046,021 of record JAVIAB010000106.1, read on the forward strand.
TATTTAACAAGCTTTGTTGCATCTTGATTCTATCTCTGCTGTTTGTGAATTATCGTTTGTCACTAAACTTCCTAGGTATTTGAATTCCTCAATTTGTTTCATGACTTCTGTTTTGTTGATGTTGATTTTCATGTTGTATTTTGTGCCTGTGCTGTTGAGTTTACTTAAATGTTCTTGTTGGTCTTCTATTTTTTCATGTATTAGTGCCTGATCGTCTGCAAATAAAAGCTCGTTGTACTCCTCTGTCTCTGGTGGGTTGGCTAACTTGCATATATATTCCATGTACGTAATAAACAGTAGGGGAGATAGTACGCACCCCTATCTGACACCTGATCTAACTTCGAAGTGGTCTGTGTAGCCTGCTGCTGTTCTGACTGTGTAGCTGCTTTTGATATAATCATCATGTGCCATACCGGTTGGCGTGGGCGATCATGCCCTTCCACAATCTTCTATCTACAGTGCATCGTATCAGTTCTGTTGTTGACTGTTTTCCATGCCATGACACCAAGCTAGCCAGTATTTTCTCTCTTGCTCTTTGTCGTCCGAGATCTCTCTGGTGTTGCTGTTGATGTAGTGACTTTTAATTAGGTTGGTTATGTGTTAGCTTACTCCGTAGTTTTTTTTTTTTTTGTATCTTCAACAGTTGTTCTCTCTTTACTCTGTCGAATGCTTTTTCCTGGTCAATGAAAGTTATGTATAAATTTTTATTGTGTTCTTTCTTTTTTTCTGCAAGCTATTTTAATGTGAATAGAGCGTCAGTACATCCTCAGAATAACGCTGACAGCCAAAAGAAGCAATACAGATGTATTAGTACGGATTGACGTTACTGCAAGTGGGGAATTTCCATATCTGCTATACCTTCATTCTTGCAACAATAAAATAAATATTCATCTTGATCGTCCATATTGTTCAATTCACCATGTCGCGTTTTGAAAAGTGGTGCGCAGCTCATGAAGACATTTTGATTAAAGCCACAATGCACAAATAGAACTTTGAAAGTTCGTTACAATAAATTAGCCTATCTTCTTCGGTCATGTTGTGAGAAGAGAAATTGAGTACACTATAACAACGGGAAAAATAGAAGGAAAAAGTCAGATTGGAAGATAAGAAATACTAGACAGTTTAACATCCTGGCATAAAAAGAGGTAGAAAAACGTAGAACCTATATGAAAAGCTAGTGATAAGAATATTTGGAGAGACATAATAGTTTATGTCAGTGGGTGGGGCACTTGAGGACGAAGATCTTTGTGCATTTTGAAATAGATATTAGCATTATAATGAATATCTCAGCTACGTAGTTAGTATGACAATAGGTACCAACATTCTGTTTAGTATATTCCAAACAAACAGAAAGAACAAAACGTAACAGGAAACATAGACAAAGAATCAATCTCGGCCTATTGTCATCGCAACTGGAAATCACATCAGCAAAAGATTAAGTAGATTACTATAATTATATAAATAATATAAAAATATAATAATAGATAATGATGAACTATGTGTTTTCATTTAATCTTTTTTTTTCGTTCACACATTTAATCTTTATAGGAAGAACTCAAACTGGAAAAAAGTTGATCAATTTATAAAGGCATAAAGATAATTAAATAAGAGAGTAACTGCACTCTCCCTATCAGTCAGGGAACGAAAATTTAGCCTACAGAAGCAAGCTGGAATAATTTATTTATTGTGGAACCAGAGAAGAAATCACCATCCAATGCACCTGATTCTAGTCAGTTTGGATGAAATGCTTACGTTGTTCGCTGAAGAAAAAGAAATACAAAAAAGTTAAGCAAATCACATTGCCTTGAATCAAATAAGCGGACAAATTGCAAGTCTAATGTTGCAGGAATTTATTTCGTGAAAGTGCAGTTCCCTCGACAACTGCAGGACTTGCGTTTATAAGCAAAGTAAAGGTTCCCTAGCCTAATAAAAGTAATATTAGAAGGGAAAATACAAGGTAAAAGAGGTAGAGGCAGACCAAGACTAACATGGACGAATAACATCAAAAGATGGACAAGTCAGCCTTTGGCAATCTGCACAATCAAAGCAAGAGACAGAGTGGATTGGCGCTCCATGGTAGCCAACCTTCGATGCGGAGAGGGCACTCGATGGTGATGATGATGAAAGGTTCCCTCCACGTCTTGCTAGGCGTGTGGGGAACATGTTGTTAGTGACTGCATTTTTATATGACCACGGCACATATTTGGTTGATGTGGTCGGTATGGTGCCAGCCCCGTTTACTTCCATGAAAAATCTCCAATGTAGATCGCTGAGTTAGAGTCAACAGAATGTTCCACTTAAGGGATTCGCTCTGATGCTACGGAGTCCGTGCGCCTGAGCAATTCTGCAAAAAATGTTGTGAGTGTGACCTTCCCCTGTCCTGGAGTGAATATGCGGTTTACATTATTACTTATAACCCCTTATCATGGATTGTTCTGCAAAATCAACAGAAGGTTCAGATTTAGGGATTCCGCGCCATCGCTATGGTGTTTCGTGTGTCTTGGCTACATTCTTTGGAGTGAATCGGGTGTTGTATGCCAATCCAATGTTGTGTGCTGCGTCATAATGATGAAGGAAAATTATAAACATACATTTTTTTTGTAAATTAATAAATGATAACAGCTAATACGAGTAATGAAAACGCTCTGATGGAGGCCAAAGCAAAAAGAAAGCTCATTTCCAATATTAGGAAGAAACAATCATGATTTTTTGCCATGTCTTGAGAAGGGAACAGCTGGAATATACTGTAACAACTGGGAAAATTTAGGGACGAAGAGATAGAGTGAACAATATGAGTACATATAATGACACACGAATACATATAACAACAATATAAAAAATACATACTGGCACACGAACACACATCGTAGCTACATCAATACACCCCAGTGAAATCAGCACACATTGTAGCTACATGACCAAACATAACTACACAATCCAAAACAAAGAGCATACACACCATCCACGTATGTAGCCTGGGTGTACTGAGTAATAAATATCATTGGTAGCGCCCCAAGAAAAGAAGTCAGCCAAATGGTCAGAAAAGATTTACACACACTACAAATGCTGGTTGTTGTTGTTGATGATCTGAAAGCCACGCGATGACGCTCCACGCTAATTACCAGTATCGTCACGGCGCTAGCGTTACCCACAACATTCTCCACGAGAGCGACAAGTTTGCCTGAAATAAAATAAATAAATCCTGTTGGAATTTTACATCCATTTGTAATAACAAAAAGAAACAAAACAATAGTGTTTGCAGTAAAATTGAAATCATCAAGACAGACAAATGTTTTTTTTTTTTTAACATCATGAATGACATCATTTCTCGGCAGTCTGCAAAATAGCTTACCGTTGCTTTCTGACTGATAACCTCATCAACAACAGGGAAGAAAATCGATTCCTTCGAAACAAAAAGCTGCAGAAAAATTCCTAACATACCTTTGATAATGAAATAAGAGTAACGAAGACGTTAAAAGACGTAAACATTAAAAAGAGCTGGTTTGTAATCTCCTTCCAACAGATGAAATTAAAATACTATGGCCACATTTAAAAGATCCCGCGGTGGAAGGAACAATAATGGAAGACATGGTTCATGGGCAGCCCACCAGGGGTCGACTAAGAAGAAATCAAGGATTTCTTGAACATGACAACAGAAGAAGTGGGAGATCAGGCTAGAGACAGATTCTTTTAGAAGGACTGTGGTGAACAAAACGTCCTGCAAAGGACTTGTTACCTGATAATGATGACTATTTACATTATAGGAGAGGTCAATGACGTTGTAGTTAGTGCACCGACCTGAAGATTTGGAGTTCAACAGGGACCGGGCAAGTTAAAGTAATAATGATTTAGGATCTATAAGCGGCTCTGGGTTCACAAAACCTTAAAAATGAGTACCAGAGATATTGTCTGGAAATAAAAGGAAGTAAGGAAGGGAACTGAACACACCATCACATTATGCTAATGTTAATCACTAATTCTGCTTTACCTGATAATAAACTGAGATTAAATTATCTTTATCCTTTATCCACGAAATATATTCTTCTTTCCTTCGTTATTTGCCTTTCAGTTTCGAGGGGAGATATAATTTGCGGTCTTTTGCTCTTCTGTTCGCCTCAGCTGATGTTATGTTTCCTAGTGTTTCTAATATTACGTAAATCCATCTTTTTCGTGGTCACCCCTTGGTGCTGGTGTTCTCGAAACGTTTTTTAAAGAATCTTTGTGTTGTGATCTTTCTGCTGGTTTCGTGGTCAAACCATGTTATATAATGTTTCATTGTATATTCTATAGAGAGATTTTTCATATCTTTTTTCTCAGTTCTTCGTTTCTGATCTTATTAAGATTGGATTGTACAGTTGCCGTTTTGCCTGTGGAGTTGTTTTCCTGTTGGACAATAGTGGTGATAGCTGTCTAATTATTTGACAAACTTTGTTGCATCTTTAGTTTGAATGGAAACTTTATAATCGTTGTAAAAGTGTGGATAAACATGGCTTGACCCAACAGGTAAATAGGTTGGTAAACAACTGCAGGGTCAAGGTCAAAGTCATACAATAAACATCATTATTTTGAAACTCAGGAGAGGTCAAACTGACCAGAGGTTACTTTGGAGTCACGAACAGCCTGTTTTTGGCCGTTTTGAGACTTGAGTCTACTATTGTTCAGGATGGCGAATCCGAATGGTCAAAGGGTATTGCAGGTTGTTATCTTGTGACAACTTCGCGATAAACCATTGGATGCAAGTATTCCACTCGCATAAATTATGTAAATTAAATTTCAATATCTAGCCTTCTTTATAAGAAGTTTTCAGTTAGTTAGACACAGGAGTCATAAGAGTTAGTAAGTCAGATATTAGTAAGAAGTAGTAAACTGAGTTAGTCAGGAATAAGAAATGTAGACTAGTCAAGCTTAGAGTGGAGCACAGAGGAAAAGATAGCAGTGACTTAGGAACAGACTGAGCTAGTTGAGAATTAGATAGAAACAGAAGAGTACAAAAACGATACCAAAATAAGGATATCAATAGCAAGAGGAGCTTTCATTGCACTGGGAAACATATGGGAATCCAAAGAAATTAGGTTAAATACACAAATAAAATTTTCAACTCAAATGTTAAGGCGGTCCTATTATATGGCTGTGAAAGATGGCGAACAACAAAATTGACAATCACGAAGATACAGACTTTCATTAATGGATGCTTATGCAGAATAAAAGGATGGAAATGGCAGGACAAAATCACTAACAAAGAATTAGGGAAATGTACCAGTCAAACACCAGTGGATAAAGACATACAGCGAAGACGATGGCGCTGGATAGGAAACACACTACGGAAGCCAGCTGAGAGTATTACACAACAGGCCCTTTTTTGGAATCCCCAGGGGAAAAGACAAAGAGGAAGATCAAGGAATTCTTGGAGAAGACAGATAGAAGCAGAGATGAAGATGATGGGGAAGACATGGAATGATCTTAAAAGGATGGCAAAAAAACAGAACGACTTGGAAAGTGTTTGTTGAAGACCTATGCTCCACAGGGGTGTCCGGTTAGCGCAATCGATAGGCGGTTGGCTTACCACGGCAACAGCCGGGGTTCGTACCCTGGCGAGGACACCTGGGTTTTACTAATTCCCTAAAAATTAGTGGGAGCCGCGATAGCTCAGTGGTTAGTGAACTGGACTACTACGGACAAGGGGTAGGGTTCGATCCCAACCGACGGCTCCGGGTTCACCCAGCCTTAAATGGGTACCGGATTTTTTCTGGGAAAGTAAAGCAGCACGGGCGTAATACCGACCACATTACCCCAAAAATCATGTGCTGTGAAGGTCTGTAAAATATAGGGTCACTAACACCATATTTCCCTATACGCCACTTGGCGTGACGGGGGGTACTTTTTTTTTTTTTATGCTCCACAGGGAGCTAAAAAGGTAGAAAAGAGGCCATTTCGACCTACTCTTTTCTATCTTTAATTGCCACAGAAGAGTACAAGTGAATTAGAATAGTACGGAATATAAATAAGTTAGTGACAGTGATAGTTTAATATTTGTTAAGTTTATTTCCAAGCTGTCCACGAAGAACAAGTAGTAAGTTGTGAGAGATTAAATGTTACATGTCACAGACGATAAACACTTGTGTACAACTCAATATCTATTAGGCGGACGCTACTGAATTGTCCACAATTAAAAAACTAAATCTAAAGATAAGTGCTTACACTATCATGTGCCAAGTTAAAGATCAACAAAATTAATTATGAATTATGACTGAACAATCTGTGATGATTGTGTTAACTAAACGTTGTGATCGATGTGAATAATGAACTTTCATATAAACAAGATAAGACTCCAAACTGCTTCAGTATCTTATTGCATAGACCTGAGTCTCTTCTATCATAGGCGTAACATATTGTGGAGACCTGAGTCTCTTCTATCATAGGCGTAACATATTGTGTAGACCTGAGTCTTTTCTATTATGAGAACTGTGATCGGCATCATGACAGACCGTACTACTTTCTCACAGAAATCGCTGATACCAATTTTAAAATTATTGTTACTATGATGACGGTAATTTATTATAATGAATAATCACTACGATGGTACACCGTTCTGGTTCTCCCCGTGTTTTGGTGACTTGAATCATTGCTAAATCTTATTGTAACGTTTCTTGAAGCTGTCATACAATTTTACTCTGGGTCTGCTTCTTTCTCTTCTCTCTTATCGTTTTTTCACTATATGCCATGGATGATAATGCACGCCATTCTTATGCTAACGCTGACTGAAAATACTTCACTCTTTCATTCCAGTCTGTAGAATCCATCTATCTATCCGTTCTTCGGTCCACCCACCCATCCATCCAATCCATCCCAATCCAATATTTTATCATCCATCCATCTATCAATCCAATTCACCCAATCCGTCCGTCCGTCCATTCGTCCGTCTGTCTGACTGTCTGTATGTCTGTCTGTCTATTGTAATTTTCAGCCGAAGGCGACACATACAACAGAAATGTCAGCCTTTATATTCAACTTATACACAAGCACATCTTTAAAGACATCATGGGGATGCTAGGCCTAAATATTAATGGATTTATAATAGATAATTTAAGATAGGATCTTGGTACCGTATTAATGGTAGACAATCCAGAAGACTCAAAACAACTAGTTTTACAAGTAGATATCAAAGTAGATGGAAAGAACCTAGAAAGAGTTCAAGAATATAGCTATCTCGGACATGCTATCACAAACGATGGAAAATGTAAGACAGAAATAAATAAAAGAATATGAATGGCAAAAAAAGCAATTTTAACAATTGAAAAACATGAAATATAAACCACACAAAACAGATAACATGAGAACTAAAACAACCAGTTCAGTTATAAAGTGTTACATTTACTCAATATTCTTGTATTGTGCAGAAACATGAGTATTAAATAAGAAATCAGACCAGAAAATTAAAGCCTTTGAAATGTGGATCAATAGGAAAATGGGGAGAATTGGGTAGAAGGAAGAAAAGACAAACAAGGAAGTTATGAACCAGTTGAAAATGAAAAAGAACTACTTAATACAATTCGGAAAAAAAACAACTGAGATTTTTTGTCTTGTGAAGAGACAATAATACCCTTCTAAAAGTCATCTTGGAACAAAAGGTACAAGGGAGACGATGCAGAAGCAGATCAAGAATAAAGTGGACAAAAAACATAAAAAATGAAAATGTGAACCCATGACAATATGCACCATCAGACAAAAGATCTTTGTTATAAATTTGACAGAGCACGGGCCTGCATCGCAACTAACTACAAGTCACTTTCTGGGCGAGCCGCTCAATCTTAGCAAGGGGTCTGATAACGACTGTTGATGCATCTTGCCTCAGTGTTCTTTTCACTGTTTCTATCGGTGGAACTCGTTAATCTTTTACCGCATAGTTCCGATTTATGGGCCTGCTTTGAGATTCTCTTGTTGTCTCTTCTCATCACACGGCCAATATATGACCTTCTTCTCTTTATTATATATGCTATTTTGGGATATTTTTTCACTTACTTTGAGCACTTAAAAAATGTTATCAATTTTAAAACACTTTCTAGATAAACCAGATCTGTTATCAATTTAGTAGGTCTTATAACAAATGTTGTCTTTAACCTCCTTTAAAAAAAAAACAAACTAAACTGTTTCTTTTTTGACCCACACCGTTTGGTGTTTATACAGATTGCGTTCTTGATCGATTTTCTTGGTCTTGTTTACAAATAAAATCCTCTCCTACGACACTTTTAGCCAGAACGATAGGATTTCTGAGGGAATATTGAAGTCTGGACTGTCCACGTATTTCCATATTAACAGCTTTCCTGATAGATAGGGACGAACCCCGTAATGAACAGATTTCCTTGAGAACAGTGCTTTTGTAGTAGCAACAATTCGAAACTATTTATTTATAAAATAACAGACGAGTAAACGTTCGCTCCAGAATGAGTGATTGGTTTCGAATTGAAACAGGAGTCAAACAGGAATGTACTGTCACAAGGATGTGTTCTGTCGCCAGATTTGTTTTCACTTTACAGCGAAACAATTGTTAAATCAATAGTAGACATAAAAGGAAATGAAGTCAACGGTCACAACATAAACAATTTGCGATACGCGGGTGACATAGTCTTAATAGCAGAGACAGAGAATAAACTACAAAAAATGATAGACATAATAGTAAAAGAAAGCAACAAGAAAGGTCTAAATCTGAATAGTAAGCAAACAGAAGTAATGGGCATTTTGAGAAACTATAGTAGTAGTGTTGGTGGCTATTTACTCGTGCTAAAAGTGCACGTGCATGCACCGAAATTGCACCAAAGACAATGGATTTTGCACCGATACCGCACGAAACTGGCACCAAATCCGTGCAAAAGTCCGATAATCGGCTTATTATCTCGGTGGTCGTGATCGGCTTATCTCGGTGGTCGTCGTGGTGTGCGGTGGTGCATGATCGGCTTATGGCGTGCGGTGGTGCGTGACGGCTTATCTCGTGGTGCGTGATCGGCTCTCGCGGGTTCTGTCGCTCGCTGGCTATGGACACCAGTGGTTCTAAAACTAGTGTGTCAGCGGTTCTAAAACTTGCGCGCTCTCGGGCGGGGCGTGCGGGAGGGGAAAGCTTTATTGGTTGAGTGTTATTAGTATCGTTCATGTGTGAGGTGGGTATTAGGCAACAGGAGGCGACATGTAAAAAAAATGCTGACAAGCAATGACGTTGAAGGGGGGTTAGGAAAAGGTAAATACGACTATCTCGCGTGCGACGAGGGTGGGGGAACGGGGTTGGTCGGCACAGGGTGTGTTATTGTAGTATCGCTAACATCATGTACCAGGTGTGATTATAGCGATTTTTTTAAAGTGACACATCATCATCATGTGCCACCCTCAACAGCAACATGTACCCTTCATGTCCTATCATCATCATCATGTGCCACCCTCAACAGCATCATCAACCTTCATGTCCTATCATCATCATCACACCACACAAAGTATCAAAACGATTACTAGTATCTACATTTTTAGTGACACATCATCATGTGCCACCCTCAACAACATTATCAAACCTTCATGTCCTATCATCATCATGCGCCACCCTCAACAACATCATCAACCCTTCATGTCCTATCATCATCATGTGCCACCCTCAATAACATCATCAACCCTTCATGTCCTAGCATCATCATCATCATGTGCCACCCTCAATACCATCATCATCCCTTCATGTCCTATCATCATCATCATCATCATCATCAAGCCACACAAAGTATCAAACCGATTATTAGTGACACATCATCATCATGTGCCGCCCTCAACAACATCATCAACCCTTCATGTCCTATCATCATCATCATGTGCCACCCTCAACAACATCATCAACCCTTCAAGTCCTATCATCATCATCATGTGTCACCCTCAACAACATCATCAACCCTTCATGTCCTATCATCATCATCATGTGCCACCCTCAACACCATCATCATCCCTTCATGTCCTATCATCATCATCATCATCATCATCTTCAGCATCATCATCAGCATCATCATCAAGCCACACAAAGTATGAAACCGATTATTAGTGACACATCATCCTCATGTGCCACCCTCAACAGCATCATCACCCCTTCATGTCCTATCATCATCATCATCATCAAGCCACACAAAGTATCAAACCGATTATTAGTGACACATCATCATCGTGTGCCACCCTCAACAGCATCATCAACTTGTACCCTTCATGTCCTATCATCAAGCCACACAAAGTATCAAACCGCGAAATTCTCTCTCTCTCTCTCTCTCTCACTCGCACAGAGTAGCGGTGTTATTGTATGACGGTCCTGAAAACAATGTAACTGAAGCGGTGTGGTTTATCGGATTAGCTCATCGAACGTTATCGCATGGTCTTAAAAAATATTTAAGAAACGAATATTATCCCTCCCCTGAAAAGATAGACCACTTAAGAGAATGACTTGATAGAAGGTCAACAACCATACCCTCCCCTCCACAACACCATCACCTGTAATACATAGACACTATACCCCCACCCTCATCATCGTCATGTACCATCAATATGTATGAATCACGCATTGTAAGTGTTTACCTTTTCCAAAGCTTTTAACGTGTCGCCAAACCTTCACTGTAACACTTTAGTATTTGAATATCAATTGGAATAAATAATTATATAAAATACCTCCTTTAACCTGTATCACAGAGAAATTATACCCACCTTCGCCCCGTCAACATTCCGTGTTGATGATATAAAGCATCGGCGTCGTCGGCATCATCATCATCATGGGGCATAGCGGTTGGCGTGTTTTGTAGTAAGATGGGTAATGTGACCGGTCAAACATTTCAGATCGAATAATGAAATATTTCAATTGCGAACCATCACAGTTATCACCACTACTGTCCAACAAGGAAATAACTCAATACGATGGCAAAACGAGCACTATACAATACAATCTTCATCTCAACGTTGTGCTACCTGGACCCTAGATGCAAGAACAATAAGAAAAATAACCTCTACAGAGATGAAATGTGAAGAACTGAGAAGAAACCTAGGAATAGCCCCCGCCGTAGAATATATAAGGAAACAATAGATAAAATAGTTTGGCTAGGTGACAGGGCAGACAGATCAAAGCACAACACAACGAGCCTTCAGCAAATGTGAGAACACCAGACCCAACGGTCGACCACGAAAAAAGATGGATCGAGGTACAATTAGAAGCACTAGGAAACATAACAGCAGCAGAGGCGAACAGAAGAGCAAGAGACCACAAATTGTATCTCCCCTCGACGCTGAAAGGCAGACGCAGAAAGAAAAAGAAGAAAAGGTGGTTAGCCTGTTTTTAGGGGCACCGCAAAGGAGTGGAGTAATATCTTGAATGATCTGGTATATTGATTTTGACGCAAATTAAGGAAAGGAACCTCTGATGGATGTGTCTGTGGGACATGCAAAATGACTGGTCGGGTTTGCTTTAGCAGAGGTATGGTTTGTTGGTGTTAGAAGATGTGTTTGTTTTAGCAGAGGTCGGGTTTGCTTTAGCGGAGGTAGGGTTTGTTTTAGCAGAGGTTGGGTTTGTTTTAGCAGAGGTAGGGATTGTTTTAGCAGAGGTCGGGTTTGTTTTAGCAGAGGTCGGGTTTGCTTTTGCAAAGGTAGGGTTTGTTTTAGCAGAGGTCGGGTTTGTTTTAGCAGAGGTCGAGTTTGTTTTAGCAGAGGTCGGGTTTGCTTTAGCGGAGGTAGGGTTTGTTTTAGCAGAGGTTGGGTTTGTTCTAGCAGAGGTCGGGTTTGTTTTAGCAGAGGTCGGGTTTGCTTTAGCGGAGGTAGGGTTTGTTTTAGCAGAGGTCGAGTTTGTTTTAGCAGAGGTCGGGTTTGCTTTAGCGGAGGTAGGGTTTGTTTTAGCAGAGGTTGGGTTTGTTTTAGCAGAGTTCGAGTTTGTTTTAGCAGAGGTCGGGTTTGCTTTAGCGGAGGTAGGGTTTGTTTTAGCAGAGGTCGGGTTTGTTTTAGCAGAGGTCGGGTTTGTCTTAGCGGAGGTAGGGTTTGTTTTAGCAGAGGTTGGGTTTGTTTTAGCAGAGGTAGGGATTGTTTTAGCAGAGGTCGGGTTTGTTTTAGCGGAGGTAGGGTTTGTTTTAGCAGAGGTCGGGTTTGTTTTAGCAGAGGTAGGGATTGTTTTAGCAGAGGTCGGGTTTGTTTTAGCAGAGGTCGGGTTTGCTTTAGCAAAGGTAGGGTTCGTTTTAGCAGAGGTCGGGTTTGTTTTAGCAGAGGTCGAGTTTGTTTTAGCAGAGGTCGGGTTTGCTTTAGCAGAGAATGTGAGAGAGAGAGAGAGAGAGAGAATTTCGCTGGTTGATACTTTGTGTGGTATGATGATGATGATAGGACATGAAGGGTTGATGATGTTGCTGAGGGTGGCACATGATAATGATGATAGGACATGAAGGGTACATGTTGCTGTTGAGGGTGGCGCATGATGATGATGTGTCACTAAAAAAATCGCTATAATCACACCTGGTACATGATGTTAGCGATACTACAGTAACACACCCTGTGCCGACCAACCCCGCTCCCCCACCCTCGTCGCACGCGAGATAGTCGTATTTACCTTTTCCTAACCCCCCTTCAACGTCATTGCTTGTCAGCATTTTTATTAACATGTCGCCTCCTGTTGCCTAATACCAACCTCACACATGAAAGATACTAATAACACTCGACCAATAAAGGCACCCCCTTTCCCCACCCGCACGCCCGAGAGCGCGCAAGTTTTAGAACCGCTGACACACTAGTTTTAGAACCACTGGTGTCCATAGCGAGCGAGCGACAGACCCCGCGAGAGCCGATCACGCACCACGAGATAAGCCGTCACGCACCACCGCACACCACGACGACCACCGAGATAAGCCGATCACGACCACCGAGATAATAAGCCGATTATCGGACTTTTGCACGGATTTGGTGCCAGTTTCGTGCGGTATCGGTGCAAAATCCATTGTCTTTGGTGCAATTTCGGTGCATGCACATGCACTTTTAGTTAGGGTAAACAGCCCCCAACACTACTAACTATCATCACCAGCATGTAGCATAAAACTAAACATGACAAATTTGAAACAAGTTCAACGGTTCAAATACTTGGGCACAATAATAACATCGGATGGAAGATGTAGCACAGAAGTAAAATGCATAATAGCTCAGGACAAAATAACATTTAAGAAAAATAAAAACGTCTTATGCAACAAATCTATGTCAATAGAAGTGAGAAAGAGAGTTGATCTGTGTTACATAGAGCCAATTCAATAGAGTCAATAAAACAAACAAACAAACAAAAAGACGATTAGAGGCCACAGAGATGGGATTTCTCAGGAGAATTTTGAAAGTTCCATGGACAGCTAAAAAAGACCACTGAGGAAATTCTCAAAGAGACTAACACTAAAAGGGAGCTCCTAAAAAAAAATCAGAAAGAAACAATCAACATTTTTCAAGCACATCATGAGAAGAAGAATGTTGGAATATTTGGTTACAACTGAAAAAATAAATGGAAAGAGAGATCACGGACGACAAAGAGAGAAATTACTAGATGGCTTGGTTCCGTGGCATGGTAAACAGGCAACAACAGAAATGATACGATGTACGGTAGATAGACGATTGTGGAAGGACATGATCGCCTACGCCAATCGGTATGGCACATGATGATGATGATACTATCACCTTTGCTATTTGGAGTTACCATTAAATACATAATGAATTAATGTTACAAAAAGCAATAATGGCATTACATGGCACTACAAGATTTACTTGGAAGATATAGATTTTGCAGATGATATAGTGCTCCTAAATGACAATATCAACAAGATGCAAATATATCACAGGTATTTTATCATCCATGGCAAAAAAAAAAAAAAAAGTTTAAATCAACAGGGTTTAGAGCAAAAATAATGAAAAAAAAAACCAATACTCCGGAGGGCAATATATATCTCAATCGGCAGTCATTGGAAAGAGTAGACCATTATATCTTGGTAGTAATATAGATCAAGAAGGTGAAACAAAGAAAAGGATATGAAGCAAGAAAGTACATGCAGCAGCGAATTCTAAAAACCTGGAAAAAATATGGAAATAAAAAATACTAAACAAGAAAAACAACTTAGAATATTCAACTCAAACGTATTTTTAAAACTTACCTACGCCGTGAAAGCTGGAAAACATCAAAAGAGATTGCGAGAAAATTGAACGCTTTTGCAGACAAATGCCTAAGAAGAATACTCTGTGTGAAATGGAGTGAATTAAAGATTAATATTGAGATATGATAATCGGCCATGTAACCAATGATTTCAACTACAATTAGGAAGAGGATGATGGACATATGTCGAACTTTTTGATAAGGAGAAACAACAAGACAGTTCCAAAACAGGCTTTTTCAATGGGAAACATCAGGATACAGAAAGAGAGGAAGACCCAGAGAGACACCGAAAGGAACTCTTATAAGAGAAGCAAAGCCTGCAGGCTTAGACTCATTAGGTAAGATCGACCATCTCGCCCAGAATAGAGATGGATTGCGAGAAACCCTACAAGCCCTATGTGTCGTCTACCAGCGCTGGAAGGAAAAAGATCTGGAAGCGTTCACCTTCAATTAGAACTAAAACAATATACGACAAACAACAGAAAATATATATCGGACATCTGTCTCTCTCACTACCGGAACCGGCGTCTCATTAATTTGCTTGTCAATAATGATGCCACTAACGATGCCAATAATGATGCCACTAACGATGCCAATAATGGTGTAACTAACGATGCCAATGATGATGTAACTAACGATGCCAATGATGATGTAACTAACGATGCCAATAATGATTCCACTAATGATGCCAATGATGATGTAACTAACGATGCCAATAATGATGCCACTAACGATGCCAATGATGATGTAACTAACGATGCCAATAATGATGCCACTAACGATGCCAATGATGCTGTTACTAACGATGCCAATAATGATGCCAATAACGATGCCAATGATGATGTAACTAACGATGCCAATGATGATGTAAATAACGATGCCAATAATGATGTAACTAACGATGCCAATGATGATGTAACTAACGATGCCAATAATGATGTAACTAACGATGCCAATAATGATGTAACTAACGATGCCAATGATGATGTAACTAACGATGCCAATAATGATGTAACTAACGATGCCAATGATGATGTAACTAACGATGCCAATAATGATGTAAATAACGATGCCAATAATGATGTAACTAACGATGCCAATAATTATGCCACTAACGATGTCACTAATGATGTCAATAATGATGCCAATAACGATACCAATAATGATGTAACTAACGATGTCAATGATGATGCCACTAATGATGACAATGATGATGTCAATAATGGTGCCACTAACGATGCCACTAATAATGTCAATTATGCTAATAATGATGTCAATAATGATGCCAATAATGACAATAAGGATGCCAATAATGATGTCAATAACGATGCCAATATTGATGACGATGGTGATGCCAATAAAACTGACAATAATGATGCCAATAATGATGACAACAATGATGACAATAATGACTCCACTAACGATGCAATTAATGATACAATGGTGATGCTAATACTGCTGACAATGGTGATGCCAATAATGATGCCACTAACGATGCCAATAATTAGGACAATGGTGATGCAATAATGATGATAATAATGATGCCAATAATGATGACAAAAATATGCCACTAACGATGCCAATAATTATGACAATGGTGATGTCAATAATGATGACAATAATGATGCCAATAATGATGACAATAATGATGACAAAAATATGCCACTAACGATGCCAATAATGATGACAATGGTGATGACAATAATTATGACAATAATTATATCAATAATGATTTCAATAACGGTGCCAATAATGACGCCACTAACAATATCAACAATGATGCCACTAACGATGTCAATAATGATGATGCCAATAATGAGGGTATTAATGAGAATGCTAGGATCAGTAACGAGTAGGATCCTCATCGAGTGGAGTCATCATCTGGTCGCATTTCCTTTTGCAGAACATTGCACACATCACAGCTTGTCTTAACAAATCATCTCTTTCTACAGCCAGATCTCTCACGTATTCTGTAGATCAACGCTTTTTTATGAAACCACCTTCTTCTTTATCTGTCCCAAGCCCGTCGTCTGGAAACCACGCCTTTCATTGCTGTTCTCTCTAGCTCGCTCGGACTTTTGACGTGGCCTTAGTATTCTTTTTTTTTTTTCGTTCGCCAGCTTTTACCTCCGACGAAGTCCCTAGAGACTAGGAACGGAATTTTGCGTGTTGATCCATTTTTCCCTGGCAGCCGTGTGCACAGGGGTCCCTCGCCGTACAGGCAGATAACTCCGACTTCGGAGGTACTCGTATTTTTTCCGTCGATGAGTAATTGACGTTTCAAGCCGGGCCTCGCTGCTGAGACCAGGTGTGGTTGCCGCAGAGAGAAATCATAAATAAAAATCCGCTGTAGCCGGGATTTGAACCCCACAACCTCTCTGTCTCGAGGCCGGCGTCTTGCCTCGAGACCAACCAATCCCCCAGTATTCTAATTTTATCTATAGAATGGTGTTTATAAGCCCGTTGGAAACACTATATATAATAACAGCCATCCTTGAACGTGATTTATCTACTAACAAGGTGAGTTTTAGCTCAAATCCTAATAAGTGTCAAATTTTGTTTAGACCTACGCGGGTACGGAGTTCTCCCAGTCACTAAAAATAGGTACCAGGGATTTCTGTGAGAAAGTAGGACGGTCTGTCATGATACCGATCACAGTTATCATGAGTGTACCGACGGCCATTTCAAAATATAACCATAATGTTCTCCCATTTGCAGTTAGACGTGATTGTTATGGTTATGGTTAGTCGAAGGTTCCGGTCTCACTGCAAACGAATTAAAATTCATAATTGCTCAGTCGCCCGTTCCACTGGAATTATCCGAATTAAAACTCATCGCACTGAAGGATCCAAAACAAAGAAAGGCAGCTGCAGTCCTCATCATAGCAGCTATAGCACACGCCAAAAACAAAAGGCCAAGCGGCACCGAAAGTGATCGCAGCTGAACTGTCCTTCGTCATGCGATATCATCATTCATTGTAAGCAATCGGAGTATCGAAACACGATCCGGTTGAAAAACACAGCTCAAGGTGCGCAAATAGCACTAAAATCTATAGCTGAAGCAGCAAGCCGGACTTGAAATATGAGGAAACGGCTACACGGAACATTTTTCAGATTTAGCTTCAATGGTTCCTGCCGCCTATCCACCATATTCACCGGAAGTCCACGTTACTCGTTACCACAGGTATTCGTCAGTTATTTGTAGCAACTATAAATTACATTATATTAATTGTATGTAACTCTTTATACGGGGCTTCGCAACAGGAGGCAATCTGATCATCATAAAAGGATGCCCCATCAAGTAAGTCTTTTATTCCTTTAACGTCTTGGCAACCAAGGACGATTGCGGCGTGACCCGCCTGGATCATGAACACCAGGCGTCAGCTATCTGCTGCTTTTGAACCTGAACATTCACAAAATGTTACGCCTATGATAGAAGAGACTCTGGTCTACACAATATGTTACGCCCATGTTAGAAGAGACTGGTCTATTCTATCTGTTACGCCTATGATAGAAGAGACTCTTGTCTACACAATATGTTACGCCTATGATAGAAGAGTCTGGTCTACACAATATGTTACGTCTATGATAGAAGAGACTCTGGTGCACACAATATGTTACGCCTATGATAGAAGAGACTCTGGTCTACACAATATGTTACGCCTATGATAGAAGAGATTCAAGTCTACACAATATATTACGCCTATGATAGAAGAGACTCTGGTCTACCCAATATATTACGCCTATGATAGAAGAGACTCAGGTCTACACAATATTATGTTAAGACTATGATAGAAGAAATTATTGTCTACACAATATTATGTTGAGCATATGATAGAAGAGACTCAGGTCTACACAATATATTACGCCTTTACTAGAAGAAACTCAGGTCTACACAATTTCATGTTAAACCTTTGATAGATAGACTCAGGTCTACACATTATCATGTTAAATCTATGATATAAGAGACTCAGGTCTACACAATATATTACGCCTTTCCTAGAAGAGACTCAGGTCTACACAATATCATGATAAACTTTTGATAGAAGAGACTAAGGTCTACATAATTTCATGTTAAACCTTTGATAGAAGAGACTCAGGTCTACACATTATCATGTTAAACCTATGATAGAAGAAATTATGGTCTACACGATATTATGTTGAGCCTATGATAGAAGAGACTCAGGTCTACACAAGATTATCTTAAACCTTTGATAGAAGAGACTCAGGTCTACACAATATGTTACGCCTATGATAAAAGAGACTATGGTCCACATAATATGTTACGCCTATGATACAAGAGACTCATCTCCCCACAGTATGTTACGCCTATGATAGAAGAGACTCTAGTCCACACAATATGTTACGCCTATGACAGAAGAGACTCTGGTCTACCCAATATCTTACGCCTATGATAGAAGAGACTCTGGTCTACCCAATATGTTACACCTATGATAGAAGAGACTCTGGTCTACCCAATATGTTACGCCTATGATAGAATAGACTCTGGTCTACCCAATATGTTACACCTATGATAGAAGAGACTCTGGTCTACCCAATATATTGCGCCTATGATTGAAGAGACTCTGGTCTACCCAATATGTTACGCCTATGATAGGCGAGACTCTGGTCTACCCAATATGTTACGCCTATGATAGAAGAGACTCTGGTCTACCCAATATGTTACGCCTATGATAGAAGAGATTCATGTCTACCCAATATGTTACGCCTTTGATAGCAGAGACTCTGGTCTACCCAATATGTTACGCCTATGATAGAAGAGACTCTGGTCTACACAATATGTTACGCCTATGATAGAAGAGACTCTGAACTACCCAATATGTTACGCCTATGATAGAAGAGACTCAGGTCTACACAATATCATGATAAACTTTTGATAGAAGAGACTCAGGTCTACACAATATCATGATAAACATTTGATAGAAGAGACTCAGGTCTACACAATTTCATGTTAAACATTTCATAGAAGAGACTCAGGTCTACACATTATCATGTTAAACCTATGATAGAAGAAATTATAGTCTACACGATATTATGTTGAGCCTATGATAGAAGAGACTCAGGTCTACACAATATTATCTTAAACCTTTGATAGAAGAGACTCAGGTCTACACAATATTATGTTAAGCCTATGATAGAAGAAATTATGATCTACACGATATTATGTTGAGCCTATGATAGAAGAGAGTCAGGTCTACACAATATGTTACGCCTATGATAGAAGAGATTCTTGTCTCCACAATATGTTACGCCTATGATAAAAGAGACTATAGTCCACATAATATGTTACGCCTATGAAACAAGAGACTCATCTCCCCACAGTATGTTACGCCTATGATAAAAGAGACTCTAGTCCACACAATATGTTACGCCTATGACAGAAGAGACTCTGGTGTACACAATATGTTACGCCTATGATAGAAGAGACTCTGGTCTACCCAATACCTTTCGCCTATGATAGAAGTGACTCTGGTTTACCCAATATGTTACACCTATGATAGAAGAGACTCTGGTCTAACCAGTATGTTACGCCTATGATAGAATAGACTCTGGTCTACCCAATATGTTACACCTATGATAGAAGAGACTCTGGTCTACCCAATATATTACGCCTATTATTGAAGAGACTCTGGTCTACCCAATATGTTACGCCTATGATAGGCGAGACTCTGGTCTACCCAATATGTTAAGCCTATGATAGAAGAGACTCTGGTCTACACAATATATTACGCCTATGATAGAAGAGATTCAAGTCTACACAATATATTACGCCTATGACAAGTGAGACTCTGGTGTACCCAATATGATACGCCTATGATAGAAGAGACTCTGGCGTACCCAATATATTACGGCTATGATAGAAGAGACTCTGGCCTACCCAATATATTACGCCTATGATAGAAGAGACTCTGGTCTACCCAATATGTTACGCCTATGATATAAGAGACTCTGGTCTACAAAATATGTTACGCCTATGATAGAATAGACTCTGGTCTACCCAATATGTTACGCCTATGATAGAAGAGACTCTGGTGTACACAATATATTACGCCTATGATAGCAGAGACTCTGGTCTACACAATATATTACGCCTATGATAGAAGAGACTCTGGTCTACACAATATGTTACGCCTATGATAGAAGAGACTCTGATCTTCCCAATATGTTACGCCTATGATAGAAGAGACTCTGGTCTACCCAATATATTACGCCTATGTTAGAAGAGATTCATGTCTACACAATATGTTACGCCTATGATAGAAGAGATTCATGTCTACACAATATGTTACGCCTATGATAGAAGAGACTCTGGTCTACACAATATGTTGCGCCTATGATATAAGAGATTCATGTCTACCCAATATGTTACGCCTATGATAGAAGAGACTCTGATCTACGCAATATATTACGCCTATGATAGAAGAATTTCATGTCTCCACAATATGTTACGCCTATGATAGAAGAGATTCATGTCTACACAATATGTTACGCCTATGATAGAAGAGATTTATGTCTACCCAATATGTTACGCCTATGATAGAAGAGACTCTGAGCTACACAATATATTACGCCTATGATAGATGAGATTCATGTCTACACAATATGTTACGCCTGTGATAGAAGAGATTCAAGTCTACATAATGCCACTCTTCTATTATATAATTTAAAATTTGTTTCAGCTCTCGAATTCAAACAAAAAAGAAACTAAGAAAAATAACAGATAGGAAATCAAACCCTCATAGCCATCGTAAGCATTCAAAAACGGCCGAGAACACCCGCATCCCCCGAAACTTAACCGCTTCCTCACCCGAAGAAAAAAAAAATAATAATAATTTTAAAAATATGCAGTCGAATTGTTGATTTGTCAAATTCGGTCATATCCACAAAGATAAAAAAAAATACATTATATATTTTTTTCTTCAACCTAACATTTCTTTCTTCAACCTAACATGTCTTTCTTCAACCTAACCTTTCTTTCTTCAATCTAACATTTCTTTCTTCAACCTACCATTTCTTTCTTCAACCTAACATTTCTTTCTTTAAACTAACATTTCTTTCTTCAACCGAACATTTCTTTCTTCAACCTAACATTTCTTTCTTTAACCTAGCATGTCTTTCTTCAACCTAACATTTCTTTCTTCAACCTAACATTTCTTTCTTCAACCTAACATTTCTTTCTTCAACCGAACATTTCTTTCTTCAACCTAACTTTTTTTTTTTTTCTGCATTCAAGATGTGAGCAGATGCTAAATAGTTCGGTGCATATGAACTGAAGCAATCTTAAGTTCTTCCGCTAGTATGTGGCGGGTTGTTTAATAAGTGAGGAGCATGTTAAGGGGTGTCCGGTTAGCGTTATCGATAGGCGGTTGGCTTACCACGGCAACAGCCGGGGTTCGTAATCCTGGCGAGGACACCTGGGTTTTACTAATTCCCTAAAAATTAGTAGGAGCCGCGATAGCTCAGTGGTTAGTGAACTGGACTACTACGGACAAGGGGTAGGGTTCGATCCCAACCGACGGCTCCGGGTTCACCCAGCCTTAAATGGGTACCGGATTTTTTCTGGGAAAGTAAAAGCAGCACGGGCGTAATACCGACCACATTACCCCAAAAATCATGTGCTGAAGGTCTGTAAAATATAGGGTCACTAACACCATATTTCCCTATACGCCACTTGGCGTGACGGGGGGGTACTTTACTTTTTTACTTTATGTATAAAATGACATTTCTTCCGTCTTCTTCAAGTGAATAATACATATATTTTACAACTAATTAAAACACATAACAATATAGGCTTACAAAACGCTATCAGGAGATAAAAAAAAAAATTAAAAAAACAGTGATGCTCACTTAAATGAAAGGTGAAGCAGATGTGCTGTAATTTTCTGATCAGTATTTCAGTTTCAGTATGCAAGATTTCAAACTTGGAGCGCATTTTACTGTTACTGTTTCGCCAAATGAACAGCCAGTTCAACTTTTTAAACATTTTCTACACAACAACGGAATAACGTCTGTTTTTAAGTCGAAGAGACGTTTACCATATTGGCAAAAATGGTAGACGTTTGCGTCCCCAATGTATTTTAACAAATCCGGGACAAAAGCTAAAAAATCCGTCAAAATCTGAACAAATTAGGGACTGTAACAAATCCGGGACAAAGGTTGAAAACAGAGTAAAATAAATCGGTACTGTCCCGGAAAATCGGGACGTCTGGTCACTTTAATTAAGGAGGAAATAGGAGCATAATGAAGTTGTTCGGTAAGTAATGCAAATAATTTATCTAAACTACCCAAAGTTAAACTAATTATTCTCACTAATTACGACAAATATATACGACAAAATGATTGTGATGAATCAATTAATTAACCACGCATTCTACGTAAAAAAAAATATTTATCATCATGACTAGGAGCTGTTGAGAGAACCAGTTCCTTCA
Organism: Megaustenia siamemsis; assembly: GCA_032433765.1. Taxonomy (NCBI): domain Eukaryota; kingdom Metazoa; phylum Mollusca; class Gastropoda; order Stylommatophora; family Ariophantidae; genus Megaustenia; species Megaustenia siamemsis. The sequence goes on from JAVIAB010000106.1 coordinate 56,068,628, forward strand.
GATAAGTAAGATTAATCTGAGCCAAGCCTACATTTGTGCTTGATAGTTAATGATTGGGCATTATAGCGCGGCAATAGTTAATCATTGATTATTAATGGACGGATCTGATGTCAAAATCAAAGATAACTCTCCAACAGTTTATGTCTACAATCTTTGCTGTATATGTTGGACAATGAATAATGTGTCTAATGTTAGTCTAGAATTTGGTACAACACCGAATTGCACTATTTCTGACAAACGGTAAAAAGTCCAGAAAAAGAAAAGAAAAAAATATTTGAGAACTGTTTATTTTTGTCTTAGAACCACAAATTCCTGTAAGTCCAATGTGTGAACAAAGTAACGTTTATAATTTATGTTTAGTTACTTGTTTGTTTATGTATGTATATATATATATATATATATATATATACATACATAATTTTTACAGACCTTCGGCACATGGTTTTTGGGACACGTGGTCGGTGTTACGCACGTGCCACTTTACTTTCCCAGAAAAAAAAATCCGGTGCCCATGAAAGGCTGGGTGAATCGGAAGCCGTTGGGATCGAACCCTACCTCTTGTCCTTTGTAGTCCAGTTCACTTATCACTGAGCTATCGCGGCTCCCATATATATATATATATATATATATATATATAGTTTCGGAGTATGTGCTTTTTAAAGTGTTGTCCTGTGACTAAGACACCATTCTGAACTGTTCTATTCTAAAATAATGCACTGAGCTTATCTATATTATTTAAAAGTATCTATATTATAATACACAGTTACACCATAACTTGTATGGGCTCAAGAGATCGATTCATATTAATTGATCGACTGTCAACTATTTTCTCCAGAATAAAGCCTTTAAACCCATATTTCAACTGCAAGCACAATTTAAATGAAATGATCACAATTTTATGAAGCGACGACAGCAAAGATTAAAATGATAAAGAACATCTATTGACAAAATAAAGATGAGAACTGGAAATTAAACGGGAATGTTTCAACAAATAAAACAAGTGGTTAAGTAAAGATGTGTACTTTTACCAGATTGATTTTACATGTGTAGTGAGGTTATAGAAGATCCGTTATAGAGATACATACCTGGATCGGTGGTCATAATATAATCAGCCGGCGATATGCTTATGACATTGTCTTAATCGCTAAGAGTGAAAGTGAGTTATAGAAAATGACTGACATTAAAGTAATGGAAGATAAAAAAAAAAGGTATTAGCTTCAATAGCAAAAAGACAAAAGTAATGTTTGCAACAAAGAAAAAGACATCCTGTAAATGCAAAATTAAAGTGTATAGGGCAGGATCAAAACAGGACAATGAACTCAAATGCCTTGGAACAATGTTAACTTCAGATGGTAAATGTACAACTGATGTAAGGAGCAGAATAACTCAAGCAAAGGCGTAGGTCTGTTTAACAAAAAAGAAAAAAAATTATGCAATCCATTAGTGCCAATCAAACTAATATGGAACGATCTCTCCAGGTTTATGTGAAGCCATCTTGACGTATAAATGTGAATCCTGGCCAATTTGAATAACAGACATGATATAAAATGTTGATATGAAAGGTTGCTTTTTTGAAATTAACGTAAACATGATCCTAGCAAAGAAATTAATATAAAATTGATTCTAGCAAAGAAATTAACATAAAATTATTATAGTAGAAACATTAACATGAAAATTATCATAGCAGAGAAGTGAACATAGAAATTACCTCAGCAACAAAATGATATTACTCGATGTACAGCGTCCCAAAAATGGCATGCTTTTGAGAAAAGGTAAAGTTGGAAAATGGCATAAAAATACAGCTAACTTTACATGTTTTTGTGTTCTCATTTCGTTATTTTCTGTTCTGGATGTTTTAGTGAGATTCCTACAATTACTGTAATGTTGTTAAGATCCATGACGCAGGGAATTTTCAACGAAATGTCCCCATCACTCTCCTTGGTCTGGAGGCTATTAACGTTCTTCTAACGATGCTTGCGTAAACACCCACGTAGCTGCCGGGAGTGCTGCTGATTGGGATCAATGAATGTCCGATCCAATAATCAGAGATCAATAAGTGCCGGGGAGAATTGGGTGGAAGTAAAAGCGGACAAACCATGAAGTTCTGAATCAAGTGAAAATAAGAAGAGGAAGGGGACAAAAAATAACTACTTAACGCAATTAGAAAAAATAGAACTGAAATTGTGTGGACATAGTTATGGTTATTCGAAGGCCCTGGTATCACTGCAAACGAATGGAAATCCATAATTGCTCAACCGCTCGTGCCAGTGGAGTTATCCGAATTAACATCCCATGGAATATCCGAACAAAGAAAGGCAGCTGCAGTCCTCATCGTAGCAAACACAGCACACGTCAAAAGACAAAAGGCGTATTATAGCACAGACAGTGGCGTCTGCACTATCCTTCGTCATACGATATCATCATTCACCGCAAGCAATCTGAATATAGAAACATCATCAGGATGAAACAAACAACTCACGGTGTGCACAGAGCATTACTTAGTAGCCCCGACAGCAAGCATGGAAGAGAAACAATACCCTATTAAAAGTTAAATTGGAAGAGAAGGTACAAGATAGAGTGGGCAGAGACTGACCAAGACTAAAGTGGACTGATAACATAATAAGGTCGATAGGTGAACCTATGACAACGTGCACCGTCAAGACAAGAGACAGAGTAAAATGGGGCTCCAAGGTAGTCAAAATTCTAGTAGTCTATTGTAGAGACGTTACTTAATGAATAAATAAAGTGGCATTAAAACTGCCTGTGACATTCGGCACTGCTTCATAGATGCTCGGTCCGTCACTATATAAGGTTCTGATATGAAGATTACCGCACTTTAGTACTTTGCTGGACACGCTCTTCTTTTAAGATGTGACTGACATCTAGCCAAACATTTACTTTATTATATAAGGTTTTTAAAATAAGTGCAACATTATCTTGCCCAGCATTTTGTGTTCAAAGATCCTTCTTTTCTGCAATGTCTTGATATCACATTATATTTTGAGTGTTAAAAAAAAAAAAAAAAAAAATGTTCCCTAGAAAGTGATTTCATCATGTTATGTTTTTTGTGTAAAAAAAAAAAAAAACAATGTCTTCTCCTGATTGTCATATTATCATGTTTCGCATTTTTTTTTTCAGAAAAGAAAATTAAATAAACCACTTTCCTCCTTTTTAATTTAGTATCTCCCTAGATAAAATGGAGATAATTGAATTGAAAATAAAACGCCAATCGCTGAAGTTGGTTTCATTGGGGGGAGAATCTCGTTTTAGTCATCACTGTTTTGTCGAAGCTTTACCGCTATATTCCAATAGTAGAAAGAAAAAAAAACAATGTCAGATCTACAGAAATAAACAAGGGCAACAACAAGAAGAAGAAGATTTGAGATAAATTATGGCTGTGGTAAGTGAGTTGTTTATTGAAGAACAATTACAATTGTACGTCATGTCGACATAGAGAAATGGCAAAACAAAATACCTGAAAGTTTCTGAAACCTCTCCTTCATTAGCTAAATATAGACAACATAAATACAAGATTACTTAGCTGCATGCTTACAATAGCAAGCGACTTCCTGAATATAGCATCGCAAGAAATTGTACTTTATGATATATCGATGCCTATTTCCGACTATATGGAACAGGGAGACATAACGAAACATAGCATAACATAACATAACATAACATAACACAAGGGAGACATAATTTTGTTTGTTGAAACTTCGGAACAAGACAAGAAAAATATATTATATATCCTTTACAGTTGTCCGTTGATATTTTAGTAATCATCATGTGCCATACCTGTTGGCGTTGGCAATCATGTCCTTCCACAAACTTCTATCCACCGTACATCGTATCAATTATGTTGCCCATGTTATAACAGTTTTCCATGCCATGACACTAAGTTATCTACTATTTTCTCTCTTTTTCGTCCGCGATTTCTCTTTCCCTATAATTTGCGACTTGTAATCAAGTATTCCAACTTTCCTCTTCCCATGATGTGTTCAATTGGTTTTTTTTCCTTTTTTTTTTTTTTGGAGCCCCCTTTTTGTGTTGGCCTCTTTGAGAATTTCCTTATTGGTTTAAGCTGTCAAGGGAACTTTCAACATTCTTCTGAGAAACCCATCTCTGTGGCCTCTAATCGTCTTTTAATTTGTTTGTCGTATGTCCATGATTCGCTTTCATAGGTCAAAGTTGGCTCTAAATACAGAACCGATGAACTCTCCTTCTCACTTCGATTAAAATAGCCCTTTTGTACAAGACGATTTTCATTTTCTGAAATAATATTTTGGCCTGAGATATTCTGCTTTTTATTTCTGTGGTGCATCTTGTTGCTTTCTTTTACTATTATGTCTATCATTTCTTGTAGTTCATTCTCTGTCTCTGCTATTAAGACTGTGCCATCCGCATATCGCAAATTGTTTATGAAGTGACCTTTGACTTCAATTCCTTTTATATCTACTATTGATCTCATAACAGTATCTCTGTAAAGTGAAAACAAATCCGGCGATAGAAAACACCTTTGTCTGACTCCTTGTTTTATATATTTGAACTGTCCTGCTTGGTTGCTAATTTGTATGACTGCTGTTTGTTGCCCGTAAATGTTTTTACGATTCTCAGATCCTTGTTATCAGTGTTTAATTTGTCCAGCATATTGATTATTTCCATATTCGTTACTTTGTCAAATGCTTTTTTTTAAGTCTGGAAAGCAAATATATAGATCTTTCGTTACCTCTAAAGCTCTTTCTATCAATCTTCTCCCTCCCTCTCTGCATATTCTTCTGTGAAGCCATTTAAAACATCAAAATAAGCTAAAGTAGCCATCTGACCAAACACAACCATAGAATGAAAATATCCCTCCATCCCTTCCTTCCTCAATCCCACCCTCTTTCATTTCCTATTCCTCTATTCTTTTGTTTGTTTTTCCTGACTTATTTACTCTGTGTACTGTACATTAGAATAAAAGTATAATTAAATGAACGCTATTCAAGTACAGATAACAAAACAATTCCTTAAAGAGATTCTGACTGATGCCAGAACTAATGTGTATTTAAATGCCATTACAATAATTGACAGTGTCGAAAAGATGAAGTGAAAAGTGTCCAAATGTAGTAGCTAGAGACACTGTCTGGACCATTGAAATAGTAACACGTGATCTGTTAGAATTTTCTGGACTTGACACGAGTTTTAATTAGAGGATGAGGACCTAAAGCCTGGTCTTAACAGTGTCCTATGCAATCAGATAAACAGACATACTTTTTAGCTACGAAACAATTTATTTTAATCGCGCTTTCTTCCGTTAGTCTGGTTCTAAAGATGTCTATTTCATGACTATTATTTACTCTGTTTACAATTTTCATGTTTTTACATGTTTTTTTTCTATCAATTTACTTAACTTTCTATTTGTTAGATATATTTTACTTTTCTTTTCTCTAATTTTCAAAATTATGATGATTAGATAGATAGGCAGGCAGATATACAGACAGACAGAAGGACCGGCGGACGACGGACAGGTAGGTAGGTAGGTAGATAGGTACGTACGTACATAGGCAGGTGGATAGGTGGGTAGGTAGGTAGGTGGATAGATAGGGTTTTTTGTTTCAAAAATAAAATGATCTCTATTTTATTTTAAATGTTACACTCTTATAAATTTCAAATGTTAAGGCGGTCCTATTATATGGCTGTGAAACATGGAGAACAACAAAATTGACAATCACGAAGATACAGACTTTCATTAATGGATACTTACGCTGGATAAAAGGATGGAAATGGCAGGATAAAATCACTAACATAGAATTATGGAAATGTACCAGTCAAACACCAGTGGATAAAGAGATACAGCGAAGACGATGGCGCTGGATAGGACACACACTACGAAAGCCAACTGAGAGTATTACACAACAGGCCCCTTTTTGGAATCCCCAGGAGAAAAGACAAAGAGGAAGACCTAGGAATTCTTGGAGAAGACAGATAGAAGCAGAGATGAAGATGATGGGGAAGACATGGAATGATCTTAAAAGAATGGCAAAAAACAGAACGACTTGGAAAGTGTTTGTTGAAGACCTATGCCCCACTGGGAGCTAAAAGGTAGAAGAAGAAGAACTCTGATAAATTCTTGTTGTTTTCTGTTGCTGCATTTAATCTGTTTTCCTTCTATTATTTTCTCTCTTTCCAAGTTATACATAACCGCAGATTTGTTTCTCTCTGTACCTCTTTGTTCATATATTTACTAATGATACTCTTTCTTTCTCTCTGTACCTCTTTGTTCATATATTTACTAATGATACTCTTTCTTTCTCTCTGTACCTCTTTGTTCATATATTTATTAATGATACTCTTTCTTTCTCTCTGTACCTCTTTGTTCATATATTTACTAATGATACTCTTTCTTTCTCTCTGTACCTCTTTGTTCATATGTGTACTAATGATACTCTTTCTTTCACTCTGTACCTCTTTGTTCATATATTTACTAATGATACTCTTTCTTTCTCTCTGTACCTCTTTGTTCATATATTTACTAATGATACTCTTTCTTTCTCTCTCGCAATCCATCAATCTTCTTATCTATCATCCCACGCACAAATCTATCCACCCACACATCAGTCTGTCAAAAACATCTTTATATATTCTCGTTCGTTCTCTCCATTCCTGCCATTTCAAAAGCCCATATTTTCTTATCTTTATTTAGTTTACCCTATTCATTTCTTCATCTCTACTTTTCTATTTATTGCGCCTTTACGTTTTTCTCAGCTATTGATTTTTCAACCGATACTCGCCCCAAGATTCTTTATTTGTATTTTCTGCCTTTTCTCTATTGTTCGTTGTTTTTTTTATGATGTTATGCGTTCATTTCATTTTTTCGTCGCTTTGTTTATTTATTCATTTGCATTTTTTCCTGATATCTTCCTATTTCTTTACACATCTGCTTTTTATGATTTTATAATACAATAACATATTGTCTTTTGTTTCTTTTCGTTTTTATTTCATTGTTATTATTTTTATTTGTTTGTTATTATGTTATTAATTCTTTTGTTACTTTCTCATAATGTATTAATTTTTTCTTTGTTATCTTTCAAGATGTGCTTTCATCTTTAAATTTGTTTGTTTACCTTTTTTTCTTAATTTTGTTTTGTTAAGTTTATTTCTACTATGACTGTATTTCTTTCTTTCAATTTCACATCCATTGTATTTCTATTCTTCTTTTCATGCATTTATATTCTCTAATTCCTATTTTCGTTATAGATTTTTAAAATTATTATTTTATAGTATTCTTTGTTTTTACGCTTTATTCTACATTTCCATAATACCCTTTCAGCTCCTGCGTGTTATTTTATTTCCTAAGTACATTGCTATATTTATGTCCATCGTTCACATTTTCTTTATTTTTGGGAAATTTGTTTTTCAGTTTTTCCCCGTTTCGTCCTACTTTTGATTGTATTCTGTTCTCCAAAAGTAAAAGAATTTACATTTTGCTTGCCTATCATCATAATCACAACCACCACCACCTCCGCCGCCGGCACCAACACCGCCACCACCACCACATTTATCATCATCATCATTATCACATCATTATCATCATCACCATAATTATCATCGGCATCACCATCATCAACATTATCATCATAACCACCATTATCGTCAACTAACCTATTCAGAAAAAGGACTTGTTGTTTACAGTGCTATTCTGAACAGTTAACTTTGTCTGTCTGTGTTGCGTGGTATAAGGCTTCAGAATAAAAAAAATCAATAAAAAAGCAAGACATATTTTTATGAAAAAGCAAAAAATATTTTTATGAAAAAGCAAGACATTTTTATGAAAAAGCAAGAAATATTTTTTTATGAAAAAGCAAGACATATTTTTATGAAAAGGCAAGAAATATTTTAACGAATAAGCAAGATATATTTTAATGAAAAAGCAAGATATATTTTATGAAAAAGCAAGAAATATTTTTATGAAAAAGCAAGACATATTTTAATGAAAAAGCAAGACATATTTTTATGAAAAAGCAAGAAATATTTTAATGAAAAAGCAAGATATATTTTAATGAAAAAGCAAGATATATTTTAATGAAAAAGCAAGATATATTTTAATGAAAAAGCAAGATATACTTTTATGAAAAAGCAAGACATATTTTTATGAAAAAGCAAGAAATATTTTAATGAAAAAGCAAAATATATTTTATGAAAAAGCAAGAAATATTTTTTTAAGAAAAAGCAAGACATTTTTATGAAAAAGCAAGAAATATTTTTTATGAAAAAGCAAGACATATTTTATGAAAAAGCAAGAAATATTTTAATGAAAAAGCAAGAAATATTTTAATGAAAAAGCAAGATATATTTTAATGAAAAAGCAAGACATATTTTTATGAAAAAGCAAGACATATTTTTATGAAAAAGCAAGAAATATTTTAATGAAAAAGCAAGATATATTTTGATGAAAAAGCAAGATATATTTTAATGAAAAAGCAAGATATATTTTAATGAAAAAGCAAGATATATTTTAATGAAAAAGCAAGATATATTTTAATGAAAAAGCAAGATATATTTTATGAAAAAGCAATAAATATTTTAATGAAAAAGCAAGACATATTTTTATGAAAAAGCAAGAAATATTTTAATGAAAAAGCAAGGCATCTTCATATGAAAAAGCAAGATTTCCTTATATGAAAAAGAAGACATTTTTATATGAAAAAAAAAAATGTTTGTCACAGAAAAATTACAGAACATGACAGTGCGTGTTTATTTTCACACTTTATACCAATACAATCTTCATCCCAACGTTGTGCTACCAATGCTAGACCTGGACCCTAGATGCAAGAACATTAATAAAAATAACCTCTACAGAGATGAAATGTGTTAGACGAATGACAGGAAACAGTCTCAGAGATAAGATCAGAAATGAAGAACTGAGAAAAAAGCTAGGAATAGCCCCCGCCATAGAATATATAAGGAAACAACAGATACAATTAGTTTGGCCACGTGACAAGGCAGAAAGAACAAAACACTACACAACGAGCCTTCAACAAACGTTGTGAGAACACCAGACCCAAGGGTCGACCACGAAAAAGATGGGTCGATGGAATATTAGAAGCAATAGGAAACATAACAGCAGCAGAGGCGAACAGAAGAGCAAAAGACCGCAAATTATATCTCCTCCCGACGCTGAAAGGCAGATGAGGAAAGAAAGAAGAAGAGAAGAGAAGAAGAAGACACCAATGAACTAAAAGTCTAGTCGGTCGCAGGCCGCGTACCTTGGAACCAGAACACTTCAGGCTAAATCGTGACAATGGTAACGATGGTTAGAGTCACAAGACTACACCCATGCCTGTAACCTGAGTGATTTGATGAACATGATTAAAAAAGTGGAGACGGGATCTGTACGCACGCAACGGTTAGATTCACAAGACTACACCCATGCCTGTAACCTGAGTGATTTGATGAACATGATTAAAAAAGTGGAGACGGGATCTGTACGCACGCAATGGTTAGGGTCATTGCAGAAGTTCAAAATGCGTAAGGTCACCTTTGTCTATGTCCCTGGACATGCGGGAGTACGGGGAAATGAAAGAGCGGGCAGGTTGGCTAGCTGCGCTGTCGTTGAGGACGGGCAACAAATGGATCGGGCGGACATCATTAATGCCCTCCGAGATGTGGGAAGAGCACAGGACTTCGACAAACACAGATCCACGTCACTTCTTCGGATGATGGAAATGGGAGTTAAGATGGGCACAGCCAGAAATGAGAAACTTAGTGGCCGTGTAAGAAGACTTATCAACCAACATAGAACTGGAGTCGTCAGTCACTGGACACCGCGAGACATCTGAGCACCTATGGACGTGTTCGGAGTGTAATGATGATGACCCGCAAATAACTCAATAACTCAATGTTACCACTATGGCTGCTTCAATAGTCAGTCGCGCTTTAGTCGCACTCCAGGGACAACATCTTCATACATTACTATGCCAAGGCCATCACACCATTTTAAATTGCCACAGAATAAGTTTTTTTTTTCCTTTGTTACATTATGCTTTTACTAAACACTGTTTTGTTCTTTTCCAATCCTCCCTATATACTTTATATTGATTATTTTGATGAAGCAGAAAGATCAAAACACAACGAGCCTTCAATTAACATTGCGAGAACACAAGTCACAACAGCAAATCATGATAAAGATGGATTGATGGAATATTAGAAATACAAAAAGGAGAAACCAGAAGACCACAAAATACTCGTATATCTCCTCTCGGCATTGAAAAGCAAACGAGGAAGGAAAGAAGAAGTTGGTGATAATATAATGATGGCCTTATCTCACATGCTGTCAGCGTTTGTTGAATTTTTTGCCTCGAAAACTTATATTTCAAAAGACACTTGATTTTAAAAAGTCACGAATGTTAGATTATTTGTAGTCTTGGTAAACAAAATATGGGAACCGCGATAGCTCAGTGGTTAGTGAACTGGACTATACATTTCTAGAGGTCGAGTTCGATCCTGATCGACGGCTTTCGGGTTTACCCAGCCTTAAATGGGTCCGGATTTTTTTCTGGAAATGTAGAGCGGCATCGGCGTAATACCGACCACATTACCCCATAAAGTCATGTGCCGAAAGTCTATAAAAACTATGATCATTAACACCATATTCCCTTTACGCCACTTGGCGTGACGGGGGGCTCTATCAGTCATCATCATCATCAAACAAAACACCAGTCTCTTATTATACTGTACTAGATAATCTTCACTGACAATGATGCGCAACTCTACATATTCGAACTTGATATTTGTCAGTTTGTTTGACTTATGAAGTTGCTTTATTTCCGAGGTTTTGTCGATTTTGTTATTTGTCATGGTCTACACCTCACTGTGCTGTGCTCATCTATATATTGTACTTGTCATTCTACCTTTGAACTAATGCTGCTGGGTGTTGTAGACACTTGTGGCTGATCACGTGTTACAGATTGTATCTGGTTTTCTATTTTTGAGCTAATAATACTTGCTTCTTTTAGAAGCTCCTGATTACTTCAAAGAAGCACATTTCTTTCCGCTGCTTTTGAAAACTTTAAATAAAATTTGCAGAAAGAATCAATTCATTTTTTGAAGCTCTTGTTAATTATTGGGTGTCCGGTTAGCGCAATCGATAGGCGGTTGGCTTACCACGGCAACAGCCGGGGTTCGTAATCCTGGCGAGGACACCTGGGTTTTACTAATTCCCTAAAAATTAGTAGGAGCCGCGATAGCTCAGTGGTTAGTGAACTGGACTACTACGGACAAGGGGTAGGGTTCGATCCCAACCGACGGCTCCGGGTTCACCCAGCCTTAAATGGGTACCGGATTTTTTCTGGGAAAGTAAAAGCAGCACGGGCGTAATACCGACCACATTACCCCAAAAATCATGTGCTGAAGGTCTGTAAAATATAGGGTCACTAACACCATATTTCCCTATACGCCACTTGGTGTGACGGGGGTACTTTACTTTACTTTACTTTACTTGTTAATTATTCTCATCTCAGTTTAGCTACCTTTGCAGCATGTCACGAAATAGTCAGTCTTAGTGAGGTAAAGTATTCTTTTCATTTACTTCTATTAACCAGGGAGACGCGATAGCTCAGTGGTTAGTGAAAGGGACTACAAAGGACAAGAGGTCGGGTTCGATCCTAATCGACGGCTTCCGGGTTCACCCGGCCTTAAATGGGTACCGGATTTTTTTATGGGAAAGTAAAGCGGTACGGGCCTAATACTAAACACATTAACCAAAAATAATGTGTAGAAGGTCTTTAAAAATTATGGTCACTAACACCATTATCACTTTACTCCACTTGGTGTGACGGGGATGTTTACTCTTTTAATGTTACTTCTATTAACCCAGATAAGAACAGTCACTTATCTCTGACTAAACTAACCTATCTTTTTTGGCAGTTGAGCGTCTTTTTGATTTGTATAATTCACATCTAGGGCACAAACAGTGTATTGCCTCATAGCGAGTGTGTGTGTGTTATATTTATGAAGAAGAGAAATATTACGTATAAAGTAAACGACTGAAACACTGAGACCGAAATAGAAAGGTAATGGGAACCACAGAATTAAAACCTGAACCAGTTGTAAAATTTGCAAGGAGGGAGCCGAGAGTGTTTATCCGTCAAAATTGAGAAAATGATGTTAAATATAGGCATTAACAGAAAACGGACGCGACATCAATTTTTGATAAACGAAACGAAATAAGAGGTACCTGAAGAATACTGACAGAAATAAGATGACACAATATCAGGGAAGATTTTTTAAGAGGAGATGTGTACGTGTAGCTTAAGTATTGAGTTACATCCGAAAACAGCTTGTTAAACGATCGGACACATAAATTCACCAGCAAATTTTCTTCCAGTACAAGAGAGAACAGAACTAGATGGAATCAAAGGCCTCGAAAATGATTGGTTAGCAAAATGTCCACACAAATTACTATGTTTTATTTTGATCACAGAGCTCAGTCAAAAACACTCAAAGATGCACAAGTGGAGAGCGAGATAACATGTATATATTTATTCAGCGTTATTATAATTTGCGGGAGCATCATTAGCGCTAGACAACAGTAGTCCCAACAAGAACAAAAATAATAAAGAAAAAATGTAAGCAGAGAGTACATATTAGTGACAATTCACACATCTTGAGCTTTCTAATATATGTATTAGTTGTCTATCTACTGATATAACTTTTTTCCATTTATTACACTGTTGACCAATTTACTTTTCAATGACTACTCCTCTTATCAAGATTTAATGTTTATATTTTACCTAATCTTTACCTTATCCTGAATTTATAATTTCCTTCTGTTTTACTTCTTTCTGAAGTTTATGTAAATAGTTTACTGTTTCTCTCATATGATTATCTAATTGACCATTAGAGTATAATAATATAACCATAAGAATATAAATGACGCGGATTCCCTTTATGGCATTAATGTAAGAAACGAAGTGTTAGGTCACAGTTTTTTTTTCAAGACTGCTTCCAATAACTGAAAATAAACGACGCAAATGGTATGTGATTGTTTTACCAGGCGTCAGAATAAGGATAATTCAAGGAAAGAAATTTGGAGTATTCTTCTTATGTCTTTCAACTCCGTGAGGAGCATAGGTCTTCAACAAACACTTCCCAGGTCGTTCTGTTTCCTGCCAATCTTTCAAGATCCTTCCTTGTCTTCCCCATCATCTTCATCTCTGCTTCCGTCTGTCTTCGCCAAGATTATGTTGGTCTTTCTCGTTGTCTTTTTCTTTGGGGATTCACAAAAAGGACCTATTGGGTAATACTCTCAGTTGGCTTCTGCAGCGCGTGAACCCGTACTCCTGGACTATTCTGCTTCGAACCATATATTGTTCTTTGTTTTTTTTTCTGTTGTTGATTATTTGTGATGTTTTTTCCGAGTGTTAAAAACATACTTCTACCACCATGTCATAAGACCAGATAACATTACCAATAGCTCTTGACAAAGGATAATCTCAAACAATGCGGATCACTTCAAGAGAATAGGTATGTTATTCTGGTTTATGTTACGCTGTTTGTCTACAACACAAGTATTCAATATTATTCTACCTGGGAGAAACATGTGAAAATACAGATAGACAATCTATTACCGAGATGTGTACCTAATCCTTCGCTTTAGTCCTGAGCACATTTGCGTCGTAGACAACGCCAGTGCCATCAACCTTTTAGGTTACTTCGATGGTCATGTACTCTATCGTTTGTTTCTCGTGGCAAGGTGCTGTGTTGAGGAGTACGGGTTCGATCCTGTTTCAGGCTGTCTATTGTTTTTCTTTTCTGTTGATTCTTTGTGACATTTTTTTCCGAGTGTTGTAAAACATGCATCTTCCCCCTCAAATGATTCCCTGATCTATCGCCTCAGAGGTTTCGCTCCATAATATTATTCATTTATGATTCTTTGCCACGATAACCTCAAATACTTCAGATTACCTTACTAGAAATGTAGCCGTCGATTCAGCGATCATCGATTTCAGCGAGGACAAATTTGAACCGGCGTCAAGTGAAAGACAGTAAGGTTGGAGAAAATGAGTCAGCGTCAAGTGAAAGACAGTAAGGTTGGAGAAAAATGCTGGCGTCAAGTGAAAGACAGTAATGTTGGAGAATATGAGCCAGCGTCAAGTGAAAGACAGTAAGGTTGGAGAAAATTGCTGGCGCCAAGTGAAAGACAGTAAGGTTGGAGAAAATGAGCCAGCGCCAAGTGAAAGACAGTAAGGTTGGAGAAAATTGCTGGCGCCAAGTAAAAGACAGTAAGGTTGGAGAAAATGAGTCAGCGTCAAGTGAAAGACAGTAAGGTTGGAGAAAATGAGTCAGCGTCAAGTGAAAGACAGTAAAGTTGGAGAAAATGAGCCGGTGTCAAGTGAAAGACAGTAAAGTTGGAGAAAATGAGCCGGCGTCAAGTGATAGACAGTGAGGTTGGAGAAAATGAGTCAGCGTCAAGTGAAAGACAGTAAAGTTGGAGAAAATGAGTCAGCGTCAAGTGAAAGACAGTAAGGTTGGAGAAAATGAGTCAGCGTCAAGTGAAAGACAGTAAGGTTGGAGAAAATTGCTGGCGCCAAGTGAAAGACAGTAAGGTTGGAGAAAATGAGCCAGCGCCAAGTGAAAGACAGTAAGGTTGGAGAAAATTGCTGACGCCAAGTGAAAGACAGTAAGGTTGGAGAAAATGAGCCAGCGTCAAGTGAAAGACAGTAAGGTTGGGGAAAATGAGCCAGCGTCAAGTGAAAGACAGCATTTTTAGAGAAAATGAGCCAATGTCAAGTGAAAGACAGTAAGGTTGGAGAAAATTTCTGGCGTCAAGTGAAAGACAGTAAAGTTGGAGAAAATGAGTCAGCGTCAAGTGAAAGACAGTAAGGTTGGAGAAAATGAGTCAGCGTCAAGTGAAAGACAGTAAGGTTGGAGAAAATGAGTCAGCGTCAAGTGAAAGACAGTAAGGTTGGAGAAAATGAGTCAGCGTCAAGTGAAAGACAGTAAAGTTGGAGAAAATGAGCCGGTGTCAAGTGAAAGACAGTAAAGTTGGAGAAAATGAGCCGGCGTCAAGTGATAGACAGTGAGGTTGGAGAAAATGAGTCAGCGTCAAGTGAAAGACAGTAAAGTTGGAGAAAATGAGTCAGCGTCAAGTGAAAGACAGTAAGGTTGGAGAAAATGAGTCAGCGTCAAGTGAAAGACAGTAAGGTTGGAGAAAATGAGTCAGCGTCAAGTGAAAGACAGTAAGGTTGGAGAAAATGCGTCAGCGTCAAGTGAAAGACAGTATAGTTGGAGAAAATGAGCCAGCGTCAAGTGAAAGACAGTAAGGTTGGAGAAAATGAGCCAGCGTCAAGTGAAAGACAGTAAGGTTAGAGAAAATAAGCCGGCGTTAAGTGAAAGACAGTTAGGTTGGAGAAAATGAGCCGGCGTTAAGTGAAAGACATTAAGGTTGGAGAAAATGAGCCGGCGTTAAGTGAAAGACAGTAAGGTTGGAGAAAATGAGCCGGCGTCAAGTGAAAGATAGTAAGATTGGAGAAAATTGCCAACGTCAATTGAATGACAGTAAAATTGGTGAAAATTGCCGACGTCAAGTGAAAGACATTAAGATTGGAGAAAATTGCCGACGTCAAGTGAAAGACAGTAAGGTTGGAGAAAATGAGTCGGCGTCAAGTGAAAGACAGTAAGATTGGAGAAAATTGCCGACGTCAAGTGAAAGACAGTAAGGTTGGTGAAAATGAGCATGAAAGACAGTAAGGTTGGAGAAAATGAGCCGGCGTCAAGTGAAAGACAGTAAGGTTGGAGAAAATGAGCCGGCGTGAAGTGATAGAGGGTAAGGTTGGAGAAAATGAGCCGGCGTGAAGTGATAGAAAGTAAGATTGGAGAAAATTGCCGACGTCAAGTGAAAGACAGTAGGGTTGGAGAAAAATAACCGACGCTAGGTTAAAGACAGTTGTGTTCGAGACAATGAATCAGCGAGAGTGAAAGACAGTTGGGTTGGAGAAAATGAACCAACGTTAAGTTAAAGACAGGAAGGTTGGAGAAAAATAACCGACGCTAGGTTAAAGACAGTTGTGTTCGAGACAATGAATCGGCGTCAAGTGAAAGACAGTTGGGTTGGAGAAAATGAACCAACGTTAAGTTAAAGACAGGAAGGTTGGAGAAAAATAACTGACGCTAGGTTAAAGACAGTTGTGTTCGAGACAATGAATCGGCGTCAAGTGAAAGACAGTTGGGTTGGAGAAAATGAACCAACGTTAAGTTAAAGACAGGAAGGTTGGAGAAAAATAATCGACGCTAGGTTAAAGACAGTTGGGTTGGAGAAAATTAACCAACGCTAGGTTAAAGACAGTTGTGTTCGAGACAATGAATCGGCGTCAAGTGAAAGACAGTTGGGTTGGAGAAAATGAACCAACGTTAAGTTAAAGACCAACGTTAAATTAAAGACAGTTGGGTTTAAGGACAGTTGGGTTGGAGAAAATGAACCAACGTTAAGTTAAAGACAGTTGGGTTGGAGAAAATGAACCAACGTTAAGTTAAAGACAGTTGGGTTGGAGAAAATGAAGCAACGTTAAGTTAAAGACAGTTGGGTTCGAGAGTTAAAGACAGTTGGGTTAGAGAAAAGTGAAGACAGTTACGTTAAGACAGTTGGGTTGGAGAAAATGAACCAACGTTAAGTTAAAGACAGTTCCAACGTTAAGTTAAAGACAGTTGGGTTGGAGAAAATGAACCAACGTTAAGTTAAAGACAGTTGGGTTATGAAGCAACGTTAAGTTAAAGACAGTTAAAATGTTAAAAAGACAGTTGGATTGGAGAAAATGAACCAACGTTAAGTTAAAGACAGTTGGGTTGGAGAAAATGAAGCAACGTTAAGTTAAAGACAGTTGGGTTCGAGAAAATGAACCAACGTTAAGTTAAAGACAGTTGGGTTGGAGAAAATTAACCAACGTTAAGTTAAAGACAGTTGGGTTGGAGAAAATGAACCGGCGTCAAGTGAAAGACAGTTGGATTGGAGAAAATGAACCAACGTTAAGTTAAAGACAGTTGGATTGGAGAAAATGAAGCAACGTTAAGTTAAAAACAGTTGGGTTGGAGAAAATGAACCGGCGTCAAGTGAAAGACAGTAGGGTTGGAGAAAATGAGCCGGCGTGAAGACAAAAACAGTAAGTTTTCAGAAAATGCAGGATGTAATGAACGACTAGTAGTGTCCGATAATTGAAGCAAACAGGAAAGTGCTCAAGAGATTGTATTTAGAGAAAGATAAGGTCCTCTAGGGATTGTAGATTTTACGGTAAAGGTAGTAAAGCCATTAAAAAACACCGTCACGCCAAGTGGCGTATAGGGAATATGGTGTTAGTGACCATAATTTGTATAGACTTTCGGCACATGATTTTTGGGGTAATGTGGTCGGTATTACGCCCGTACCGCTTTACTCTTCCTGAAAAAAATCCGGTACCCATTTAAAGGCTGGGTGAACCTGGAAGCCGTCGGTTGGGTTTGAACCCTACCTCTTGTCCTTTGTAGTCCAGTTCACTAACCACTGAGCTATTGCGACACCAAGGTGAACGTCCCACATTATTTACCGATTGGCTAATGACTTCATAGCATTAGGCCACAGCTTCGTGAGGTGAGATGGGAAGGTAACATCATAATGCCTCCAGTACTCATATAATGTGGTTGGGTGGAACATTTTTAGGTAGAATAAAACAATAATTTGCCACAAATGGAATTTGAACATCGGACCTTCGGATCGGGAGATGAGTGCACTAACCACAACGCCACCTTGCTCTAATGACTGTAAAGAGATAAAAGGAACTGTACTATAGAGCTGTATTGAAAGAGAAATAAAAGTACTAATGAGATTGTGTTGAGACAAAAAGAAATGTAGAAATGAGAATGTGCTAGGAAACAAAAACAGTACAAACGATCTTGTATTATTTTCTTGTCCGTTGACTCGTGGTCATTCTCTGTCCTGTCCTAATACATTGAGAACTTTGTATGTTATACGCACCTAAGTTTTTTTTTATGCAAATGCTATTTTTCTCTATATTTTGACTATTTTTAGCAGCTTCTTATAATGCAGTTAGATTCTATAAAACTTCTCTTGTATGTCCTGTTTTTGTTGTAGCTTTTTTAGGAAGGCTGTGTGCAGGCCGACGCGTCATGACTTTGCATTGTTCTAGTACGTAGCGCTGTCTGTGTTCAGCTCGTTCCCTGTTGACGTTATGTGTGTTTGTATGTGTGCGCGTGTGTGAGGAAAGGCAAATGGGATTTCGAGTTGGAGATGCCACCAGCTGTGAGGAAAGAAGCATAAAGAAGCATTACAGAAAATAATAAACAGAATTAATCCCCCTTGAATTTAAAGAACCAAAACTGTGTAGAAGACAGTTCTCAAAAACCATTGGAGTCGAAAAGCTGATCTTTCATGTCTACTCTTCTCTGACCAGCTGGCGACATCTTAATTCTAGCTATTTTGTTATACAAAGTACCAAGTGATTATATTTGTCTTGCTGTCATTTCTCGTTAATAAATTTCAAAGTCCCACTTCAGTACAAAGACAGATCAGATCCGTACATCTTCAACAGAAATGATAAATAATACAAGTTTGAGACATTGTAAACGTTGACTGAAACGACACGTAGTCCGCATGTTTAAACTCTAACACTAAATAACTCATGATCAAGAATAAATGGTCTTAAATGCTGAAGTCAGTCGATGATCCTGGGGATATAATAACCAACAAAAGTCGCGTTATTCGCATCTACTTAACATTATAAACATCATCACCATCACCATCATCATCATCATCATCATCATCATCATCATCATCAT
Source organism: Megaustenia siamemsis (assembly GCA_032433765.1). Taxonomy (NCBI): domain Eukaryota; kingdom Metazoa; phylum Mollusca; class Gastropoda; order Stylommatophora; family Ariophantidae; genus Megaustenia; species Megaustenia siamemsis. The sequence goes on from JAVIAB010000106.1 coordinate 56,087,432, forward strand.
CATCACCAAGTGCCGTCTTCGCAACGAAGGTTGGCTACCATGGATCGCCATTCTACTCTGTTTCTTGCTTTGATGGTGCAGGCTGTCATAGATTGACTTGTCCATCTTTTGATGTTAAAAGTCCATGTTAGTCTTGGTCTGCCTCTGCCTCTTTTACCTTGTATTTTTCCTTCCAATATTACTTTTAGTAGGCTGTTGTGTCTTTTAACATGCCCCAAAAATTTCATTTGTCTTGTCTTAATTGTATTTAGTAGTTATCTTTTTATTTTCAGTCGTTTTAAAACTTCATCTTTTGTTATCTTTTGTTTCCATCCAATTCTACCTATACTTCTATAAATCCACATTTCAAAGGCTTCAATTTTCTGTTATGTTTTCTTGTCTAATGTCCATATTTCTGCACCATACAGGAATATTGAGAAGATGTAACATGTTGCCATTCTTAGTTTCAGCCCTGTTGATATTTGTTTTGTTTTTAGTATATTTTTCATGGCATTAAAATTACTTTTTGCCATACCTATTCTTTTGTTTATTTCAATTTTGCATTTTCCATCATTGGTTATAGTATGTCCCAGGTAGTTATAATAATACTATTAATAATAATAATAATAATACGAACTTAGGCGTCTAGATCAATGGTTGGTAGCAAATAATCATGAAAAGTCAGTAGTTTGATACAAATATTAGTGTTTTATGCTGGATGCTGCTTTACTGAACAGCTTCTGTCGTGGCTGAATCTGCCAACAATGGACAGACAGATCCATTCGCAGAACGAACAAGATGTATTCGTAGTGTCCGCCCTGTCTCCATTCTCCTACGCCTTTTGTCTTCTGAATTTAATATTAGCACTACCTCGAAATTTGCTGTGCCACTTTTTACTTTGTTCACTATGTGCTACGATCTGCTGTCAGATTTTCCCAGTTTCTTTCACTGATCAGGAATTCCCCCAAGGAAGCCACGCAAACATTCTTAAACATATAATATTTGTTTCGGAATATGAATGTTTGACATTCTACATATATGACCGAGCCACCTTATCCTATGACTATTATCTAATCACGGACACTTGGTCCGAACGTTCATCCGTGTGCACAGGGGTCCCTCGCCGTACAGGCAGATAACTCCGTCTTTGGAGGTATTACTTTTTCCGTCAGATGAGTAATTGACGTTTCAAGCCGGACCTCGCTGCTGTGACCAGGGGTGGTTGCTGCAGAGAAAAAAAAATAAAATAACAATTCCAACTGGTACAGCCGGGATTTGAACCCACAACCTCTCTGTCTCGAAGCCGGCGTCTTGCCTCGAGACCAACCAGTTTCCCCCCACCTCCCCCAGCTGTGTCCTAACGATGATGGAACTGACATTTATATTTGCTTGCTATGCCTGGGCCAATAATATGGAGATAGTACTTTGCCCAAAGCGCAGTACGCCTCCTCTCGACTTTGAAGCGTTCCGAAGGAGGGACGAGGTCCTTACGTTGGGAAACAAAGTTGAGTTGCAGGGGATGACGGAAGAGGGATAATACACCACCGACTGCCTTAGGGTCCCTCTCTCCGGATTTTCTGCTTGGGTTTACTCCCGTAGCCTTAGAATTCTCCCGAGTCATCTCACAAAGTAGTGAGTGAACTGAATGAGAAAGCCGCTGTTGGAAACAGGCACTCGCCGGTGCAACAGTGAAAACAATGACTTATCACCGATTGGTCTATCTGGATTGATAAGAAGACAAATATCCACCTAAAAATGAGAATTTCACCGCCCACCAGCCAGTCAGAAGTTAACCACAACAGGCTTGATCATTAACATTACTTGACATTAACTTCCCACTATCTGGCGTCTTATGGGACGCGGATAAGTGTAAATTGCCTAAGGGACACAACATCAGGAAGAAACCTCATAAAAAAATGTTAACGCGTGTTTTAGGGTTGAAGTAGGTTGAGAAATTTGATTAAGCAATCGCTGACCAGGTTCACACAGTTTAAGGGGTTAAGGCAAAGAAATGGAAATGAATGCATAGAAATGCGAAGCTGCAGTAAAGCTGAATGTGAGAAAAAATAAAAAAATAGAAAAATGGTATGTTAGAAGCTTTACGCGATAAGTAGACGACACAGATTAAACGACATTTCGGCCCAATAGGCCTTCAGCAGGAACAAACAAAAAAACACACACGGATATGTAAGTAAAACTAATCCTACATAGTTAGCCAGTAACGAAACATCCAAAACAAAAATAATCGAAATATGTTAAAGAAAATAAAAATGTCCTCCCTGTGTGTCAGACCGAGGTCAAAATGAAAAGGAAATGTTAACCTGAGTGTGGATGTCGTGTATGTGCAGAAACGTGCAGAAATGTGCGCAAATGCACACAGAAACAGAGGAATTCACACCGGGATCAGTGTGAAAACACAAAGGAGAAAGAATAGAACAGTAGACTAACATGTGCTCAAAAGGCGGTAAGAGTTTTCCTCTATCCGGACTATGTGTACTATTATTATTAAAAATGTTTAATCATTTCGACTTGTTTTAAGGAAAACAAAACTGGTAGTTTGAAGACAGGTTCATGATGGGGCTAGAATTAAGAACATGTAGGTATATATACACCAGTTGCGTATACTGGTTTTGGGGTCTGGGCTACCGCTGACATAATAAATTTAAAAAATACATTATATTCAGTAGGCTAACATAAAGTAATATTTTCTAATGACATCACAACATTTTAAATTACTTACTTATTTATGTTAATTATATCCGTCTTGTTTAGGACGAAAATGTCTTGATGGCTTTGCCATTGAAAGTACTGTTGGGTTGGCTTTTAAGTTTCTGAGGAAATGATTTCTCACTGGACATTAATGTCAAACCAGATAAGCGTTCTTGTGTCTGAGTTGAGCGACAATAAGATTTGATTCTCTTGAGAGCAGAACAAGTTCTTTCTACAGATGCTTTTGCGCATAACGTAGTTATAAATAGTTAAGGATGTTCCGGTAATGAGACATAGTTTCACTTTCACTTTGTGACGATTCTGATTGGCTAGAGCTAAAAATAACCCATAAAACCGAATTGCTCTTGCGGCAACACCCGCTATATATTTTGACTCAGATATTTTAAATGCAATGTCGTTAAAACAAGGTCCTGATAGAGGAAAAATGTACCGCTGGCTTCTAGAGGTTTCAATGTATAGTAGTTTTTTGTATTCACAAACGTTGTAGTGGCCATAGGAAAACCTTCTTTTAATAAATGCAAATCAAAGCAAATAAATCGTGCTGGCCTACGATATGTGTTATAGAATATTCAAAAATGTGTAATATAATTATTTTTTAAAAATATAATAAATTATCATTTCCTTTTGTATTTCGTTAAAATGTTCAGGCTACCGGCGGTAGCTGCGGTATCATAGAGAATACGCCACTGATGCACACTTTGGAGATATGACTTGAGGTGAATCGAAGTAGATGAGTTAGGTTCTATGTTCCAGGGTGGTACGTTATGGGAGACATAAATATAATAAATATTTTTGTGATGTTCACGAACTTTGACAGATATGTAGTAGAGTTTACTATGGCTTTCTTGGACGGCTTATTGATAGATTTATAATTTGGGAAAATCTGATAGAGATTATTTAGAAAGATTTATAATTTGAGAAGAGCTGGTCATTGTCTGAATCATCTCCACACCCGTTGTCTTTATTCGTTATCGTATTACTAGACCAGATGGAATTTGATTGAGGAAGTGTACCAGTTGTTGTTATGTCAATGGGTCATATGCAGCGGGATGGAAACAGGGAAGCTGAGGGTGTCATGTTATTGGATTATTTTGAGCATGGAGGAGAATGTGAGGCTGACGTTGTCATGTTATTGGATTTCGTTGAGTATGGAAGGGATAGTGAGGCTGACGTTGTCATGTTATTGGATTACGTTGAGTATGGAAGGGATAATGAGGCTGACGTTGTCATGTTATTGGATTACGTTGAGCATGGAAGGGATAGTGAGGCTGACGTCATGTTATTGGATTACGTTGAGCATGGAAGGGATAGTGAGGCTGACGTCATGTTATTGGATTTCGTTGAGTATGGACGGGATAGTGAGGCTGACGGTGTCATGTTATTGGATTACTTTGAGCATGAAGGAGAATGTGAGGCTGACGTTGTCATGTTATTGGATTACGTTGAGCATGGAAGGGATAGTGAGACTGACGTTGTCATGTTATTTGATCACGTTGAGCATGGAGGAGAAAGTGAGGCTGACGTTGTCATGTTATTGGACAACGTTGAGCATGGAAGGGATAGTGAGGCTGACGTTGTCATGTTATTGGATTTCGTTGAGTATGGACGGGATAGTGAGGCTGACGTTGTCATGTTATTGGATTACTTTTAGCATGTAGGTGAAAGTGAGGCTGACGTTGTCATGTTATTGCATTACTTTGAGCATGGAGGAGAAAGTGAGGATGACGTCATGTTATTGGATCACGTTTAGCATGGAGGAGAAAGTTAGACTGACTTTCCGAAACTCTACTACATTTAAATCCAATTAATCTTCAAGTTACTCAACGATTGAGTGTATCCACACTTCAAAGCTTGCATTAACCTGATATCGATCCTCATTTTAGCCCTCATTGACACTGATGTATGTAGCTGAACATAGCTTGAGAACTGTTGAGAAACAATTCTTAGAGTTGAATAAATGAAAACGATTTCTAAACTGTTACGTGACATTATTTCAGAAAACCCTAGAATGACAACTTCAACATAAAAAAAAGAAATCAAAGGTGTTAGTAATGTGACGTCATATGTGCACCGTATGTAGACAGCGACACAAGTTTCACTCTTTAAATCTTCTCTCTCTCATCTCGTTTGAGAAGCATTTCTTCATGCTACCTTTTTTATTTTCCTATCGCCATCTATGTCAATAAAAATGAGAAAAAGAGTTCATCGGTGCTATATAGAACCAATTCTGACCTATGGAAGCGAATCATGGGCAGTAGACAAACAAATAAAAAGACGATTAGAGGCCACGGAGATGGGATTTCTCAGAAGAATGTTGAAAGTTCTCTGGACAGATAAAAAGACCAATGAGGAAGTTCTCAAAGAGGCCAACACAAAAAGGGAGCTCTTAAAAACATTACAAAGAAGCAATCAACATTTTTCGAGCACATCATGAGAAGAGGAAAGTTGGAATACTTGGTTACAACTGGCAAAATAAAAGGAAAGAGAGATCGCGGACGACAAAGAGAGAAAATACTGGATGGCTTGGTGTCATGGCATGAAAAACAGTCAACAACAGAACTGATACGATGCACTGTAGATAGAAGATTGTGGAGGGACATCATCGCCTACGCCAACCAGTATGGCACATGATGATGATGATGATCGCCAGGACGAAGATCTCTGTCCTATCCAGATGTTTATATTGCCTCCACAATGCTATGTAGACGAAAATTGCCTCGTAAATGTTATGTAGAGCTAGTCTTAACATATGGATGTGAATCATGGACAATAGGACAACAGGCAAGAAAATCACTGGAGTCTGTAGAAATGTGGTTTTGCAGCAGAATGTTGAGAATACCATGGACAGTTAAGAAGAGTAATGAAAACACTCTTAAAGACGCCAAAACAAAACGAGAGATAATTTCCAATATTAGGAAGAAACAATCATCATTTATTGGCCATGTAATGAGAAGAGAACAACTGGAATATATTGTAACAACTGGGAAAATTAAGGGACGAAGAGGTAGAGGGAAGCAAAGAGATAAAATACTAGACAGCTTAAGAGAATGGCTTGGCAGAAGGTCAACAACAGAAATGATAAAGAACTGTCGAGATCGAAAGTTGTGGAAAGACATGACACCTACGCCAGTAGGCCTGGTACTTGATGATGATGATGATGATCATGATCATCAAGTATCATGACTGCACTTCGCCATGAAGATTACTTCATGGAGCCTCGTGCCCATTATAGAACAGCTCTCAAACCAATTTTTGTTTTCTTTTTTTACTTCCAAAATTTCAACCAAAAAACCGCACTAAAACTACGCATCTCTCACTTATCTTTAGTTTGAAGTTATTTGGTTCTTTGGTTATGGAAGGCCCCGGTATCACAGCAAACGAATTAAAATCCATAATTGCTCAACCGCCCGTGCGAGTGGAATCATCCGAATTAATATCTCATCTCCCAAACAAAGAAAGATAACTGTAGTCCCCATCGTAGCAGTCTCAGCACCAAAAGACATAAGGCAAAACCGTGCAGAAAGTGAACACATCCAACTGTTCCCTGTCATGCGATATCATCATTCAGCGTAAACAATTGGAATATCCAAACATGATCAAAACGGATGAGACATACAGCTCACGGTGTGCACAGAGCACTTAACTCAGTAGCTCCTGCAACAAGCCGGACTTGGAATATGAGGAAACTGCAACAAGGAACACTTTTCATGCATAGCCATCAATGGTTCCCGCCGCCTATCCACCATATTGACCGGAAGTTCACGTCCTCCTGAAACAGATGATCGTCATTTTTGTTTTTATGTATAGAGCTTGATGATGTTAGGTCATCGTTGTTGACTCCAATTCCGAGCATATAAACACAGTTTGAAGTTGCTCATTGTTAAAATACAATTAAAGAAGCAAAGAGGGGAAATATCATGAAATGAATCGTTTGATTGCCCTTCCTGGCGATTTCTTAAAAGTTGCAGCTTAGAAAACAGACAACAAATGATCAAGCAGAAACGATCGATGATTTCGTATTTGTGTTAATATCTGATCAAATGAAAGAACGCGAGTGTTTGAGGAAAAAGAATATAAATATCAGGCGGGGCCGCGAGTAAAGCTATATAAGGGGTTGTCAGGGGAACGGTTGAATCTTATGTCATGGCAACGTGCGTCACTTCCGGAACATTTGTCAGTTCTTTTTTATTTTTTTTAAAAGGTGTATACCGTGTTTATTTGTTATTTGTTTCCCTGTTTCTTATGAAGGCCCTTGAAGTAAACGTTATACTTTGTGTTGTTTACCTATTTGTTTAGCTGCCTTAAACAATTTTATGTTTATTTTTTTTTCAATGTTTTGGAGAAAGAAGAAGACGGAAGGAGAAACGAGAAAAAAAGTAAAAGGAAACACTTTATACAGAACTTCGCAGGAGGAGACAATCTGATCATCGGAAGGAGATTCCCGTTGAGCAAGTGTTTCGGACCTTTAGCTTCTTGAAAGGGAGGTAGCCCGCCTGGGTTATGACTCCCAGGCGTCGACCTCCTGCTGCACTGAAAGATGTCGTAAACAATATTAAGTTTATTTTTTTACAGTTTTTTTTGAGAAAGAAACAGATCGATAGAGAAACCAAAGCGAAATAGAAAAAAAAATTGAGAGACAGATTAAGAGGTGAGTCGTGTGAAGAAATACAGACAAAGGCTGCAAAAGTAAGACAAAAGGGAGAAGTCTGAAGTAGAGAAAGAGAGGAGTAACTTCAAAGGCACAGGTGTTCACCAAGCCTTTAAAATTGGTACAAGAGATTTTTCAGGGAAGTAAAGGCGTGTGGTGTGATACCGGCCACATCGCCCAAAAATGTGCTGTGATCATAGAAACATATGGTTACTAACACCATATTCCCCATATGTCTTCAAGCTGTGGAGGGAACCTTAATAAAGTAAGGAATGAGAATTATAAAACCAAACAAACAGAAGGAGATTGGTCAAACAAAATCAATAAACAGAGAAAAACGGATGTAAAGATTGAAAGAAATAAAGAAAGAAAGAAAGAAAGAAAGAAAGAAAGAAAGAAAGAGAAAGATTCGAAATAGATGATGGAGAGAAAGAGAGAGTGTGAGAAGAATGTTTAAATAGATTGATGAATAATAATAAAAAAGGACACTAATAAGAGGTAAATAGATAAAGAAGGAAGAAAAGAAGGCACCAAGAGAAGCAAGATGAAACAATTTGCTGTGAGAGACTTTTAAAGATCAATAAATCGTTTGGGTAAAATGACTTCAGTAGACAGAAATCGATTGTCTGTCACGTCTTGTCAAAGAGTGAAAGGAATTTGTGGTTTCTGTGCTATTTTTAGTAAATATGTGAAATTTGTTACCAAAATAGACAGAGATACAGAGGGTGATAGACAAGATACAGAGGGAAACAGAGATATAAAGAAAGGTAGAGAGGGGAATAAAGAAAGACAGAGCAGTAGAGATAGAAAAAGATAGATTAAGTGTAGATTAGAGTGATTGGAAAAAAAGACAGACGTACATACAGGCAGGGAGGTATGCACACATGCACGCAGGCAGAAGGTTAGGCAGATATCGATTTAACATACACAAATTTAACAGACACATATTTTCTGTAACTATCAACTCTCCAAATAACTCTATTTTCTCCATGATATATAAAAGTTGAAACGCATAAATGGGAATTTATTATTTAGAAACAACGTTTATGTTGTAGCCCAGATAGAACGAGTAATCTTATTGGTTGGAAATGAGACGTCTCTGATCTTCATGAATATTTATTATTCAATAAAAACCTTTTTTTTCAAAGCAGTTCACTAGAACATTACAAGCAGTATTTCTAAGACCAAATGTAGGGACAAATCAAAGAAATGCATAAAAATGCGAAGCTGCGGTAAAGCTAATTGTAAGAAAATATGAACACAAAATATGGAAACAAAAATAGAAAGAAAGCTATGGTTAAATTTTACTTAATAATTAGACGCCACAAATGAGAACAACGTTTCGGCTCAATATGCCTTCAGCAGGAACAAACAAAGAACACAAAGTAGGCAGGGAAGACCTTTTATTCTCATTTTTATATTTCATTCTAGTTTGAAATTATTTATTACTATTATTTTTTGTTTTAAATCTCTCTCTCTCTCTTTCTCTCTCTCTCTCTCTCTCTCTCTGTGTGTGTGTGTTTGTGTGTGTTGTATGTAAACGGTCGTATACTTATAATGAAGGGCGAAATGACGGAGTTTTGTTCATGACTCTGCAGACCCGGTGTGACTCCTGGAGTTTCATGTTAGTCAGGAGGGATGTTGTCTAGAATCAAAAGGGCTACTGTGAGATGGAGGGTAGGTTTGTGAATTGGTTTATCATTTCAAAAATTCACATTACAGGGGAGATCTGAGCGCTTACGGACTGTTGTTCGATGTACGATAAGAATAATCCGACGAATGTGTTCCATATGTTTGAATTTGGAGACAAAAACGATGTCCTAACTTCATCTAGAACTAAAAATATGACGATCAACAATTTCAGGAGGATGGGGAACTTTCGGTCAATATGGCGGACAAGCGGCAAGAACTGTTAAAGGCTGTGTCTCAAAAGCGTTCCTTGTTGCAGTTTCCTCATATTTCAAGTCCGGTTTGTTGCCGGAGCTACTGAGTTAAGTGCCCTGTGCACACCGTGAACTGTGCATTTAATCCGTTTTGATTGTGTTTCGATTTTTCGATTGCTTACTATGGAAGATGATATCGTATGACGGGGAACAGATGGCTGTGTTCACTTTCTGTGTGACTTCGCCTTATGTCTTTTGGCGTGTGCTGAAAACTGCTATGATGGGGACTGCAGCTACCTTTCTTTGTCTGAGAGATGAGATATTAATTTTGATGATTCTACTGGCACGGGCGATTGAGCAGTTATGGATTTTAATTAGTTTGCAGTGATACATGGTTCTTTGATAACAGTAACCATCAAGCAGTAATGGTTTAGTAAATTCTACCTCTTCTTCTACGTTTAAGTCTTGTAATCCACCAACTTGAGATCTTTGTCTTGCAAAATGATTGAAGTGTAGGAATAACTGCTTGACATAAGATGAGATGATCACACGTTCAATACTCGTATATGCGTGTGTGTGCCCTGAGATTCCATCTAAACTTGTGCCGTAGTTGACACACTTCATTTTCGGCAAGCTGGATCTTGGCCTGATATAGGCGTTTTCCTTCTTGTAGGGTAGCTACTGGTAAGAGACTGTTGTGCTCACCTTTCCGTGGTTTCTGTCTGGATGTTCTCCTATAATCTTGTCTTCTCCTGATGGTAACTGCTACGCAGCCGTCGTTTTATTTAAGGGATGTCCTTCCCCGAGGACAGATCTTTCAATATGGCTCTTAATCGCATGGCTCTTTTTTCCCTGCAGAAAAGTTCGTCATCACCATCATGTGCCATACCGATTGGCGTAGGCGATCTTGTCCTTTAACAATCTTCTATTCACATTGCATCGTATCATTTTTGTTGTTGACTGATTTCCATGCCATGACACCAAGCTATCTAGTATTTTCTCTCTTTGTCTTTTGCGATCTCCCTTTCCTTGAACTTTGTCTGTTGCAACCAAATATTCCAACATTCCTCTTCCCATGATGTGATCGAAAAATAGTGATCGTTTCTTTCTGGTGTTTTTAAGGAGCTCCCCTTTTGTGTTGGCCTATTTCAAAATTTCCTCATTGGTATTTTTTTTTTATCTGTCCAGGGAACTTTCAAAATTTTTCTAAGAAATCCGATCTCTGTGGCCTCTTTTAGTCTTTTCATTTGTTTGTCCTATGTCCATGATTTTTTTTCCGTAGATCATAATTAGCTCTATGTAGCACCGATGAACTCTCTTTCACAATTCTGTTTACATAGATTTGTTGCATTAGATGTTTTTCCTTTTTAGATGTCTTTTTGGCCTGAGTTATTCTGCGTTTTATTTATGTAGTGAATGTGTAACAGTGAATGTGAGAATGTGAAGGAGAGTAGGGGACGGTTGAGGTGAGTGAGTGAATATAGCACGATGAGGTGTCAAGGGAAAGGTGAATAGGATAATGCTCAGACAGGATAAAGGAAATCTCGTGACTGATTGAGAGTGTGAACTTGGAGGGGAGGAGATGGCGTAAGGAAATTGTGATTGGTAAAGGAACAAAGCATGAGATGACATAGAGTAATTTGATTGGTTCAGAGATGAAGTATATAATCCCATGCACGAGGCTGGAAGAGAAGATTCACACATGGGGACTGCATGAGAACGGTGTCGCCGGGAGGGGTAGCCTTTAGTGGTTGACCGACCTCCAAAGTTAGTGTTAGGAGATTCACATGGGGGCTGTTGAGAACTAGTGACAGACAGGGTGCTGTAGACACCCAGTAGATAGTCGTAAGCCAATGGCTCATAGAGCTCAAGTCGCAATAGAGAGTTAGACTAGTTTAAGAAGTAGGTCTTGAATTTATTGACGAGACAGATCATTGTGCTAGTATATGGAGTAAATATTAGGATCCAGACTAGAGTGATTCAGTGTTGGGCCGATTGTGTGTGAGAGACAAACTGAGGTACGACTGCAGTCAAAGAGATCTGTATTCAGAACATTAAGGTGTGAACAGCCGAGCGAATTCTACACCGCTGGCGTGTATATATTTTCTTTCATTGGATATGTTGCGTGTAAATAAACTTACTGTTACTTCCACGAGAGAATTCTGTCTGCGGTAAATCAAGAACTATCATTTTGATAGTCTTGGTCGTGGTCTGACGCTGTGGTGAAGAACAAGATGTTAGTGTCGCGGCGAGAGAAAGAGATTCAGTGTTATCAGACTCTGCAGTCCAAAATAATTCCATCAACGCGAAGTACGTCAAGTGTACGATGGGTATTTGTTAGACACGGTAGGGAACTACCATCCACAATTTGTCACCAGGGTAACGACAAGATCACATCTTGACGACGCATCCTCAACCACTGCAGACCTGCATAAAGCATAAAGTGGGTCAAGAAGAAAGCAGAGTCGTTACAGCCTGGAGATTACGGCGATCACGTTAAGGGCAGAACATTAGAACGCTTTAAAGTATATTCATGTGAAAGTTACATCGGCGACGTTTACATGACATCATATATTCAACATCATATATTCAACATCATATATTCAACATCATATATTCCACATCATATATTCAACATCATATATTCAACATCATATATTCAACATCATATATTCAACATCATATATTCAACATCATATATTCAACATCATATAGTCAGTAGAGGATTAACGTTTACACATCTTCCATCTGATATTATTACTATGCCCAAGAATTTCGCGCATTGCATTTGTTTTAGATTTGTCCTGTTTATTTGTATGCTGCTTGCTGGTGATGATTTTTTCTTTGATATAACCATTACTTCTGGTTTATTACTATTTTGACTGAGACCTTTCTTGTTACTCTCTTTTACTATTATGTCTATCATTTCTTGTAGTTCATTCTCTGTCTCTGCTGTTAAGACTGTGTCATCCGCACATCGCAACTTGTTTATGTTGTGACAAGTTATTCATTTCCTTTTAATTCACAGTTACTCATAATTAATAAGGACAGGAAAGAGCACAAACGAGATCATACTTGGGTCAGATAAATAGAATTTAACAATAAACACTGAAAGACACTAAAGTTACGGCTGTTTGTTTTAATATTTAAGTAGCTTTTTAGATGTAATCCTTGAAAGCTTGAAACATTTGTTAGTGAAGATCTCTTAGGTTTACTAAGTTCCACTCATTCGGCAATTATACTTTTTAGGAGTGGTTCCAATTTATAACATGACACACAATTTTTGCGAAACTTTTATTTGAAACTGTTTTATTTTTTGTTGTGCTATTGATATTTTGTTTTACTTTGTGCTTTTGCTGTTTTAACGTTAAGTTAGTCTTATTATATGGCTGTGAAACATGGAGAACAACTAAAATGACAATCATGAAAATACAGACTTTAATTAATGGATGCTTACGCAGAATAAAAGGTAGGAAATGGCCACACAAAATCATTAACATAGACTATGGAAATGTACCAGTCAAACACTAGTGGATAAAGAGATACAGCGAAGACGATGGCGCTGGATAGGACACACACTGCTGAAGCCAACTGAGAGTATTACACAACAGGCCCTTTTTTGGATTCCCCAGGGGAAAAAGACAAAGAGGAAGACCAAGGAATTCTTGGAGAATACAGGTGGAAGCAGAGATGATGATGATGGGGAAGACATGGAACGATCTTAATAGAATGGCAAGAAACAGAACGACTTGGAAAATGTGTGTGTTGAAGATCTATGCTCCACAGGGAGCTGAAAGGTAGAAGAAGAAGAAGATTGCAATGTTATTAGGAGATAAGCACCAGAATATAATCTAATATTGTATACAATGTACTAAATATTATGCGAGGCCGCGAGTAGAGCTGCTAAAATTATATGAAATTTAAAAATATATATATATAAATAAATGGTATTAATTCGTTGAACCTAAGGAGAAACGAGACAAACTACGACGTTTTGGCAAAAGCTTTCATCAGGTACAATACAACAACTATAAATACAGTAACTCACACACACAGACCCTCTCCTAAACGCCTACCCGTTTGACCAATATACATTTTAAGACACGCTGACAGATACTAGCGTAACCAACCAAATAGAGTATATAAGATTCCTAGCTACGCAAGTGAAGCTTTCCCGAATTTCAAATGAGCCATACCTGAAAAGCACTTGATACATTTTTAGTAGAAATGGACACGTACTATATGACTTGTCGCAACGGAACGTGCCACTCAGGCCCTGGCACGAGTTGCGGAGGTGACTCATGGAGTCCAATGTAGGCTCATTGTATGTCTCTATTAAGATTGCGTACTCTATCTCTAACTCCTCGCTTATCTTCTTAGACATCTTGGTCTCCCTCCATCCATCAGGTTGACATAACTTCATATTTGGTTAACCTACGGATGCTAACTCCTACCACCTCCATTCTTCTTCCCATCCCAGCACTTGTTGCAATTCCAACACTTTCTCTCAACTCCTACATCGTAGACGACTCTGTGACCAAGATGATGACCTTCATCTTTAAGCCAACCTTGTGTTGGACTAATTTCTCCGCAGTCTTTACCCTGAATCTGCCCTCCAACGAGTTCTCCATATTACCCGCACTCAAGCTCTTACCCCTATGACCCTCCCCTTTCTAACAGAACTGTATTCCCCTCCCCACGGATCACATTCACGATCTGACTGCATTCAGGGATTTGGAACGACACCTACCTATCCTACTCTCAGACCCACCCGCTTCCTTTTCAGGTGGTCTTTAAGCGTGACAGGAACCTTTGTGGCATGTTTGGTTAGGAGCCGACCTTGCAACTCATGCCAGGGCCTAGGGGGCACGTCCCTTTGCGACAGATCATGTAGTATGTGCCTGTTTGTAATACAAACTCAACAAGCCCATTTCCCGTATGGCTCATTTGAGATTCGGGAAAGCTTCCCTTACATATCTAGAAATCTTATATACGCTAATATCTGTCTGAGCTGTCTTAAAATGCATATTGGCCAAACGGGTAAGAGATAGGGTCCGCGAACTCATGTACAACATTGAACGCAATTCCCGCACTCCTGTCTCCTTCCATTTCATACCTTCAGGCCAGACACGTCTGAAGACTTCCGGGTTACTGGGATCGTCTCTTGCACCTCGGATACCTACAGTCGGTTCACCTCGGATACCTACAGTCGGTTCACCTCGGAGAACCGACTGATAACCCGCTTTGGCAATCACCATCAAAAAGAGATAAACTCTTTTAAACTCTTTCGTTGAATTACTGACCACCTCTTTTATTCTCGTATCTCCTACTTTTCTTCCCTCTAGCCACTCCTGCTGTCTCTTTTTCAGGGGACCCTCACTTTTTTTTTCTTTTGGTTCATTTTTGTTTAGCCCTCATTTGGACTATTGACCACTTATCATGTGACCAACATGGATTTTTCACCTAGTCACTTTCTCTTCCGGTCATTCCTTCACACACTATTGACTACTTATCATGTGACCAACATGGACTTTGTACCTAGTCACTTTCTCTTCCGGTCATTCCTTCACACACTATTGACCACTTATCATGTGACCAACATGGACTTTGTACCTAGTCACTTTCTCTTCCGGTCATTCCTTCACACAGCCTTTTTTCATTTCTTTCATTGTGTGTGTTACTGTATTTATTTATATTTGTTATATTGTACCCGATGAAGACTTTTTGTCGAAACGTCGTATTTTGTCTCGTCTCTCCTTATGTTCAGCTGCCCAATACAATTTAATATATTTGTATTTTATATATTGCAGTTTTAGTAGATTAAATGATAAGAAAACTAACATTTTAGCTTGTCGCTACTTACTTCACACTTTCTGGTGTGAAATTTTCAATGTGCGGCTACACATTTTACTGAAAATGACTATAAATTCTAATCATCGTGAATATACATTGTAAACATAAAAAACGGTCTTCGATTTACCCCGCAAATGCTAACCAACTGGCTGATTAAAGAACTAGCTACTGAGAGTAGTGATTTTCTTCCTTGTCAGCAAAATAGGTCACTCCCACATTGGCATCTCTCTGCCCACAAATTCCACACCGACCACCTGCTAAACAGATAAACTGTCCGCTCGACAAAATGACCAGGTGTTCTACAAGTGGCCCCTGAGAATACCAGAGCTAATTGCTTGGCATTCTTTCCTTTGGAAGCACGTGAAGGACAAAGTGTATATTCCTCCACGATCAAGAACCATGGATGATCTACAGGAACACATCATTGAAGCTGTAGACTCGAACAAATACTGCAGGGTCTTGTCCAAGCTAGAATACTGAATAGACGTTTGCCGAGCAAGGAGTCGAGAGTTTGTGCATAACAACCGAAACCACATGGACTTTGAGTTCATGCAGCTGCAACTATCACAGTGTAAGAATATGTCAATAAAGTTATATTCTGCATCTTTGAGAAACTAAAGACATTTTTACCTCACCCAATACTATAGATAATATGCAATCCATTTTTGACATTCGCAACAAGAAAAAAAATTCTTAAATGTTATGTAGAGCATGTCTTAACATATGGATGGGAATCATGGACAATAGGACAACAGACAAGAAAATCACTGGAGTCTGTAGAAATGTGGTTTTACAGAAGAATGTTGAAAATACCATGGACAGCTAAGAAGAGTAATGAAAATGTCATGAAAGAGGTCAAATCAAAAAGAGAGCTAATTTTCAACATTAGGAAGAAACAATCATCATTTTTTGGCCAGGTAGTGAGAAGAGAACAACTGGAATATGTTGCGCAACAATTGGAAAAAATTGAGGGACGAAGTGATAGAGGGAAGCAAAGAAGAAAATACCAGATAGCTTAAGAGAATGGCTTGGCAGAAGGTCAACAACAGAAATGATAAATAACTGTCGAGATGGAGAGTTGTGGAGAGACATGATCACCTACGCCAGCAGGCCCGTTACTTGATGACGATGATGAATACCATAGAAGAATCATATACAATGTTTAATATTTCAGAAGTGAATAAATGAGAGAAAACAACTAAAATATTAACATAAGTTGATGTCAAATAGAAACAATGAAAATGACACAATATTTTATTATCAATATTTATCTTTTGCCTATGTAAACCGGGAGCCGAGATAGCTCAGTGGTTAGTGAACTGGACTACAAAGGACAAGGGGTAGGGTTCGATCCCAACCGACGGCTTCCGGGTTCACCCAACCTTAAATGGGTACCGGATTTTTTCTGGGAAAGTAAAGCAGCACGCGCGTAATACCGACCACATTACCCCAAAAATCATGTGCTGAAGGTCTGTAAAATATAGGGTCACTAAAACCATATTTCCCTATACGCCACTTGGCGTGACGGGGGTACTTTACTTTTACTTTACTTTACTATGTAAACCACAAATTGTCACAGTTTTATTTTCAGATTTGTCCTGCTAGATACGGCCTTAGGGGAGAAGCAACATAATACAGATCCGGGTCATGTCAGATTAACGGGGCCTGTCTCTGTTAGATTTGCAGCACTCATTATCACTGGCCACGGCTCGTGCTTGCAGACTTCCTCAACCAAAAGGCTAGCATATATTTAAAAAATAAATAAATAAAGTATCTATGAAACACACCTCCAGGACAGGATTATTTTAAAGTCCAGACAAATAATGATATATGATTTCTGTATTTTTACAAATCTTATTTGAATTGTTTCTCTTATTTTTTTAAAAAATACCTCTTCACTTCAACTATTTCCTCTATTTTATCTTTTCGCTTCCTGTTATTTGATAGAATGGGTTAGTGGGGCTGGACGGTCTAGGGGTGTGACTTCGGCCTAGGGACAAAAGTGGTTTCAGGTTTGAATTCTCCTACATCATCATCATGTGCCATACCGGTTGGCGTAGGCGAGATGTCCTTCCACGATTTTCTATCTACAGTGCATCGTATCAGTTCTGTTGTTGACTGTTTTCCATGCCATGAAACCAAGTTACCCAGTATTTTCTCTCTTTGTCGTCCGTGATCTCTCTTTCCTTTTATTTTGCCAGTTGTAACCAAGTATTCCGACTTTCCTCTTCTCATGATGTGCCCGAAAAATGTTGATTGTTTCTTTCTGATGTTTTTAGGAGCTCCCTTTTTGTGTTGGCTTCTTTGAGAATTTCCTCATTGGTCTTTTAGCTGTCCAGTGAACTTTCAACATTCTTCTGAGAAATCCCATCTCTGTGGCCTCTAATCGTCTTTTCATTTGTTTATCTACTGTCCATGATTCGCTTTCATAGGTCAGAAATCTTCCTACAGGCGATGTGAATGTGACTGTTCGATTTCGTGAATGTTTTTTTTTTTTTGGCTTTACCCTTCTGTGGTCTCAGGCTAGTTAGACGAGATGTCTAGAATTACCCAAGTGAAGGATGCGTTCTACAGAATAAAAACATGATGACAACATCTCTCATGACAATGAAAGTTTGAAAAAAAGAGTTCCTCGTGTTTTATGTTAAGGCAATCTTGTCCTATGGAAGGAATCATGGACAATGGGTCAATAGACAAGAGTTTCTTCTGAGGCCTGAAAAAGGTAGCTTTACTGAAAAATGTGGTTTTGCTTAAAAATGTGATTTTACTGAAAAATGTGGTTTTGCTTAAAATGTGATTTTACTGAAAAATGTGGTTTTGCTTACAAATGTGATTTTACTTAAAAGTGTGGTTTTGCTTTAAAATGTGGTTTTGCTGAAAAATGTGGTTTTACTGAAAATGTGGCTTTACTGAAAAAAGTGGTTTTATTGAAAAATGCTGATAATACATGAAACAGTTGAGATAAGTAACGGGAACTGTGCTAAAAGAGGTCCAAGCAAAACGAAAGCTTATTATCAACATCAGTAGGAAACATTTAATATTTCTGAAAAAATTTGAGTTGTGGAGTAACATGATCACCTATGCCAGCAGGGTCGGTAATTATTAATAATGAAATGTATGGGGGAGTTAGTTCGGTGTTGAGCAGTTTAACCCAAATTCCTACACAAATTGATCATAAGAGTGTATGAAATAGGGCATTTGGTGCTGGTGATTTGATTTCACTTATATATTGTGCCATAATGACCACACTACGTGAGGATATCGTTCTGTTCAAGAAAAAATATCACGGTACTCATTTATGGCTGGGTTACTTAGAAGTTGGTTGGTGAGGTGTTGGGGGTGGGGAAGAACTATATGATAGATAGATAAAAGGGCCATGTCCGTTAACAGCCGGACTACGAGTGGTGGTGGATAAAGACATAGCTTTTGTACATTAGATAACAGCGGGAATATATGGGCTGGTGGATGAAGGCATGGTTATTATACGTTAGATAACAGCGGGAATATATGGGCTGGTGGATGAAGGCATGGTTATTATACGTTAGATAACAGGAGGAAAATATGGGCTGGTGGATGAAGGCATGGTTATTATACGTTAGATAACAGCGGGAATATATGGGCTGGTGGATGAAGGCATGGTTATTATACGTTAGATAACAGGAGGAAAATATGGGCTGGTGGATGAAGGCATGGTTATTATACGTTAGATAACAGCGGGAATATATGGGCTGGTGGATGAAGGCATAGTTATTATACGTTAGATAACAGGAGGAAAATATGGGCTGGTGGATGAAGGCATGGTTATTATACGTTAGATAACAGCGGGAATATATGGGCTGGTGGATGAAGGCATGGTTATTATACGTTAGATAACAGCGGGAATATATGGGCTGGTGGATGAAGGCATGGTTATTATACGTTAGATAACAGCGGGAATATATGGGCTGGTGGATGAAGGCATGGTTATTATACGTTAGATAACAGGAGGAAAATATGGGCTGGTGGATGAAGGCATGGTTATTATACGTTAGATAACAGCGGGAATATATGGGCTGGTGGATGAAGGCATAGTTATTATACGTTAGATAACAGGAGGAAAATATGGGCTGGTGGATGAAGGCATGGTTATTATACGTTAGATAACAGCGGGAATATATGGGCTGGTGGATGAAGGCATGGTTATTATACGTTAGATAACAGGAGGAAAATATGGGCTGGTGGATGAAGGCATGGTTATTATACGTTAGATAACAGGAGGAAAATATGGGCTGGTGGATGAAGGCATGGTTATTATACGTTAGATAACAGCGGGAATATATGGGCTGGTGGATGAAGGCATAGTTATTATACGTTAGATAACAGGAGGAAAATATGGGCTGGTGGATGAAGGCATGGTTATTTTACGTTAGATAACAGCGGGAATATATGGGCTGGTGGATGAAGGCATAGTTATTATACGTTAGATAACAGCGAGAATATATGGGCTGGTGGATGAAGGCATGGTTATTATACGTTAGATAACAGCGAGAATATATGGGCTGGTGGATGAAGGCATGGTTATTATACGTTAGATAACAGCGGGAATATATGGGCTGGTGGATGAAGGCATGGTTATTATATGTTAGATAACAGCGAGAATATATGGTCTGGTGGATGAAGGCATGGTTATTATACGTTAGATAACAGCGAGAATATATGGGCTGGTGGATGAAGGCATGGTTATTATATGTTAGATAACAGCGGGAATATATGGGCTGGTGGATGAAGGCATGGTTATTATACGTTAGATAACTAGAATACGCGAGCTCGTGGATAAAAACAGGGCTATGTACGTTAGTTAACAACTGGATTACGCAGGCTTGTGGATAGAAGAATCAAGGCAAAGAAACGCACATTAATGCAACAAACTCCGAAGCTGCAGTGAAGCTAATAATGAGGAGAAATGAAAAGAATATATATATATATATAGGGAAAAGAAATGGTATGATCAAAGCTTCACGTAACAAAAAATGTAAAGAACGGAAGTGCGCACGAGTTGCGTGTGCGTGCACAAAAGTGAAAATGTGCGCACACAGCAAAAAGACAATTTCACTTGTGTGCACGCACTTTTTTGCGCGCATTCGTTCTTTCCACAAATAATCTTACAGTGAACATTTTATTACCATTTTATTCTAATTTACTTTACACTTCTCTTTCTAGTTCAGTTTTTTTTAAATTATTAATTTTTTTTATATTTTAAATACATATGGGGTGTCTCTTTAATGACTGTGTATTTTTTGTTGTTGAAATAATTACGCACCTAAATTTTATCTATGTATGACGTAATAGTTCAAGCACCATTTACGTGTTCGTTTAAACATCACTGCTACATGATAGATCTGGCTTACAATGGTGTTAACGATTGAAGAAAGAGTATTTATAGTGGAGCATGTGTTCCGTAACGGCGGCAAGTATTCGAATGGGGTTGTTGAACAATTTGTGAATAGATTTCCTGATACACCAGTGCCTCATCGAAATACTGTGAGTAATTTAATAATCAAATTTCAAAACACCGGTAGTGTACATGATGTTAGTCGTCCTGGTAGACCATCTGTTCTTGAAGTAACATCTCTCAACATCCAGGACAGCATTCTAATGAGTCCTGGCAAATTAATAAGAAAGCTGGCTCAACAAGTACACAAATCAAGCAGTACTGTTCATAGAGTTCTGAAAAAAATTAAAGTTACATCCGTACAAATTTTCCGTCGTTCCTCAATTAAAAGAATTAGATCACCAATCCAGAATTAATTATTGTATGTGGTTTGAGAATTTTCTAGCCCAAGAAGGTGAGGAAATCCTTGATTTCACTTTCTTCACAGATGAAGCATGGTTCCATTTGTCTGGGTACGTGAATAGGCAGAATGATCGTCTTTGGAGTGATGAAAATCCACATGCATTGCACCCAATGCCTCTCCACGATCAGAAAGTAGGAGTGTGGTGTGCAATGAGTCGTCAGCGGATAATCGGCCCAATTTTCTTCTATGACACAATAAATTCAGAAAGATACAGGATTAACATACTGGAGCGATTCGTAACCCAACTTTCTGAGCCAGAAATTGAAAAATCTTGGTTTCAACAAGATGGCACAACTGCTCACACTGCTGTAAAATCACTGGAATTTTTATATGAAATTTTTGCTAATCGTATAATCTCTCACGGAATTTGGCCTGTACGGTCTCCTGATCTTACTCCCATGGACTACTATCTCTGGGGTGAACTGAAAGGAAAAGTGTACGAAAACAATCCCCACACACTCGATGAGCTGCAGGTTTCAATCGCCAACAACATTAATAATGTTACACAGCCCATACTGCGTAAGGTTTTTGACAATATGAAAAAACGTATCAATATTTGCCAACTAAAACGTGGCGGATATTTCGAATACCTTTTGTGAATAGTGATGTTATATGTTTAACTTTACCGAAAAAGGAACAAGCTACAGCAGTACATGATGCGTGATTTACATAAATAAATTGGAACAACTAGATTTTCAAATAATGCACAGTCATTAAAGAAACACCCACCGATCTGGAAGACCTTCAATTTCACAAGACCAAATTATGGAACTCCAAGACAGAATTACAATGAGTCCAAATGCATCTTTAAACCACTTGCCTCAACAGGTGCAAATATCTAAGAGTTCTGTTCACAAGGTTTTAAGAAGTGAACTACACTATCGTCCATGCAAATTAACTGAAGTGTCTCAACTCCAAGAAAGAGATTATGAATCCCGTTTAAACTACTGCATGTGGTTTCATAATTTTATTTATGAACATGGCGCTGCCATCCTTGATGTCACTTTTTTCACTGATGAGGCCTGGTTTCATTTATCCGGTTATGTGAACAGTCAGAACAATCGGCTGTGGAGCAGTGAAAACCCCCATGAATTTCATCAAGTGCCGCTTTACGAGTCGGAATGTGGTGCGCTATAAGTCGTATGCGGATAATAGGACCTATATTTTTTAATGAAACAATAAATGCAGAACGTTACCGAACTTTAATTCTGGAACCGTTCATAGCACACATTACAGAACGGGAAATTATGGAATCCTGGTTTCAGCAGGATGGGGCAACAGCACACACAGCCACAACAATACTCAATTATTTAGAAAGCATATTTGCAAATCGCATTATTTCACGTGGAATCTGGCCTGCTCGTTCACCAGATCTAACACCCCTAGATTATTATCTGTGGGGGGCATTGAAGGGGAAAGTTTATGAAAATAATCCGCAGACAATTAATGACCTAAAGACTGAAATAGTAGACAAGATTAAACAAATATCACCAGACATTATTCTGAAGGTTTTCGCAAATATGGAAAGACGAATCACGACATGTCTTGAGGCCCGTGGTGGACATTTTCAACATATGCTTTAGGCACTTTATTGTGTTAATACCAACATTACCCATTATAAACTCGCCGATAGCAGTCAAGTATATTTGAATATTTTACAATTTGTGTGACGCATTAGTTAACCGCATTTCTGTTGACGTTTTTCTTCCGAGAGTATAAATTCACTGCACTGCGACTTTAGAAACACCCTGTATTTGTACGTGTGTAGTATGTTTATTCCTGTTGAAGGCTGTTGCACCGAAACGTCGTTCTGATTTCTATTGTCCACTTGTAACGTGAAGCTTTGACCATACCATTTTATATATATATATATATATATATATATATATATATATATATATATATATATATATATATATATATATATATATATTTTGTTTTTTCATTTCTCCTTGTGGATAGAAAAATGGTTATTGAATGTTGGATAACTGGAATACATGGCGTTGTGTATAACAACATGGTTATTGAATGTTAGATAACTGGAAGGACTTCCGTTTCTAAGATGGCGGATCTAGTCCACGTTCTCTCGATCGCTGCAAAAAGTGCATTCGATGTTTGATTAATTTCATATTCCATCCCACTCCTATGCGTTAAAGTCAAGATAATGATCTACTTATTACATGTGCGCTGATAAAACAATGTCGTACGCCAGCGATATTCCATTTTCAACAAATCAAGTGTTGTGAATGCGACCTTCCATCGTCTAGGCTTGTTCTGCGCTTTACGTCACATTGGTGCTGTTCATGACCGCTGTTGGATTTGCTTGACGCAAGTTATTTCCATGTTACTTATTAATGTGAAATGCTTCGTCAGCCGCAGTTTAATTCTCTTTAGGGAATTTGCACTGTGATCTGTTAATCGTAGGCTACATTCACTAGAGTAATCAAGAATCTAAAGGGAGCGTCATTGCTGTGTTTGCGCCATTGTTATGTGTGCTACGTCATCGTAATGGCTCATCGTAAATCCCTAGGCCGGCGTTACGCTAATCTTACGGTATGTTATTTGATGTGCGACGGGAATAATCTGAAGACTAACTGTGTGTTTATATGTTCGAAATTGGAGCCAACAACAATGGCCTAACGTCATCAAGCGCTATACATTTTAAAATAAATATGACGATCATCACTTTCGGGAGGACGTGAACTTCTAGTATATGGTGGATAGGCGGCAGGAACCATTGCAGGCTATGCATGAAAAGTGTTCCTTGTTGCAGTTTCCTCATATTCCAAGTCCATGGGGGACTGGTTAGTCTCGAGGCAGGTTGCTGGCCTCGGGACAGAGAGGTTGTGGGTTCAAATCTCGGCTCCAGCGGTTGGGGTTTTTATTTATGATTTCTCTCTGCGACAACCACCCCTGGTCTCAACAGCGAGGCCCGGCTTGAAACGTCAGTTATTCATCGACGGAAAAAACATGAGTACCTCCGAAGTCGGAGTAACCTGCCTGTGCGGCGAGGGACCCCTGTGCACACGGCTGCCAGGGAATAATGGATTAACACGCAAAACTCAGTTCCTAGTCTCTAGGACTTCGTCAGAGTTGAAAGCTGGCGAACGCATCAACAACAAGATAACTGGAATACCTGTGGATAGAAACATGGTTATTGAATGTTAGATAATTGGATAACTGGAATACATAGCCTTGTGGATAGAAACATGGTTATTGAATGTTAGATAATTGGTTAACTGGAATACATAGCCTTGTGGATAGAAACATGGTTATTGAATGTTAGATAACTGGAATACATAGCCTTGTGGATAGAAACATGGTTATTGAATGTTAGATAATTGGATAACTGGAATACATAGCCTTGTGGATAGAAACATGGTTATTGAATGTTAGATAACTGGAATACATGGCCCTGTGGATAGAAACATGGTTATTGAATGTTAGATAATTGGATAACTGGAATACATAGCCTTGTGGATAGAAACATGGTTATTGAATGTTAGATAACTGGAATACATAGCCTTGTGGATAGAAACATGGTTATTGAATGTTAGATAATTGGATAACTGGAATACATAGCCTTGTGGATAGAAACATGGTTATTGAATGTTAGATAATTGGATAACTGGAATACATAGCCTTGTGGATAGAAACATGGTTATTGAATGTTAGATAATTGGATAACTGAAATACATAGCCTTGTGGATAGAAACATGGTTATTGAATGTTAGATAATTGGATAATTGGAATACATAGCCCTGTGGATATAAACATGGTTATTGAATGTTAGATAATTGGATAACTGGAATACATAGCCTTGTGGACAGAAACATGGTTATTGAATGTTAGATAATTGGATAACTGGAATACATAGCCTTGTGGATAGAAACATGGTTATTGAATGTTAGATAAGTGGATAACTGGAATACATAGCCTTGTGGACAGAAACATGGTTATTGAATGTTAGATAACTGGAATACATGACCCTCTGGATAAAAACATGGTTATTGAATGTTAGATAATTGGATAGCTGGAATACATAGCCTTGTGGACAGAAACATGGTTATTGAATGTTAGATAATTGGATAACTGGAATACATAGCCTTGTGGACAGAAACATGGTTATTGAATGTTAGATAACTGGAATAAATGGCCCTGTGGATAAAAACATGGTTATTGAATGTTAGATAATTGGATAACTGGAACACATAGCCCTGTGGATAAAAACATGGTTATTGAATGTTAGATAATTGGATAACTGGAATACATAGCCATGTGGATAAAAACATGGTTATTGAATGTTAGATAATTGGATAACTGGAATACATAGCCTTGTGGATAGAAACATGGTTATTGAATGTTAGATAACTGGAATACATAGCCCTGTGGATAGAAACATGGTTATTGAATGTTAGATAATTGGATAACTGGAATACATAGCCTTGTGGATAGAAACATGGTTATTGAATGTTAGATAACTGGAATACATGGCCCTGTGGATAGAAACATGGTTATTGAATGTTAGATAATTGGATAACTGGAATACATAGCCTTGTGGATAGAAACATGGTTATTGAATGTTAGATAATTGAATAACTGGAATACATAGCCTTGTGGATAGAAACATGGTTATTGAATGTTAGATAATTGGATAACTGGAATACATGGCCCTGGGGATAAAACATGGTTATTGAATGTTAGATAATTGGATAACTGAAATACACAGCCTTGTGGATAGAAACATGGTTATTGAATGTTAGATAACTGGAATACACAGCCTTGTGGATAGAGAAATGGTTATTGAATGTTAGATAATTGGATAACTGGAATACACAGCCTTGTGGATATAAACATGGTTATTGAATGTTAGATAACTAGAATACACAGCCTTGTGGATAGAAACATGGTTATTGAATGTTAGATAATTGGATAACTGGAATACATAGCCTTGTGGATAGAAACATGGTTATTGAATGTTAGATAATTGGATAACTGGAATACATAGCCTTGTGGATAGAAACATGGTTATTGAATGTTAGATAACTGGAATACATGGCCCTGTGGATAAAAACATGGTTATTTCTTAACAATGGTGAAAGTTGGTATGTGACAGCATTTGTTTTTTGTATTCTCATGTCAATTTCTCTGTTTAGTTTTCCATTTTCTGTGAACATTGTGCCTAAATACTTGAATTCTTCTACTTGTTTTATTTCTTTATCTTTGATCATAACAGAACCAGTTAACTTAACAGATGAATTTATCAAAAGATGATCGATACTTCTAATAAAAGCGTATTAACATATGGGATGTTTTCAGTCATGGTAATAAGCGTCGTTCTTTCGACACACCAGTTTCATGTGATCTAATTTGTGTTTCAATAAATTATTTAAATATTTGCATCTGCTGCAAAACTTTATTCAATTTCGTCCTTGTTTTGAATTTGGTATGTGACGATTTTTTTCTTAAAAGAAAGTGAGCACGTACAAGATTTGCGTCTGATAAAGACGTTTACTGCAATGCAGACTGAAGTATCGTAGAGACTGTTTGAAAAGAAATCAATTTTGTAAATATCATCGTCTTCAAGACGGGAAGCACTGTACTGGAAATAGCAAAGATCTCCAGGGAAATTACACAACATAACCTACAACAATTCCCGTTAATCCATCTAAGTTCAATTAATGTTGCGTATTAGAGCGAGGGATGAATTTGAATTTATCTTAGTCGAGAGTTTAGCATTTAGACTGAAGACACGAGTTGTAAATATAGTGGTCGCTATTATTAGATGGATGGGTTGTTCTAAGCTTGAGAAGAAAAAGAAAATGTCTTGTATAGTCGACACAAGGTGGTCGAATGAGAGCTTTTAGTTCATTACCCCGATAGAATAAAAAAGCAATTTGTCATTTAACCATACCGTCATGCCAAACTTGTAACCATACCGTAATGCCAAACCTTTAACCATACCGTAATGCCAAACCTTTAACCATACCGTAATGTCAAACCTTTTACAATACCGTAATGCAAACCTTTAACTATACCGTAATGCCAAACCTTTAACTATACCGTAATGTCAAACCTTTAACTATACCGTAATGTCAAACCTTCAACCATACCGTAATGTCAAACCTTTAACTATACCGTAATGCAAAACTTTAACTATACCGTCATGTCAAACCTTTAACCATACCGTAATGCCAAACCTTTAACCATACCGTAATGTCAAACCTTTAACCATGGCGTAATGCCAAACCTTTAACCATGCCGTAATGCCAAACCTTTAACTGTACCGTAATGCCGAACCTTTAACCATACCGTAAAGCCAAACCTTTAACCATGCCGTAATGCCAAACCTTTAACCATACCATAAAGCCAAACCTTTAACCATGCCGTAATGCCAAACCTTTAACCAAACCGTAATGTCAAACATTTATTTATGTATTCACTTGGGTACAGAAAAAGATTTGTTCGCGTGGATACACTTATTGGTAATCACACCCATAAAAGTGTTTCCAGTAATAGTAGAGTCTGGGATCTTGTACCCACCTCCACATACTTTTAGAACCCTTTCCTTTTACTGTATTTCACACCTGTGTCCGTCTGTCTGGTCAATTACAGCCCAGTTGACGCCTGACCAAGCTCCGGACCACAGGGGAAGTGACTTATTTTCCTTTACTGAGAGTCTAGCATATTGTCGTCATGTAGTTAGATGAGTTAGTTTTAAAACAACTAAAAATAAAAAGAGAGCTACTAAATACAATTAAGACAAGACAAATGACATTTTTGCACGTTAAAAGACATAACAGCCTACTAAAAGTAATATTGGAAGAGAAAATACAAGGTAAAAGAGGCAGAGGCAGAGGCAGACTAAGACTAACATGGACGAGTAACATCAAAAGATGGACAAGGCAGTCTATGACAATCTGCACCATCAAAGCAAGAAACAGAGTGCAATGGCGATCCATGGTAGCCAACCTTAGTTGCGGAGACGGCACTCGATGATGATGATGATGATGATGATGATGATGATGGTGATGATGATGATGATGAGTCAGATGACCCCACCATAGAGTGTCAAGAAGCTGAAGGGTTAAAATACCTGTTTGACGGGGCGGCTTCTGATGTTCAGATTGTTGCCTTCTGGTTTGAAAGTTTGTATAAAGAGTTTCCTGTCATAATTATCAGTTCGGATCGTAGCGTTTGTTGGCACAACTAATTATGTGATATATCCATGAGAGAGAGAGAGAAGAGATTCACTTGTACCCATTCCTTGACGTTATTAAGACCTGTTTTAATCGCCATAATAGGTCTCCTCCATACCTTGATAGGTGTATGAATTCTATTCTATTCATGGAATTGATTTCCTGCAGACGGGGCATTCCCATATCCGCTCCACCGAGCATCCCAGCATTTCTTGAAGCGTACGAATACTGATTGTTCCTGCTAGATACCGCATATAGATACACCTGCTTCTCCAACTCTAGCACTCCGGATCGACCCGTTTCCACCTTAAAACTCCTGAGTCTCTCATTATATGCATCATTGCCCCACTCATTCTCATCCTCTTATCTTAAGAAACTCAGAACAAACTTGGCGATGTCCTCCTTGTCCAGAGTAAGGCCACGCTCAGTTGGCAGCAAGCTTATCGACTATTACATTCCCATGTACACCAGCGTGCTCTGAACAGTGATAGGCGTATAGAGAATATTGTGATGATCCATATTTTATTTTCGTGACCAACAGCATAACTTTTGATATGGTCGATATCACACCAGGCCGAATTTACAAAAATATATTCTGGATATCAACGAACACACTACATTCTCAACCAGCGAGGATAATCTTCCTTCCTGCATGTCTAGAATCGGCGACGTGTCTGTTCAAGCGGCAGTAATGATTTACTTAAAATTTGATCTGTCTTTAATAAGTTTTGAAATCTGGTCTCGAATATGACAGTTTCAGGAATTTAGCCATCAACAGCAAGACAAACAGGGAAATGATGTAAAAAGGAATGACTTCCCCCAAATCTTAGAACATTTGTGAAATATGGTGTTAGGGCCTATATTTTTTTCAATGACAAATGGCAAAATGTAGCTGATATTGTCGGCATTACATCAAGTCGCTTTACCTCTTATGTTGCTACCCATAACCTCCCTGGGTGTCCCTGAGGCCCCATTGATATACTTTTTCAACTTTCTCCATTGATCTCAATCTGTCCGACTCTGCAAAGTCAGACTGTCCATTCTTTGATGTTATCTTCCCGTCTCTTTCTATGTCTACCTGTCCCTCTTCCTCATTGGCAGGGCCTTGCAGAATGGTATTATCTATGACACATAACAGAGATATGTGCTGAACCAATTTTATTTTGCGTTTCTTCACAAAAGTCACAAGAACTTCTTGTCACCGATTGTTGGTATACATAGATTAACAATGTTGTTTACCAGCACAAGGGCGATATATTAGACTACTGGGAAAATAAAAGACAAAATAATAATAAGGGACATCGTCACAACAGGAAAATGGAATAACATATCGCTTAGTCTTGACCATCTAAAATTTCATTGTCTTGAACAATAAATAGTGTACCCATTTTCAGATACTGGGTGAAGAAAAAACAAAGCTGTATCGACACTAAATTAAAAATGTTTAAATCACCACCTTTGGGATTCGAACCTTCGACTATTCTGATCAGTAGCGAGAGCGTTATCAACTCAGCCAGCACGGCTTCAGAAGAGAAATGTGGTGTACGAATACTTACACCATTAACAAATAGACATCAAGAACCGTTACCATTAGTCTCCACCTACTTCAATGTGCAAATAGTCAACTATGTTAACCAGTAACTTATAATTGGTTTTGGCTTCCTGATCCAGAAACAAAAATCCTGGCCTAAACCTGACTCTTTGTTATTTCAACAACAATCCCTCAAAAAATAACTTGTTATCTGTCACGTTTGTCTCCCTTCCCCAGACAAGTAAAATCATGTTCTGCACTTTTCTCACCATTGTGACCTCAATTTAACGTTTCCGGGCTTTAACGATGAAGAATTGTGAAGAATAGAGTTAATTGCACAGTTTGTCATGTCAGTGTTGTAAATAGAGTTAATTGTGCAGTTTGTCTTGTCAATGTTATAAATAGAGTCATGCTGTGTCGTAAATTATATTCTTTCTGTTTTTTTTTAAACAAAATTGTTTTGGATGTGTGTGTCTCATATCAGGTAGTGTTGTTACAACAAACTGTGAACAAAGTAGCAATAAATATATAAAATATAATAAAATACATTATAATGGCATTTTAACACACAGCGACCGTTTTACAAGAGATAGGAAAAGAAAGAGGCGGGAAGAAAGCATAAACGAATAGACAGGACTTGATATTGCAGAGTTCTAAAGAATGACTGAAGATAGAGGGAAATGGAGAAGGTTTGTGGAATCTTGTCAATGGTGTCTCAAAGAACAGCTGGGTTATGGGTTGAAAAAGAAGTAATTATTGCATATTTTACAATAAATATATTTGTGCATATATTCAACAGTGAAGTCAGAGAGGGCAAGATACGCAAAATACGATCGCACTGAACTTAACAAACAAGAACAATCAATATCAGTCGATCAAAAAATGTGCCAGAGAAATAATAAATATTTGGAAGAGTTGCTAAACCTGACGCTAAAAATTGTACACCAGACACGAATCAAACATTTAGAGATACAGAACTTAACATCTTTACAGTATCATCTGATACAGATGAAGTAATAAAATACGCACCAAGAGATTAAAAAAAACACTTAGGATAGATACTACATAAATATAAATAATAGTAGCAATAGGAGAAACAGGAGTTCCATGGTTGCTGAAAATATTCAACGCAAAATGGCAGGATCAGGAAGCTCAAACGGACTGGTACACATGGGCCATCATCGTACAATCTCGAAAAAGGAGAGCAAGAGAGGTTATAAACATATTGAGATGATTCCTGTTGACGCATACAATTATAAAGAAAAGACTTAACCCATTTACATGCTACACATCAGCGACTCTCAAAGGGGCTTCAGGAAATATAAATAGGTTGCACTGACAAAATATCTACTCTAAGACAGAAAGTAGAAAAGAAGACAGAATATAATTAAAAAGTATGCATAGCCTTCATAGACCAATCAACACTATTCGACCAAGTAATCACGGAGTAATTCAACAAACAACATACGGAGTAAGTCAATATCTAAGTAATACATGTAAAATATTTCCATCAACAGCAGCTGCGCATTTAGAACAGCGGTAGGCTACACAGACCACTTTGAAATTAGAAGAGGACTAAGACGGACGTGCATTACTGTAACACCTGTTGTTTATTACCTACATAGATAGCTATAGTTTAGTTTAATAGAAAGATCATCTACATCCCACAACTGACAACTCCATATCATAAAGGGATCGACTCCACGGTACGTTCTCCAGTATGATTGATATCCGTCCGCCACATATTGAAGATAACATAAGGTCAGATGCACGAACTCCAT
This sequence comes from Megaustenia siamemsis, assembly GCA_032433765.1. Classification (NCBI taxonomy): domain Eukaryota; kingdom Metazoa; phylum Mollusca; class Gastropoda; order Stylommatophora; family Ariophantidae; genus Megaustenia; species Megaustenia siamemsis. The sequence continues at coordinate 56,118,870 of JAVIAB010000106.1, forward strand.
GTTACCATTGATGACCTTGTGCCAAACCTGTATTGTCAGCTCTGAACTATTTCCCTACGTTTCGCCGCACTGTGCGCCATGCCAATTTCGGCTACTTACGTTTCACCGCATAGTGCGTCACTCTCAATTTGATTAGTGTGAAGCGTCATCAAACCATATTCTTTTTGCAAGTTTTGTATCATCTTGGTATTGGTGATATCTAATACCTTGTTCAATTATCAAAAAATCCATATTTAATATGTTATATGTTAGATAAATATAAATATGTAAATTTATTCTTAAAACCATGAGAAATTTTGTCTTTGAAATTTCTCCTGTTGCATTGATAAAAAGCATCCGTATGGAAAGATTTAAGGCATGCGTGACAGTTGATGGTGGCTCAATTCTTTTCTCCCCTGATCGTCACAAAGGCCTCGGTAGCCACACTTACTACTATAGCTTGTTTCATAAGTTGTGCCCAACTTTAAAAATCAATATCTTTTTAACCGCTTTTTGTAATTTTTTCAAAATTTGCATGTATAGTTATAATGATTAGAACCCAACAGGGAATTAATTTCATTAAAAACAAACATTTGGTTATTATTATTGCTTATTTGATTTATATAAATTTATAACGACCCATCGATGTAGTCAAAACCTAGTGTTTACAGTATTTAAGTTAAAAATAGCGATTACAAATCCATACACGCTCAAATTTACGATTTTGCACGCTTTCCGCGTGAGTTGTCTGACACAATTAGACACTTGTAGTAAACACGAGACATTGTGTGTTCCATTTCCGTTAATTCAGCGGCGTAACGTGGAACAATAACATTTATCATGAGTCTTAAAATGAAATTCTGCAGTTTACAAAACATCGCAATAAAAATGTATGACTATTTTTGCAAAGAGGCTAAACGAGGAAGATTATTTCATTCTTTAGAAAACCCTGAGAATAGGACAAGACACATTTTGGATTTATCTAAACGGTCATTTAATCGCTGGATTCAAGCACGTGACCGTCAATGTTCAAAATATACAAAATCACAAGGAAGAGCAAAAATGTTGGATAATTTCGACAGTGAACTTATTAGAAGTGAAATTCGCAAAATGTTGGGTATGAATGAAACTGTTACAATAAGAAAATTAAAAGTATCGCTGAAAAAGAACAACAGTATTGAAATATCAAAGTCTACATTATGGAGGAATGTAAGAGCTGCAGGCTTTACATTCAGAAAGTATTTCAATGGACGAAACATCATCTGTGAGAAGCCACATATAGTAGTCATGAGAAGCAAGTACTTACGTGAAGTAAAAGAGGTGCGCAAGCAAGGTTATGATATTGTGTACTTGGATGAAACATGGATCAATGCTCACCACACTAACCAAAGGGAATAGCAGTCATCAGATGGAAAGATTAAGAGATTAATACCTAGCAGCAAAGGACAGCGCTTGATAATTGCTCATGCAGGTAGTCGACAACATGGACTAATACAGAATGCAGAGCTCATTTTTCTTTCAATATCCATAGACAATCGGGATTATCACTCTGAGATGAATGGTCACATATTTAGACATTGGATTGAAAATTCTGTTCTCCCAGCACTAGATCGACCATCTTGCCTAATAATGGACAATGCAGCGTACCACAACATTGTTGCACTTGAAGATAAAGTCCCGACGTCATCCAGTACAAAAGATGCTATTAAGATATGGCTCACAAAGGAGCACATACAATTTAATAACATGTACTTAAAACCTGAATTACTATCTCTAGTAAAGCAAAAACAGAGGACAAAGATTTTTCAAATAGATAAGATTATCCAAGAGCACAGTCATATAAGTTTGAGGCTGCCACCTTACCATGCTCATTTAAATCCAATAGAACTAATCTGGGCAAAATTAAAAGGACAAGTAAAGTAAAGTAAAGTACCCCCCGTCACGCCAAGTGGCGTATAGGGAAATATGGTGTTAGTGACCCTATATTTTACAGACCTTCAGCACATGATTTTTGGGGTAATGTGGTCGGTATTACGCCCGTGCTGCTTTACTTTCCCAGAAAAAATCCGGTACCCATTTAAGGCTGGGTGAACCCGGAGCCGTCGGTTGGGATCGAACCCTACCCCTTGTCCGTAGTAGTCCAGTTCACTAACCACTGAGCTATCGCGGCTCCCACTAATTTTTAGGGAATTAGTAAAACCCAGGTGTCCTCGCCAGGGAACGAAACCCGGCTGTTGCCGTGGTAAGCCAACCGCCTATCGATTGCGCTAACCGGACACCCAAAAGGACAAGTGGCAGATGAAAATACAACATTCAAAATATGCGATGTAAAGACTCTTGCTAATCTCGCTTTATTAAATATAGACAAAGATTATTGGGCTAAATGTGAAGACCACGTCTTAAAACAGGAAGAGGAATATTGGAAAAATGATGGTTTGTGGAATGTTCAACCCCAAACAGTTATTAATCTTTTAGACTCGTCTGATTCAGAATGAAAGTATATAGCCCCCACAATGTTGGCCCCTATATTACCTTAAATTATTTCAACAAACGGTCCTTTTCAGGACCACACAACTATGAAAATTGGACATACAGGTATACCTTGATATTATTATCGTCCGTCCTCGAACTGAGCAGACAATAATTCTCCTGGTGTTTTGTTTTATCCAGTTATTTCCCTATTACGGCCACGCCTTTACCTAGTGAAAATTAATCGTAGACCAGCAACTACGGTAATTTCTATTCTTTAGGGCTTCACAATTTACAATTTTGACAAACATCAAAGAAATATCGCCGCTTTAAGAAAACTGCAGCTGCAAGATATTTGTTAAATATACATTTAAAGGGTCTTTTGCATTCTAATAACATTTGGAAAATTTCAAAAGTATTTAACAAACGGTTAGAGAGTAATAGCGTTTTGAAGTTGGGCATATGTTTTGAAACGAGCTATAATATGGGCCAAACATTTGGCACTTTTTAAATAATTAATACGCGTCATACACAAATGGTGAGTTGTTCTGACGCTCCAAAGTGTATAGACAATAGGAAGCTGTTTTATGCTGTTACCCAAAATGTAAAGTATAAACAATGTTGCCTGCTTACAACAACGCTGGGACATATGCAGTTTTCATTCAGACAGATTTTTTTTTTTACCAACTAAATTGTGTTAAACAACCAGGATGGCAGGCTTAATAAAATCCATTTTACACTCTTTATCTTCATCTTTCCTTTCTCATATGCATTTCAGCATACAGGGGAAATATATTTTGCGGTCTTTTGCTCGCTCTTCTGTCGGCCACTGCTGCTGATTTTTTTCCCCCTAGTGTTTCTAATATTTCATCAATTCATTTCTTTCGTGGTCTGCCCTTGGATCTGGTGTTGTTCAAGCAATGTTTACTGAAGGCTTGCTGTGTTGTGTTTTGATCTTTTTGCATTTTCGTGTGGCTAAACCATATTATCTGTTACTTTTAAAAAATATATTCTATAGCGAGGGTTATATCTAGCTTTTTTCTCAATTTTTCATTTCTGATCTTATCTCTCGGTCTTTTTTTTGTCATTCGTCTAACACATTTCATCAGTCTCAGTAGAGGTTATTTTCTTCTTGTTCTTGCGTCTATGGTCCAGGACTGGCATTGGTATCACAATGTTGGGATGAAGATTGTATTGTAGAGTGCCCGTTTTGCGTCTCAATTCATATTCGTGCTAACAGCTGCCCGATGACATGACAAGTTTTGTTGCATCTTGAGTCTATTTCAGCTGTTTGCGAATTGCCGTTTGTTACTAGACTTCCTAGATGTTTAAACTCCTCTACTTGTGTTATTTGCGATAGCTCAGTGGTTAGTGAACTGGACTACAAAGGATAAGAGTTAGGGTTCAATCCCAATCGACGGCTTCCGGGTTCACCCAGCCTTTAATGGATACCGAATTTTTTTCTGAGAAAGTAAAGCGGCACGGGCGTAAAACCGACCACATTACCCCAAAAATCATGTGCCGAAGGTCTGTAAAATGTATGATCACTAACACCATATTCTCTATACGCCACTTGGCGTGACGGGGGTACTTTACTTTTTTTTTTACTTGTGTTAGTTGTGTACCGTCTAACTTTATGTTCATGTTCATGTTCAGCTTCTCTTTTACAATAAAATGAAGAAAATTAATATCTTTCGACTTTGTCTATACGATAAAACTGAGCAAACCAAGGTTCTAAAATAGTATTCAATAGAAGACTAGCACAAACAAAACAGACTACAAATCTAAAAAAAAAGCACTTTGGAAGCAAGGATACATAATTTTGCATAGCGGATGTGCTTTTGAACACATCTTTTAAAAAAAAAAACCAAATGTCTAAAAAAAAATGTATACAGTTCTATCAAGCTCACGTGGTTTGTATATCTATTCACACAATCTATGTTTCTATAATCTTTTATGAAACGCAAGGGGATATATCCGTACTACATTGATACAAGTATATATATGGTCTAAGTTCATTTGTATATTTGTTATTTGATCACAGGATACACGAGTAAACATCAAATGTGAACGTTATTTCCTAGGTAAATGTATTCATGAGCACCCAAGGGCAGCAATTTCAGGAAAGTTCACCGGAAAAAAATATTGTGGTTTGAGGACATCAAAAGAAATGATGACAGACTCAAAAAAGCTGAAATAATACCTCCAGGGAGTGTTCGACCCAGAAAGGTCAAGGCTACTTTATATCAAGGTCTAAATTTAAAGATGAGCCATCAGCTTAAATATTAGGTATGGTATTAGATTGTAGATTGTGTTTTAAAAGGATTAATGCTTGGTTGTGGTGGAGTGCAATGATGAGCATTTAGATTGCTTTTGATATGAGTGGTTTAGTTGAGTAGTTAAGTTCGTTTGAGTTGAATGTTGAGTTTAGTTGAAAAGTTGAAGGGTGTATTTTTTTTAAAATTTGAGCTAAGCTCATTTGGCGAGTTCAGTTGTTGGTTTGACCTGAGTGATTGAGTTCAGTTGTTGGGTTAACTTGAGTGATTGCGTTCAGTTCTTGGGTGGACCTAAGTGATTGAGTTCAGTTGTTGGGTTAGCAGGAGTGATTGAATTCAGTTTCTAGGTTGACCTGAGTGATTGAGTTCAGTTGTTGGGTTAACCTGAGTGATTTAGTTCAGTTGTTGGGTTGGCCTGAGTGATTGAGTTCAGTTGTTGGGTTGACCTGAGTGATTGAGTTCAATTGTTGGGTGAACTTAAGTGATTGCGTTCAGTTCTTGGGTGGACCTGAGTGATTGAGTTCAGTTGTTGGATTAACATGAGTGATTGAGTTCAGTTGTTGGATTAACATGAGTGATTGAGTTCAGTTGTTGGGTTAACCTGAGTGATTGAGTTCAGTTGTTGGGTTAACCTGAGTGATTGAGTTCAATTGTTGGGTTAACTTGAGTGATTGCGTTCAGTTCTTGGGTGGACCTGAGTGATTGAGTTCAGTTGTTGGATTAACATGAGTGATTGAGTTCAGTTGTTGGGTGGACCTGAGTAATTGAGATCAGTTGTTTGGTTAACCTGTGTGATAGAGATCAGTTGTTGGGTTAACTTGAGTGATAGTTAACAGTTGTTGTGTTAACATGAATGATTGAGTTCAATTGTTGGGCTGACCTGAGTGATCGAGTTCAGTTGTTGTGTTAACTTAAGTGATTGAGTTCAGTTGTTGGGTTAACTTGAGTGATAGTGAACAGTTGTTGTGTTAACCTGAATGATTGGGTTCAATTGCTGGGCTGGCCTGAGTTCAGTTGTTCAGGTGAGATGAGTGGTTAAGTTGAATGGATGGACTTTATTGAACTGAGTGCTTTAGTTGAGTAGTTGAGATTGATATTGTATCCGCTACCTGAACGTATTGTATCAGTTAGCTAAACGTATTGTATCAGTTAGCTGAACGTATTGTATCAGTTAGCTGAACGTATTGCATCAGTTAGCTGAACGTATTGTATCAGCTACCTGAACGTATTGTATCAGTTACCTGAACGTATTGTATCAGTTACCTGCACGAATTGTAGCAGCTACATGAACATATTGTATCAGCTACCTGAACATATTTATCAGTTAGTTGAATTTATTGAATTTATTGTATGAGTTAGATGAACGTATTGTATCAGTTACCTGAACTTACTGTATCTGTTAGCTGAACGTATTGTATCAGCTACCTGAACGTATTGTATCAGTTACCTGAACGTAATGTACCAGTTACCTGAACGTTTTATATCAGTTACCTGAACGTATTGTATCAGCTACCTGTACGTATTGTATCAGTTACCTGAACGTATTGTATAAGTTACCAGAACGTATTGTATCAGCTACTTGAACGTATTGTATCAGTTAGCTAAACGTATTGTATCAGTTAGCTGAAAGTATTGCATCAGTTAGCTGAACATATTTTATCAGCTACCTGAACGTATTGTATCAGCTACCTGTACGTATTGTATCAGTTACCTGAACGTATTGTATCAGTTAGCTAAACGTATTGTATCAGTTACCTGAACGTATTGTATCAGTTAGCTAAACGTATTGTATCAGTTACCTGAACGTATTGTATCAGTTAGCTAAACGTATTGTATCAGTTAGCTGAAAGTATTGCATCAGTTAGCTGAACGTATTTTATCAGCTACCTGAACGTATTGTATCAGTTACCTGAACGTATTGTATCAGCTACCTGAACGTATTGTATCAGTTAGCTGAATTTATTGTATCAGTTAGATGAACGTATTGTATCAGCTACCTGTACGTATTGAATCAGTTACCTGAACTTACTGTATATGATAGCAGAATGTATTGTATCAGCTACCTGAACGTATTGTATCAGTTACCTGAACGTAATGTACCAGTTACCTGAACGTTTTATATCAGTTACCTGAACGTATTGTATCAGCTACCTGTACGTATTGTATCAGTTACCTGAACGTATTGTATCAGTTACCTGAACGTATTGTATCATTTACCTGAACGTATTGTATCATTTACCTGAACGTATTGTATCAGCTACTTGAACGTATTGTATCAGTTAGCTGAACGTATTGCATCAGTTAGCTGAACGTATCGTATCAGCTACCTGAACGTATTGTATCAGCTACCTGAACGTATTGTATCAGTTACCTGAACGTATTGTATCAGCTACCTGAACGTATTGTATCAGTTAGCTGAATTTATTGTATCAGTAGATGAACGTATTGTATCAGCTACCTGTACGTATTGTATCAGTTACCTGAAAGTATTCTATCAGTTACCTGAACGTATTGTATTAGTTACCTGAACGTTTTATATCAGTTGCCTGAACTTATTGTATCAACTACCTGAACGTATCGTATCAGTTACCTGAACGTTTTGTATCAGTTACCTGAACGTATTGTATCAGCTGCCTGATCGTATTGTATCAGTTACCTGAACGTATTGTACCAGTTAGCTGAATTTATTGTATCAGTTAGCTGAATTTATTGTATCAGTTAGATGAACGTATTGTATCAGTTAGATGAACGTATTGTATCAGTTAGATGAACGTATTGTATCAGCTACCTGAACGTATTGTATCAGTTAGCTGAATTTATTGTATCAGTTAGCTGAATTTATTGTATCAGTTAGATGAACGTATTGTATCAGTTAGATGAACGTATTGTATCAGTTACCTGAACGTATTGTATCAGCTACCTGAACGTATTGTATCAGCTACTTGAACGTATTGTATCAGTTAGCTGAATTTATTGTATCAGTTAGCTGAATTTATTGTATCAGTTAGATGAACGTATTGTATCAGTTAGATGAACGTATTGTATCAGTTACCTGAACGTATTGTATCAGCTACCTGAACGTATTGTATCAGTTAGCTGAATTTATTGTATCAGTTAGCTGAATTTATTGTATCAGTTAGATGAACGTATTGTATCAGCTACCTGAATGTATTGTATCAGTTACCTGAACGTATTGTATCAGATACCTGAACGTATTGTATCAGTTACCTGAACGTTTTGTATCAGTCACCTGAACGTATTGTATCAGTTACCTGAACGTATTGTATCAGTTACCTGAACATATTGTATCAACTACCTGAACGTATTGTACCAGTTACCTGAACGTATTGTATCTGTTACCTGAACGTATTGTATCTGTTACCTGAACGTATTGTATCTGTTACCTGAACGTATTGTATCAGCTACCTGAACGTATTGTATCAGTTACCTAAACGTATTGTATCAGCTACCTGAACGTATTGTACCAGTTACCTGAACGTATTGTAGCAACTACCTGAACGCATTGTATCAGTTACCTGAACGTTTTGTAGCAACTAACTGAACACATTGTATCAGCTACCTTAACGTATTGTAGCAACTACCTGAACGCATTGTATCAGTTACCTGAACGCATTGTATCAGCTTCCTGAACGTATTGTATCTCTTACCTGAACGTATTGTATAAGCTACCTGAACGTATTGTAGCAACTACCTGAACGTATTGTATCAGGTACCTGAACGTATTGTATCAGCTACCTGGACGTATTGTATCTGTTACCTGAACGTATTGTATCAGCTACCTGAACGCATTGTATCAGCTACTTGAATGTATTGTATCAGCTACCTGAACGTATTGTATCAGTTACCTGAACGTTTTGTATCAGCTACCTGAACGTATTGTATCTGTTACCTGAACGTATTGTATCAGCTACCTGAACGTATTGTATCAGCTACCTGAACGTATTGTATCAGTTACTTGAACGTATTGTATCAGCTACCTGAACATATTGTACCAGTTACCTGAACGTATTGTATCTGTTACCTGAACGTATTGTATCTGTTACCTGAACGTATTGTATCAACTACCTGAACGTATTGTATCAGTTACCTGAACGTTTTGTATCAGTTACCTGAAAGTATTTTATCAGTTACCTAAACGTATTGTATCAGCTACCTGAACGTATTGTATCTGTTACCTGAACGTATTGTAGCAACTACCTGAACGTATTGTATCAGGTACCTGAACGTATTGTATCAGCTACCTGAACGTATTGTATCTGTTACCTGAACGTATTGTATCAGCTACCTGAACGTATTGTATCAGCTACCTGAACGCATTGTATCAGCTACCTGAACGTATTGTATCAGCTACCTGAACGTATCGTATCAGTTACCTGAACGTTTTGTATCAGTTACCTGAACGTATTGTATCAGCTGCCTGATTGTATTGTATCAGTTACCTGAACGTATTGTATCAGTTAGCTGAATTTATTGTATCAGTTAGCTGAATTTATTGTATCAGTTAGATGAACGTATTGTATCAGCTACCTGAACGTATTGTATCAGTTACCTGAACGTATTGTATCAGCTACCTGAACGTATTGTATCAGTTAGCTGAATTTATTGTATCAGTTAGATGAACGTATTGTATCAGCTACCTGAATGTATTGTATCAGTTACCTGAACGTATTGTATCAGCTACCTGAACATATTGTACCAGTTACCTGAACGTTTTGTATCAGTCACCTGAACGTATTTTATCAGTTACCTGAACGTATTGTATCAGTTACCTGAACATATTGTATCAACTAACTGAACGTATTGTATCAGTTACCTGAATGTTTTGTATCAGTTACCTGAACGTATTTTATCTGCTACCTGAACGTATTGTATCTGGTTCCTGAACGTATTGTAGCAACTACCTGAACGTATTGTATCAGGTACCTGAACGTATTGTATCAGTTACCTGAACGTATTGTATCAGCTACCTGAACGTATTGTATCAGCTACCTGAACGCATTGTATCAGCTACCTGAACGTATTGTATCAGCTACCTGAACGTATTGTATCAGTTACCTGAACGTATTGTATCAGCTACCTGAACGTATTGTATCAGTTACCTGAACGTATTGTATCAGCTACCTGAACGTATTGTATCAGCTACCTGAACGTATTGTATCAGTTACCTGAACGTATTGTATCAGCTACCTGAACGTATTGTACCAGTTACCTGAACGTATTGTATCTGTTACCTGAACGTATTGTATCTGTTACCTGAACGTATTGTATCTGTTACCTGAACGTATTGTATCTGTTACCTGAACGTATTGTATCAGCTACCTGAACGTATTGTATCAGTTACCTGAACGTATTGTATCAGCTACCTGAACGTATTGTACCAGTTACCTGAACGTATTGTAGCAACTACCTGAACGCATTGTATCAGTTACCTGAACGTTTTGTAGCAACTAACTGAACGCATTGTATCAGCTACCTTAACGTATTGTAGCAACTACCTGAACGCATTGTATCAGTTACCTGAACGCATTGTATCAGCTTCCTGAACGTATTGTATCTGTTACCTGAACGTATTGTATAAGCTACCTGAACGTATTGTAGTACTACCTGAACGTATTGTATCAGGTACCTGAACGTATTGTATCAGCTACCTGAACGTATTGTATCTGTTACCTGAACGTATTGTATCAGCTACCTGAACGCATTGTATCAGCTACCTGAACGTATTGTATCAGCTACCTGAACGTATTGTATCAGTTACCTGAACGTATTGTATCAGCTACCTGAACGTATTGTATCTGTTACCTGAACGTATTGTATCAGCTACCTGAACGTACTGTATCAGCTACCTGAACGTATTGTATCAGTTACTTGAACGTATTGTATCAGCTACCTGAACGTATTGTACCAGTTACCTGAACGTATTGTATCTGTTACCTGAACGTATTGTATCTGTTACCTGAACGTATTGTATCTGTTACCTGAACGTATTTTATCTGTTACCTGAACGTATTGTATCAGCTACCTGAACGTATTGTATCAGTTACCTGAACGTATTGTATCAGCTACCTGAACGTATTGTACCAGTTACCTGAACGTATTGTATCTGTTACCTGAACGTATTGTATCTGTTTCCTGAACGTATTGTATATGTTACCTGAACGTATTGTATCTGTTACCTGAACGTATTGTATCAGCTACCTGAACGTATTGTACCAGTTACCTGAACGTATTGTATATGTTACCTGAACGTATTGTATCTGTTACCTGAACGTATTGTATCAGCTACCTGAACGTATTGTATCAGCTACCTGAACGCATTGTATCAGCTACCTGAACGTATTGTATATGTTACCTGAACGTATTGTATCTGTTACCTGAACGTATTGTATCAGCTACCTGAACGTATTGTATCAGCTACCTGAAGGTATTGTATCAGCTACCTGAACGTATTGTATCAGCTACCTGAACGTATTGTATCAGCTACCTGAACGCATTGTATCAGCTACCTGAACGTATTGTATATGTTACCTGAACGTATTGTATCAGCTACCTGAACGTATTGTATCAGCTACCTGAACGTATTGTAGCAACTACCTGAACGTATTGTAGCAACTACCTGAACTTATTGTATCAACTACCTGAACGTATTTGTTGATCATTAACATTCATTGTGTATCATTAACATTCATTGTGTATCGTTAACATTCATTGTGTATCATTAACATTCATTGTGTATCATTAACATTCATTGTGTATCGCTAACATTCATTGTGTATCGTTAACATTCATTGTGTATCGTTAACATTCATTGTGTATCATTAACATTCATTGTGTATCGTTAACATTCATTGTGTATCGTTAACATTCATTGTGTATCGTTAACATTCATTGTGTATCGTTAACATTCATTGTGTATCATTAACATTCATTGTGTATCATTAACATTCATTGTGTATCATTAACATTCATTGTGTATCATTAACATTCATTGTGTATCGTTAACAGACGGATTTATTTTCCATGGGTAGTACAATAAAACAAAACTAAGATGTTTCAGATCTGCAAACTGGACAAAATAAAGCCAAAGAAATAACCAACGTTTTGACAGAACAGTCTTCAACCGGGACGAAAATAAATACAAATATGTATAAATCAGAAGAAATTGAAGACTAAAATGTAATCATAGTCATACCACGTGAGTACACACAAACATTAGACATCATTAGCAACAAAAGACGAAAGAAGAGCGGTTCTTACACTAGAATAGATGAGACAGCTTAGACATGAAAATAAAATGTAAACCATAAGGCATATTTAAATAAAATAATAACAAGTGTTAATCCCACTTGCGTTTAAACAACTAAAGAGCGCTATGAGGAGATTTTCCAAAAAAGATCGACTATGTTCTTCCGGAGGAGCACAAAATCAGGCCAGTAACATGGATTATGTCAGTGCCAGAATGGTCCGGAGAATGTAATAGATCGCCACATGAGTACTTGATTTAAGTGAGATGTCACGGCGATGCTCTCTAAAACGACCACTCAAGCGGCCATCGGTTTAAAAAAAGTTGGTCTTCCGGAAGAGTTTGCGGGGAGAAAAAACAAATATAATGTTGCAGCGGTGAAACCCTCTATAATATCAAAACTGTCCTTAAGGAAAACAATCCTGCCACCCTCAAGCATATGCGCAAATGTATAGGACACGCATATGGATTAACATGTAGGACTGTGAGAAGGCAGAGTTAAATACAGTAACAGAAAACTATGTAGGGCTGCGACAAGGCAGAGTTAGATACAGTAACAGAAAACTATGTAGGGCTGCGGCAAGGCAGAGTTAGATACAGTAACAGAAAACTATGTAGGGCTGCGGCAAGGCAGAGTTAGATACAGTAACAGAAAACTATGTAGGGCTGCGGCAAGGCGAAGTTTGATACAGTAACAGAAAACTATGTAGGGCTGCGGCAAGGCAGAGTTAGATACAGTAACAGAAAACTATGTAGGGCTGCGGCAAGGCAGAGTTAGATACAGTAACAGAAAACTATGTAGGGCTGCGGCAAGGCAGAGTTAGATACAGTAACAGAAAACTATGTAGGGCTGCGGCAAGGCGAAGTTTGATACAGTAACAGAAAACTATGTAGGGCTGCGGCAAGGCAGAGTTAGATACAGTAACAGAAAACTATGTAGGGCTGCGGCAAGGCAGAGTTAGATACAGTAACAGAAAACTATGTAGGGCTGCGGCAAGGCAGAGTTAGATACAGTAACAGAAAACTATGTAGGGCTGCGGCAAGGCAGAGTTAGATACAGTAACAGAAAACTATGTAGGGCTGCGGCAAGGCAGAGTTAGATACAGTAACAGAAAACTATGTAGGGCTGCGGCAAGGCTGAGTTAGATACAGTAACAGAAAACTATGTAGGGCTGCGGCAAGGCAGAGTTAGATACAGTAACAGAAAACTATGTAGGGCTGTGACAAGGCTGAGTTAGATACAGTAACAGAAAACTATGTAGGGCTGCGGCAAGGCAGAGTTAGATACAGTAACAGAAAACTATGTAGGGCTGTGACAAGGTTGAGTTAGATACAGTAACAGAAAACTATGTAGGGCTGCGGCAAGGCTGAGTTAGATATAGTAATAGAAAACTATGTAGGGCTGCGGCAAGGCAGAGTTTGATACAGTACAGACAAGAACTAGGATACTTCATCTTTACGAAATGTACTTTAAAAATACTGAAAAATATAAGTAAAGTGCCCCATTACGCTAAGTGGCGTATAGGGAATATGGTGTTAGTGACAATAATTTTTACAGACCTTCGGCACCTGATTCTTGGGGTAATGTGGTCGGTATTGCGTCCGAGCCGCTTTACTTTCCTAGAAAAAAAAACCGGTACCCATTTGGGTGAACCTGGAAGCCGTCTATCAGGAATGAGCTCGACGTCTTGTCCTTAGTAGTCTACTAACCACTGATCTATCACGGCTCCCTTAAAAAAAAACATAAACTAAATAATAAACAGTGGTCAAAGTCATGTATTTTGTAAGTGCACAAAATAGGAAACGTAATTGTACAGAGTGTGCAAGACTTGTCTATATGTGATTGAGACTGACTGGGAAATGTCAGCCTGTCGTTTCCACAGGATGTATTTTCTTTCAAATCTGCATATAATAACTATATTTCGTATGCATCATCGGAAGAAGGTGGACGTATCACAGAGGAGACCATAAGTATTGCCGCAGAAGCTTGGCTTCTTGAGAAGAAGAGATAAAGTCTTAGATTAGCTGTCGTGGTAGTCTAGTTCCAACAGGGACAAATGGAACCACCACGCCGATGACGATCCCGATGACGATAATGGTGACGATCACGATGATGATGACGACGATGACGATGATGATGATGATGATGACGACGATGACGACGATGATGATGATGATGGCGACGATGACGATGTTGATTATGACGATGATGATGACGATGATGATGATGATGATGATGATGATGATGATCATGATGATGACGACAACGACGTATGCATAATCATCATCATGTGCCAAACCGGTTTGCGTAGGCGATCACGTCCTTCCACAATTCTCAGTTTGTAGTGCTTCGTATCAATTCTGTTCCTCACTGTTTACATTGTCACGACACCTAACTATCTGGTATCTTCTCGCTTTGTCGCCCGTGATCTCTCTTTCCCTCTATTTTGCCGCTTGTAACACCATATCAAGTATTGCAACTTTTTTTGTATTTTAATGATGAGCCCGGAAAAAAAAATTGTCGATTGTTTCTTTCTGATGTTTTATTTTGAATGAGCTCTCAGGTTGCACTGGCCTAGTTAACAATTTCCTCGTTGGCCTTTTTAGCGAATGCATAAAAGTAGATTAATTTGATAAGTGCTTTGTTATTGACAGAGCTGCGATATTGGAATGGTCAGTGATCTTTTCTGTAGAGAAACGACATGAGGTCGGGTTTGATTCCAAACGGCTATCAAGCATAGAGTACTAGATTCGTTTCTCCAAGAAAGGAAAGACAGCACTGGCGTCATGTTGACCACATTAATCAAAATATGTGCTGATGGTGGAAACAAATGTGAGTACTAACACCTTTTTTGTGGTTATCGATTCGTGACACGAGTTATTTGTTCTCTTAATCGCTGATTCACTTCTGGTGTGTTCTAATAGCGAGGACAAGGGCTGTGATCCAGCCAGAGTTCTGTCAACCATGTTTAACTCTTGAAATCCCATCAAGGTATTTGGCGTCTGCAAGTTTTACAGGTATATCCAATTTTTATTTCTTAACATCATTTTCCTGATCTGCAGCATGTCGACCACGAACAAGATGGATTGACGGAATATTAGAAACACTTGGAAACATGGGGGTACCTAGTAGCCTAGTTGGGAAAATCACCCGGTTGTCAGTACCGACGTTCGGACAACCTGTGTTCTATTCCCGCTGGTAGCAGTTTGAATTGTACTCGTGGTTGAAACAAAAAAAATACCCCCGCGGTCGACCTAGCCGCTGGCAGAAATGGGTACCAGGGAAATACTCTTGGAATGTGAGGAATGCCGCCTCGCATCGTGAGTTTCGATGCTTGAAGCAACACTATCCAGATATCTGGATAGGCGCCGAGCACATATGGGTGAAAACTCGCGCGTGCTAAGACGCCGATTCAAGTTTCGTACTTTACCTTACCCCACCTTTACTAGAAAACATAACAGCAGCAAAGGAGAACATAAGGGCAAAAGACCTCAAATTATATCTCCCTTCGATGCTCAAAGGCAAATGAGGAAGGAAAGAACAAAAATGAAATGAAGGAGTAAAAGACGAACATGGAAGTGTTGAAATGGGAATAGGGATGAAGAACTGAAAAGACAAAAGATAGAAAGTGTTTGCCAGGCGTTGGCCACAGACTGAACAAATAGGTGAAAGTTTCTGGTTGCAATCATGCGACCATCGTTATGGTGATTATATCATTACTGCAATTTGACTTGAGGGTCATTAATCCCTGAACAAATACAAGCAGAATTCTAGTGCGGTAAAAATGCTCATGTCAAATTTTTTGTTCTCTCCACGACAGAAAAAAATTCATTGTCGAAAATTAACTACTTTTTAAGTCGACCTTAAAATTAAAGGAATAGACCTGGAGACAGTTCAGAACTACAACTACCTTGGACATACTATAACCAGTGGTGGAAAATGTACAACTGAAATAAACAAAATAATAGGAATGGCAAGAAATAATTGTATTGTCACGAAGAACATACTAACATCAAAACAAATAACACCAGGGCTAAAACTAAAATAGCAAAATGTTACATCTCCTCAATATTCCTATATGGTGCAGAAACATGGACATTAGACAAGAAAACGGAACAGGGAATTGAAGCCTTTGAAATGTGGATATATAGAAGAATAGGTAGAATTGGATGGAAGGAAAAGAAAACAAACGATGAAGTCTTAAAACAACTAAAAATGAAAAGAGAACTACTAAGCACAATTCAAACAAGACAAATGCGATTGTTGGGCCATGTTAAAAGACACAACAGCCTACTAAAAGTAATCTTGGAGGGGAAAATACAAGGTAACAGAGGCAGAGGCAGACCAAAACTAACATGGACGAGTAACATCAAAAGATGGACAAATCAGCCTGTGACAACCTGCAACATCAAAGCAAGAGACAGAGTAGAATGGCGCTCCATGATATCCAACCTTCGTTGCGGAGACGGCACTCAATGAATGATGATGAAAGCCGACGGTTAAAATACCATAGATAATATAACAACTGATAAAACCGTATCGCTATAATATATTCCTAGACGCTTGAAAACGTAAAAGCCAACAGATTAAAGATAAAAGGCCAGTTAATCGAATGTACTTTATATTGGAGAATATCTTTAAAAAAAAAAAAACAAGGATAATAACACGGCATAACTATATTGCTGTTGGATCCTGCTGAAGGAACAAAAAGATACATTTCTCCAGGCCATTATTTATAATTGTATATTTACATGTATAAAATATGAAGTTCATAAATGGATGTTTACGTTCTAGCAACCTCCAACCGCGATCGGATTGAACAGAGGAGGATAAAGGGGGATAAGACAATCACAAAGAAAATGAGTTTAGACGGATCTTCTTTTGTGACTCACAGCAAAATATGAGAAAAAAATATCAGAGATATACGAAAAACGATAGTATTAACACGTGAGAAGGAGAGAAGTAAAAGACGAAGTATTTGATGAAGAGAGACATCATTTACAAGAGAGATGGAGCAGTGAAAACTGAGAAATTGATGAGGAAGAAAGACAGTATTTACAAGAGAGATGGAGCAGTGAAAAACTGAGAAATTGATGAGGAAGAAAGACAGTATTTGCAAGAGAGATGGAGCAGTGAAAAACTGAGAAATTGATGAGGAAGAAAGACAGTATTTGCAAGAGAGATGGGGCAGTGAAAAACTGAGAAATTGATGAGGAAGAAAGACAGTATTTACAAGAGAGATGGAGCAGTGAAAAACTGAGAAATTGATGAGGAAGAAAGACAGTATTTACAAGAGAGATGGAGCAGTGAAAAGCTGAGAAATTGATGGGGAAGAAAGACAGTATTTACAAGAGAGATGGAGCAGTGAAAAGCTGAGAAATTGATGAGGAAGAAAGACAGTATTTACAAGAGAGATGGAGCAGTGAAAAACTGAGAAATTGATGAGGAAGAAAGACAGTATTTGCAAGAGAGATGGAGCAGTGAAAAACTGAGAAATTGATGAGGAAGAAAGACAGTATTTGCAAGAGAGATGGGGCAGTGAAAAACTGAGAAATTGATGAGGAAGAAAGACAGTATTTACAAGAGAGATGGAGCAGTGAAAAGCTGAGAAATTGATGAGGAAGAAAGACAGTATTTACAAGAGAGATGGAGCAGTGAAAAACTGAGAAATTGATGAGGAAGAAAGACAGTATTTACAAGAGAGATGGAGCAGTGAAAAGCTGAGAAATTGATGGGGAAGAAAGACAGTATTTACAAGAGAGATGGAGCAGTGAAAAGCTGAGAAATTGATGAGGAAGAAAGACAGTATTTACAAGAGAGATGGAGCAGTGAAAAACTGAGAAATTGATGAGGAAGAAAGACAGTATTTACAAGAGAGATGGAGCAGTGAAAAACTGAGAAATTGATGAGGAAGAAAGACAGTATTTACAAGAGAGATGGAGCAGTGAAAAACTGAGAAATTGATGAGGAAGAAAGACAGTATTTACAAGAGAGATGGAGCAGTGAAAAACTGAGAAATTGATGAGGAAGAAAGACAGTATTTACAAAAGGAACAGTGAATAACAAGGAAATTGATAAAGGGAGAAAGAAGATACAAGAGATAGGGATCATGAACAATTGAGAAATAGATGGAGAGAGAAAACAGATACAAGAGAATTGTAGAAGTGGGGAGATAAGAATAGATACAAACAGTAAATAGATATAAGAGAATAGTAGAAGGGAAAGTTGAAAAATATATATAAAACGTAAATAGATATAAGAGAATTGTATAACTGGAGAGTGAGAAATATATACAAACAATAATTAGATATAAGAGAATTGTAGAAACGGAGAGTGAGAAATATGTACAAACAGTAAATAGATATAAGAAAATTGTAGTAGATTAGCAAGAGAAATGTATACAAACAGTAAATAGATGTAAGAGAATTGTAGAAGCGGAGAGTGACAAATATATACAAACAGTAAATAGATGTAAGAGAATTGTAGAAGCGGAGAGTGAAAAATATGTACAAACAGTGAATAGATACTAGAAAATTGTAGTAGGGTAGCAAGAGAAATGTATACAAACAGTAAATAGATACAAGAAAAAATAAAGCGACAAAGCATAGAAAAACAGAGGAATAGGGAAAGCGAGTAAAAGAGAAGGGGATGAGTAGAGTGACAAGAATTGCGGGCTGGAAGGTATGGATAATGAAGACAAACTAACTATGTTACATATTATGTCATCCATTACTCTACTATCAATGGTACATATTTTGTCATCCATTACTCTCCTACTAATGTTACATATTATGTCATTCATTACTCTACTACCAATGTTACATATTATGTCATCCATTATTCTAATACCAATGTTACATATTATGTCATCCATTAATCTACTACCAGTGTTACATATTATGTCATCCATTACTCTACTATTGGTCGTTTCAAAATATTTTGAAGGTGTTTAAAATTCCATATCTCTGCAACCAATTGATTGATAATGCTGAAATTTTGCATATGGTCTTGTGATTTTTTGGTCCCAAGAAGTACATGCATTTCCTCACCAACAAACGTATAGTTTTAAATATTCTTTATTTGAAGTATACAAATTTAAGGCATTTTGGTCAAACCATATATTTGGAGGAATTACCGCTTCATATGAGTGAGCACCCACGGACTTGTCAACTTGAACGTAATGCGCGCCAATTTCCCTGTTTTAAGCACTAAAACACACATAAAACGCGTCATAGTTATAATTTTATATCCGGTGCATCCCATTTCCTGTCGTTTTGTTGTGATTTATGTGCAACGGCGTATCCTAATTATTGGGTAATTTCGTTAAATTTGTGATCTGTTAGTCAATGGGTATAAAAGTAAAGTTCCTTACATTGCAATCAGTGGCAATAAAGGTGTATAAATATTTTTGCATAGAAGCTAAGCGTGGAAAACTGTATCGAAGCATCTCAAAGCCAGAAAAGAGAACTATTCACGCATTGGGTATAAGCAAACGCTTTTTCAAACAAGTGCTTAAAGCTAACGGAGTGTCCAGTTCAATCAAGACTAGGACGCTAGGAAGAAAGAAAGTAGTAGATAGTTTTGACAAGGAAGTGATTAGAAGAGCAATTTGTAAAATGTTCGATTCCAAAGAAACTGTGACTTTAAGAAAACTGAAAATTCGACTGAGAGCAGAAAATGACATTGTTGTGTCGAAAACAACATTATGGAGAACTGTTAGAAGCATCGGTTTTACGTTTAGAAAGTACGATAGTGGTAGAAATGTCATCTGCGAGAAGCCGCACTTAGTTTCTATGAGGAGTAAATATTTACGTGAAGTACGGGAAATGCGTAACCAAGGTTATGATATTGTATTTCTAGATGAATCTTGGATAAATTCTCACCACACAAGTGCAAAGGAATGGCAGTTATCAGATGGAAGTATTAAAAGATGTGTACCCACTGGAAAAGGACAGCGTATTATAATGGCACATGCAGGCAGCCGAAAAGAAGGGTTGGTGAAAAATGCAGAACTTATATTCACCTCTAATTATACTGACAACAGGGACTATCACACCGAGATGAATGGCCATATATTTAGAGAGTGGATTGAAAATACTCTTCTTCCAATTCTAGACAGACCATCCTGTCTGGTAATGGACAACGCGTCGTACCACAACGCTGTGGCAGAAGAAGACAAAATTCCTACATCTACCAGTACAAAAGATGTTATAAAGATTTGGCTAAGAAAGGAAGGAATTCCATTTAACGAGGGATTTTTGAAACCTGAATTACTGTCACTTGTTAAGAAATCGCAAAAGACCAAAGTATTCCAAATAGACAAAATCATTCAACAGCATGGTCATACGTGCTTGAGACTGCCCCCTTATCATCCACAATTAAACCCCATTGAACTCGTTTGGGCAAAAATTAAAGGGCAGGTGGCAGCTGAGAATACAAGTTTTAAACTATGCGATATAAAAGGACTGACATATGCTGCTCTATCATAGATTGACAAAGATTTTTGGTGCAAATGTGAAGATCATGTCTTAAAAGAAGAAAATGACTATTGGAAAAAAGATGGACTATCGTTCGTTCAGCCCAGATTAGTAATCAATATGTTAGACTCCTCTGATTCAGAATAAATGAAATAATAATGGACGTTTTTATATGTCCACATGATCAATCTTTAGCTAAAGTTGATAACGTTTTGAAAATGTAAAGATTCTTGATATGTGTACTGCAGGCATGCAAAGAAACTAAATCACTTTCATATGTCTTGTTTACGTAAAATAATGAAAGTCACATGGAAAGACATAAAACGAACAATGTAGCTCTTTACAGTGAAGAGGATCCCGTGCTTACATCGGACTCTTTAGTCACATGCGTACCCATAAACAATAACTTTGCTTGATATGTCATGCTCGTTATCGCTCGCAACGGATAATTAATTTTTTAAATGTATTCTTTGTTGTATATTGTTTAAATAGTTTTAATTAATGGAACTGTTTATACGCTGATTTGTTTTAGACCGTCTGTAAAGGCTATAACATTGACATTCTCATAGTATTTTAAAGAAAGTAAACAATAGAAAGTAAACAGTTGATAAACGCCTCCAACTTTCAAGTTGTGTAGAGACGCCTATGTCGAGAAGCTGATTTCCATTAATGTACGGTAAATTATTTTCTCCAGGAGCAAAAAGATCCGTAAATTCACTGAGATCAAAGGAAAGTGCTGCTTCATGATGAAGCATACTTCCTACATCATTAAATTTTGTGAAATCGGTGGGACCTTGGAAAAACAAGGCCAGATGCAAAAAATCAAGTTTGTAAGTGCAGGGAAAGAGGAGATATTTCATGTTAATCGTGAACATTTAGATTTGAAACGACCAATACCAATGTTACATATTATGTCATCCCTTAATCTGCTACCAATGTTACATATTATGTCATCCAATACTCTACTAATAATGTTAAAGATTATGTCATCTACTACTCTGCTACTAAAGTTACATATTATGTCATCCTATACTCTGCTAACAATGTCACATATTATGTCATCCAACACTCTACTTCCAATGTTACATATTATATCATCCCTTACTCTACTACTAATGTTACATATTATGTTGTCCAATATTCTACTACCAATGACACATATTATATCATACATTAATATTCTACCAATGTTAAATATTATGTCATTCTATACTCTGTTACTAATGTCACATATAATGTCATCCATTACTCTACTATCAATGTTACATATTATGTCATCGTATAGTCTACTACCAATGTTACATATTATGTCATCATTTAGTCTACTACCAATGTCACTTGTGTCATCCTATACTCTGATACCGATGTCACATACTATCTGGACATCCGATACTCTAATATTAATGTTACATATATAATTTTATCCATTACTGTATTACCAAAGATACATATTATGTAATCCTATACTCTACTACCAATGTTACATATTATGTCATTCATTACTGTATTACCAATGATACATATTATGTAATCCTATACTCTACTACCAATGTTACATATTATGTCATTTATTACTGTATTACCAATGATACATATTATGTAATTCTATACTCTACTATCAATGTTACATATTATGTTATCCTATACTCTGCTACGAATGTCACATATTGTGTCCTCCATTTCTCTACTACCAATTTTACATTGTGGGTCATCCATTACTGTACTACCAATGATGTTGTTGATGATGAAGACGACGATTGTACATAACATGTCATCCATTAATCTCATATCAATGTCACATATTATGTCAACCTATACTTTGCTACCAGTGTCCCATATTATGTTATCCTCTACTCTACTACCAATGATACATATTATGTCATCTATACTCTGATACCAATGATACATATTATGTAATCCTATACTCTACTACGAATGTCACATAATGTGTCATCCATTTCTTTACTACTAATGATGTTGATGATGATGACGACGACGATGTTGATAATGATGACGACGATGATACATAATATGTCATCCATTACTCTAATACCAATGTCACATTTTATGTCATTCTATACTCTACTACAAATGTTACCTATTATCATCATCATGTACCCTGCCGGTTGGCGTAGGCGATCATGTCCCTCCACAATCTTCTATCTACAGTGCATCGTAAGTAGTGATAGTGGCTGTGAACCCACCCAAAAGTGCACGCACATGCACCGAAAGACAATAGATTTGGCACCGAAACCGCACGAAACTGGCACCAAACCCGTGCCAAAGTCCGATAATCGGCTTATTATCTCGGTGGTCGTGATCGGTAATCGGCTTATCTCGGTGGTGTGCGTTGGTGCGTGACGATCGGCGCGTCGTGGTGTGCGTTGGTGCGTGGCGGTGATCGGTGCGTCGCTAGCTCGCCGGTTATCGGACAGCGGTTCTAAAATCGGGCGACAGCGGTTCTAAAATCGGGCGACAGCGGTTCTAAAAGGGGGATGGCGGTATCTCGCGGGTCGGATGGCGGGTCGTCGCGTGGCGTGCGGGTGGGGAAAGGTGCCTTTATTGGTTATCATCATGTGTGGGTCAACAGGAGGCGACATGTAAAAAAAAATGCTGACAAGCAATTATTAGTATCGTTAGCGTCACGTACCAGATTATAGCGATTTTTTTTCTCTCTTCTCTCTCTCTCTCTATTGCATATCCAAGCTAACTCAAGTCAAATAAAAATCATCATCATGTGCCTCAACACTATTAGCATGTGCCTCAACATCAACCTTCATATCCTATCATCATCTTGTGCCACCCTCAACACTATCATCATCATCATGTGCCACCCTCAACATCAACCTTCATATCCTATAATCATCTTGTGCCACCCTCAACACTATCATCATGTGCCACCCTCAACATCAACCTTCATATCATCATCATGTGCCTCATCATCATCCCTTAATGTTCTATCATCAAGCCACACAAAGTATCAACCATCTCTCTCTCTCTCTCTCTCACATTCATGGTAAAGCAAAACAAAATTCGTTCTATATTTCTCACAGCTTTATTAATACAACAAATATACGACACACATATATTACTGTCCGGTTGTTGATAATTTTAAGCGTCTGGACGGGCCCCTCGAAGCCGAAGTATCCACGGGGCGAGCAAACGATAAATGATACGGTCGTTTACGTGCTGTCTCGATGAAAAAGGCATGAGAATTCTGTTAAGTTTTGCGCCACGACACTTAAGAAGTATATAATAAACACAATATAGACCGCACGTGTTGCTAAACAAATCTTGCAACACCCGCGGGTTGTAGACGAATGGAACGTGTGAGTTTTGCTCTATAAAGTTTAAAATATCCACGTGTCTGGGAGGCACACCGTAGAAATCGAAATACTCACATTCACCGAGTCCGTTGTAAAATAGGGCCAGCCAATGCTCTCCGGGTTCGTGGGCAGGGTCGGTGTTTATGACAAAGGCCGCGGTCGCCGTTGGGTCGATGCTCGGCGGTAAGTGGTTTCGTGGAATGACACTAACAAGGGAACAACGTCGAACGAAAATATCCGACATCAAAAGGTTGTAAATCTCCCTCGTGTTCATATTCTTCTCAAACGGCGAAGTCTGTTAGAATCTGCCTTGTCTTGGACACCTCGAGCACCGAGTCCAACTCGGCGTAGACAATAACTTGTAGGGGAGTAGTGGTGGGAGCGGCAAACTTGAGTTCTATCGACAAGGGTCCGCTTGTGGCTAGCTCAAAATGGGAGCCGTCCAGTAGGCTGGACGAGAGGTCAAAACCAAATAGGCAGTATCCGTCATTGAATTCTCTATAATCAACGTTATTCCCAGCGTCTTTACCAATCAGACCCATGGCCAGATTTGTGCCGAAGAAAGCTCTCGCGTATTGATTTCGTTCAAAGTCCATAGTTAGAGGCTTTCCCGAGATCCATTTCCCGTCGACCGTCAGGTTCATATAAATCAGACCAAAGTGTTGAAAATTGAACGGGTTAGCTGTGTAAGCACCATTAAAAGCACTGGCCGTAATCAGACCTATCACTATACGGGTCGGTGTTTGAGACAAAAATAAATTGTCTTGACTGTGGGAAAGCATCCCACTAGCGATGGAAAATGTCTTGATGGTAACCCTCTTGATCGGGTACCGCGCATTCCCGCTTAAGAGAGTCTTTTCGTGGGCCAGAGAAATCGCGGGGTTTAGCTTAGCTTTCCTGACCACGAGCGCGGCGTAGGTGATAACACTCTTATAACCCACAGAGCTATCGTGAGCCGCGAGGCTGAACACATCCTTCGAGGGCGTGAGTTTTATCTTTACATCGACTCTGTTTAACATGTAACGATCCTGCACAAAGACATCAGAGTGCAAACGACCCATCATTTCAACCTCTTTACTACCCGAAGTCAAACCGCGCCGTGTTTTAAAACCCTCATTTTCTTTCAAATCGTCATGGTGGCCAGCTGTGTCTTTGTAGAACAGAGCGGCCGTCAAGTATCCCGTTTTCGCATCCTCTCCGTAATTTAGCGTGGCCTCAAACACCGCTCTAAAAGGATAGGTATTCTCCGACGGTGTAACCAAAGTGTCGTTTAGCGATACGTCGACTTGTGAAAATAGACTGTGAAGATAATTGTTGACCGGTCCTACCTCAGCATCGACTGGTACACTATCACCATTCGAGAGGGTGATCTTGACCCGCAGATGTAAAAACGTGTTGAAAAGATCTAGATACTCCTCGCTGTTTCCAGAAATGAAAAACTCTATCGGTGCGCTATGCGACAAAGCTGCGATCGGACGAATTTCAATAAACTGGCCAGAGTCTAGAGATGTCTGCGTGGGTGGAACGCTAAATAAATCCAAACCAGAGTGAAGACATTCGCACGATTTGGGGTGAATGAGGGACATTATTAGTCGAAAATATCCTTTGCCACCCTCGTCTTCGTCTTCTTCCCTCTATTGTGCACCGAATGAAGGGGGAACCGTCCAGCTGTCGGTGTTATCCTCTTCGTAACGGGTTCTCCTGGTGGAGGTAGCTTCATAACTCGCTTTCTGCTTTGACGTAAACCACTTCCTGATTGGTTGTTATCACGCAGGTGGTCTACGGCCCCGTGTAGCAACCGCTGACCGGCCTCCTTAGCTCGTTCTTTGAAAGCTTCACATTTTTAGACATTTTTCCCGGCCAATGCGTCCTGTGCGACCTGCAGACCGGTCCCCAAGCCTTCTCTGAGCAAGGCCTTACCGCTGGTTTTTAACCAGGGTAAAATAGCCCTCCCGATTCCACCAAAGAAACTACCGATTCCTCGACCGCTCTGACTTCGACCTCCTATAAACACGGGCATCCCATCGCCCGCCTGACAACAGTAAAAGTCTTCGTATAACTCAACATCTCTATGAAGGGGAGTGTGTTTCACCATTATACCAGCTCGAGATGCTTCTTGACTCGAAAGTGTACCGTTAGCACCGACGTCCCGCTGGTGAATGGAATGGTTTTTCCGTGTTCGTTGGCTAAAAGGATCTCGACGGTATCGAAGGAAAATCGACTCAGGGGTAGGTAGTGAGGCTTATCGTAGATCTGAAACACCGAGGTGTGATTTCTATTGAGAACAGGCACGCTCCTGAGGAGAGGCACCATCACATCCCCGACCGGTCTGGGGGAAACGAGATCGCAGTAGACGTAGACATTCTTCGCAACACTTTCCAAGTCCATTACACCCACGCTGAAGATATCGGGAGCCGTGTCTGATATTGAGGTCGTGGCGAAGGCTAACATGTTTTTCAAAGTGTCGCTTATGGTAACACTGACTCCTTTCTCGTAAAGTTTCAAGATGGCTTTGTTCACCTCTTTTGCGTAAATGAATCTCATTTTTTTCCCTTTCACTCCCCTGTACGACTCATCCTCCGCTTTTACGATCGACGCGTTCAACGCGCCGATGAACGCATCGGGTTTCGTGTATAACCCAGGTTCCAATGTCACGTTGAAATAAAATCTGGCGTCGCAAATATCGTCGTTATCGAGAGATTCGTAGCGAATCCAGACATCACCCTCTATTACATTGAAATAATTTAACGGAAACTGTATCTCCACCAGTGCGATCTCATACTGCGTCGAAATGTCAATGGTCTGAGGGAGTTTAACGAAAAAGTGGCCTGGGTTATTATCCTTAAAAAGTTCCATAGATGCATTGCTGGGCAGGGGGACATAAAAACTCATTTTTTTTACTCGTTTCACCGTCGCCTCTCCAAGTTTGGATTCGGTAGCATGTAACCCAAACAGCTGCTCAGTAGGGCTATCCACAGTTTTCCCTCCTTCGCGTCTGGCTTTTCGGTGGTCAGATTGAACAGCGAGACCGCTACAACTGTATATATAACTACCACTTGACAAATAAAGACAAGTTCTAAGTAGGGGGATAGTTTCCCAAACATCGACCCCCACCAGCGTGGTTCGCCGTCTCTCCCGACTCCCGAGTTTACGGCTCGCAAATCGGGCTCTCCACCAAAAGTTACCACTTCTTCTTCTTCTCGCATCTCTAGTTTTTGTATCTGACAATGTCCTTGGACGGTATCCAAGTGTTAAATGAGGAATCGTACCCAAACCATTTGACTAAACACTCCTTTCGCCCAAAGGATGTGCGACGCTCGGTTATGATACTCTCGATTCTGTACTCGTGTTTGTCTCCAACTTTTTGAATTTCCGGTGTTTAGAATGACCACTCTATCTCATCGCCCTTATCGTCTTTCAACACATATGTAACGGGGTTTGTTTCATTTACTCGACTGATGGAAAACAGTTCCTCTGTCCAAGCCGGGGCATAACCCTTTTTAAAATTGGCTCTGCCCAGGACCAGTCTAACTCGATCACCGGGCTTGTACAGGGGTCTTTCAAATTTAAAGTTGCGTTTGCTATTATACAACGTGTTCCATACCTGTTCTTGATTGTCTGCGTTGACGTCGACCGGTGCCATTTTTATACTTCTGTGATACGAATGGTTATAACTTCGAAGTAGGGCGGGGAGGACTCGGACATAAGACAACTTATTGGATTTCGTGAAATATCGCCACATCCGTTGTTTCAGAGTCCTATTAAAGCGTTCCACCACGGCGGCCTTAATATCTTCGTTCTGCGTAGTGAAAAAGCGAACGTTGTTGTCAGCGAGGAATTTCTGAAATGTTCTGTTCAGAAACTCTGACCCCTTATCCGTTTGAAAACTCGTGGGTTTCCCATCGAGAAATATCTTACCGACGGCTTCCACTAAGGATTTCCCCGTTTTGGTTCGTATCGGTACAGACCACGCGAATTTACTGAAAACGTCCACGCAAGAAACCAAATAGGAATATCCATCGTTGTGTTTTTTCAAATGTCTCAAATCGATTAGGTCTGCCTGATATTGCTGTTGGGGGCCACTCGTTATAATGGGACGCCTTTCAAATCTGCGACGAATTGGTTTATGAAGGGTATAGGTATCCTGATGACTCAGCCATTGTTTGATCTTTGCGAGTCCCAGTTTGGTGTTACGTTGCAGGGCCGTTGCACCACTATACGCCCCTGGTCGACTAGGGTCAAAGTAACGACGTCTCAATATTTTCTCCACCGTTCCCATTTTGGTGTTGGGATTCCGCTCTTTCTTTTTTTAGGTCTCAGTTTATACGTGGCTACGGGCGGAGTGGTTTCATTACCTACCTTTGGGGTTTCCGCTGGTGGTGGTGGTGGTGGTGGTGTCTTGGTCTGCTCTGGTGATAGCTCGAATGATGGTGTTGGTGGGGAAGGTGTTTTTTCTGTTGCCGTGTTGTGTTGAATGAGATCGACCGAGCCCAATGAGCGTCGTTTATACTGCTCCAATCTAGTTAAATATTGATGCAGAGCAAGTTTGTACACTCTCGCCTTATCGGCGGGTGCTAAATCATCGCGGAATAGGATACGTTGCATTTCATCATCTAAATCTCTCAAGTTGTCACCGATCGCCTCGGGTGGGCTATACGACGTGGTAGTAGTCTGTTTAAGACCCTCGAGGAATCGAGGATCCACCAAAATCATTTTTTTGGCCATTGTTACGCACCTAGTACTCCACCGAGAATACTTAATATAGGACGGAGCAAAGCACCTATAAACCCACCGGTTTGTAGAATCTCTTTCCGCCGCTTAAGACTCGGTTTCTTTTTAGTGAGAAGTCTCAACTTGTTCTTGTGTCGACGTAGCTCGCACTTCTGTCGCTGAGTGAGTCTAACATTACCTTTTAATATGTTATGACAACACTCGCACAAAAAGTTAATGAGTTTGGGAGAGGCTGTTTTTAATATGGCTCTTAAACCGCTCGGCGAGGCGGCGCGCATACATTTCAACATTTCACCGTGCCGTCTAAGTGCTTCATCACACATGATTCTCTACTTTGGCACGTAGACGATTTGTCTCTCCCCCGGGAATATTTTTGTTCTCAACCTAAGATTATCAGGTGTGTCCTGACGAAGATCGACCAGCAAATAACCGTGAGGAGTCGCTGTCGCGTCCTTAAAACTATCTTGGAGGTACCCCACCCGACCCGGGTACATTTGTTTACCCAGATTCATAATTTGACTCCCGTCTCTCGGGTTCTTGAAAAGGACTAAATAGTGCGTATTGAGACTTATGGTTCGATGTTCTTTATTTTTTCCGAATAGATTTTGAACAATGTACATCACACTAATATCTCTGTGATGACTACCTTTGGTGAATAATTTTGTTACCCGCTCGTCCGTCTCAGACATCAAGTCATCGATGACGATCAGTCTTCTCTTCTTACCACCTTCCAATTTATCGACGTCTGGTAGACCCTCGATAAATCTCACTGACACCATAGTCTCGTATATCGGCTGCCATTCCCCATAACACCATATAACTTCCTCCGGTACGGGGACAGCTAGCTCGTGAAGGTTCTGTATAAACTTTTGCACAAATACCGTTTTCCCACACCCGGTAGGACCGGCTATCAGAGCTGTGAAGGGATGATTCCATCGGGGATCCATCCTCACAAGTGCTACTAACTTTAGTGATTACGCCCCGACGAAAATAACAACGAGTGATTTTAGGTCAGTGCGCGAGGTTTCCCCCTCTTCAACTAACACCTATTTTTATAAGCCACAACCTATATAAACACGACAGGGGGGAGGAGGAGTTTCCTAGTCTCAAGCCGCATTATCTGAGACCGAATTGTTACACGCATCATATTTCCCCACACATCACCCTATTGGGTCAGTTCCAGAGGTCACTGAACATGTCGCAACACGACTGATTACCACGCCTGATAACGTATTGCGTTAGCTGCTATAAATAGACGGTCCTCGACCCGATAAACGGGTATAAAAACCCCCCAGTCGAGCAGTGTACACGCACACACATAACCAACGTCTGTTGCCAGGTGGTTTGTTTTTCTTTGAATATGGAGTCGTGTAGCTTGAATACGCCAATTTCGTTTGATCTCAGTGATCAGCGCATATTTATGTCACGTGGAAATGAGACTGTAGTTCCATTGTCTAAAGATGGCGTTAAGGCAGTCTCGGTTTGTGTTTTTCGTAACAGACCATTGATAAATATAAGGACATACAGCGGTGATAGTTTTTTGAAGTTTCCTACCAGAACTGGGATAACACTATCGAGAGAGGAATTTATCACGTTAGTTGAGATGCGCGAGGAAATTTTAACCGCTTATGCTAACCTCAACTACACACCGCCTGTTGTTAACCAGATCAGCTACACGCCACCTCTCGTTAACCAGATCAACTACACGCCACCTCTCGTTAATCAGATCAACTACACGCCGCCTGTCGTTAACCACCAAAACTACATACCATCTCTTGTTAACACGAATCTCATCGACTACACGCCCCCCTTTGTTAATCAAGGGAACCTCGCTCTTGTTAATCAGACGACAGATCCGGCACCCAATATGAATGCCGCGGGTGTTTCAGCAGAGTCACCAATTACCTATTCCAGCTTTGATCAAGGTTTTGTCAAAATGGAGGGCGGTTGTGTTTTGAAGGCTAATGAAACTTCCTATGTACCCGTGTTTGATAGACATTTAACAAACACTACCACCAAAACAGGAGGGAGGAAACCCAGACGCTTAAAATTATCAACAACCGGACAGTAATATATGTGTGTCGTATATTTGTTGTATTAATAAAGTTGTGAAATATAGAACGAATTTTGTTTTGGTTTACCATGAATGTGAGAGAGAGAGAGAGAGAGAGAGAGTTGATACTTTGTGTGGCTTGATGATACAAGATGATGATAGGATATTGAGGTTGATGTTGAGGGTGGCACATGATGATGATGATAGTGTTGAGGGTGGCACATGATGATGATGATGATGATGAGGGTGGCACATGATGATGATATGAAGGTTGATGTTGAGGGTGGCACATGATGATAGTGTTGAGGGTGGCACAAGATGATGATGGGATATTGAGGTTGATGTTGAGGCACATGATGATGATGATATGAAGGGTGATGATGAGGGTGGCACATGATGATAGTGTTGAGGCACATGCTGATAGTGTTGAGGGTGGCACATGATGATAGTGTTGAGGGGGGGCACAAGATCATGATGGGATATGAAGGTTGATGTTGAGGGTGGCACATGATGATGATAGGACATGAAAGGATGGTGTTGAGGGTGGCACATGATGATGATGTGTCAATTTGTGTGGCTTGGTGATGGTGATTTTTATTTGACTTGAGTTAG
The DNA here is from genome assembly GCA_032433765.1 of Megaustenia siamemsis. Lineage (NCBI taxonomy): Eukaryota > Metazoa > Mollusca > Gastropoda > Stylommatophora > Ariophantidae > Megaustenia > Megaustenia siamemsis. The sequence continues at coordinate 56,150,058 of JAVIAB010000106.1, forward strand.
CTTGGATATGCAATAGAGAGAGAGAGAGAGAGAGAAGAGAGAAAAAAAAATCGCTATAATCTGGTACATGACGCTAACGATACTAATAATTGCTTGTCAGCATTTTTTTTTTACATGTCGCCTCCTGTTGACCCACACATGATGATAACCAATAAAGGCACCTTTCCCCACCCGCACGCCACGATAGCCGCCATCCGACCCGCGAGATACCGCCATCCCCCTTTTAGAACCGCTGTCGCCCGCTTTTAGAACCGCTGTCGCCCGATTTTAGAACCGCTGTCCGATAACCGGCGAGCTAGCGACGCACCGATCACCGCCACGCACCAACGCACACCACGACGCGCCGATCGCCGTCACGCACCAACGCACACCACCGAGATAAGCCGATTACCGATCACGACCACCGAGATAATAAGCTGATTATCAGACTTTTGCACGGATTTGGTGCCAGTTTCGTGCGGTTTCGGTGCCAAATATATTGTCTTTCGGTGCATGTGCGTGCACTTTTGGATGTGTTCACAGCCACTATCACTACTATCGTATCAGTTCTGTTGTTGACTGTTTTCCATGCCATGACACCAAGCTATCCAGTATTTTTTCTCTTTGTCGTCCGCGATCTCTCTTTCCTTTTATTTTGCCAGTTGTAACCAAGTATTCCAACTTTCCTCTTCTCATGATGTGCCCGAAAAATGTTGATTGCTTCTTTCTGATGTTTTTTAAGAGCTCTCTTTTTGTGTTAGCCGCTTTGAGAACTTCCTCATTGGTCTTTTTATCTATCCAGGGAACTTTCAACATTCTTCTGAGAAATCCCATCTCTGTGGCCTCTAACCGTCTTTTCATTTGTTTGTCTACTGTCCATGATTCGCTTCCATAGGTCAGAATCGGTTCTATATAGCACCGATGAACTCTCTTTCTCATTTTTGTTGACATAGATTTGTTGCATAAGATATTTTTCATTTTCTGAAATGCTATTTTGGCCTGAGCTATTCTGCTTTTTATTTCTGTGGTGCATCTCCCAACTGATGTAATTATTTTGCCTAAGTATTTGAAACGTCGCACTTGTTTTAGATTTATCTCGTTTATTTTTATACTGCATGATGGTGATGATTGTTTCTTCGATATAACCATTACTTCTGTTTTTTTACTATTCAGACTGAGACCTTTTTTGTTGCTTTCTTCTACTATTATGTCTATCATTTCTTGTAGTTCGTTCTCTGTCTCTGTTATTAAGACTGTGTCATCCGCATATCGCAAATTATTTATGTTGTGACCGTTGACTTCAATTCTTTTTTGTAAATAGAAGGTTGTGACTTGCCATGATTATTCCAGGCAATTTAAGAAGGTAGTTTGCCATTCCTTTCCTTCTTAGTGCAGTGACTGTACTAGTCTGAGATCGCAGCCATTGTATCTATACATGAGATCCTCTGCCTGCCATCGCGGTGTGGGGACAATAACCGGCACTACTTGTCGGCTGCTGCCACAACACCATCCACCACCTGCTCCAATGTCTTCACATAACCCTGATAGGGGGGTTACCTATTATATCATCCAGTATTCTGCTACCAATGTTACATATTATATCATCCTATACTCCACTACCAATGGAACATATTATGTCATCCATTACTCTACTATCAATGTTACATATTATGTCATCCATTACTCTACTATACATGTTACATATTATGTCATCCATTACTCTGCGAACAATGTTACATATTATGTCATCCTTTACTGTGCTACCAAATTTATATATTATTTCTTCCATTATTCTACTAACAGTGTTACATATTATGTCATCCTTTACTGTGCTACCAAATTTATATATTATTTCATCCATTATTCTACTAACAATGTTACATATTATGTCATCCTTTACTGTGCTACCAAATTTATATATTATTTCATCCATTATTCTACTAACAGTGTTACATATTATGTCATCCATTAGTCTGCTAACAATATTACATATTATGTCATCCATAACTATACTACCAATCTGGGGGCCTCGGTAGCCTAGTTGCGAAAACCACCCGACTAGATTACCGACGTTCGGACAACCCGTGTTCAATTCCCGCTGGGAGCAGTGTGAATTGTACTCGTGGTTGGAAAAAAAAAATACCCCCACGGTCGACCCAGCCGTTGGCAGAAATGGGTACCAGGGTATATTATCCTGGGAAGGTGAGGAATGTCGTCGCTTCGCATCTGAGTTTCGATGCTTGAGGCTACACTATACAGAAATATCCGAACATTTCTGGATAGGCGGCCGAGCACATATGGGTATATACTCGCGTGCTAAGACGCCGGTTCAAGTCTCGTACTTTACCTTTACCTTTACTACCAATTTTACATTTTATGTCTTCCCCTACTCTACTACCAATGTTACATATTATGTCATCCATTACTGTACCACCAATGTTACAAAATATGTCATCCATCACTCTACTACAAATGTTAAATATTATGTCACCCATTACTCTACTTATAATGATACATATAATATCATCCATTACTCTACTACCAATGTTAAATATTTTGTCATTCGTTACTCTACTAATAATGTCATATATTATGTCATCCATTACCCTACTAACAATGTTACATCTTATGTCATCCATTACCCTACTAACAATGTTATATATTATGTCATCCATTACCCTACTAACAATGTTATATATTATGTCATCCATTACTCTACTAACTATGTTATATATTATGTCATCCATTACCCTACTAACAATGTTATATATTATGGAATCCATTACTCTACTAATAATGTTACCTGTGATATTATCCATTACTCTACAACCAATGTTACATATTATGTCATCCATTACTCTGAAACAAATGATACATATTATGTCATCCATTACTCTACTACCAATGTTGCATATTATGTCATCCATTACTCTACCACCAATTTTACATATTATGTCATCCATTACACTTACAAGAATGTTACATATTAAACCATCCACTACTCTAATACTAATGTTACATATTATGTGATCCTATACTGTGCTAGCAATGTTACATATTATGTCATCCTCTACTCCACTAACAATTTAACATATTATGTCATCCATTACTCTACAACCAATGTTACATATTTTGTCATCCATTACTCGGCTACCAATGTTACCTATTATGTCATCCATCACTCTACTACTAATGTTACTTATTATGTCATCCATTAAAAGTCCTAACAATGTCACATATTATGTCACCCATTAATCTAATACCAATGTTACATTTTATGTCATTCTATACTCTGCTACCAATGTTACATATTATTCATCCATTATTCTACTAATAATGTCACATATTATGTCATCCATTAATCTACAAACAATGCAACATTTTATTTCATCTTTTACTCTACTAACAATGTTTCATATTATGTCATCTATTACTCTACTACCAATGCAACTTATGTCATCCAATACTCTTCTACCAATGTTACATATTATATTATCCATTAACCTACTAACAATGTTACATATTATGTCATCCTATACTCTGCTACCCATGTCATATATTATGTCATCCATTACTCTACTACAAATGTTACATATTATGTCATACATTACTCTGCTACCAATGTTACAGATTATGTCATCCATTACTTTCCTACCAATGTTACATATTGTGTCATACATTACCCTACTACCAATGTTACATATTATGTCATCCTATATTCTACTACCAGTGTTACATATTATGTCATCCTATACTCTACTACCAATGTTACATATTTTGTTATCCATTACTCTTCTACCAAATGCTACCTATTTTGTCATCCATTACTCTACTACTAATGTTACATATTATGTCATCCATTAATCTAGCACCAATGTTACGTATTATGTCATCCATTAATCTACAACCTATGCTACATTTTATGTCATCTTATACTCTACTAACAATGTTACATATTATCTCATCCATTACTCTACTATCAATGTTACATATGATGTAATCCTATACTCTTCTACAAATGTTACATATTTTGTCATTCTATACTTTACTAACAATTTAACATATTATGTCATCCATTACTCTACTACCAATGTTACATATTTTATCATCCATTACTCTGCTACCAATGCTACCTATTATGTCATTCATTACTCTACTATTAATGTTACATATTATGTCATCCATTAAATCTCCTAACAATGTCACATATTGTGTCATCCATTAATCTACTACCAATGTCACATATTATGTCGTTCTATACTCTACCTCGAATGTCACATATTGTCTTCCATTACTCTACTACCAATTTTACATAGTGTCATCCATTACTTTACTACCAATGATGTTGATGATGATGACTTCGACGATGTTGATGATGACGACGACCATGATACATATTATGTCATCCATTACTTTCCTACCAATGTCACATATTATGTCATCATATACTCTGCTACTAATGTTACATAATATGTCATCCTATACTCTATTATCAATGTTATATATTATGTCATTCATTACTCTACTACCAATGTTACACATTTTGTCATCCTATACTCTACTACCAATGTTGCATATTATGTCATCCATTACTCTACAACAATACTTGTTACTCGGTTACAAAGACTCATATTGCGCATCATGAAATGAGCGCCTTTTTTCAAAATGTAACATATTCATTAAACAAATGATGCAGTTTTAAACAATTAAAAATGAAAAGAGAACTACTCAGCACAATTCAAACAAGACAAATGCGATTTTTGGGTCATGCTAAAAGACCCAGCAGCCTACTAAAAGTAATTCTGGAGGGAAAAATACAAGGTAAAACTGGAAGAAGCAGACCAAGGCTAACATGGACGAGTAACATCAAGAGATGGACAAATCAGCCTATGACAACCTGCAACATCAAAGCAAGAGAAAGTGCAGAATGGCGCTCCATGGTAGCCAACCTTCGTTGCGGAGACGGCACTCGATGATGATGATGATGATGATGATGATGATGATGATGAACAATATTCATTGGAACAGTATGAACCATCAGAATGACCACTTAGTTGGTTGTTGGAACAGGGACTGAGTAGATATGGGAAACGCCCCGCCTGCAATGACGCCATATCATTCTTAAATCTAATGAATGCCTTTTGTCAAGTTCTTAAGTTTACACGACATATTTTAGCGACGTATGCCCCAGAGTTTAATAATAAATATCATTGAATAGAATCATCTAGAACAGTATATAATAGAATAGATTGGTGATCAGTTAATGGATATATTTAAGAACACTGGATTACATTTCGAACTAAAATAAGTTAACTAATGGGCAAAAAACGTTAAGGGAGACAAAATGAAGAATGTTGAGCCGAGTTATAATGTGATGTGAGACACTGATTATGAAAAAAAAATATTTAAGATTATAAACAAAATATTTAAAACATGAAAGACAGATGATTGTGAAACGAGTTGATTATGAATGAATTATGTAATACGTGGACTGAATAAAATGATTGAGTTTTTTAGTTCATCGACTGGGCATTATTGTTTGGCAGTTTACTCTATAAATTAGTTCGTAAAATACATTTCTTCATTTCTTTCTTCTAGCATTTACCCAGTGACTACTAAAGGGATGAATAGTCCACTTGATCATTCGCCCTTAAGAGGACCATATGTAGGTGTAGATTAGTTGTTTGTAGCTAGGCTGTGATATTTTTGTCTTACTACCCCATACATCCGACTGGGGAAAAGCATATTTGAATATCGGGTTGCCTTGCCTCTTCGATCCCTACTCGCTTGAACAGACTGTATAGTTTTGTTCTCATGAGCACCGCTGGGAGGTGGATCAAGGTCTTGATCAGCTGTTGTTCGCCAATCCTGACGTATGCAGTCAGTTATGCGTGGCTGCCCGCTCTCAGTTCTGTTGCTGGGTGGATGTCATGACCCTCATATGCGTTTTTTTATCATTATTAATTTTCGCCGATGTAAATAAATAACACCAGGGATAAAACTAAGAATAGCATAATGTATTGTCTTCTCAAAATTCCTATATGGTGCAGAAACATGGACATTAGACAAGAAAACAGAACAGAGAATTAAAACATTTGAAATGTGGATATATAGAAGAATAGGTAGAATTGGAAGGAAGGAAAAGAAAACAAACGATGATGTCTTAAAAAAAACTAAAAATGAAAAGAGAACTACTAAACACAATTCAAACAAGACAAATGTGATTTTTAGGCCATGTTAAAAGACACAACAGCCTACTAAAAGTAATCCTGGAGGGGAAAATACAAGGTAAAAGAGGCAGAGGCAGACCAAGACTAACATGGACAAGTAAAATCAAAAGATGGACAAACCAGCCTATGACAACTTGCACCATCAAAGCAAAAGACAGAGCAGAATGGCGCTCCATGGTAGCCAACCTTCGATGCGGAGATGGCACTCGATGATGATGAAGGTGATGATGAAATAAAAGCACCTTTGGCCATATCTCGACACTTCTGACCCTGACTGGCAAACAGTTTGTCCTAGACGTTAATGTGGGTTCGCCTTTAACGGATGTGACGACAGTAAGGAAGGACACGTCTTCTACAAGAAAATAACGTATTGATTACGTCAACGTTAACAGCGCCGCTGGCAGTAAAAGTGGCAATCTCATCTCTGGCGCCACCTTGTGAACTGGGCTTTTCAATTTTCTCAAACAAACAAGAAACTCTTCACCCTACTTTTGATTTGAACCTCAGTCAACATATTTGGACATCCACCAGTACAATCAACTTCGTCCCCATTTTCCAGGTAAATCTCGGAAACCCACAAATCGATTACCAGTTTGAACTTTAGCACAGCAGTCAGTTCGGTCGTAGAATTATTAACAGGCCAAATAAATTTGTGAAGGCAAGAACAAAAAAAAAAGTCTTACATCTGATTTGCTAATAGAAAAATGCTTTTAAAAGTAGAAAGGTGCAGTCGAATGCAGTGATTTTAAAACAATAAGACTAATGAGCCATGTAACAAGAATCTCGCTAAAAGTTTCAAGGACGGATTTAGAATAAAATCAATATTGAATTAGAAGAAAAACAACTTGGATATAGGAAAAACAGTGGGACAAAAAATGTTATATTCTACATGAGGACATTAATCTAAAAGTACACAGAAGTAAGTTATGGTTATGGTTAAGGAAGGCCCCAGTATCACTGCAAACGAATTAAAATCCATAATTGCTCAACCGCCCGTGCCAGTGGAATCATCCAAATTACTATCTCTTCTCCCAAACAAAGAAAGGTAGCTGGAGTCCCCATCATAGCAGTCTCAGCACACGCCAAAAGACATAAGGCGAAACCACACAGAAAGTGAATGCAGCCGTCTGTTCTCCATCATACAATATCATAATTCATCGTAAATATTCGGAATATCGAAACACGATCAAAACAGATGAAACGCACAGCTCACAGTGTGCACAGAGCACTTAACTCAGTAGTTCCTGCAACAAGTCGGACTTTGAATATGAGGAAACTGCAACAAGGAACACTTTTCAGACATAGCCTTTAATGATTCCTGCCCGCTATCCACCATATTAATGAAGTTCACGTCCCTCTGAAAATGATGATAGTAATATTTGTCTAAAATGTATAGTGCTTGATGATGTTAGGACGCCATTTTGCCTCCAAATCCGAACATATGAAACACAGTTAGTCGTCGGATTATTCCCGTCGCACATCAAACAACAGACTTTAAGATCTCCCTGCAATGTGAATTTGTAAAATTATAAATCCCTCTTCACTAACATAACCGCCAGGAGTCACCCCGGCACTGCAAACTCATATCGGAAACTCCATTTCGCCTTTCACCATTACCATACAGCCGTTTTAGGGATATACAATCAGCCAATGTGATGACGTAGCACAGACAACAATGGCTGCGCCCATAAGATCCCGATTACTCTAATAAATGCAGCCAACAACGCACGAAAAGAAGATGCACAATCTCTAAAGTGATAGATAGGTAAAGGATAGATACGACCTATATATATTAGGATGAAGCGATATGCGCTGGCTAGGAAAAGGTAGGAAATATGTTGATACACAGAAGTAAGCAGACCAATATATGCCTGCTTAATAGGCTACATCTACAGTTTTAGATAGAATATACCATAAACAACTTATTCCAAAAAAGTAAAGTACCCCGTCACGCCAAGTGGCGTATAGGGAATATGGTGTTAGTGACCATAAATTTTATAGACCTTCGGCACATGATTTTTGGGGTAATGTGGTCGGTATTACGCCCGTGCCGCTTTACTCTCCCAGAAAAAAATCCGGTACCCATTAAAGACTGGGTGAACCCGAAAGCCGTCGGTTGGGATCGAACCCTACTTCTTGTCCTTTGTAGTCCAGTTCACTAACCACTGAGCTATCGCGGCTCCCAAAAACAACTTATAGACTCCCTAAAAGAATTACACCTAAGATGACAGAGACATACGATTAATATGCAATTTATACTGGAAGCAAACAACAATAAAGTAAGAGGCCAAAGCAAAAAGAGAGCTAAAAAAGTTACACAGGTCAGAGGGCACAAAAGATACACAGGTTGACCAAGAAGATGATGGATTGAGGGAATTTACGACATAATAAAACAATATAATATCACTATGTGCTAAGATACAGAAAGTGCTCTTGATAGAAAACACATCATCGACTTAAGTCTGTGACGCCTACAAGCAAAAAGCAAAACAGGATAGAGGAATGCAAAAAAAAAAAAAAAAAACAACAACAACAAAAGCTTGCTTGCAAAGATATTTTAATATCATGAAAATTTATTACGATTGTTCTTAACAATTTCATAAAATAAGAGCACTGTTGACAAGTTCCGAAATAAATTATATTGTTTCTTTTAGGATCAGTATGTCAAATGACACAGTGCAACAGTTGGTGTATAAAGTTGTGTGCTGTTCTATCTCCCGATACAAGAACTCATATAATAGTTATTATTTGTTAGAGTAAATAAAGTAGGAACAGCTTTCATTAAACTTAATAAAATATGGAGAGAAAATAAAACCATAAAAACTGGCACGAAGATAAGCACATTTAATATAAATGTAATAAAAAAAAACTGTGCTATGGCTCAGAGATATGGATGTTTGAATTAAACAAAAATGTGCAAACATTTGTAAATATGTGTTTCAGGAAAATTCTGAACATCAGGTGGTAAGATAAAATAAAATAAATGAACATACCTAAGAAAACAAAACAAAAGAAAAGCCAATAAAGCAACAGGTTGTGAATAAAAAATGAGATGGTTTAGACATGTACTATTAAAGTCTGATGCTGAAAGATGCGGTAGTCTGTCTCAAGTGCCCAGATATGACTAAAATAAATATGAGAAATGTTACTTCTTCGGAGGAAAGTTGTCAAAGAAAAGCGAGGCAACCCAAAATTGAAAAGGGAGAACAACATAGAAGAACAGATCAGCCATAACACCGCTAACACACAATGATCTGCGTCAGAGAAAGAATGATGGATGGGAATTGTAATCAACATCAGCCTCCCACTCTCCAAACACCCCCACCCCCTCTCCACCCTGCCACCAACCCTACATAAAAGAAAAGAAAAGTAACAACTTCTAGTGCGTCAAAGCCAAACTAGTAATTGATTGATGGTTTAATTAATGTAAAGAGTTGTGTACGTCAATAATTGAGTAAAAGTATGTCCCGCTTATGTGTCTCACTACTAATGGATCGATTATTCAAAATATAAAATCTGGATTGATTGCTTATTTCTTTGTTTTATATGTCAGAACTGTCAGCTGTGATACTTGATCCTCATGATTAATTTGATGTTTTTTGCTTTTATTATCTGGGCTCCATCAGGAAACGCTGGCAATGACAAGTGAAATTAATGTTCCGGAGACCAGGTGTCAGCTTCAGAGATCTTCAGACTGGATCGTCCTTCCTGCGATTTAACACCTGGGACAAAACTGCACCCAGGTGATGATGCAGACAATTTGCAACAAAAGTATTAATTATTCTGGCTGTAGGTGAAAGTTTGAGGTTACAGTTGTAGTCGGTTTAGGATCAAATTATCGTGAGGTTATTTTCTGTTGGACAGTCTTTCAGCTAGAAGATTGGAGTTAAGATGGGAATAGCTAAAGACAAGAAACTTAGTGGGCGTATAAGAAGACTTATCAACCAACACAGAACTTGAGGTCGTCAGTCGCTGGACACTGCGGATATTGTCCAGGAGGGGGTCTGAACACCTACGGACATGCTTGAAGTGCGATGATGATGACCTTCAAATAACTCAATAACTCAGCTAGTACAGTGAACAATGAGAAGTGAGAAGATTAGCATGGCATATTTTGCTAGACTTCGTAAATCTAGGGGGAGGTTGAGGCACCACTGACAGATTTCGCCAATCTGTGGGTCGTTTGGGCACCACTAACAGACCTAATCAGTTTGTGGGTCGTTGGTACACCACTGACAGACATAATTAATCTCCACAATCTCTTTCTATCTTCGGTCATTCTTTGGGACTCTGCAAAGTCAAGAACCTTTCAATTCTTTGATGTTATCTTCCCATCTATTTCTATGTCAACCTCTCCCTTCTCGTCCCTTCAAAGCTCCACACAGAATTGTCTTTGCTTGGCCAGACGAAGGAAATACGTAATTGATCCATTTCATTTTTCGCTTCCTAACTTGAATCTATAAAACTAGTATTTTCACTATATTTCTACATCTCCTCCATCTATTTTCCTGTGGCTGCTTCATTATGAGGTTTTATTTCACGACATAGGCCAAAGAAGGAATAGGACTCTTCCTAATGCACTTCAACAGTTGTCTTGTCAAGCTTTTTCACCCTCTATAGACCCTCTAAGGTGCAAAGACAATCAACAATACTTCAACCTTTTCTCTTCTTGACTTCCCCTTGAGTTCTCTCTATTCCAAATACAGTTCATCTTTACGATCTCTAATATATCTTAAGGTTTCACCTCAAAGTGTTAAGTATCCTCTATCTGTCTCATCTAAAGTATATCATCATCATCATCATGTATCGGGCCTGCTGGCGTAGGTGATCATACCTCTCCACAACTTTCTATCTCGACAGTTATTTATCATTTCTGTTGTTGACCTTCCGCCAAGCCATTCTCTTAAGGTGTCTGGTATTTTTTCACTTTGCTTCCCTCTGTCTCTTCGTCCCTCAATTTTCCCAGTTGTTACAATATATTCCAGTTGTTCTCTTCCCATTACATGGCCAAAAAATGATGATTGTTTCTTCCTAATATTGGAAAGTAGCTCTCTTTTTGCATTGACCTTTTTCAGAACATTTAGAACATCTCGTATATAAAATATATATTCTGGCTATATAACACATTCTCTGGCCATCTGGTCTGAAGTGTCCTTTTGTTACTCTGAAGTATGCTCATGTTATCTGATCTGAAGAAATCATAAAATAACATCCACAATTCACAAAATTTCAATTTCTTTTAGTTTATAAACGAGCTTCCACAGGATAATATAAACCCTATTATCATATTTCATCTTACATATTCTACCAGGGAACCAAAGTTTACCAGACTTATACGATCGTAACTGTCAAGAGGGCGCCACTGGTATATGATTATTAGGTAAAGGGAGGTTGTAGGGGCCTCGGTAGCCTATTTGGGAAGACCACCCGACTGGGCTACCAGCGTTCTGACAACCCGTGTTCGATTCCCGCTGGAAGTAGTGTGAGTTGTACTCGTGGTTGGAAAAAAGCCTACCCCTGTTGTCGACCCAGCCGCTGGCAGAAATGGGTACCAGGGTATAGTGCTCTGGAAAGGTGAGAAATGCCGCCTCGCATCTTGAGTTTCGATGCTTGAAGCGACTCTATCCTGAAGTCTCCAAACACTTCTGAGCACATATGGTTAAAAACTCCCTTATTAAGATGCCGATTCAAGTCTCGTACTTTAACTTTAGCTTTGTGAGCATCGAAAAACATCAATCTTCTGCCGCACTGATTTATTTAGTGTTTACCTTCATCTTAAATGAGAGCCGCGATAGCTCAGTGGTTAGTGAACTGAACTACAAAGGACAAGAGGTAGGGTTCGATCACAACCGACGGCTTCCGGATCACCCTGCCCTTAATGGGTACCGGAATTTTTTTTCTACGAAAGTAAAGCGGCACGGGCGTAATACCGACCACATTACCCCAAAAATTTTGTGCCGAAGGTCTGTAAAATTTATGGTCACTAACACCATATTCCCTATACGCCACTTGGCGTGACAGGGTACTTTACTTTTTTTTTTTACTTTTACCCTAAATGAGTAACATGAAGTGGATTCATGATGCTCTAGGATTATGTCAATCTCAAGTGACTATAGGTTTAGGGCCTGTAGTTCATTAGTGACTACTTTAAATTACAACCTTTTGGGAGACTCTAGTGCAAGAGTCTAATTTAGAAAAAAGAGACAAAATAAATCAATCAAATAAAACCATTTCAAAGTGTAAAGGACGCCTCATGACTAAACAAACGATTGCTGTGAAATCTCGATAAACGAATACCTTCGAAATAAAGATTTCTAGAATATGACATTTTCTTTAAAAGAAGAAATACACTCGGGGGGGGGGGGGGGGGGAACTTTCTTTTCTCTTTTGAACCTAGTTGGAATAGAGTGCGTGATCTCACTTTTTTAGCTTCTGGAGAAAATTGGCAAGGACCGACAATTGTGTACATCCCTACGTGTGCCAGAACGGAAACAATTTATTGATCGTTATTTTCCTGAGAAAAGATTGCATTCCTAGTGATTGATCTCGCTATGTCATTGATGGAGCAAACCTGTGAAAGATCCTAATGGTTTGTTCTTGTTTTTGGACAAATGTCAAGGTTAAGATACCTTACAGCTTTACTTATTAGTCTAGTATGGAGTTACAGCTACGTTGGAACTAATTACGAGTATTATAGAGTACGATATTAAAATGCCTTGCATGTAAAAAAAAATAATCACCGTAGTCTCAAATACATATTAATCAATGAAGAAATAATTTATATTAAAAAAAACTAAATAACCAAACACCACATAGCATGCACAGTCGATGACTATTACAACACACTTCACTTTCTGTCTTCGCTTCTTGTCACGCAAGGATTTGGTACTTTGTGAAAGAGAAATGCAGTTTGAAAGCCATCTTAACAAAGATACATATGAATGTTGTACCGGAAATGATGTGTAGAATTCATTCCGAGTAACCTTTTGAGAACCTTGAACCTTCTAACCACTGTAGAATCACATTTGTTACAGGACTTGAATCTTCTAAACACTGTAAAATCACATTTGTTACAGGATTTGAATCTTCTAATCACTGTAGAATCACATTTGTTACAGGACTTGAATCTTCTAATCACTGTAGAATCACATTTGTTACAGGACTTGAATCTTCTAATCACTGTAGAATCACATTTGTTACAGGACTTGAATCTTCTAATCACTGTAGAAACACATTTTTTACAGGACTTGAATCTTCTAATCACTGTAGAAACACATTTGTTACAGGACTTGAACCTTCTAATCACTGTAGAAACACATTTGTTACAGGACTTAACCCTTATAATCACTGTAGAAACACATTTGTTACAGGACTTAACCCTTCTAATCACTGTAGAATCACATTTGTTACAGGACTTAACCCTTCTAATCACTGTAGAAACACATTTTGTTACAGGACTTAACCCTTCTAATCACTGTAGAAACACATTTGTTACAGGACTTAACCCTTCTAATCACTGTAGAATCACATTTGTTACAGGACTTAACCCTTCTAATCACTGTAGAAACACATTTTGTTACAGGACTTAACCCTTCTAATCACTGTAGAAACACATTTGTTACAGGACTTAACCCTTCTAATCACTGTAGAAACACATTTGTTACAGGACTTAACCCTTCTAATCACTGTAGAAACACATTTTGTTACAGGACTTAAACAAACTGATCTTAGAGCAACACAGGGAAGGACACGGAGCTCTGTAACTCAGATTTTGCTTTAAAATAGTTCACTATTGAAATAGTTAAAGATAATAGAAACTTGAACGCAACAGAGGTGAGATGCAGAATGGCTCAGGCAAAAGCAACTTTCCAAAAAATGAAGAAGATACTGTGAAACCCATTTTTGACAATAGATACGAAAAAAAGAATTCTTTAATGTTATGTAGAGCCAGTCTTAACATATGGGTGTGAATCATGGACAATAGGACAACAGACAAGAAAATCATTGGAGACTGTAGAAATGTGATTTTGCAGAAGAATGTTGAGAATGCCATGGACAGCTAAGAAGTGAAAATAAAACGTTCTGAAAGAGGCCAAAGCAAAGAGCGAGCTAATTAATGATGATAAATGAAAAGACGTTATAGGATTGAAGTACTTACTACACTACAGAGTAAAGACGTTATCAGATTGAAGTACTTACTGCAGAGTTAATTGTGGAAGTTTGAAAAAAAACAGACACAACATAACGATTCTTTACCATATGCAATATTTCTTCTTTAATATAGTAACTTATGCAGCACCGCGGTTTGTATCTTGCAGTCATATACAGACGTTCTTACTAACCATTTTCCAGAACTGTTTCAAGAAACGTTAGGTTTTCTATGGCCCTACAGCAAGGCAGCGGTTGTTTATATTCAGAGTTGTCTCGCCTAGGAAAACAGTTTTACAAATGAAACGAGTCTTTGCTACACAGATCTAATACAACCAAACTTCTTTGGACAGGTCATTATCCAATACAACCAAATTTCTTTTGACAGGTCATTATCCAATACAACCAAACTTCTTTGGACAGGTCATTATCCAATACAACCAAACTTCTTTGGACAGGTCATTATCCAATACAACCAAACTTCTTTGGACAGGTCATTATCCAATACAACCAAACTTCTTTGGACAGGTCATTATCTAACACAATCAAACTTCTCATGTGAACAGGTCATTATCTAACACAATCAAACTTCTCATGTGAACAGGTCATTATCTAAAACAATCAAACTTCTCATGTGAACAGGTCATTATCTAAAACAATCAAACTTCTCATGTGAACAGGTCATTATCTAAAACAATCAAACTTCTCATGTGAACAGGTCATTATCTAAAACAATCAAACTTCTCATGTGAACAGGTCATTATCTAACACAATCAAACTTCTCATGTGAACAGGTCATTATCTAACACAATCAAACTTTTCATGTGAACAGGTCATTATCTAACACAATCAAACTTCTCATGTGAACAGGTCATTATCTAACACAATCAAACTTTTCATGTAGATGGGTTAATTACCTACCACAATCAAGCTTCTGATGTGAACTAAGTTTCTACATGATAGGTTAATTCTGTCGATACTTACACATCTAGAATGACCTACCACAAAATCAGAGTTTACCAGACTTAAACGATTGTAACTGCCATGGGGCCGTCGTAGGTTTTAGGTTAGCAAGGAAAGGGAGCCGGTGATTTCAAAAGTTTGGGAACCGCTGATATTTTGACAACTGTTTCATCCAGTTGCTGATGGAGAAAACCAGCAAATATGAGGAGGAAGTTTAAAAACTTGCAGCGGTCGTATTACTGTCAACTAAATAACATCTGGGATTTGTCACGTTATGATTTCAGACAAACTGTTGCGGTTTTTTTTTTTTAATTTAACATTTTCTCATTTCCGTCTGAGCTACTTTTTTTCTGCCAGAATATTGACATGTTCGCGAAAGTGCAAAATTATTTTTGTCCTTTTCCTGAAATGATGTCAAGTTGACAATTGTGGAATTGGAAATTCTAGAAGCTTGAAGGTCTAAATATCAGACATCATTGATAACAAATTATGGAAAAACTATCAACAGCGTAAAGGAACAATGAACATAAAAAGTACAACGACTGTGCAGTGCATATCTTTAACCAAGGAAATGATGTAGCAACAAAACTTAGATTTTTAAAGTTTATTTTTATCATAGAAAGCGTGTATCATTCTCTCATAAAGCTTGTATTTTTGTCTCACAAAGCTTGTATTATTCTCTCACAAAGCGTGTATTATTCTCTCATAAAGCTTGTAATAATCTCTGATAAAGCTTGTAATATTCTCTCATAAAGCTTGTATTAATCTCTCATAAAGCTTTTCTTAATCTGTCATAAAGCTTGTATTATTTTCTCATAAAGCTTGTATTAATCTCTCATCAAGCTTGTATTATTCTCTCACAAAGCTTGTATTATTCTCTCATCAAGCTTGTTTTATTCTCTCACAAAGCTTGTATTATTCGGTCACAAATCTTGTATTATTCTCTCACAAAGCGTAATATTCTCTCAAAAATCTTGTATTATTCTTTCACAAAGCGTGTATTATTCTCTCACCAAGCTTGTATTATTCTCTCACAAAGCGTGTATTATTCTCTCACAAAGCTTGTATTATTCTCCCACAAAGCTTGTATTATTCTCTCACCAAGCTTGTATTATTCTCTCACAAAGCTTGTATTATTCTCTCACTAAGCTTGTATTATTCTCTCACAAAACTTGTATTATTCTCCCAATAAGCTTGTATTATTCTCTCACAAAGCGTGTATTATTCTCTCACAACCCTTGTATTTTTGTCTCACAAAGTTTGTATTTTTATCTCACAACCCTTGCATTTTTATCTCACAACCCTTGTATTTTTGTCTCACAAAGTTTGTATTTTTATCTCACAACCCTTGCATTTTTATCTCACAACCCTTGTATTTTTGTCTCACAAAGTTTGTATTTTTGTCACAGAAAGCATGCATTTTTGTCTCACAAAGTTTGTATTTTTGTCACAGAAAGCTTGTATTATTCTCTCACAAAGCTTGTATTATTCTCTCACCAAGCTTGTATTATTCTCTCACAAAGCTTGTATTATTCTCTCACAAAGCGTGTATTATTCTCTCACAACCCTTGTATTTTTGTCTCACAAAGTTTGTATTTTTATCTCACAACCCTTGCATTTTTGTCTCACAACCCTTGTATTTTTGTCTCACAAAGTTTGTATTTTTATCTCACAACCCTTGCATTTTTATCTCACAACCCTTGTATTTTTGTCTCACAAAGTTTGTATTTTTGTCACAGAAAGCATGTATTTTTGTCTCACAAAGCTTGCATTTTTGTCTAAAAAAACATGTAGTTTTCTACCAGAAAGCTTTTATTTTTGTCTCAGAAAGCGTGTATTTATGTCTCAGAAAGCTTGTTTTTTTTCTCACAAAGCTTGTATTTTTGTTTCAGAAAACATGTAGTTTTCTCCCGGAAAGCTTGTATTGTTGTCTCACAAAGCTTGTATTTTTGTGTCACAAAGTTTGTATCATTCTCTCATTGAGCTTGTATTATTCTCTCATAATGCTTGTATCATTCTCTCATAAAGCTTGTATTATTCTCTCATAAAGATTGTATCATTCTCTCACAAAGCGTGTATCATTCTCTCATAAAGCTTGTATTTTTGTCTCACAAAGCTTGTATCATTCTCTCACAAAGCGTGTATTATTCTCTCACAGAGCTTGTAATATTCTCTGAAAAAGCATGTATCTTCGCTCACAAAGCTTGTATTATTCTCTCACAAAGCTTGTATTATTCTCTCACAAAGCATGTATCTTTCTCTCACAAAACTTGTATCATTCTTTCACAAAGCTTGTATCATTCTCTCACAAAGCTTGTATCATTCTCCCACAAAACTTGTATCATTCTCTCACAAAGCTTGTATCATTCTCTCACAAAGCTTGTATCATTCTCTCATAAAACTTGTATCATTCTCTCACAAAACTTGTATCATTATCTCACAAAGCTTGTATCATTCTCTCACAAACGTGTATCATTCTCTGACAGAGCTTGTATTATTCTCTCACAAAGCTTGTATTATTCTCTCATAAAGCTTGTATCATTCTCTCACAAACGTGTATCATTCTCTCGCAAAGCTTGTGTTATTCTCTCATCAAGATTGTATCATTCTCTCATAAAGATTGTATCATTCTCTCACAAAGCGTGTATCATTCTCTCATAAAGCTTGTATTTTTGTCTCACAAAGCTTGTATCATTCTCTCACAAAGCGTGTATTATTCTCTCACAGAGCTTGTAATATTCTCTGAAAAAGCATGTATCTTCGCTCAC
The DNA here is from genome assembly GCA_032433765.1 of Megaustenia siamemsis. NCBI lineage: Eukaryota > Metazoa > Mollusca > Gastropoda > Stylommatophora > Ariophantidae > Megaustenia > Megaustenia siamemsis. Next base: position 56,168,146 of record JAVIAB010000106.1, read on the forward strand.
AAAGCTTGTATTATTCTCTCACAAAGCTTGTATTATTCTCTCACAAAGCATGTATCTTTCTCTCACAAAACTTGTATCATTCTTTCACAAAGCTTGTATCATTCTCTCACAAAGCTTGTATCATTCTCCCACAAAACTTGTATCATTCTCTCACAAAGCTTGTATCATTCTCTCACAAAGCTTGTATCATTCTCTCACAAAACTTGTATCATTCTCTCACAAAACTTGTATCATTATCTCACAAAGCTTGTATCATTCTCTCACAAACGTGTATCATTCTCTGACAGAGCTTGTATTATTCTCTCACAAAGCTTGTATTATTCTCTCATAAAGCTTGTATCATTCTCTCACAAACGTGTATCATTCTCTCGCAAAGCTTGTGTTATTCTCTCATCAAGATTGTATCATTCTCTCATAAAGATTGTATCATTCTCTCACAAAGCGTGTATCATTCTCTCATAAAGCTTGTATTTTTGTCTCACAAAGCTTGTATCATTCTCTCACAAAGCGTGTATGTATTATTCTCTCACAGAGCTTGTAATATTCTCTGAAAAAGCATGTATCTTCGCTCACAAAGCTTGTATTATTCTCTCACAAAGCTTGTATTATTCTCTCACAAAGCATGTATCTTTCTCTCACAAAACTTGTATCATTCTTTCACAAAGCTTGTATCATTCTCTCACAAAGCTTGTATCATTCTCCCACAAAACTTGTATCATTCTCTCACAAAGCTTGTATCATTCTCTCACAAAGCTTGTATCATTCTCTCACAAAACTTGTATCATTCTCTCACAAAACTTGTATCATTATCTCACAAAGCTTGTATCATTCTCTCACAAACGTGTATCATTCTCTGACAGAGCTTGTATTATTCTCTCACAAAGCCTGTATTATTCTCTCATAAAGCTTGTATCATTCTCTCACAAACGTGTATCATTCTCTCGCAAAGCTTGTGTTATTCTCTCATCAAGATTGTATCATTCTCTCACAAAGCTTGTATCATTCTCTCACAAAGCTTGTTTCATTCTCTCACAAAGCTTGTATTATTCTCTCATAAAGCTTGTATCATTCTCTCACAAAGCTTGCATTATTCTCTCACAAAGCTTGTATCATTCTCTCACAAAGCTTGTATTATTCTCTCATAAAGCTTGTATTATTCTCTCACCAAGCTTGTATCATTCTCTCAAAAAAATGTATCATTCTCTCACAAAGCTCGTATCATTCTCTCATTAAGCTTGTTTTATTCTCTCACAAAACGTGTATTGTTCTCTCACAAAGCGTGTATTGTTCTCTCACAAAGCGTGTATTATGATCTCATAAAGCTTGTAATATTCTCTCTAAAATGTTGTATTATTCTCTCATAATCTTGTATTATTCTCTCACAAAGCGTGTATTATTCTCTCACAAAGTTTGTATTATTGTCTCATAAAACTTTTATTATTGTCTCACAAAGCTTGTATTTTTGTCTCACAAAGCCTGTATTTTAGTCTCACACAACTTGTTTTTGTCTCACAAAGTTTGTATTTTTGTCTCACAAAACGTGTAATTTTGTCTCACAAAACTTGTTTTTTTTTTGTCTCACAAAACTTGTAGTTTTGTCTCACAAAACTTGTATTTTTGTCCTAGAAAGATTGTGTTTTTGTCTCACAAAGCCTGTATTTTAGTCTCACACAACTTTGTTTTTGTCTCACAAAGTTTGTATTTTTGTCTCACAAAACGTGTAATTTTGTCTCACAAAACTTGTTTTTTCTTTTTGTCTCACAAAACTTGTATTTTTGTCATAGAAAGATTGTGTTTTTGTCTCAGAAAGCTTGTATTATTGTCACTGAAAGCTTGTATTTTTTTCTCAGAAAACGTGTATTTTTGTCTCAGAAAACATGTAATTTTCATTCAGAAAGCTTGTATTTTTGTCTCACAAAGCTTGTATTTTTGTCTCACAAAACTAGTATCTTTGTCTCAGAAATCTTGTAATTTTGTCTCACAAAGCTTGAATTTTGTCTCAGAAAACAAGTAGTTTTCGCCTAGAAAGCTTGTATTTTTGTCTCAGAAAACCTGCAGTTTTTTCCCAGAAAGCTTGTATTTTTGTCTCAGAAAACCTGCAGTTTTTTCCCAGAAAGCTTGTATTTTTGTCTCAGAAAATATGTAGTTTTTTCAGAAAGCTTGTATTTTTGTCTCTGAAAGCTTGTAGTTTTGTCTCAGAAAGCTTGTATTTTTGTCTCTGAAAGCTTGTAGTTTTGTCTCAGAAAGCTTGTATTTTTGTCTCTGAAAGCTTGTAGTTTTGTCTCAGAAAGCTTGTATTTTTGTCTCAGAAATGTAAATTTTGTTTCACAAAGCTTGTATTTTTGTCTCAGATAGGTTGTACTTTTGTCTCAGAAAGCCTGCGCTTTTGTCTCACAAAGCTTGTATTATTGTCTCATAAAACGTGTATTTTTGTCTCACAAAGCTTGTATTATTGTCTCAGATAGGTTGTACTTTTGTCTCATAAAATTTGTAATTTTGCCTCACAAAGCTTGTATTATTGTCTCATAAAACTTGTATTTTTGCCTCACAATGCTTTTATTTTTGTCTCAGAAAGGTTGTATTTTTGTTTAATAAAACTTGTATTTTTGTCTTACAAAGTTTGTATTTTTCTCTCACAAAGCTTGTATTTTTGTCTCACAAAGCTTGTATTTTTGTCTCAGAAAGATTGTATTTTAGTCTTAGAAAGCTTGTATTTTTTTCCCAGAAAGCTTGTATTTTTATCCCAGAAAGCTTGTATTTTTATTCCAGAAAGCTTGTTGTTTATCTCAGAAAACTTGTAATTTTGTCTCATAAAACTTGTATTTTTGTCTCACAAAGCTAAGTATTATTGTCTCATAAAACTTTTAATTTTGTCTCACACAACTTGTATTTTTGTCTCAGAAAGGTTGTATTTTTGTCTCAGAAAGTTTGTATTTTTCTCTCAGAAAGCTTGTATTTTTCTCATTGCAACATATGGCCGTGGATTATGGACTATCAATACATACACTAAAAAAATTACATCAGTGCCTTTGAATGTAAGTTTTACTGATGAAGACGCAGAACACCGCGGACAGAGAAAAGAACTAACATGTTCAAGGAACTATCATTTCCAGAAAATTGGTTAATAAAGAACAGAGAAACGAGATGTCATGTCGGTTGCTTGTAGAATATTTTATTTTTCTTTTCTGACTCGGCTCTTGCTGGCATGTTTAAATGATTTTCGCGACAGTCTAGTTGGGAAATAATGTGCTGCTATTCCCTATTGCAGTTATGTTTACTTCTGAGAAGTGGATGGACTGTGAACTATATCGATATTTCAGTGGAATTTTATTTATTCTTCTTGTGTCGTCGTTTTTTACCTATCATTGATTGACCAACGTGTGTTCGTGGTTCGATCTATTTTGAGGCAAGCATATATTTTGACACAATGGCGCCTACAGGAAATGTCCATCTAGCATGTACAACGTCTGTGACGGTAGATGGAGCGGAAGAATCAGAAATAATCAAAGTGTGTTGAACACAAGAGGCATATTCAGGGCATGAAAGACGAATATGGCAGACCACCGTGAAAGAGATCGGAGCCGCACCACCTACAATTCCAAAGAAATGTAGACGTGGGGGTTGAAGATACCACGAGAAAGGAGAGGAAGGGAGAATGCGGGATTGTCCGAGGTGAAGGACAATTAACCGGAAACGATAATGGTCCACGAGATTTACAGGGGTGTATTAGCGTGAGTTCAAAAATAGACGACAAGCAACTAGAAAAGAAAAAAAAGATAAGAAACAGCAGACTATCTTGAGATTTGCGGGGGTGTATTAGTCGAGAAACAAAACACGTGGATCGATTTGATTGGAGGAGCCGACAAATATTTAAAGAGGAGACATAAAGAAACGGGGGGATTTTCTAGAAGAACAGCAAAGATAAGACACGCGTATATGTATAAAGTTCTGAACAGTCATAGATGAAAACCTCGAGGATTAGTTTAGGAGTTTCCAGAGAATTAAAGTCCACTAGACAAATAGAATAAGTATATTAGACTTAGACTTCAGGAGGCCGTTCAATGGGGAACGGTTTTCCGCTTACATATGAGTAGATAAGTAGAGAAGTCTGTAGAAGCTTTGGGCCCAGTGGCGAGTAACATTGCTACTGGGCAGCGTGTGAATGACCTTATTACCAACATTGGGCATGTCAACATGTTAAACACGTCGCTCATGGATTGGGCTGTGAAAGAAAGACTGTTTGTATAAAAGTGTTTTAATTTGGTGTGTCCAACAGATCACGCCTGGTGAACTATATCGATATTTCAGTGGAATTTTATTTATTCTTCTTGTGTCGTCGTTTTTTACCTATCATTGATTGACCAACGTGTGTTCGTGGACTTAAAATCGTGTCGAATTGGTGACGAGAAATAAATCCAACTTTTATAAAAGTAGGAAAAGGTAGGTAAGTGACCACTATAGGAAATCATTGTTTCGTATAAGAAATTAAAAAGAAGAAAGATACAAGAAAGAAAAATATAAGGAGAAAGAAAAATACAAAAATGGATAACTGAGGCCACCTTTGAAAAAAATGAAAGAAAGAAGACAAGCGAACCCAATACAACAAAGTAGATAATGAAATACGCAAAATGTGCTAAAATGCAAAAGAAAACTGGTTCAGCCAAAGATGTCTAGACATGGAAATTGGAAAATAAACAGGATTTAATTAAAGACTTGGGAACTTTAAAGAAAAGAAACAAAAAGTCGCGGACACAACACAATTCGAAGTACAAAACACTATACCCTAACACGGGGCACGTTATAACGTGTCGGGGTTTCCCAAGCGAGAGAATCTCGTGCTTAATCAAGATCCAGGAGGCCAGTAAGGTCAGGGCCAACAGGCAAGTGTGTCGCCTGTCATATTGCACGGCCTGAAACCAGGGCAGCGATCAACTGACAATAACAGCTGAATATAACGAATGATTAACCATCTGTCCAGAGATCGCCGCCAGTGTCTAATTAACATCAAGAAACTCCATCAAAACGCAAACAGCCCTCCTGATTCAAGAAAGCTTCTTCCTCCTGAAGTGACGTCCTCTAACATCAAACACTCATCCTGATGATAAAGTCCTACTGACGATCAAATATCTTCCTCCTGATTCAAAATAAATACGTCCTGATAAAGAAAGACATGAAGAAATTCTAGTTTATGTCAGAAGAAAGGTCTACGAATTTTTACATGAAATCTTAGGATTCTTTACTAAGAAGAACAATTGGAAAATCTTATTTTAAAAACAGAACGATTAAAAATAGATATTGTAAGCATATCAGAGACAAGATTGACAGAATATGGGTACACACAGGACAAAAATATGCATTTATGTATTGTGGCAACACAACAGAACATCAAATAAGTGTGGGTGGAGCAATAAAGCGAGAGCTACAAAAATATAATAGTACCCACTGGACATACAATGATAGGATTATACTACTCAAAATGAAAGCGAAACCATTCGACATAGCAATAATACAGACATACGCACTTACTAAAGACTATACTGATGAACAAATAGAGGCAAATTATGAAGATCTAAATAAGGTTATGAAGGAAGTGAAATCTTCAGACATCTTGATTGTGGTGGATTATATGAATGCTAAAATGTAGACGTGGACTGGGGCATTACTCAAGTCAAGGTCACAGCAATGTATTTTTAGATCGTTGCTGAGAGACCAGAGAAGAATGGTTAGAAATAGATCAGATTGCCAAGGTCACGCGTGGGTGTATGAATTATTATATATTATATCATCAAAGGCACTATACGATCACAAACCAAAAGACAAATAACTACCAGATCATCAACAGCAACATTGATGTAAAATCGTGTCGAATTGGTGACGAGAAATAAATCAAACCTTTATAAAAGTATGAAAAGGTAGGTAAATGACCACTATAGGAAATCATTGTTTCGTATAAGGAATTAAAAAGAAGAAAGATACAAGAAATAAAAATATAAGGAGAAAGAAAAATACAAAAATGGATAACTGAGGCCACCTTTGAAAAAAATGAAAGAAAGAAGACAAGCGAACCCAATACAACAAAGTAGATAATGAAATACGCAAAATGTGCTAAAATGCAAAAGAAAACTGGTTCAGCCAAAGATGTCTAGACATGGAAATTGGAAAATAAACAAGATTTAATTAAAGCACACATAAATAAAGAGAATGACTAGTAAAAATAAAAAAAGGATTGGATTTAGGAAACATATTGGAACAAAAGAAGCCATTTTCTGCATGAGGACATGAATCGAAAAGTACAAAGAAGCAAACAAACCAATATATCTTCTTCTACCTTTTTAGCTCCAAGTGGGGCATAGGTCTTCAACAAACACTTTCCAAGTCGTTCTGTTTTTTGCCATTCTTTTAAGATCATTCTAAGTCTTCCCCATCATCTTCATCTCTGCTTCTATCTGTCTTCTCCAAGAATTCCTTGGTCTTCCTCTTTGTCTTTTCCCCTGGGGATTCCAAAAAAAGGGCCTGTTGTGTAATACTCTCATTTGGCTTCCGTAGTGTGTGTCCTATCCAGCGTCATTGTCTTCGCTGTATCTCTTTATCCACTGGTATTTGACTGGTACATTTCCATAATTCTATGTTAGTGATTTTGTCCTGCCATTTCCATCCTTTTATTCTGCGTAAGCATCCAATATATCTAACTCACCGTGATATATCATATATCATAATCACCGTGTATGCTAACCGTAGATGGCCATTGTCTCTCCACAACTCTCTTTATCTACTAGTGTTTATCATTTCTCTTGCTGACCTCCTATAAAACCATTCGCTTAAATTGTTATCATTTCTCTCTGTAATTAGCGAATATTATTGAATGTTCTGGTCCGCTTTCTATTGAGTGTCTCATTCGCTACCGAACCCGAGATAAATGGTATGATTTTCCCACTAACACTCTCTCCCCCTCCAGAATATACCAAACACATTTCCCAGCCATCCCTTGTAAAACATAGAGCACACAATTCACTAAATTCAGCTATAGTTTGTAGGCACCTTTAGCCAAAATGACAAAGATCAGTAGAGAGGCGCATCAGGCATGCGTGTCGCAATTAGACGCCGAGACATAAGCTGACACCTTACATTTCTCACACAATGAAACGCATCGCAGCATCTTCACGGTGTTATAATTAATGAATAAATGCTGGGTTTCGTAGCGAGTGAGACAGCCTGTAGTAATCTTCATGAGATTTAATATTTAACGATCGATAGTTCATAGTTTACCCAGCTTTAAATGGGTACCGGATTTTTTCCCTGGGAAAGTTAAACGGTCTGGCATGACAGCGAGCACATAACCCACATGCTGACTTTGAAAGATATGGGAACTAACACATTTTTTTTTTTACTCTTTGCAGCTTCAAGTAAGTAGGAAACCTCCCAAACTCATTTTTGAAGAAAATAAGATTCCTCCTTCTCTTCTTTTGCTGCATGTAGATTTTAATAGCAGTTTCGAGATGTATTGGTAAAGTAAAGAATTTACAGATCTGACTATGCAAAAAAGACATAAATGCAGGATGCCAAACCAAAGAACACACACTTATCTTTTACATTGCAATAACATTTGTTATTGGTGACAAAGAGATCAAAACATAACAAAAACGAGGTTTGATTTCTTTGAGTAACAAAATATACAAAAGAAGATATATTAAATTCATTATCATCATCAAGTGCCGGGCCTGCTGGCGCAGGTGATCATGTCTCTCTACAACTTTCGATCTCGGCAGCTATTTATCATTTCTATTGTTGACCTTCTGCCAAGCCATTCTCTTAAGCTGTCTGTTATTTTTTCTCTTTGCTTCCCTCTATCTCTTCGTCCATCAATTTTTCCAGTTGTTACAATATATTCCAGTTGTTCTCTTCTAATTACATGGCCAAAAAAATGATAACTGTTTCTTCCTAATATTAGAAATTAGCTCTCTTTTTGCTTTGACCTCTCTCAGAACATCTTCATTACTCTTCTTAGCTGTCCATGGTACTCTCAACATTCTTCTATAAAACCACATTTCTACAGACTCCAGTGATTTTCTTGTCTGTTGTCCTATTGCCCATGATTCGCATACATATGTTAAGACTGCCTCTACGTAACATTTAAGAACTCTGTTTCTAGTTTATATTGTCAAAAATGGATTGCATAGTATCTTCCTCATTTTTTGGAAAGCTGCTTTTGCCTGAGCATTTTTACATCTTTAGTTTGAGGTTAAATTCATTTACCTGTTTTAATATTGTTCCACTTGTCTTTATTTTGCACTGAGGTGATGTCTTTTTCTTTGTTGTTACCATTACCTCTGTCTTTTTGCTATTAAGGCTGAGTCCTTTATTTTTGCTTTCCTTCACTATAATGTCCAACATTTCTTGTAACTCATTTTCACTCTTAGCGATTAAGACTGTATCATCATCATACCTTAGATTATTTATGTTATGACCCCCATTTGTTATTTCAGGCATGCTCACTATAAATATTAAACAAATCTGGTGACAGCACACAACATTGACTAACACCCTGTCGGTTGGGATCGAACCCTACCTCTTGTCATTTGTAGTCCAGTTCACTAACCACTGAGCTATCGCGGCTCCCTTGTTGCCAGTAAATGTTCTTTATTATTCTTAGATCTTTGCTGTCTACGTTTAAGCTTTATAAAATGTTGATTATTTCTTGGTGCTTTACTTTGTCAAATGCCTTGGTGTAATCTATGAAACATAGGTATAGATCTGTTTTCACCTCTGTGGCTCTTTCTACTAAAGATCTTATGATATAAATGGCATTGCTTGTTCCTTTATCTCTAACAAAACCACACTGTTCATCGCTAATTTCTGGACTGATTTTGTTTCGCACTCTTCGCATGACGATTCTTATTAAAATGTTAGTCATATGACCCATAAGGTTTATTGGGCGATGATCATCGCATTCAGTCGCACCCGATTTCTTTGGTAGGGCTATGAATATTGATTTGAGCAGGTCGTCTGGTATATATCCACTGTTGTAGATATCATTCAATATTTTTGTTATTATTACTATTCCAAAATCACCCATGGCTTCAATCTCTTCGTTAGTTATATTATCTGGTCCAGGAGCTTTGCCAGCTTTCATATTATGCAAGGCATCTTCCACTTCTTCTCTGAGTATTTCTGGTCTTTCTCCGTTATCCTTAATATTTACTTCCGTTCGTTCATCATTATAAAGATCTTTAATGTATTCTGTCCATCGTTCACTTATGTTTTCTTGATCAATTAACAGTTCTCCTTCCTTTGATCTTAAACATCCAGTTTTTGATTGTGTTTTTCTTCCTTGTTAATTCCTCAATTTGCTTGTATATAGCTTTAGCATCTCCTTTTAGTTGCATTTCGATCTCTTTGCATCTCTCTTTTAACCATGCTGCTTTTGCTTCATTGCATTTTACTACAATTTCTTTATTTAATCTCTTATACTCATCTTTATTTTCTTTATTTCTTCTTCTTGGATCCATTAGCTGCAAAATGTCATCTGTCATCCATTTCTTTCTTGAATTTGTCCTCACTGGTGGTATGAAAAATACGATTAGAGGCCACAGAGATGGGATTTCTCAGAAAAATGTTGAAAGTTCCCTGGACAGCTAAAAAAGACCAATGAGGAAGTTCTCAAAGAAGCCAACACAAAAAGGGAGCTCTTATAAAACATCAGAAAGAAGCAATCAACATTTTTCGGGCACATCATGAGAAGAGGAAAGTTGGAATACTTGGTTACAACTGGCAAAATAAAAGGAAAGCTAGATCGCGGACGACAAAGAGAGAAAATACTGGATAGCTTGGTGTCATGGCATGGAAAACAGTCAACAACAGAACTGATACGATGCACTGTAGATAGAAGATTGTGGAGGGACATGATCACCTACTCCAACCGGTAAGGCACATGATGATGATGATGATGGTGGTATGAACTCTTTTGATGTTTGTTGCATTGATTTTTTTAGCATTTCCCACTGTTCATCAATGCTTTGTATCTTCTCTATTGCATTGTACCGGTTCTGAATTGTGATTTTATTTTTGTCTTGCAGCTTCTTGTCTTATTTTAGTAAATCTAAATGTAACTTGTTGTTAACTGAGGCTCGTTTTGTTGTTTTTAATTTCACTCTAAGCTTTCCCACAACTGGTACATGATCACTATTGCAATCTGCCCCTGGTCTAGTTTTCACACACACCAGACTGTTTCTAAATCTATTGCTTATCATTGTATAATCAAGTTGATTACGTGCGTTGTCCCCTGGGCTTTTCCATGTCCACAGACGTCTTGGATATTGCTTAAACCAGGTGTTTCCTATCATCATGTTGTGTGTTCTTGCCCAGTCAAAAAGCCTCTCCCTAAGCCATAATGACCAACTACTTCCTCAACTCTTTCCTTTCTTACTTTTGCGTTAAAATCCCCTAGAACTATGGTGTTTTCATGTGGTTTGCATTTATGAAGTGTCTCATTTAACTCGTCGTAAGTAGTAGGAGGCGCACGTTATGCTCTCGGTTTTTTAGTTGACCAAAGAGTAGGAGGAAGGAGAAAAGATTTCCTCCTTCAAGTACAGGAGTTATATAGAGACTGCGCCAAGCTGCGCCAAGCTGCGCCAAGCTGCACCAAGCTGCCCCAAGCCAGAGTGATGCAATGATATATATATGTATATATGAATAGGGGTTGTATAGTGCATGAAGGGGTGGGTGGTTGAGGGGGATAATTACTGATCATGTATTGGACATCAGTTTTTCCCGCCAAAGTGACTTCCAATAGGAGCTAGTGTGTGTGTGTGTGTTGTCCGGCTATAGATCACGCCCACTCCGGAAGTGAAACTACCATATTAGGGAGTAGTGATACGTTAGTTATTTCATGGATATGGTGAGCATTTATACATATAATAGTAATAAGTTAATAGTTATTATATCTACGTGGACGTAAATGGGCCCCGTATTTAAGACATGGACCATAAGTAGGTATACATATACATATATATATTGGCAAATCTTGCTGGCGGTATTAACGAACAGTCATTTTCTCCTACCGTGGCAGCTCAATATCTCCCACCGTTGCCGCTCTCGCGTGAGTTTATTGATTATTGTCTCCAGCGAGCGCGAAATGCAACAGGTTATATAAAAAAAGGCGCGTACACGATTTAATATATTCATTCGACTTGCGTCGGTCATCAGTCAACCACAGTGTTAACACGGCTAGATAGGTTCCATATCTGTAAAGTATTAACAGATCCCATGAACACTCTCAAAGTCTCTATTTAGCGAGTTGAGCCTGGAGAATACTCGCCCACATCTAGGACAATTGCATTAATTACCAGCCAGCCTGTTCCTTTAGGCTACCTCTCCAAAAGAGAGAGAGAGAAATATATATATATATATAAACTAATTTGCTAGAATAATTCAAACCAATACGCTAATTGGGAAGAGCGCTATGGATGTTAGTGAGCAGAGTATTTTACAAAAATCCAACCGCAAGGTTAGCATGTCTTATCATATTCTCTCTCCAGCGCTTATTTTTTTTTTTTTTTTTTTTTTTTAGGATATTAAGATAGTCTAACGTTTGAAAATTTCAAATTACTTTAGGTGACGTTTGCCGACGAGTTGGTGACAGTCCATCATTTGGATGATCTTACAGAGGATAGACGCTCAACGTGGATGCAGGTTGCCTGTGACAGGCACAGATTTGCGAGAAGAATAGCAACAACGGCATTAGTTATAGAGCCTATTCTTCAACAAAACTTCAAAACCAGGATAAATAGCGTCGCTTCCAAAAATCGAGAAGGAAACAAGCGCCATAATTAGAGATGTAATAAGTAAAACGAACAAAAAACCGTAACTTCTAAAACTATCAAACGTGCGATAAACCTAATACCCAACAAGTCCATGCTGCAATTGACAAACTACCAGTCATACACAACACGTTTTTTAAAATAATTTTTTCACCTAGCGAAAAACCTACGATCCTCCCTTTACGATTCTGTCGTGAACGCTAGACTCGCGATATAACAGTTTGCAACCGATGCCTCCAACTACACATCGTAGAAAAACTACAACATGGATATTCTCACAGGGCGGATTTCTATTAAAATGTTTGCAAAACATATATATTAAAATATAAATTTAAAATGTTGGTTTTTCTAAAGAAAAGAACGTCTGTTTTTTTTTTGTGTGTGTTATACATTATTCTTATCAGGTTAATAAACTTTGTGGGAATCCATAGTGACTCACCAACTGCCAAACCATTCCTCTGTCTAAACTAGCAAATACCGTTTCGTAATCTTTGTTCAATTGTTATACGTAGAGTAGTTATGTGATCAGCACATGAGCTGTTCTTCCTAAAAAATACGTGTGCGTCTCTCAAATGTTTCTCTGTGACCTTTTTTTAGTCTCTCCAGAATAAATCTACTTAATTTTTTGTATTCATCCTGGCACTGATAGCAGCATAATGCCCATATAATATGTACACCCCTGTAAACTTCCTTTCTAATTGTAGTTGATCATATAACCTTCTTCCGTCTCCCAAATGTTATCTAATAGAGTATGTAACATCATGGTAGAGGTGTTAATACTCCGAAGGAATTTCATCTGGCCCTATGGCTTTACCATTTTTTAAATAACTTCTACTGGTAGTATATCTTGAGGATTATTTGAGCCGGGTCTGTTCCAAAAGTTCTTCAAAGTGCTATTTCCATCTCTCTAGGTGTTCCCTTATAGTACTAGGCAGATTTCCTGTCTTATCTCTAATAAAGACAGCAATCTGTTTGCATTTTCCACACAATTTTCTGTGTACGGTTGTACAGTGCTTTATAATTCCTTTTATTTGCTGCTTCCTCTGCCTCTTTAGCTAGATCATCTATATATTTCCGCTGGCCACTTTTACTCTCTCCAGAACGATTCTGCGTAATATATTTCTTGGCACTGATAACGGCTACCATGGAGCGTCATTCCGCTCTGTCTCTTGCTTTAATGGTGCACGCTGTCATAGGCTGACGTGTTTATCTTTTGATGTTACTCGTCCATGTTAGTCGTGGTCTGCCTCTCCCGCTTTTACTTAGTATTTTCCCCTCCAGGATTACTTTTAGTAGACTGTTGTATCTTTTAACATGGCCCAAAAACCGCATTTGTCTTGTTTGAATTGTGCTTAGTAGTTCTCTTTTCGTTGTTAGTTGTTTTAAGACTTCATCGGTGTTTTCTTTTCCTTCCATCCAATTCTACCTATTCTTCTATATACCACATATCAAAGGCTTCAGTTGTCTGTTCAGTTTTCTTGTCTAACGTCCCTGTTTATGCACCATTTAGGAATGTTGAGAAGACAACATTTTGCTATTCTTAGTTTTAGCCCTGATCTTATTTGCTTTGATGTTAGTATATTTTTCATGGCATTAACGTTATTTTTCACCATTCATATTCTTTTGCTTATTTCAATTTTACATTTTCATTTACTGGTTATAGTATGTACAAGGTAGTTGTAGCTCTGAACTATCTCCAAGTCTTTTCCGTCAATTTTGATATCCACTTGCTGGTTTTGAATATTTTCTTTGTTAATTGTCATAGTTTTACTTTCTTTTGATATTCATATTTAATCCATATTTATTTATTTTTTTTTTTGCTTGTCATGTTTAATTCATTAAGTAATGTTGTAGATCTTTATGATTTTCTGGTACTAATACAGTATCATCAGCATAATTTAGGTTAATGATCATCTCTCCATTAATGTTTAGGTATGGCATTTATGTGATGTTTTAAAGATTTTCTCGGTGTATATACTGCACAAGCATGGTGATAGGATGCATCCATGTTTTACTCCTCTTTTTATAAAATAGGTATCGAGTTCTCTTTGTTATATTTTATTATCGCTGTTGCCCGCAGTATAAATTATTTATCTCAGTCATCCTTTAAAACTGGGAACTATTAATATGGTGATACGAGGGATCAACAACAATATATTTTTCTGACACCGTAATCTCTGATAAACTCACAGACAGCGTTACGAGTGACGTCGATAATTTTTTTTTGTTTGGAAAAGTTGAGATAGTTTAACAGCTGTTGAACGGGCTCTGTTCAATATTGGATATTCAGATGAGACCAAAAGCAAAGCAGAATCCATAATTACCGAGCTAGGCGAAACACTGGGATGTGCTGTTGGTGACAAATGTGAAAAAGATGATGGTGTTATTGTCGAAACACCATGATGGTTGAGTGAACATGTTGTTGACATGTCAGATACGGTTGTCGTTAATGTTGCTGACAACAACCATTTTTTTTTATTTGGTGATGAGTATGTGAAAATCGTGATGTCATTTGTATCTTACATGTGTTGAAGCGAAGAGATTTCCATCTTGCAGATACACCTGCAAATGATCGCCTTTCCAGCAAAGTTCCTACACAAGGGAGAAGGCTGATGGGTCTGTAATTCTTGGAGATCAATTTTATTTGTGACTTTTCAGAGTCAAGGTATGGTATGTAGAGATCTCCTCCCACACAGATGATGCTTGTCCTAAGTGTCAAATATTGTTAACGATCCTGAAAAACCAGTCATCGAGGTGGCATTGTCGGCAGGTTTGAAGAAATTAATGTCGAACTCTGATATTGACAAATACATATCTCTCCCCAATTATCAGTATAGATCTGTCTGACATCATATGGAAGAATATCTAAAGCAGCATCGTCAACTGTTAGTTTCCTTCTTTTCGCAGAACACCCAGTTTCCACTCGATGTGATAGCTCGTTTGTGTGACACTGATGAAGAAGTAGAAGGAGACTGTATGGGGAACGATGAATACTGCTGTAGTTCGTATGTAAATTGTCGCTACTATTAAACGACGAACTGTAAAGAGGCCGTATGGGTGAGTGGTAGCGATACAGGTAGTGATATTGCATTTTTGGTTTTCTAGATGTTTTTTTCCTTCAGATTGGTGAGGTGCATTTGCACACGAAATATCACCAATAGTTTTGTTTTCACTAGCAGAAAATCACCATAGACTTTTTTCTCCCACAGATCCTCATTTCTTATCTTATATCCGAACTTATCTTGGAACTAATTTCCCGACGTATTTGTGACACAGGTGACTTCCTACCGCTGAGAGTTATTTTCACGATGCATCGTTTAAGAGCTGTTGAACGGGGCTCTTTTCAATATTGGATATTCAGATGAGTCCAGAATCAAGGCTGAATCCATAATGACTGAGCTACTCGAAACACTGAGATGTGCTGTTGGTGACACATGTGAAAAAAGATGATGGCGTTGTTGTCGAAACATCATGATGGCTGAGTGAACATGTTGTTGACATGACAGATACTGTTGTCGTTATTGATGCTGACAAAACAGTTTGTCTTCGGTGATGAGCTTGTGAAAGGTTGTATCTCCCTATCAACCGACAACATGGTAAAAACTTGTAGTCGGTGGCTCTGGTGTACGACTCGTTACGACAGAGGTTGACACACTCACAGAGTTTGTAGTGTCAACATAAGAACATGCCCAGATTTGTCGACGCATCAGAGATTGTAGGATCAGCACAGTTGACATGTTCATGTGCCTCAACTCACACTCGATTGTAATGTCTCTGCTCTACATGTATTATCGGTGTTCTTGTAGTCGACACTGTCGTGGTGTGATCGTTCAAGATGTCATAGATGTCGACACACTAGGCTGTAATGTCGGTGATATATGTGATGGTATTGGTGTCGGGAGAACACAATTTGTAATGTCAACACCCCACATTCTCTCTTATTAACAACTAGTCGAGTCACCTTTCATGATAAGCGTGGTCGGTGACGCACACATTTTATGTTGTTTTAATGGTGTCGAGCAAAATTTAATATCAAAATATATAAAAAATGTTCAATTTTTTTTTAAATGTTGATGTAGTTGTAGTCTTGCGCGCATCAGAATAACGAGATCCCCATCACTGAGACCGGTGTCGACACGCTCTCTGTTTTGTGTGAGATATATCAACTGAACGTATGTTTTGTTTCTACCCTAGCTGTGTTCGAGTAAGTTGGTTTTTGTGTACCAGATCAACCTTTTATTCATCATCTTCCACAACAACATTCCTACATAAGGGAGCAGGCAGATGGGTCTGTAATTCTCGGAGATAATTTTTCTTGTGTGTGACTTTTCTGAGTCAAGGTATGGTATGCAGAGATCTCCTCCCAAGCAGATGATACGTGTCCTAAGTGTCAAATATTGTTAACGATCATGAAAAACCAGTCATCGAGGTGGCATTTTCGACAGGCTTGAAGAAATCAATGTCGAACTTTGACATTGACAAATACCTGAACATTGTCCTTCACCCTCATTGTAATGTTTAAGTAAGATTTCCTGGAATGAAATTCGACATCTAGGTGATCAGCGCGTCAAACATATCATAGGCTGTGATTGAGCTCGATGTTTTACATCCCCTTTGACTGGAGGATGATGAGCCTGTAAATCACGGAAGCCGTGTTGTCATCGAACGGTCTAGGTATGGTATGTAGAGATCTCCTTCCAGGTAGATAATTCATGTCTTGAGTGTCAAATTCGGTTAACGAGCCTGAAAAAAGACATGATGACGGAATCCTCGAGGTGTGAGGAATATTGTTATAAGACCATGATTAGCATGTACCACATCAACGGACGTAGACAATCATCATACCCGACCACATTTGTCTGTCCACACTGCAACTTATCAGTTCAGTTGTTGAGTGTTTTCCATCTTCTCTCTTTATCGAACACGATCTTTCGTTCTTTTTTATTTTACCACTTGTAACCAAGTATTCGAACTTTCCTTTTTTTTTCATGATGTGCCTGTAAAACATCGATTGTTACTTTCGACTGTTGATTAAGAGCTCTCTTTTTGTGTTGGACTGTTTTCAAACATTCAGGGAACGCTCAAATCCTTCTGAGAAAGGCCACATATGCGGCCTCTAAGCGATTTTTCATTTGGTTGTCTGCTGACCAGCGATGTCACCACCACCTCATGTATACTTGACTCTGACAGGCGATTTTGTGAAAAATAAGAGGGAAGCAAGTAGGTATGAACGCCGTATACAAACAAGACATAAGAATCTGTGGTAAAATCGATCTAGTCAGTGGTCTGAGGGTGACATATGTCGAATGATTTGACATGAACCCGCTACTTTTCAACATCTTCACTTTTAAAAATAACACGTGAATCAACTAAGGTATAGATAGCATACTAACCAAAACTGGCGCTTTTTATTCTGCTACGAAGATAGAGATAGTGGACACGATGTATGTACACGATCAGTAGACTGAACTTACCCAATTGTTCAAAAGACTTGAGCAATTGAGTGAGAATCGAGCACTGGTGAACCAGACAAAGACCTTTTCAAATTTGTGTCTCTCCGATCAAAGATATTGTGAACACACTTTCAAAACTTCCACAAGTTAATTCAGAAACTATCGCGATGACCCGCGAAACACGGGTGAGTCGAAAAAAAAAAAAAAAAAAACACGAGCCATATTACGACCACCAACCAATTGGCAACATGTCAACCGACATTCCAACAAAACTAGCATCTGTCATTTTTCCCGTTACAACCGAATGTCTGGTGACGTATCGCAAACATATATTTACAACACCGCTAGTCCAGCGTCATTACCGAACAACAAGTGTCCTTCAACCAAGAAAAATTTCTCATTTGATCATGTTGATGTCGCAGTCGTCGTGTGGTGGTTTCATGTGACATCAACATGGTCAAATTAGAAATTTTTCTTGGTTGAAGGACACTTGTTGTTCGGTAATGACGCTGGACTAGCGGTGTTGTAAATATATGTTTGCGATACGTCACCAGACATTCGGTTGTAACGGGAAAAATGACAGATGCTAGTTTTGTTGGAATGTCGGTTGACATGTTGCCAATTGGTTGGTGGTCGTAATATGGCTCGTGTTTTTTTTTTTTTTTTTTTTTTTTTTTTTTTTTTTTTTCGACTCACCCGTGTTTCGCGGGTCATCGCGATAGTTTCTGAATTAACTTGTGGAAGTTTTGAAAGTGTGTTCACAATATCTTTGATCGGAGAGACACAAATTTGAAAAGGTCTTTGTCTGGTTCACCAGTGCTCGATTCTCACTCAATTGCTCAAGTCTTTTGAACAATTGGGTAAGTTCAGTCTACTGATCGTGTACATACATCGTGTCCACTATCTCTATCTTCGTAGCAGAATAAAAAGCGCCAGTTTTGGTTAGTATGCTATCTATACCTTAGTTGATTCACGTGTTATTTTTAAAAGTGAAGATGTTGAAAAGTAGCGGGTTCATGTCAAATCATTCGACATATGTCACCCTCAGACCACTGACTAGATCGATTTTACCACAGATTCTCATGTCTTGTTTGTATACGGCGTTCATACCTACTTGCTTCCCTCTTATTTTTCACAAAATCGCCTGTCAGAGTCAAGTATACATGAGGTGGTGGTGACATCGCTGGTCAGCAGACAACCAAATGAAAAATCGCTTAGAGGCCGCATATGTGGCCTTTCTCAGAAGGATTTGAGCGTTCCCTGAATGTTTGAAAACAGTCCAACACAAAAAGAGAGCTCTTAATCAACAGTCGAAAGTAACAATCGATGTTTTACAGGCACATCATGAAAAAAAAAGGAAAGTTCGAATACTTGGTTACAAGTGGTAAAATAAAAAAGAATGAAAGATCGTGTTCGATAAAGAGAGAAGATGGAAAACACTCAACAACTGAACTGATAAGTTGCAGTGTGGACAGACAAATGTGGTCGGGTATGATGATTGTCTACGTCCGTTGATGTGGTACATGCTAATCATGGTCTTATAACAATATTCCTCACACCTCGAGGATTCCGTCATCATGTCTTTTTTCAGGCTCGTTAACCGAATTTGACACTCAAGACATGAATTATCTACCTGGAAGGAGATCTCTACATACCATACCTAGACCGTTCGATGACAACACGGCTTCCGTGATTTACAGGCTCATCATCCTCCAGTCAAAGGGGATGTAAAACATCGAGCTCAATCACAGCCTATGATATGTTTGACGCGCTGATCACCTAGATGTCGAATTTCATTCCAGGAAATCTTACTTAAACATTACAATGAGGGTGAAGGACAATGTTCAGGTATTTGTCAATGTCAAAGTTCGACATTGATTTCTTCAAGCCTGTCGAAAATGCCACCTCGATGACTGGTTTTTCATGATCGTTAACAATATTTGACACTTAGGACACGTATCATCTGCTTGGGAGGAGATCTCTGCATACCATACCTTGACTCAGAAAAGTCACACACAAGAAAAATTATCTCCGAGAATTACAGACCCATCTGCCTGCTCCCTTATGTAGGAATGTTGTTGTGGAAGATGATGAATAAAAGGTTGATCTGGTACACAAAAACCAACTTACTCGAACACAGCTAGGGTAGAAACAAAACATACGTTCAGTTGATATATCTCACACAAAACAGAGAGCGTGTCGACACCGGTCTCAGTGATGGGGATCTCGTTATTCTGATGCGCGCAAGACTACAACTACATCAACATTTAAAAAAAATTGAACATTTTTTATATATTTTGATATTAAATTTTGCTCGACACCATTAAAACAACATAAAATGTGTGCGTCACCGACCACGCTTATCATGAAAGGTGACTCGACTAGTTGTTAATAAGAGAGAATGTGGGGTGTTGACATTACAAATTGTGTTCTCCCGACACCAATACCATCACATATATCACCGACATTACAGCCTAGTGTGTCGACATCTATGACATCTTGAACGATCACACCACGACAGTGTCGACTACAAGAACACCGATAATACATGTAGAGCAGAGACATTACAATCGAGTGTGAGTTGAGGCACATGAACATGTCACCTGTGCTGATCCTACAATCTCTGATGCGTCGACAAATCTGGGCATGTTCTTATGTTGACACTACAAACTCTGTGAGTGTGTCAACCTCTGTCGTAACGAGTCGTACACCAGAGCCACCGACTACAAGTTTTTACCATGTTGTCGGTTGATAGGGAGATACAACCTTTCACAAGCTCATCACCGAAGACAAACTGTTTTGTCAGCATCAATAACGACAACAGTATCTGTCATGTCAACAACATGTTCACTCAGCCATCATGATGTTTCGACAACAACGCCATCATCTTTTTTCACATGTGTCACCAACAGCACATCTCAGTGTTTCGAGTAGCTCAGTCATTATGGATTCAGCCTTGATTCTGGACTCATCTGAATATCCAATATTGAAAAGAGCCCCGTTCAACAGCTCTTAAACGATGCATCGTGAAAATAACTCTCAGCGGTAGGAAGTCACCTGTGTCACAAATACGTCGGGAAATTAGTTCCAAGATAAGTTCGGATATAAGATAAGAAATGAGGATCTGTGGGAGAAAAAAGTCTATGGTGATTTTCTGCTAGTGAAAACAAAACTATTGGTGATATTTCGTGTGCAAATGCACCTCACCAATCTGAAGGAAAAAAACATCTAGAAAACCAAAAATGCAATATCACTACCTGTATCGCTACCACTCACCCATACGGCCTCTTTACAGTTCGTCGTTTAATAGTAGCGACAATTTACATACGAACTACAGCAGTATTCATCGTTCCCCATACAGTCTCCTTCTACTTCTTCATCAGTGTCACACAAACGAGCTATCACATCGAGTGGAAACTGGGTGTTCTGCGAAAAGAAGGAAACTAACAGTTGACGATGCTGCTTTAGATATTCTTCCATATGATGTCAGACAGATCTATACTGATAATTGGGGAGAGATATGTATTTGTCAATATCAGAGTTCGACATTAATTTCTTCAAACCTGCCGACAATGCCACCTCGATGACTGGTTTTTCAGGATCGTTAACAATATTTGACACTTAGGACAAGCATCATCTGTGTGGGAGGAGATCTCTACATACCATACCTTGACTCTGAAAAGTCACAAATAAAATTGATCTCCAAGAATTACAGACCCATCAGCCTTCTCCCTTGTGTAGGAACTTTGCTGGAAAGGCGATCATTTGCAGGTGTATCTGCAAGATGGAAATCTCTTCGCTTCAACACATGTAAGATACAAATGACATCACGATTTTCACATACTCATCACCAAATAAAAAAAAATGGTTGTTGTCAGCAACATTAACGACAACCGTATCTGACATGTCAACAACATGTTCACTCAACCATCATGGTGTTTCGACAATAACACCATCATCTTTTTCACATTTGTCACCAACAGCACATCCCAGTGTTTCGCCTAGCTCGGTAATTATGGATTCTGCTTTGCTTTTGGTCTCATCTGAATATCCAATATTGAACAGAGCCCGTTCAACAGCTGTTAAACTATCTCAACTTTTCCAAACAAAAAAAAATTATCGACGTCACTCGTAACGCTGTCTGTGAGTTTATCAGAGATTACGGTGTCAGAAAAATATATTGTTGTTGATCCCTCGTATCACCATATTAATAGTTCCCAGTTTTAAAGGATGACTGAGATAAATAATTTATACTGCGGGCAACAGCGATAATAAAATATAACAAAGAGAACTCGATACCTATTTTATAAAAAGAGGAGTAAAACATGGATGCATCCTATCACCATGCTTGTGCAGTATATACACCGAGAAAATCTTTAAAACATCACATAAATGCCATACCTAAACATTAATGGAGAGATGATCATTAACCTAAATTATGCTGATGATACTGTATTAGTACCAGAAAATCATAAAGATCTACAACATTACTTAATGAATTAAACATGACAAGCAAAAAAAAAAATAAATAAATATGGATTAAATATGAATATCAAAAGAAAGTAAAACTATGACAATTAACAAAGAAAATATTCAAAACCAGCAAGTGGATATCAAAATTGACGGAAAAGACTTGGAGATAGTTCAGAGCTACAACTACCTTGTACATACTATAACCAGTAAATGAAAATGTAAAATTGAAATAAGCAAAAGAATATGAATGGTGAAAAATAACGTTAATGCCATGAAAAATATACTAACATCAAAGCAAATAAGATCAGGGCTAAAACTAAGAATAGCAAAATGTTGTCTTCTCAACATTCCTAAATGGTGCATAAACAGGGACGTTAGACAAGAAAACTGAACAGACAACTGAAGCCTTTGATATGTGGTATATAGAAGAATAGGTAGAATTGGATGGAAGGAAAAGAAAACACCGATGAAGTCTTAAAACAACTAACAACGAAAAGAGAACTACTAAGCACAATTCAAACAAGACAAATGCGGTTTTTGGGCCATGTTAAAAGATACAACAGTCTACTAAAAGTAATCCTGGAGGGGAAAATACTAAGTAAAAGCGGGAGAGGCAGACCACGACTAACATGGACGAGTAACATCAAAAGATAAACACGTCAGCCTATGACAGCGTGCACCATTAAAGCAAGAGACAGAGCGGAATGACGCTCCATGGTAGCCGTTATCAGTGCCAAGAAATATATTACGCAGAATCGTTCTGGAGAGAGTAAAAGTGGCCAGCGGAAATATATAGATGATCTAGCTAAAGAGGCAGAGGAAGCAGCAAATAAAAGGAATTATAAAGCACTGTACAACCGTACACAGAAAATTGTGTGGAAAATGCAAACAGATTGCTGTCTTTATTAGAGATAAGACAGGAAATCTGCCTAGTACTATAAGGGAACACCTAGAGAGATGGAAATAGCACTTTGAAGAACTTTTGGAACAGACCCGGCTCAAATAATCCTCAAGATATACTACCAGTAGAAGTTATTTAAAAAATGGTAAAGCCATAGGGCCAGATGAAATTCCTTCGGAGTATTAACACCTCTACCATGATGTTACATACTCTATTAGATAACATTTGGGAGACGGAAGAAGGTTATATGATCAACTACCATTAGAAAGGAAGTTTACAGGGGTGTACATATTATATGGGCATTATGCTGCTATCAGTGCCAGGATGAATACAAAAAATTAAGTAGATTTATTCTGGAGAGACTAAAAAAAGGTCACAGAGAAACATTTGAGAGACGCACACGTATTTTTTAGGAAGAACAGCTCATGTGCTGATCACATAACTACTCTACGTATAACAATTGAACAAAGATTACGAAACGGTATTTGCTAGTTTAGACAGAGGAATGGTTTGGCAGTTGGTGAGTCACTATGGATTCCCACAAAGTTTATTAACCTGATAAGAATAATGTATAACACACACAAAAAAAAAACAGACGTTCTTTTCTTTAGAAAAACCAACATTTTAAATTTATATTTTAATATATATGTTTTGCAAACATTTTAATAGAAATCCGCCCTGTGAGAATATCCATGTTGTAGTTTTTCTACGATGTGTAGTTGGAGGCATCGGTTGCAAACTGTTATATCGCGAGTCTAGCGTTCACGACAGAATCGTAAAGGGAGGATCGTAGGTTTTTCGCTAGGTGAAAAAATTATTTTAAAAAACGCGTTGTGTATGACTGGTAGTTTGTCAATTGCAGCATGGACTTGTTGGGTATTAGGTTTATCGCACGTTTGATAGTTTTAGAAGTTACGGTTTTTTGTTCGTTTTACTTATTACATCTCTAATTATGGCGCTTGTTTCCTTCTCGATTTTTGGAAGCGACGCTATTTATCCTGGTTTTGAAGTTTTGTTGAAGAATAGGCTCTATAACTAATGCCGTTGTTGCTATTCTTCTCGCAAATCTGTGCCTGTCACAGGCAACCTGCATCCACGTTGAGCGTCTATCCTCTGTAAGATCATCCAAATGATGGACTGTCACCAACTCGTCGGCAAACGTCACCTAAAGTAATTTGAAATTTTCAAACGTTAGACTATCTTAATATCCTAAAAAAAAAAAAAAAAATAAGCGCTGGAGAGAGAATATGATAAGACATGCTAACCTTGCGGTTGGATTTTTGTAAAATACACTGCTCACTAACATCCATAGCGCTCTTCCCAATTAGCGTATTGGTTTGAATTATTCTAGCAAATTAGTTTATATATATATATATATTTCTCTCTCTCTCTTTTGGAGAGGTAGCCTAAAGGAACACGCTGGCTGGTAATTAATGCAATTGTCCTAGATGTGGGCGAGTATTCTCCAGGCTCAACTCGCTAAATAGAGACTTTGAGAGTGTTCATGGGATCTGTTAATACTTTACAGATATGGAACCTATCTAGCCGTGTTAACACTGTGGTTGACTGATGACCGACGCAAGTCGAATGAATATATTAAATCGTGTACGCGCCTTTTTTTATATAACCTGTTGCATTTCGCGCTCGCTGGAGACAATAATCAATAAACTCACGCGAGAGCGGCAACGGTGGGAGATATTGAGCTGCCACGGTAGGAGAAAATGACTGTTCGTTAATACCGCCAGCAAGATTTGCCAATATATATATGTATATGTATACCTACTTATGGTCCATGTCTTAAATACGGGGCCCATTTACGTCCACGTAGATATAATAACTATTAACTTATTACTATTATATGTATAAATGCTCACCATATCCATGAAATAACTAACGTATCACTACTCCCTAATATGGTAGTTTCACTTCCGGAGTGGGCGTGATCTATAGCCGGACAACACACACACACACACTAGCTCCTATTGGAAGTCACTTTGGCGGGAAAAACTGATGTCCAATACATGATCAGTAATTATCCCCCTCAACCACCCACCCCTTCATGCACTATACAACCCCTATTCATATATACATATATATATCATTGCATCACTCTGGCTTGGGGCAGCTTGGTGCAGCTTGGCGCAGCTTGGCGCAGCTTGGCGCAGTCTCTATATAACTCCTGTACTTGAAGGAGGAAATCTTTTCTCCTTCCTCCTACTCTTTGGTCAACTAAAAAACCGAGAGCATAACGTGCGCCTCCTACTACTGTCGTAAAATTTATCAGTTGTTTCCTCTAGACTGTCTGCTGTTGGTGCATAAACTTGTATAAGATTTATGTCTATTGGCTTTCCATTCAATTTCACTAAAAGGACTCTGTCAGATAATGGGTAAAAGCATTTCATTGTTCTTGGTCTTTCTGCATCCAAGATGATACCTACTCCTCTTTGGCGTTCAGTACCTCCAGTATAGATTATTTTATGTATATCAGAATATATCTCCCCTGATCCGGTGTATCTCATTTCGCAAAGTCCCAGTAATTGTAGTCCCATTCTTTTCATTTCTTGTATGATTTTTTCTAATATTATTAAATTACGGAAGGTAAATTAAAATGTAAAATCATTACTGATGTATGGTTCTTCATATTTCATTTTTTCCTGCTCTGACGTCAGAGACTATTTAATCTAGAATTTCTGGTTCTGATATGAGCATGATTAAAGATTTACATTTCGCAAGCTAGTTTGTGATTGAAGATGATTGAAGATGATTAAATATGTGGAGGGTACTGTGTGGGAACTAGTGTGTGTGCACTGTTGTGTGGGCACTATAGTTATAGTCAGCCGAAGTCCTCGGCATCACTACAAGAAAATTAAAATCCGTAATTTGCTCAACCGCCCGTACCAGTGGAATCATCCGAATTAACATCTCATTTCATTGAATGGCCCAAACAAAGAAAGGCAGCTGCAGTTCCCATCATAGCAACCACAGCACACGCCAAAAGACACAAGACATAAGAGCTAGCCGCATCGAAAGTGAACTCATCCGAACTGTCCTTCGTCATACGATATCATCATTCATCGTAAGCAATCGGCATATCAAAACACGATCCAGTTGAAAAACACAGCTCACGGTGTACACAGAGAACTAAACCCAGTAGCTCCGGCAGCAAGCTGAACTTGGAATGTTAGAAAGCTGCAACAAGGAACACTTTTCAGACAGAGTCTCGGCGATTCCTGCCGCCTATCCGCTATATTGACCGAAAGTGGACACAAGAGTGTGGGAGTTAGTGCGGGGGCACTAGTGTGTATGGAACAGGCAAATAATTGCAATGCTGCGGTAAAGCTGGTAGCAAGGAGCCAGTGATGGGGAGTGTTAGACACTCCAAGGTATGGTGACAGCTGTACAAATAGGGAACACAATACAATACTGACGTTTCGGCTAGGAGCCTTCTTCAGAAAACAAGGACAACAACAACAAACGATGAAGCACAATTATCTATATCTACATGTTAGATGATCAGGAGAATGGAGAGGTGGACAGAAAAGAAGAGAAGAAAGTAGGATTTTGGAATAAGAAAGGAGGCTACATGAGGCGAGGTAGGATGAGAGTCAAGATGTGTAGAAAAGAGAGATAGGTAAAATGAGGAAGAGATAGAAATATCAAAAGTACAAAGAAGATAATGTATAAAACGTATAAGAAAAATCAAACACTTAGCTGGGAAAACTAATAATTGGGTTTTATAATTCAGACTATAAGGAAGAGAGTTCAGAGTCAGAGAATAGGGAATAACTTATCCGATATTCACAGAATTGAAATAACTGGTAAAACATTGGTCTGACTGACCTTCCTGAGGATGAGATCTCCCGTTTCATCTGAATTATAAAAGAACTAAATTTCAAGAAATATGGTTGATAAATTATTTATATGCTTGTGCACTTATAATGGTAGCGAGTGATGTGTGGGTCAGTGCTCTATCAAGAAATATGGTTGATAAATTATTTATATGCTTGTGCACTTATAATGGTAGCGAGTAATGTGTGGGTCAGTGCTCTATCAAGAAATATGGTTGATAAATTATTGATATGCTTGTGTTCTCAACAGTTATGGTACGACCCAGCATGGGTCACCAATCTAGAGACACAGCGAACTAGCAATGATGAAACACAATTTGTACTTCATATTTTTATAGATGTGTCTGTGGCGCCCACGTAACTAGAAAACTTATCCGATATTCACAGAATTGAAATAACTGGTAAAACATTTTTCTGACCGACCTTCCTGAGGATGAGATCTCCCGTTTCATCGAATATGTCGGACATTTCCACTTCTCCATCCACATCACCTACCACATCTCTACCTCCTCCGTATCTTTCCTTGATATCTCAGTCTCCTTGGGCACCTCTCATCTTCTCACCTCGGTCTTCTACAAGGCCACTGACTCCCACAGTTTCCCTCTGGGGAATAAGGGGGGGGGGAGAAGAAAAGGCGGGTAGCCAGACTGGTAGTGAAAACACTAGTGGAAATGGATACAAGGAAACCTAAACAGTGGCCAGGGAAAGGCATGTGTCAGCGACCAGACAAAAGGCAGAAGAGGGAGAAGATAATAGGCACCATAAAAATTAATGGGGCCTAAAAAAGAGGAACAATCCAAACAAAGGAATCGTAGAAGCAAAAAACAAGGGGGAGAACGGGGGAATGAGCAACAGAGGTGGTCATAGGTAGGCTAAAAATAGCAGGGTGGAGAGAAAGGAAATAAATACCGGGGAAAGAAATGGAGAGGGAGGAGGAGGGAGGAAATAATAACTGGGGAAAGAAATGGAGAGGAGGGAGGAAATAATAACTGGGGAAAGAAATGGAGAGGAAGGAGGAGGGAGGAAATAATAACTGGGGAAAGAAATGGAGAGCAAGGAGGAGGGAGGAAATAATAACTGGGGAAAGAAATGGAGAGCAAGGAGGAGGGGGAAAATAATAACCGGGGAAAGAAATGGAGAGGAAGGAGGAGGGAGGAAATAATAACTGGGGAAAGAAATGGAGAGCAAGGAGGAGGGAGGAAATAATAACTGGGGAAAGAAATGGAGAGCAAGGAGGAGGGAGGAAATAATAACCGGGGAAAGAAATGGAGAGGAAGACTAAGAAGGGTAATAATAAAGGGACAAGAGGAGAGGCGGTGGGTACAGAGTGAATAGATAGAGGGGGAGAAGTGGAGTAATAAAGGGAAAGTAAGCAGGAAGTAGTGTCCTGAGAGGTAGGGAAGTAGGGAACCAGAGAGATTAGGTGAATAAAAAAGAGGCGGAGTAAGAGTAGCTGAAAAGCAGGTAAGAGGAGGCCTAAGAGAGAAAGGAAGAAAGAAAAGGAGGAAGGGGGGGGTTGACTACACGAAGAAGGGGGGAGGATAGGAAGGGAGCAGACTAACATAGAGGTGAGATAGGAAGAAGAAGAGTAAGAGGGAGGGAGAAGGGGTCAGAGGAAGAGGAAGTGGGGTCCTCAGAGGGATAAGGATACATTCATGCCACGGGGGGTGAGGCAACCCCAACGAGTGATCAGGCGTTTCTCAAGAGTGAGACGACTGTGGTAATCAGAAGAGCAAGATATAAGGCCAGTGACCAGGACATCCGCCTTCCCCTGATGGCCCCTCGAGTTAAAGTGGGCTGCTACAGGAGTGCCAGCTTCTCGGGTAATGTCATGTAGATGTTCACGGCAACTATCGCCGATCCTTCGACCAGACTGACCGATATAGGTCAACTGGCATCGCTTACAAATGATGGCATAAATGATGTTACGCGATGTGCAAGTGAATCCCTCTCTGTTCTCGAAAGGACCATTAGGAAAGAGGACGGTATCAGTCTGGAGAACGTGATCACAAGTTTTGCATACCCTGCGGTTGCAGCGGATAGTACCTCGATGGCTAAGGTGGGCAGCAGAAAGACGGCCCCTTACGAGAAAGTCACGGAGGTTCCGGTTACGTCTAAAGGCCACCAGTGGTGGGTCGGAGAAGAGCAGACGAGTAGTAGGGTCAGATCGGAGAATAGGTAGGTAGCGGTGGATTGTCCTAATCACAGCGTAGTGGTGAGGGTGGTAGGTGAGGGTGATAGGTGAGGGAGAGTAGTAGGGTCGGATCGGAGAATAGGGAGGGAGCGGTGGATGGTCCTAATCACAGCCTAGTGGTGAGGGTGATAAGTGAGGGCGAGTAGTAGGGTCAGATCGGAGAATAGGGAGGGAGCGGTGGATGGTCCTAATCACAGTGTAATGGGGACGGTGATAGGTGTGGGCAAGCACTACTCTATCCAAGGGGGGATAAGTAGAGGGAGTAAGAGCAGACTGACGTGAAGTGTGCAGAACTCGACGCAGGGCAGGGAGGAGAGCTGATTCTGGATAGAGGCGTCGGCGGAAGAAGTCAAGCATGAAGTGGGCGTTGTGAATGAAATCTTCATCGTCTTGGCAAAGGCGACGAAGTCTGAGAAGCTGAGAATATGGAAGAGAGTTCTTGCAGGATGTAGGATGAGAGGAGTCGTAGCGGAGGAAACTGTGGGAGTCAGTGGCCTTGTAGAAGACCGAGGTGAGAAGATGAGAGGTGCCCAAGGAGACTGAGATATCAAGGAAAGATACGGAGGAGGTAGAGATGTGGTAGGTGATGTGGATGGAGGAGTGGAAATGTCCGACATATTCGATGAAACGGGAGATCTCATCCTCAGGAAGGTCAGTCAGACCAATGTTTTACCAGTTATTTCAATTCTGTGAATATCGGATACGTTTTCTAGTTACGTGGGCGCCACAGACACATCTATAAAAATATGAAGTACAAATTGTGTTTCATCATTGCTAGTTCGCTGTGTCTCTAGATTGGTGACCCATGCTGGGTCGTACCATAACTGTTGAGAACACAAGCATATACATACTTTATCAACCATATTTCTTGATAGAGCACTGACCCACACATCACTCGCTACCATTATAAGTACACAAGTATATAAATAATTTATCAACCATATTTCTTGATAGAGCACTGACCCACACATCACTCGCTACCATTATAAGTGCACAAGCATATAAATAATTTATCAACCATATTTCTTGAAATTTAGTTCTTTTATAATTCAGATGAAACGGGAGATCTCATCCTCAGGAAGGTCAGTCAGACCAATGTTTTACCAGTTATTTCAATTCTGTGAATATCGGATAAGTTATTCCCTATTCTCTGACTCTGAACTCTCTTCCTTATAGTCTGAATTATAAAACCCAATTATTAGTTTTCCCAGCTAAGTGTTTGATTTTTCTTATACGTTTTATACATTATCTTCATTGTACTTTTGATATTTCTATCTCTTCCTCATTTTACCTATCTCTCTTTTCTACACATCTTGACACTCATCCTACCTCCCCTCATGTAGCCTCCTTTCTTATTCCAAAATCCTACTTTCTTCTCTTCTTTTCTGTCCACCTCTCCATTCTCCTGATCATCTAACATGTAGATATAGATAATTGTGCTTCATCGTTTGTTGTTGTTGTCCTTGTTTTCTGAAGAAGGTTCCTAGCCGAAACGTCAGTATTGTATTGTGTTCCCTATTTGTAAAGCTGTCACCATACCTTGGAGTGTCTAACACTCCCCATCACTGTCTCCTCATTAGTGTGTGGGCACTAGTGTGTATGCTTGAGACAGTGTTGTTGAATATGTGTGAACATGAATGATGCAGTGACACAATTTTTGGCAATTTTCTCCAACTTGTGTACAAGTGTTGTTTCATGTTGGTGTGGTCGATGCACAGATGAACGATACTTGTAGGATTAAACAAAGAAAACATGTAGAGGCGTGATAAAGTTGATGATGACGCAATTACATTTTTTTAAAATTGATGTTTCAGCTTTACTTTTTTTTTTTAACACTAAACAAATCGACTCAAATGTATAAGGTCATCTACAAATGTCAAACATAAAGAAAAGCACATCTCAAAATGCATCATCAGAGAAATAAATATGCAATTGATACTTTTACACTAACAAAATAACGTATACAAGAAACGAGGCTATTGTGAAGAGAGTTGCGTTCTAAAATTTTAAACTGTGCAGGTTAGTAACCTGATTTCTTCTAGACAAACAGTGTCTATACTATCATCCATCCACCCTATTGTGTTTATTTTATGGTTTACAACTGTATACTTGAACAAAACAAAAAATAGCATGCTTTTGTTTATTATATAAATTTTTCCGAAGGAGATAATATAAAAACAATAATGTTCACCAAGATGCCGCAAATAGAAACATAATGATAACAAGTTAAATGTGAGTAAACTAGAGAACAGACGTTAGAGTATTACAGTTAAGTTTAAGGTATCACACGGGGTCGCAGTAATTTGGAAAAGGAGATAGGGTGTATAGCTTCCATTTCTTTATAACAAGTTAACTGTGAGTAAACTAGAGAACCGACGTTAGAGTATTACAGTTAAGCTTAAGGTATCCCACGGGGTCGCAGTAATTTGGAAAAGGAGATAGGGTGTATAGCTTCCATTTCTTTATAACAAGTTAACTATGAGTGAACTAGAGAACCGACGTTAGAGTATTACAGTTAAGCTTAAGGTATCCCACGGGGTCGCAGTAATTTGGAAAATGAGATAGGGTGTATAGCTTCCATTTCTTTATAACAAGTTAACTGTGAGTAAACTAGAGAACAGACGTTAGAGTATTACAGTTAAGTTTAAGGTATCACACGGGGTCGCAGTAATTTGGAAAAGGAGATAGGGTGTATAGCTTCCATTTCTTTATAACAAGTTAACTGTGAGTAAACTAGAGAACAGACGTTAGAGTATTACAGTTAAGTTTAAGGTATCCCACGGGGTCGCAGTAATTTGGAAAAGGAGATAGGGTGTATAGCTTCCATTTCTTTATAACAAGTTAACTGTGAGTAAACTAGAGAACAGACGTTAGAGTATTACAGTTAAGCTTAAGGTATCCCACGGGGTCGCAGTAATTTGAAAAGGAGATAGGGTGTATAGCTTCCATTTCTTTATAACAAGTTAACTGTGAGTAAACTAGAGAACAGACGTTAGAGTATTACAGTTAAGCTTAAGGTATCCCACGGGGTCGCAGTAATTTGGAAAAGGAGATAGGGTGTATAGCTTCCATTTCTTTATAACAAGTTAACTGTGAGTAAACTAGAGAACAGACGTTAGAGTATTACAGTTAAGCTTAAGGTATCCCACGGGGTCGCAGTAATTTGGAAAAGGAGATAGGGTGTATAGCTTCCATTTCTTTATAACAAGTTAACTGTGAGTAAACTAGAGAACAGACGTTAGAGTATTACAGTTAAGTTTAAGGTATCCCACGGGGTCGCAGTAATTTGGAAAAGGAGATAGGGTGTATAGCTTCCATTTCTTTATAACAAGTTAACTGTGAGTAAACTAGAGAACAGACGTTAGAGTATTACAGTTAAGCTTAAGGTATCCCACGGGGTCGCAGTAATTTGGAAAAGGAGATAGGGTGTATAGCTTCCATTTCTTTATAACAAGTTAACTGTGAGTAAACTAGAGAACAGACGTTGGAAGATTACAGTTAAGTTTAAGAAGTCCCAAGGGACCACAGTAATTTAGAGAAGGGGTTAGGGTGTACAGCCTCCATTTCTTGTGCACTTATAATGGTAGCGAGTGATGAGAGAGTGTGGGTCTGTGCACTATCAAGAAATATGGTTGATAAATAATTTATATACTTGTGTACTTATAATGGTAGCGAGTGATGAGAGAGTGTGGGTCTGTGCTCTATCAAGAAATATGGTTGATAAATTATTTATATACTTGTGCACTTATAATGGTAGCGAGTGATGAGAGAGTGTGGGTCAGTGCTCTATCAAGAAATATGGTTGATAAATTATTTATATGCTTGTGGTCTCAACTGTTATGGTACGATCCAGCATGGGTCACCAATCTAGAGACACAGCGAACCAGCAATGATGAAACACAATTTGTACTTCATATTTTTATAGATGTGTCTGTGGCGCCCACGTAAAAAGAAAGCATCCGATATTCACAGAATTCTTTCATTTTGTATGCTGTTTCAATATTGAGATTTTTTTTTGCGGCCCGGGGGGGGGGGGTGTAAGTAGGAAGGGAGGGGAGTTTGGGTTATTAGAAACCATACATGTACGTGTGGCGAGATAAAGTGTGGACCTTGTTCAAAGTCTGACGCTGTATAGCAGAGGTAGTCGAACATGGAGAGTCTAACACTTCTGTCAAGTGCACTGTCTTCGGCTCGAGAGAAGGATAGGTTAGACATAGAAGTTTTCAACTCGATAGGGCAATACAATAAAATTATAAAACCTTGCAGAATCACTGAACACAGTAAAGGTAATAAGTAAAGTACGCATTTGGCGTCACAGCACACGAATTTTCACCCATATGTGTTCGGCCGCATATCCAGAGGTATTCGGAGACTTCTGGATAGTGTCGCTTGAAGCATTGAAACTCACGATGCAAAGCGGCATTCATCACCTTCCCAGGGTGATACCATTTCTGCTACGTATTTCGGCTGAGTCGACTACTGGGGTATTTTCTTTTCCAACCACAAGTACAACTCAAAACTGCTTTCTGCGGGAAAAGGACACGGGTTGTCCGAACGTCGGTAGTTCAGTCGGGTGGTTTTCCCAACGAGGCTACCGAGGCTTCCACTGTACACAGGACTGAAGGATAACAAGTAAACAACCTCATATCTTGGTACGAACCATGAACAAATGTGTATCCACTGCTCCATTGACTCAGTTTCCCATGCCATTTTAAATGAGCTGACAACTCAGACATAACTACTCAAACACAACTCAGACACAACAACTCAGGCATAACAACTACACACAACAATTCAGAGACAACAACTCAGGCACAACTCAAAAACAACTCAACACAACTACTCAAACACAACAACTTAGCTACAACAACTCAGATACTCTAACTCAGGCACAACTACTCAAACACAACAACATAGCTACAACAACACAGATACAACAACTCAAATACAACAACTCAAGCACAACTCAAAAACAACTCCGACACAACTACACAAGCACAACAACTCAGATACAATAACTCAGGCACAACAACTCAGACACAACAACTCAGACACAACTCAAAAACAACTCAGACTCAACAACTTAGCTACAACAGCTTAGCTACAACAACTCAGATACAACAACTCAGACACAACATCCAGAGAAAAAATTATTAATTTTTTTTTAATGTGACACCAATGCCAGCAAATCGCATTCCACAGTAATCATTAGCTATGAGATAGAACAACAACAAATACGACAGAGAAAGAATCGTTAAGAGATAAATAAAAGAAATATCTGATTCTGCATAAAGTAAATCCTGCTATGTTATTTTATGTTACTTGTGTTAGGACCATCATCGCTGCACTCTGGACATACTCATAGGTGCACTGACCTCGAAACATGAAGAACCTCTCAGGAGAACCCCAACCGACTCACGTGCATAAACTCTGTTGCACAACTTGGGTTCTATCGATTTTAAGGACGCGTTACTGATCAGATTTCAATGCATGAAATATAAATGAAGAGGAACATCGTCTATTGAGATA
Organism: Megaustenia siamemsis; assembly: GCA_032433765.1. Lineage (NCBI taxonomy): Eukaryota > Metazoa > Mollusca > Gastropoda > Stylommatophora > Ariophantidae > Megaustenia > Megaustenia siamemsis. The sequence continues at coordinate 56,202,360 of JAVIAB010000106.1, forward strand.
TACTGCTGCATGATGTCAGATCTGACAGGCTATGGTAGAGATCGTCAGAGCTGGCTCGTGACAAACACATTTTGTGAAGAATGCCATTGTTTCTTAACGCTGTAAAGCAGGGAGATTGAGAATAATATATGAATCCAAACTATAGAACTAGTAATGGCTAGATAGCTTCTGCAATAACTCACGGCACATACAATAGAACAAAGAAGAACCTAAAAAGTAGTAAGATTGATTTAAAGAGAAATACAACAGCCCCAGAATAAATTAAAGGCATACACGAACTAAGTCATACAACAGATACAACTGTTTGGCCGCGTGATAAGAAAGGATGATAAAAAATACAACACAACGAGCCTTCAATAAACGATAGAAGAACACCCTACACATAGATGTATCTCATAAATGATGGATTGATAAAATATTAGAAAAATTAGGAAACATAACAGCAAGTAGAAGCCAAGACAAGAGGTAACGACCGCTGGCTAAATCTCATATCGATACTGAAAGGCAAATTAGGAAAGAAACAAAAAGGACAACGTAAATAGCAACTAACGTTACAAAAAGAGCAACCGTGTGCGATACATTTGCAACAACAAAAAATGAATGTATTTATAAGATAAACCAAAAGTTAAGTGCTCAGCTCATTTTCAGAAGACTATGACTATGTTTGATCAGTCCATCTCCTTTAAGTTGATTCGACATCTTCAGCTCACCAATCTCAGTATGTTTCAAAGCTCGTAAACTGTCAAAGAAACATATTCAGCTCAAGTAGGACAAAGCTCGTAAACTGTCAAAGAAAAATAGTCAGCTCTAGTAGAACAAAGCTTGTAAACTGTCAAAGAAAAATAGTCAGCTCAAGTAGGACATAGCTCGTAAACTGTCAACGTAACATATTGAGCTCAAGTAGGATATAGCTCGTAAACTGTCAACTAAACATATACAGCTCAAGTAGGACAAAGCTCGTAAATACTTCAATGTTTTGTGAATTTTAAAAATACAATGTTTAGTTCTCTAGGACATTACTGTAATCTATTTTAAAGAGTTGAAACCTTTCTAAAAATCAAGACTCAGTCCAAAAGAACTTTATTTGAATCTATTTCCAAGCTTAGCAATTTGAAGAAAAAAAAAATCAACATCCAGCTCACTTGTTGATTTCCAGAAATTGTGTATATTTCTGTAACATATAATTGAAAAATACAGCTCAATCCGACATGACTAAATCTGTTGTTGATTTCCCGAAATTGTGTATATTTCTGTAACATATAATTGAAAAATACAGCTCAATCCGACATGACTAAATCTGTTGTTGATTTCCCGAAATTGTGTATATTTCTGTAACATATAATTGAAAAATACAGCTCAATCCGACATGACTAAATCTGTTGTTGATTTCCCGAAATTGTGTATATTTCTGTAACATATAATTGAAAAATACAGCTCAATCCGACATGACTAAATCTGTTGTTGATTTCCCGAAATTGTGTATATTTCTGTAACATATAATTGAAAAATTCAGCTCAATCCGACATGACTAAATCTGTTCAAAACATTATCAGCAGCTGGATGAAGATATTTTAAGAAAAAACGTAGACAGAAAAATCTTCTGATGAGCTGTCTTAGGAGTCAAGTTCCATCACAAGCAACCCAGATGGTGATGATGTGGATACATTATAACGATCGTACAATAATTTGACGGCAATATCATTGTTGACAAATGTAAAAAATGAATATGTAGAAAGTAAGTAAGTAAAGTATCCTCGTTACGCCCATGTGGCGTGGAATATGGTGTTAGTGGCCATAAATTTTACAGACGTTCGGCACATGATTTTTTTGGGGTAATGTGGTCGGTATTACGCCCGTACATGTAGAGAAGAACCAAGATAATTTTTTCAAAAGTGTAAAAGCAATGAGAGTAAGAAATAATGAATATAACCCAACCACTATAATAAACGACAAGAACGGTAGACCAATCAGCGGCAGAAAAAACATAATAATCAGATGGAGAGAATACTTTAAGGAACTATTAAATCAGGGAAATGCAAACGGAAATACAGAGTTTAAACATAGGCAGTATGATGAACAAGAACCGAATATACTTAAAGCAGAAGAGGAATGGGCATTGAAACATAATAAAAAGAACAAAACAGCTGTTATAGATGGAATAACAACAGAAATGCTATTAGCCTGTAAGTAAATAGCTATAGATTGGCTTAATATAATATTCAATATGGCTTGGGAAGAAAGAAAAGTCCCAGACGATTGGCAAAAAGCTATCATTGTCCCATTTTGGAAAAATAAAGGAAGCAAAATGGAGTGTGAAGTGTACAGAAACACAAACTTTAGAAACCTACGGTGTAGCAGGACAACTATTAAATAATATAATGGCATTATATAAAAACAGTCAAAGTGCCTTTAGAACATCGGAAGGTCTGTCAGAATGGTTTCAGGTTACAAAAGGTGTAAGACAAGGATGCGTCCTCTCACCACTCCTCTTCATCATATATATGGACAAAATAAATCAGGAAACAACCAACAATAAGGAAAAATCAAATAAAAACATAGAGGCAGAAAAGTCCAACATCAACGAGCTACTCTTCGCAGATGACCAATGCCTAATATATGAGGATGAAAACCTGCTACAACAGCATTTAACATTTCTAGATAAAAGCTGCACAAACTACAGTATGAAAATTAACACAGCAAAAACAGAGGCTATAAGAATAAGAAAATTAAGACACCCATTAAACATTAAGATCAAAGATAAAGAAATAAAACAAGTAGAGGAATGCAAGTATTTAGGCACAATGTTCACAGAAGATGGAAAACTTTGCAGAGAAATTGACATGAGAATACAAACAGCAAATGCTGTCACATACCAACTTTCACCATTGCTAAGACATCCAAACATTTCTATGCCAGCTAAACAACAAATAATAAATAGCATTTTCATACCAACTTTGTGCTATGAAAGTCAAACATGGACCCTTTCTAAATCCCATTTAAGAAAGATCAATACATGTGAGATGCAATGCTTGAGAAAAGTAACAAACAACGCAAGAAGAGATAGAATACCAAATTAAACCACAAGAAAAATGGTAGGAACTAAACCCTGTCAAGAATATATAGAACAACAACAATTTAAATGGTTTGGCCACCTGGTCAGAATGAATCCTTACCAAACACCATCAAGGGCGTTCTTCTCGAGAATGCATGGAAAAAGACCAAGAGGAAGACCCAGAAGAAGATGGATAGATGCAGTGACAGAGACATGTAACAACAAAGGAAAATCACTAATTCAGACAATTCAAGCAGCTCAAGAACGACAAATGATATAAACCACGACACCTTTTAGGCATCAGTGAAAAGAGAAAAGAAGAAGAAGAAGATTACGCCCATGCCGATTTACTTTCACAGAAAAAAATCAGGTACCCATTAAAGGCTGGGTGAACCGGACGGAAGTCATCGGTTGGGGTCGAACGCAACCTCTTGTCCTTTGTAGTCCAGTTCACTAACCACTGAGCTATCACGGCTCCAATATGTAGAAACTCACCAACAATTTAGTCACAACTATTTGAACAGTCAAATAACGACGATGATAGTTTCTATTTTTAAAAAAAAATAGTGTTTCTTAGAGACTTCAGTAGAGGTTAAAACATCCTACCCTGGACGACACAAGCTGGCTTTGTGAACGAGGGTTCAGGTACAGCTTCAGGTCTTCCAATCGACCCAGCCGAAGTTTGACTCACTGTAGTTTACCGAAGGTAGTGACAACAAGGTAGAGAACTGACCTCTTAAATGTCATCTAGATGATGTGACCTTGTATGTAGTTCAAGTTTTATTTCTCACTCCCTCATCTTACTACAAATGAAATGTTAGCAAACAGAACATATTTATAGAGACTAATATCAGTAAGACTCAAGATCTAACGCAACGAGTTTTTAATAAACCTTGCGAGAATACAAGGCTCGAGGACCGACCACGAAAAATATGGATTGATTGAATATTAGAAACACTAGGAAATATAGTAGCAGACGCCAACGGAAAAGCAAAAGGCCGGAAACTAGATCTCCCCATGGCGCTGAAAGGCAAATGAGGAAGAAACAAGCAGAAGCAAAAAAAAAGACGAAGAAGAATACAAGTAAATAAAAAAACAAATAAAGCCAGTCCAAAGTATAATCTTGTGAGCTGTTTTACAACTTCAGATAGGGGGTGTTACTCGTGAGAATAAAAGCTACGAGAAGTTGGACAGAGGCGAGGTGATTAAAGAAAATGAAAAACAAACTTCGATATAAAGGACTATGAAAACATGACTCTGTGATGGTTAATGATGTGTGGAATGTCTTATTTATAGAATTGATAATCTGTCAGTTAAAATGAATGAAGAAGATTAAAGAAAAAGGCAATGGAGATCAAATGAGTTTTCTTCCTTTTTCCTCGTGCGAAATACAGGACACATATTCAAATGATTCCCGTGTGTTACTGGGGCCTCATTATAAGGGAGTAAAGAATAGTAACACTGTGACCTTCCAGGCATGTTGTAAGAGGCGACTAAGGAGGTTGATCGATGGCTTGACAGGCTGTCATTGTAAAAAGTATTGTTATGGAAACAGCGCCATAGATTTTAGAGCAGTGATCTCTGCAATATGTGCCATTTTGGCACGCACGGTTTCTGTTTTTGAGATTGTGGTTCTGCCCTATGTGCCGTCTTCGGCTCGAAAGAACAATAGATAGATAAATTCAAATGACGTCAATTAATACAGAAAACATTTTTAAAATAATAAGAACAGGTTATAAAGAAAGAAAATGTAGGACAAGAAGTCTGTCAGGCAGTCAGTCAAACAGGTAGGAATCTGGGACGGAGAAAGGTAGGTAAACAGACAACAGATATAGAATAGGAAGAAAGGTGTGGAGAGCTAGCGGGCGTGCAATTAGGTAGGTAGGGAAATGGAGATACAAAGAGACAGAGGGGGAGACAAACTGACAGGCAAGCAAAGTGACATGCAGACAAAGAAAGGGATAAATAGACCGGTAAATGGAGTGACAGACAAAATAGACAGGCAGACAAATCGACAGGCATGCAGGCACACATGGCAGGCAGAGAAACTCATCATCATCATTATCATGTGCCATACCGGTTAGCGTAGGCGATCATGTCCCTCCACAATCTTCTATCTACAGTGCATCGTATGAGTTCTGTTGTTGACTGTTTTCCATGCCATGACACCAAGCTATCCAGTATTTTATCTCTTTGTCGTCCGCGATCTCTCTTTTCTTCTATTTTGCCAGTTAACCAAGTATTTTAACTTTCCTTTTCTCATGATGTGCCCGAAAAATGTTGATTGTTTCTTTCTGATGTTCTTTAGGACAAATTAAATAGAAGGAAAATGTAAATAAAGAAAAGAAAAATCAGGAAGGCATGCAAACACAGAAACTAGAAAGACATGGTAGGAAGAGGCAAATGGACGGACCAACGAACAATTGGAAGGACGGATGACATAGAAACAGACGAACTGACAGATAGATGGACGGTTGGCTGGACAGAGACACAGAATGACAGACGGTTGGCTGAACAGACAGATGAATGGACGGATATGCGGGAGGGGACGGACGGATTAGATTAGATTAGATTAAGATTAGATTAGCTTAGACAGACAGACAGACAGACAGACAGACACAGACAGACAGACAGACAGACAGACAGACAGACAGACAGACAGACAGACAGACAGACAGACAGACAGATAGATAGATAGATAGATAGATAGTGAAAGTGGACGAGAAAGAGAGTAACAGATATTCGACGCGATATAAATAAACTACTTATAATTTAGAAAATAAGAATAAAAATAAAAAAAATGAAAGTTCGGATGAGAAATAGACCTACATGAAGAATAAAACTCAAATCATGAGTGTTCTGGTAATTGTCGACTGTGCAGCTTTCGTTTGATCTTGGCGATTCAAATCTGGAGACAGGTCCGGTTTCTTATGGCTTCTGGCACTAGCTTGTAACTTATACCACGTCGTTAGCAAAGCCAGCGAGGTTCACGTGTATACCGAGATTCTGTGTCTAACTGCTAGTGTTAGAAAACAAATATTGCAACTGTAAAGTAAGCAGGGACTTGAATGATTGCAACTGTAAAGTAAGCAGGGACTTGAATGATTGCAACTGTAAAGTAAGCAGGGACTTGAATGATTGCAACTGTAAAGTAAGCAGGGACTGAATGATTGCAACTGTAAAGTAAGCAGGGACTGAATGATTGCAACTGTAAAGTAAGCAGGGACTTTTGAATGATTGCAACCGTAAAGTAAGCAGGGACTTTTGAATGATTGCAACTGTGAAGTAAGCAGGGACTTGAATGATTGCAACTGTGAAGTAAGCAGGGACTTGAATGATTGCAACTGTAAAGTAAGCAGGGACTTTTGAATGATTGCAACTGTGAAGTAAGCAGGGACTTGAATGATTGCAACTGTAAAGTAAGCAGGGACTTTTGAATGATTGCAACTGTGAAGTAAGCAGGGACTTTTGAATGATCGCAACTGTGAAGTAAGCAGGGACTTGAATGATTGCAGCTGTGAAGTAAGCAGGGACTTTTGAATGATTGCAACTGTAAAGTAAGCAGGGACTTTTGAATGATTGCAACTGTAAAGTAAGCAGGGACTTTTGAATGATCGCAACTGTAAAGTAAGCAGGGACTTGAACAAGAAATAGATAATTATAGAATGAACCTTGGAGTGTTAGAGAGAATATGTTGAAACGAGGTGGGGGGGGGGGTGGGTGGGGGGAGTGGAAAGGGGGGAGTAGGCTGTGTGAAACATAACTGGATTGGTGAAAGTGAGTAAAGTAAAAAAAACAGTAAAGTACCCCGTCACGCCAAGTGGCGTATAGGCAAATTTAATGTTAGTGACCCTATATTTTACAGACCTTCGGCACATGATTTTTAGGTAATGTGGTCGGTATTACGCCCGTGCTGCTTTACTTTCCCAGAAAAAATTCCGGTACCCATTTAAGGCTGGGTGAACCCGGAAGCCGTCGGTTGGGATCTAACCCTACCCCTTGTCCTTTGTAGTCCAGTTCACTAACCACTGAGCTATCGTGGCTCCCAGTAGTGAAAGTGAGCGACAGTTTCAATGTATAAGACAAACTAAACCTTGACACATCTAGTCCTACAAATATGTGTCTATCAGTAGGTAGAAAATCTTATGTTCAAGAATTTTTTTTTTGTCTGCTGGACTTGTCCGGAACAAGTTTAGGTAAACTTTTATGACTAACAATTACTGAACTGAAACTTAATATATATACCATCCTAACCACCTCTTTCTTTCTTTGCCATTCATCCCTTCCTTCATTCTTGCTTATTCGGTAAGCACCAATTCGTCATTATCATTTCGATAGCATTCATGGTTGGCGCCACACTTCTGCACTCTATTATTGCAATCATCACTATGGGACTTGAACTAAAAATGTTAAATAAAGTCATACTTCATTTGTCTACTACTTAACAAATCAACCGCCTCCCTCTTCGCCAACAAAAAATAAATATATAATAATAATAAATGTTATACGGAAGCGGAACTATTGCATGAATTACTCGTGGCTTTCAAGCAAGTGGAGCCGCGATCGCCTCAGTGGTTAGTCAACTGAGCTACAAAGATCAAGAGGTAGGGTTGGATCCCAACCGACGGCTACCGGTTCACCCAGCTTTAGATGGGTACCGAATTATTTTTCTAGGAAAGTAAAGCAGCTTGGGCGTCATACCGACCACACTACCCCAAAAAATCATTCTGTAAAGTTCTGTAAAATGTATGGTCACTAACACCATATTCCCTAAACGCCACATGACTTGACAGGGGCACTTTGACGTCATCAATGCACTCCGAGATGTGGGAAGAGCACAGGACTTCGACAAACACAGATCAACGTCGCTTCTTCGGATGATGGAAATGGGAGTTAAGATGGGCACAGCCAGAAATGAGAAACTTGGTGGCCGTGTAAGAAGACTTATCAACCAACATAGAACTGGAGTCGTCAGTCGCTGGACACTGAGGGAATTGCTGAGGAGGGGATCTGAGCACATATGGACATGTTCGGAGTGCAATGATGATGACCCGCAAATAACTCAATAACTCAATGCTCGTGCCTGGCCTCGCTTCCTTTCTCCTGTACCTTTTGTATTCTGAATTTGATATCAGCACTACCTCGAAAGATTCTGTGCTATTTATTATTCTTGTTCACTATGTACTTCAATCTGCAGTCGGATTTTCCCAGTTTCGCTGACTGATAGAGAATTCCCTCAAGGAAGCCCTGCAAACATCCGTATATCTTAGCACTGATCTACCATGTGGTCTCCTTTCTTCTTAAAGTTCGCCATACAATATTTGTTTGGGAATACGAATATTTGCCATTCTTCTTACATGATCCAGCCACCATAGTCTACGATTCCGAAGTATTGCCATATTGGATGGGAGTTTGGCTCGTTATAAGACATTAGAGTTGGTTACTTTGTCATGCCATTTTGGATGGGAGTTTGGCTCGTTATAAGACATTAGAGTTGGTTACTTTGTCATGCCATTTTGGATGGGAGTTTGGCTCGTTATAAGACATTTGAGTTGGTTACTTTGTCCTGCCATTTGATGCTCATCATCTTTCCAAGGCAACGCACATGAAAGCTGTTTAACATTTTCTCCTGCCCTGCATAGGTAGTCAGATTTTCTGATCCGTATAGAAGTGTACTAAGCAAACAACTTTGGTCAATTTTAATCTTGGTCCTGAGTGTTAGTTTGGTATTAACCCATGCCCTATCTTAAAATTTACAAAATGTGGAGCTTGCCTTTCCGATTCGGGAATTTATTTCTTCTTCAAGGGAGACGGTGGTTATGACTATAGAACAAAGATAGATGAACTTTCTCACAGATTCAAGGGGTATGGTATTTAATGATATAGCTGCGGGGCTGGCTACACCTTGTTGAAGCACCACAGTCTTCTGTATACTTATTGACAGGGATAATAAATCACATGATCTAGCTAGATTGTCAATTATTGACTGCTTGACGGACACATCTTAGCAGGGATGCGTCATCAGCGAATCGAAACGCCTTGAGTATGGACTCAGCTGTTTTAAATGTTGACCTCAGACGTGCTATATTGAGTAAGGAGTCCATAGACCTTGTACAGGTATAGATGTCCCCAGAGACGGTTTCAAACGCATTGTTTTGAAGGGCAGCGCAAAATGTTTCAAATAGAATAGGGACAAGGGCACATTCTTATTTGACTTCAAAGTTCATCTCAAAGGGCTGGGAAGATCTACCGTCAAATCGGTTGGTGGCAGACATATTATTGTGAAACGACTTGATCATCTTAAGCAGTGTAGGAGGGTAGTCAACATTTTCCAGCACCCTGTATAGGCCTGCCCTGCTCACGTTGTCAAAAGCCTGTGTGAGAACTACGATGGCTATAAATAGAGCCATTCTCAGTTCCTTGTATTTTTCCTGCAGTTGGTGAAGAGTAAAAATCATACCAGCGGTTGACCGTCCAACTCCAAATCCGTTTTCGGATTCGGGAAGGATATGTCCCGCCATTTGATGTAGGCGCTTTAAAACAATTCTTGCTAATACCTTTCCATTTATAATCAGGAGGCATATACCCCTGTAGCTGTTGTAATCGCCCTTGTCCCCCATATTTTTGAATCGCACTACTTTTCTATATGAAACAAATATGGTACCCACTCGGCATTGGGTGTTACTGCGTCCTGGACTTACTTTCCTAGCGCCCACAACATACTTTCCTGTCGCTAAATTTTACTCAAGCCAACTTTAAAGTTAATTAGAATGTCAAAATGTATTAGTATGTAAGGAAACTATTGTTTCTGGGTTCATGTTTCATCTCACAATTATAATTACTATAATATTACTAGGAATGTTACTTTTATTATTATTATCCCACTAATAACTTGGCCACCAGGCAGATGCACTTTAATATATGAATAAACGGAACAGCTCTGCATAAGGGATAACTTTGCTTATGAGCCGTCATCAAAGACCGAACCAGACCGCTTTTCCTTTGTAGGCCAGGTCATTCATTAACCCTCGAGCTACCGCGGTTCCCTGGTTTAAAGTCCAAGAATTGTCTGAAATCTGACGTCTGGAAATTATACTGGTTTCAAATAGCACAAGTAACCAGATATAGCCATAGTTAGATCACATGAAAGCTTTAACTACATAAACATCCATCACCGGGTTACGTTTTCTTTGTAGATCGTTTCATTAATCAAAGCCCGTCTGAATGACTCTCTCTCTCTCTACCCAGATCTCCTACTGCTTCTGTTTTGATGCTCATGGTCTCTTTGATGTCTGAAAAACAACTACTTATTGTACTGTCATTGTCGCTTATTCCTGAAACTATGGCGTCAACTATTATTCTTCACAATTCACTGTGTATTGTGACATGACCGTAGAATTTCCATTTCCACCGAAAGATGTTATTTATTACTGCTATTATAAGCAAACTTGTTTCAATATTAAGCTTATTATTATGTATTTATTGTTCCCCTGTCTTTATACAAAAGCGCGCACCTTGCATGTTTTAAAAAAAAACTTCGAAGTGCATTGTTTAACAGACATGTTCATAATTCATGTACATCAACAGACACTTGATATAAACTGATAAAGTAAAAAAAAAAATGTTCATAGTTACATCAACAGACATTTGATATAAACTGATAAAGTAACAGAAAGATCAATATGACCTGAAACACAAAGCTGGACATAAAAGCGAACCCGTATGTAGATCATAAACTCAAATAAGAAAGATAAACAAACAAAACTATCACAAAACCGTTATTTAAAGAACAAACTCTCATCCACAGATGAACTCCGTAACAGAGACAGGTGATGATCATAAACACAAATACAGACTAAACAATGAACTCTTTTGTGCCACTTGAGCTTTTATAAAAAAAATAATAATTTCTTTTTAAAATGAAGACCCCCAACTAAGAGACAAGACACTTCGTGAATGCAAACCACATGAAAACACTATAGTTCTAGCGCAAAAGTAGGAAAGGAAAGAGTTGAGAAAGTAGTTGGTCATTATGGCTTAGGCGAGAGGAATGAAAGAGGTGAGAAACTTATTGACTGGGCAAGAACACACAACATGATGAAAGGAAACACCTGGTTTAAGCAACATCCAAGACGTCTGTGGGCATGGAAAAGCCCAGGAGACAACGCACATAATCAAATTGATTACATAATGATAAATAAAAGATTTAGAAACAGTCTGGTGTGTGTGAAAACTAGACTAGTGGCAGATTGCAATAGTGATCATGTACCAGTTTTGGGAAAGCATAGAGTAAAATTAAAAACAGCAAAACAAAACTCAGTTAACATCAAGTTAAATTTAGATTTACTCAAATCAGACAAGAGGTTACAAGACAAATATAACATCACAATTCAGAACCGGTACAATGCAATAGAGAAGATACAAAGCATTGATGAACAGTGGGAAATGCTAAAATGCAAGAAACATCAAATGAGTTCATACCACCAGTGAGGACAAATTCTACTTCTTCTTCAACTTTTTCTTCAGCGATCATGGCTCATTCAGACTAGGATTCCGGACTCTCTTATGAAGGCAGCTGTATGTTTAAACGATTCAGTTGCTCATATAGTTTATCTTCCAGGGAGGTGAGTGTGGACCACATTGTCCTTCTCAGGTCTGTGTACTAGGGGTAATCCTGTTGAACATTTATTGTTATCCAGTGTACAGTCGCATTGGCTGGTAGTACCTATTTTGGGTTTTTTGAACATGTTTTTTCTCATTTTGTTGTGGCCAGTGCGTAGGCTGTTAGGACTGACAGTGCATCGGTCAGTAACACCAATTTTTTGTGCATGTTATTTTTGTGTTGGATAGCCAGTTTTGTAGAGTCTTTGAGGGTTTCAGTTTCTCTTTTTTAGTTGTTTGAGAATTTCCCAGTAGCTATTGACTTGGTAGGGAGCCGCGATAGCTCAGTGGTTAGTGAACTGGACTACAAAGGACAAGAGGTAGGGTTCGATCCCAATCGACGGCTTCCGGGTTCGTCCAGTTTTAAATGGGTACCGGATTTTTTTTCTGGGAAAGTAAAGCGGCACGGGTGTAATACCGCCCATATTACCCCAAAAATCATGTGCTGAAGGTCTGTAAAATATAGGGTCACTAACACCATATTTCCTATACGCAACTTGGCGGGACGGGGCTCTTTACTACTTTTACTATTGACTTGGTCATCTCTTTCTGGTTATTCAGCCTTAAGAACACACCCCCTCCTCCATTTCTGGCGGCATTTGTAGCAGAGCCATCTGTGTATATGTGTGACTAGGAGTCCTGTGAGTAGTTGTCGTTTGTGTGTATTTTTCTGCTATGTGTTTTCTCATCGGTTTGTTTGGGTGCCTTTTTTCATGATTCCTATTATATCTTCCTTAAGTTCTGGTATTTTGTGTTTCCCATGAGGAGTCATATCAGATGGACTTATGGGTTTCGGCATTGTTTGGGACAGTACTGGGCCACTAGTTGCCAGTTCTTTGGCGATTGCAGCGAAGTTGCCCCTCTTTAGTCTTCCTCCTCCGAAACCAGTTGTTCTTTGGTGCATGGGGCGGCTAGGGAGCCTTTTATATTTCTCCGCTTGTTGCATTACTTTAGTTTTCCGTTTGTCTTCTAATGGTTATAAACCTGTTACTGTTTCTAGAGTTTCGATAGATGTAGATTTCATAGCACCAACGATGATACAGGCAGCCTGGTTTTGTGTTCTGTTAATTTTGCTAAACTGTGATTTGGAAGCTGTAGCCCAGGCTGTGACTCCATACTATAGGACTGGTATTACTCTTCCTACATATAGTAGTTTCAAGATATTGCTGTCTGCTCCCGATATTGCTTTCTGCTCCCGATATTGATGTCTGCGATGTAGGTGATCAGGTCTTCAGTTGATCTGTGCTGATGGAAACCACTTTGTTGTGGTATTATTTGATGTTTTGTCTCCAAATGCCACATGAGTCTTCTGTTGGCCAGCCTTTCCATGAGTTTGCTCAGGAAGCTCAGTAAGCTAATTGGTCTGTAGCTACTTGGGTCCAGTTGATCTTTTCCATGTTTGAGGATGGGCACCATAATGGCTTCTTTCAATGTTGCTGACATTTGACCTCTCTTCCAGCTGGCATTCATTATCCTTAGAAGCTGGTCCTTGGCTTTCTGTCCCAGTTTTATGAGCATTTCGTTGATGATTCCATCTTTTCTAGGGGAACTCTTGAGCTGCAATCCTAATAGCACCATAATATGAGCACCATAATAGCTTCTTTCCAGATTGCCGGCACATAACCACTGTTCCAGCTATCATTTATTATCCTTAGAAGCTGGCTCTTGGCATTCTGTCCCAGATTTAGGAGCATTACTTTGGAGGTTTCATCTTTACCAGGGGAACTTTTGAGCCTCAATCATTTGAGTGCTACATCTAGTTGTGTTGGTGTAAAGATGGTCGTCTGGTGTTCTGCTGGTGCTAAAGGCATGTGTTTTGCATCTCGGGTTTCCTTTCTTGCAGCTTTCTCTTGGTCTTTTGGAATGTTTATTCTACTTATCTTTTTGTAAGTTTCTATCAGGATGTTTGCTGCCCTTTTGCCTGTGTGGATGTGTGTCCATTTTTTGTCTAGATTGAGGCTCTCTGTTTTGTCCTTCCAGCTCTGGCTTGTTGATATCTTGACCTCCCTTCTGTATTTGGCAGAGGTTGCTTTATAGGCAATGTTGCTCTCTGTGCTTTGTGATGTTTCAGCTAGTTCTCTTGCAGAGTCCAGTTCCTATTCTAGTCTTTGACAAATTCAAGAAAGAAATGGGTGACAGATGACATTTTGCAGCAAACGGGTAAAAAAATAGGAAATAAAGAAAATAAAGATGAGTATAGATATTAAATAAATAAATTGTAATAAAATACAATGAAGTAAAAGAGAGCATGGTTGAAACAGAGATGCAAAGCGATTGAAATGTAACAAAAAGGAGATGCCAAAGCTATATACAAGCAGATTGAAGAATTAACAGGAAGAAAAACGCAATCAAAAACTGGATTTTTAAGATCAAAGAAATGAGAACTGTTGATTGAACAAGAAAGCATAAGGGAACGATGGACAGAATACATTAAAGATCGTTATAATGATGAGCGAACACAAGTAAATATTAAGGATAACGGAGAATACCCAGAAATACTCAAAGAAGAAGTGGAAGACGCCTTGCGCAATATGAAAGCAGAAAAAGCTCCTGACCAGATAATATAACTAAAGAAGAGTTTGAAGCTATGGGTGATTTTGGAATAGAAATAATAACAAAAATATTGAATGATATCTACAACCGCGGATATATACCAGACGACCTGCTCAAATCAATATTCATAGCCCTACCAAAGAAATCTGGTGCGATTGAATGCGGTGATCATCGCACAATAAGCCTTATGAGTCATATGACTAAGACATTACTAAGAATCATCGTGCGAATAGTGGGAGACATAATCAGTCCAGAAATTAGCGATGAACAGTGTGGTTTTGTTAGAGGTAAAGGAACGAACAATGCCATATACATCGTAATATCTTTAGTAGAAAGAGTCATAGAGGTGAAAACAGATCTATACCTATGTTTCATAGATTATACCAATGTATTTGACAAAGTAAAGCACCAGGAAATAATCAAAATTTTAGAAGGCATAAACGTAGACAGCAAAGATCTAAGAATAATTTAAAAAAAAACGTACTGGCAACAGACAGCGGCCATAAGAACTGGAAATCAATTGTGAATGTTTTAACAGATCATACATTCTTAATCGTTAAGAGTGATTAATAAGTTACAAGAAATGTTAGACATTATAGAGAAAGAATGCAAAAATAAAGGACTGGGTCTTAATAGGAAAAAGACATAAGTAATGGTAACAACAAAGAAAAAGACATCACCACAGAGCAAAATAAAGGCAAGTGAAACAATATTAAAACAGGTAAATAAATTTAAATATTTAGTCACTTTGTTAGCCTCAGTCGGAAGATGTATAACAGAGGTGAGATGCAGAAAGGGGCAGGCAAAAGCAGCTTTAAAAAAATTGAGGATGATACATTGCAATCCATTTTTGACAATAGAAACAAGAAAAAGAGTTCTTAAATGTTATGTAGAGCCAGTCTTAACATATCGATGTGAATCATGGACAATAAGACAACAGACAAGGAAAATCACTGGAGTCTGTAGAAATGTGGTTTTACAGAAGAATGTTGAGAATACCATGGACAGTTAAGAAGAGAAATGAAGATGTTCTGAGAGAGGTCAAAGCAAAAAGAGAGCTAATTTCCAATATTAGGAAGAAACAATCATCATTTTTTGGCCATGTAATGAGAAGAGAACAGCTAGAATATATTGTAACGTGGGAAAATTGAGTGACGAAGAGATAGAGGGAAGCAAAGTGAAAAGATACCAGACAGCTTAAGAGAAGGGCTTGGCAGAAGGTCAACAACAGAAATCATAAATAATTGTCGTGATCGAAAGTTGTGGAGAGACATGATCAACTACGCCAGCAGGCCCGGTACTTAATGATGATGATGTTGAGCAAAACAAAAAGAAGGTTGAAATATTAAGGATATCATCATTTGTCTACTCAATAGTTAGAAATCATCATTCATCATCATCATCATTGAGTGCAGACTCCGCATTGAAGATTGGCTATAATGGAGGGCTATTCCACTTTGTCTCTTCCTTCAATGGTGCAGGTTGTCATGGACTGACATGTCCATCTTTTCATGTTACTCGTCCATTTTAGTCTTGGTCTGCGTCTTTGACCTTGTATTTTCCCTTCCAAGATTACTTTTGGTACGCTACTATGTCTTTTAACTTTCCCAAAAAATCCCATTTGCCTTGTGTGAATTGTGTTTAGTAGTACTATTTTTGTTGTTATCATTTTAAGACTTCTCGTTTATTTTCTTTGCTTTCCATCCAATTCTTCCTATTCTTCTATAAATCCATATTTTAAAGTCTTCAATTTTGCTTTTTGTTTTCTTGTCTAATGTCCATGTTTCTGTACCATACATGAATGTTGCGAAGATATAACATTTTGCTATTGTTAGTTATAGCCCTGGTGTTATTTGTTTTGATGTTAGTATATTTTTCATTTTCATGACATTAAAATTACTTTTTGCCTTCCATTCTTTAGCTTATTTCAGATGTACATTTTCCATCACTGGTTATAGTATGTCCCAGGTAGTTGTAGTTCTGAACTGTCGCCAGGTCTATTCCTTCAACGTTGATATCCGCTTAAAGGTTTTGAGAATTTTCTTTGTTTATGATCATAGTTTTAGTGTTTTTGATATTCATATCTAGTCCATATTTTTTGCTTGCCATGTTTATTTCATTAAGTAATTGTAGATCTTTAGGATTTTCTGCTTGTAATACAGTTGCGTATCATCAGCATATCTTAGGTCATTGATTATCTTTCCATCAATGTTTAGGCCTAACATCTGTGTGATGTTTTTAATGATTTACTTAGTGTACAGAATGAATAACCTTAGTGATAAGTTAAAAATCATAGAATTAATAAATTCACATAGGTTTAACATTTTTGAATACATAAACGAGTATCTATATGATAGTGTTAATTCTATCATCATGTATCATCTTATACATTCTATCAGGGAATGATTGTTTACCCCACTTGATCGATTGCTATGAAGGCGCCGCCGGTATATGATCAACACGGAAATAAAGCCACGTGACTCGAGAGTTTTAGATTTACTGGTTGAAATTATTCCAAAGAAAAGAGAGCGCGTAATGTGCAATTATATAAGGAGACATTAAGTGCAACTCAGGGGAAATAATATTTGTAAAATGTGTTTTTAGTATAGGGGTTTTCGATCTCCCCTGTCGGCCATTTCGCGGTAGAATGAAAAAGGTGAGTATAATGGCTCTCCTGGAATCTGAACTTGGATTGAGAGTGAACTTTTACGCAATGGGAATGAAAGAGATGTGCGTCATCAGTGATGTCATAGAGAGATTGGCGTTTTTTTTTTTTTTTTTTTTTTTTTTTTTTTTGCAGAAAGGCGATGCGAAATGGAGAGATATGAAAGAGGAGGAGGGGGTTGGAACGAGTAAACCAAAAACCAAAAGAAAACAAGTACATGTACAACAACATCCACAAGAAAACAATAACATTTACGACGACAACAACAAGAAAACAATAGAATGTATAACAACAACAAGAAAACAATAGAATGTATAACAACAACAAGAAAACAATAACATTTACGACGACAACAACAAGAAAACAATAGCATGTATAACAACAACAAGAAAACAATAGCATGTATAACAACAACAAGAAAACAATAGAATGTATAACAACAACAAGAAAACAATAGCATGTATAACAACAACAAGAAAACAATAGCATGTATAACAACAACAAGAAAACAATAGAATGTATAACAACAACAAGAAAACAATAGCATGTATAACAACAACAAGAAAACAATAGAATGTATAACAACAACAAGAAAACAATAGAATGTATAACAACAACAAGAAAACAATAGCATGTATAACAACAACAAGAAAACAATAGCATGTATAACAACAACAAGAAAACAATAGAATGTATAACAACAACAAGAAAACAATAGCATGTATAACAACGACAAGCACAGGAAAACAATAACATGAATTGCTGAAACCATACAGAAAACTGCAAATAACAACTGTCAACGAAAGCAATAGCAACACGCGAAAGAGACCACGTAAAACCAATAAACAAAACAACAAGCGCACAACGACATTGAATGACACAAGAATGAATGCTTAATACCGGCACTAAACACACCAGCAGCACGACAACTATGAGCATAACGAGATCATCATCAACAAAAAACATAACACAAGGATAACCACAGTCGACCGTTATTATTGATTTTAATTCGTTTGCAGTGATACCGGGGATTTCCATAACCACAATCCACAGTTATTATTCATTTTAATTCATATGCAGTGATACCGGGGCCTTCCTTAACCACAGTCCACAGTTATTATGGATTTTAATTCGTTTGCAGTGATACCGGGGCCTTCCATAACCACAATCCACAGTTATTATTCATTTTAATTCATATGCAGTGATACCGGGGCCTTCCATAACCACAGTCCACAGTTATTATGAATTTTAATTCGTTTACAAATATGATAGCAAACCCAAAGAAGAAGACAGCAAACTCACCACACAACATGACAGCAAATCCTCAAAATATAGCTACAAACCCACAAAATACAACAGTAAACCCACAAATAAAAGGAAAGAGAGATCGCGGACGACAAAGAGAGAAAATACTGGATAGCTTGGTGTCATGGCATGGAAAACATTCAACAACAGAACTTATACGATGCACTGTAGATAGAAGATTGTGGAGGGACATGATCGCCTACGCCAACCGGCAGGGTACATGATGATGGTGATGAAACCCACAAAACATGACAGCAAACACACAAAATAAGACAGAAAACTCACCACACAACAGCAAATCTTCAAAATATAGCTACAAACCCACAAAATGCAACAGTAAACCCATAAAACATGACAGCAAACTCACACAACATGACTGATAGTATTCCCAAAAAATATTATTGCAAACCCGCAAAATAAGACAGCAAACTCACAAAATACGAAAGCAAACCCACAAAATAAGACAGTAGACTCACAAAACATGACAGCAAACACACACGACATTAATAAAAAAAAATGATTTTCGTTAAATCCGCCATCTTCTTTTGAAACAAGTTTAAAAACATATCTCGCCCACTCCGAACGCAAAATAGAAAATAAAACGAAACAAAAAATAGAAGACTGAAAATGTCGCGTGTGAAATGAAATGTAAGTTCAATTTCGGGGGAGGTAGAAATTAAGTTCTCAGTGTTGCATGTTCTGTGTGGGTAGGGGATTTATGGGTTGTTCGGTTATAATTTTTATGTTTAAAGTATGTGGGGGAGATTATGCGAGTAAAGCTACAGAAAACAACGTAAAATAAACATAAATTGGTATAATGCAGCTAAACTGATAGTGAGACGAGACAAAATACGACGTTTTGGAAAAAAACAACGTTATCAGGTACAAGACACACAACCTATTTTTAAATTAATCACAGAAACTGCAAAATTGAATAGTATGTTGAGTGGGTGGCTATGCTAGAAGAAATGATGTCTGCGTGTTTATTTGGGGAATATTCTTCTTCCTCTTCTGTCATTGCTAATCGGTTAAAGAATTGTGACCTGTAGGGCAACAACCTAATTCTTCATCCACTCCCTTGTTTTGTGGTTTTTCTTCAGAGGATGCTCCACGTCTGGCACGCAATCACTGGCTCTGTTGTCTTCTCTAATTCTGTCCTACAATATGACAAATGTTTGGATTGATATATGAGACGTTAATGTTTATATCCCTACCAAAGGAGGAGTAAGACGTCTCCTTTCCTCCGCTAGTCTTCGGGACACCCCTGGGCAAGGTGGAGTTCCCCGCTTAGCCCCCCTATCAGGGTTATGTGAAGCCATTGGAGCAGGTGGTGGATGGTGTTGTGGGAGCAGCCGACAAGTAGTGCCGGTTATGGTCCCCACACCGCGATGGCAGGCAGAGGATCTCATGTATAGAGACAATGGCTGCGATCACTGACTAGTACAGTCACTGCCAAGAAGGAAAGGAATGGCAAACTACCTTCTTAAATTGCCTTGAATAATCATGAAAACAGTCAACAACAGAACTGATACCATGCACTGTAGATAGAAGATTGTGGAGGGACATGATCGCCTACGCCAGCCGGCAGGGTACATGATGATGATGATGAATGTTTATATGATCAAGTTACATCCGTCCAGTGATGTCTCTTCTCGACGCTGAAAGTCAAATGAGGACAGAAAGAAGAAGAAAGAAGAAATGATGTCGAACTTCTCGCAGTACTTGCAATGTACTTCGGCATCAGTCACTATTTGGGAGCGATCGTTTCGATCTTATTCTTATAAAGGTAGTCGATGATTGCCTTCTTTCCCTACTTTGTTAGTGGTTTTTCTTTCAGCGTCTCTCGAGATCAGTCTTTTTGTTTTGCTTCTCTTGTTTGACACCTGACAGAGGTTCTCTTGTTATATTTCTCATAATTGACCGTAATCTGCCCATTTCCCTTCCTGTTATATATAGTACACTTGAGTCCATTGCCATTTTCTCTTATTTCTCCAGTAGATTTTATTTCCCTTCTTGATATAGAGTCCTAACATTCCAAGTACTTATTTTAAGATCTTTCGTCCGACATAAGTTCGAATTCCTCTCCATGGTTTCCTCTGGACTAGTACGTGATGAGGCTCCAGTCTCTTTCAAGGTGGTTTGCCATATTCGTCTGTCGTGTTCTGAATATGCCTCATGTGTACCACACACTTTGCTGTTTTCGCTTTCTGGGCCGTTGATCATTTCTGATTCCTCCGCCCCATCCAACGTCACAGACACGATTTTTTAAAGAAATGACAGAGGAGAAAGATTAATACAATTCTGTGAAGAAAACAGGCTGATAATATGTAACACCTACTTTAAGCAAGAGAAAAGGAAACTATATACATGGAAAGGCCGTGGAGATAAGAAGAGGAATCAAATAGATTACATAATGATAAAAGAAAGGTTCCGTAATAGCGTAAAGAAAGCCAAAACCTACTCAGGAGCAGATATTAATTCAGATCACAATCATGTAATGATTAAAATGAAAATCAAATTAAAGAGAAACAAGCCAAAGTCTACAAATCCACTATCAACAAATCCACTAGATATAATAGCTTTAAATCAAAAAAGATATTAAAGATACATATACAATACAAGTAAAGAACACATACCAAAAGCTGCTAGAAGAAGGAATTGAACAATACAAAAGAGAAAATCCTTATGAAAAAGTAACAACCAAATGGCAATGCATAAAGAAAAGCATACAAGAAACTTGTGACACCCTAACCAAAAGAGAAAAGAACAAAAAACAAAAATGGATAACTAACACCATCTTAGAAAAAATTGAAGAAAAGAGACAAGTGAAGAACACTGCCCAATACAATAAAATAAATAATGAAATACGCAAAATGTGCAAAAAGGCAAAAGAAGACTGGCTCAGCCAAAAATGTATTGAAATAGAAACTATGGAAAGCAAACAATACTTAAGAGGAATGCACACAGAAATAAAGAGAATGACTAATAAAATTTTAAAAAGCCACACAAGGTGGATGCATTGCAGACAAAAATGGGAAAATGCTAACAGACAATAAAGATATTATAGATAGATGGCAGGAATATATAACAGAACTATTTCATGATCAAAGGGACAAGAAACCAGTTATAAAATGTACATCAGGCTATAAAATCTTAAAATCTGAGGGTGGGAAAAGCTATAAAGACAATGAAAAAGAGAAAAGCAGCAGGACCTGACAGCATATAGATAGAGATGATACAGGCACTAGAAGATTTTGGCATTGAAGTGATTACAGACATATGCAACGACATATACCATACAGGATACATACCGAATGAACTAAAAACATCAACTTTCATTGCATTGCCTAAAAATAATGGTGCAGTTGAATGCAGTGACTTTAGAACAATAAGCCTAATGAGCCATGTTACAAAAATCTTGCTAAAAGTTATACAAGGAAGGATTCAGAATAAAATCAATACTGAATTAGATGAGCAGCAATTTGGATTTAGGAAAAATAGCGGGACAAAAGAAGCCATATTCTGCATGAGAACATTAATCGAAAAGTACACAGAAGTAAACAAACCAATATATGCCTGCTTCATAGACTACACCAAAGCTTTTGATAGTGTACACTACAAACAACTTATAGAATGCCTGAAAGAGATACATCTAGATGACATGGACATACGACTAATATGTAATCTATACTAGGAGCAAACAGCAATAATAAAATATAACAAAGAGAACTCTACACCTATTGATAAAAAAGAGGAGTAAGACGGGGATGTATCCTATCACCAAGCTTGTTCAATCTATACACTGAGCAAATCTTTAAAAAACATTATAGAGATGCCAGGCCTTAAATTAATGGAAAGATAATCAATAACCTAAGATATGCTGATGATACTGTACTACTAGCAGAAAATCCTAAATATCTACAACAATTACTTAGTGAAATAAACATGACAAGCAAAAAATATGGACTAGATATGAATATCAAAAAAGACTAAAACTATGATAATAAACAAGGAAAATACTCAAAACCACAAATGGATATCAATATTGAAGGAATAGACTTGGAGACAGTTCAGAACTACAACTATCTTGGACATACTATAACCTTTGATGGGAAATGTACAGCTGAAATAAACAAAATAATAGGAATGGCAAGAAGTAATTTTAATGTCATGAAGAACATACTAACATCAAAACAAATAACACCAGGGCTAAAACTAAGAATAGCAAAATGTTACATCTTCTCAACATTCCTATATGGTGTAGAAACAAGGACATTGGACTAGATAACAGAACATAGAATTGAAGCCTTTGAAATGTGGATATATAGAAGAATAGGTAGAATTGGATGGAAGGAAAAGAAAACAAACGATGAAGTCTTAAAACAACTAAAAATGAAAAGAGAACTACTAAGCACAATTCAAACAAGACAAATGCGATTTTTGGGTCATATTAAAAGACACAACAGCCTATTAAAAGTAATCCTGGAGGAGAAAATACAAGGTGAAAGAGGCAGAGGCAGATCAAGACTAACATTGGCGAGTAACATCAAAAGATGGGCAAATCAGCTTATGACAACTTGCACCATAAAAGCAAGAAACAGAGCAGAATGGCGCTCCATGGTAGCCAACCTTCGTTGCGGAGACGGCACTCGATGATGATGAATTGTTATTTGCACTTTTGTGGATATTCTCGCTGAAGCCGTTTTTGTAAATGTTTTTATATAGGGTGTGCAAGAGAATGTATGTAGTAGTTTGCATGCACGGAGGTAAAGTGTATTAATGTATATATAAACAGCGAATTGTGTGAATAAATCATCTTGTCTCATGGTGGTGCTGTTATAACTTATTCATAGTGCAGGAAAGAGAGTCTAGCTCGAGTGATCTAAAGACTTTGGAATGCTGAAGAATAAGGTGTGTGAAGAAACAGAAAGATAGAGAATTTTTTTTATTTTCTTCGTTCGCCAGCTTTTACCTCTGACGAAGTCCCTAGAGACTAGGAACTGCATTTTGTGTGTTAATCCATTTTCCCTGGCAGCCGTGTGCACAGGGGTTCTCCGACTTCGGAGGTACTCATATTTGTTTCCGTCGATGAGTAATTGACGTTTCAAGCCGGGCCTCGCTGCTGAGACCAGGGGTGGTTGGCGCAGACAGAAATCATAAATAAAAATCCCAACCGGAATAGCCGTGATTTGAACCCACAACCTCTCTGTTTCGAGGCCGGCGTCTTGCCTCGAGACCAACCAGTCCCCCAGATAGAGAATGAGAAAGAGAGACAGAAAGAGGGTGTGAGAAAAAAAGAAAAAAAAAACTTCACAAGTTTAAAAAAAAATCTTTTTCATATGTGAACACAGAACTTTTTCTTTACTCCCCTTTAACGCACAACTCTCCATGTGTCTTGCAGACAATGAAGATTTCGTGACCAGTGAATCCACTTCAGAATGCATGTTTTTTTCTGGAATACTTCTCTAGCCTTTAAATGTTTTACAAGGCAGCAATTGATTGTATCCAGAGCTTATCTCGTAATAAAATAGTCTAACCAGAACAACGAGAGTACAATCTGCAGTCAAAAAGTTCAGATTACGAAATGGAATAAAACACATGCAAAGATTTAGCAACACTAAACACACTCCCCATGCAGTAATAGGAAACTCTTTACACACAGATTAGCAGCAGCAGGTGGCAATCTGATCAACAGAAACAGCCCCTCGTCGAGCAAGTGTTTAGGTCCTTTAGCTTCTTGACAGACACTCTAGGGCATGTAGCCATGACTCCTAGGCGTCTACTTTATACTGCATTAAACTTAAAGGCTCACACTATTTTTAGCATATACTAAACTAAACTTGGACTACCGGTCAATATGGTGGATAGGCGACAAGGCACCGTTGATGCGCTCTCTAAAAAGTGTTCCTTGTTGCAGTTTCCTCACATTCCAAGTCCGGCTTTCTACCGGAGATACTGATTTTAGTGCTCTGTGCACACCGTGAGCTGTGTGTTTCATCTGGATGGTGTTTCTATATTCAGATTGCTTGCGATGAATGATGATATTGTATGACGAAGGACAATTCAGCTGCGTTCACTTTCGGTGCTACTGCGCCTTACGTCTTTTGACGTGTGCTGTGTTTGCTATGATGGAAACTACAGTTGCCTGTCTTTGTTTCGACATTCGATGAGACGTTAATTCGGATGATTCCACTGGCAAGGGCGGTTGAGCAATTGTCGATTTTATTTCGTTTGCAGTGATACCGGGGCCTTCGAATAAATATAACTAAGCTTATTCTGCGCAACACTTCTGCGCACACGACAGTTTCAGCTTTAGCCTAGCACTTTGATATGCCCCATGCTCTATGTATCCCAATCAACAACATAAAATGTTCCACAAACTATTAAAGAAAACTTTTCTATAAATAACACTCATAATCAAATGGGACATTATATTTATAAATAAGATGGGGGACTGGTTGGTCTCGAGGCAAGACGCCAGGCTCGAGACAGAGAGGTTGTGGGTTCAATCCCGGCTGCACCAGTTGGGATTTTTATTTATGATTTCTCTCTGCCGCAACCACCCCTGGTCTCAGCAGCAACGCCCGGCTTGAAACGTCAATTACTCATGGACGGAAAAAATAGGAGTACCTCCGCATATGAGTTATCTGCCTGCGCGGCGAGGGACCAATGTGCACATGGCTCCCAGGGAAAAACGGATTAACACGCAAAGTTCAGTCCCTAGTCTCTAGGGACTTCGTCAGAGGTAAAAGCTGGCGAACGAAAACAAAAAGTATAAATAAAAATAAATGAATATTATCTCAGAGGGAAACTTCTGAGGCGAGAGATCAACAAATCATTTCAGGGGAAGAGGTATGTTTATATCACACGGGGAAAAAAATCACAAATAATCAACAACAGAAAACAAAACAAAGATCAATAGATGATAAGAAGCAGGATCGAACCCGTTCTCTCCGGCACAGCGCCTTGCCACAACAACCAAACGCTGGAGCACACTGCAAACTCAGCTACCTAAAAAGATAGTTATCATTGACGATGTCTTTAACGCTTGTGTACTCATGACTATAGCATGGGGTTACGAACACAGTCAAGGTTTCCTCCACGTCTTGCTAGGCGTTTAGAGAATCTGGTGTTAGCGACTATATTTTTCTATGAAAATACGTATAACATAATAAATATACGTCACATTTTTGGGTATGTTTTGGGTGATGATATTTTTCCAGAAAAATTTATGTCTAAAAATTACACATTTTTAGAGGCTGTGTGAACCACGGAGCTTTGTCAGTCCGAAAAAAAAATGCCGCCACTGATGGGGATCGAACACGGACCCTTCTGGTCTGGAGGCGAGCACACTAACCACTCAGCCACCAAGGTGAGCACACTAACCACTCAGCCACCGAGGCTCCAACTCTACGAACACAACTTAGGAAATAAATAGTATATCTGTAGTTTCCTATTAAATATGATTAAAGATATGAAAAGCAAGAGGAGCTTTTGTTGCACTGGGAAACATATGGAAGTCCAAAGAAATTAGGTTAAATACAAAAATAAAAATTTTCAACTCCAATGTTAAGGCGGTCCTATTATATGGATTGTACAAAGACGATCGTCATATGTTGGACATGTGATGAGAAAAGATAATAACTGAATAGCAAAGCAAGCCCTCATATGGGAAACAACAGGTAAGAGAAAAAGAGGAAGACCCAGGGAGACACAGAAGAACATTGATGAGAGAGGCAAGAGCAGCAGGATTCGGCTCCCTCAGTGAGATAGAGCTGCTTGCACAGAACAGAGACAAATGGCGAGATTTGATAAAATATCTTTAAAAGAAAACTACTAGAACAAAAATGCAGATAGGAGAAGGTGTATCTTGGTCTACGCCCTATGGGCCGGCTACGGCTCGAAAGGTCAATAGATAGATAGACAAGGACAAAATACAGTCTTAATCGCTAAGAGTGAAAATGAGTTACAAGAAATGTTCAACATTATAGAGAAAGAAAGCAAAAATAAAGGATTCAGCCTTAATAGCAAAAAGACAGAGGTAATGATAACAACAAAGAAAATGACATCACCTCGGTGCAAAATAAAGACAAGTGGAACAATATTAAAACAGGTAAATGAAGTTAAATATTTGGGAACTTTGTTAACCTCAGACGGAAGATGTACAAAAGAGGTGAGATGCAGAATGGCTCAGGCAAAAGCAGCTTTCCAAAAAATGAGGAAGATACTATGCAATCCATTTTTGACAATATAAACTAGAAAAAGAGTTCTTAAATGTTACGTAGAGCCAGTCTTAACATATTGATGCGAATCATGGACAATAGGACAACAGACAAGAAAATCACTGGAGTCTGTAGAAATGTGGTTTTACAGAAGAATGTTGAGAGTACTATGGACAGCTAAGAAGAGTAATGAAGATGTTCTGAGAGAGGTCAAAGCAAAAAGAGAACCAATTTCCAATATTAAGACGAAACAATCATCATTTTTTGGCCATGTAATGAGAAGAGAACATCTAGAATATATTGTAACAACAGGAACAATTGAGGGACGAAGAGATAGAGGGAAGCAAAAAGAAAAAAATAACAGACAGCTTAAGAGAATGGCTTGGCAGAAGGTCAACAACAGAAATGATAAATAGCTGCCGAGATCGAAAGTTGTGGAGAGACATGATCACCTACGCCAGCACTTGATGATCTGGCAACATATAGAAATTCGTTCAGACGGGCTGTGGTGAATGCAACGTTCTGTGGGAGATCTGGCAAGATATAGAGATTCGTTCAGACGGCTGTGGTGAATGCAACGTTCTGTGGGAGATTCGTTCAGACGGGCTGTGGTGAATGCAACGTTCTGTGGGATACCTGGCTATTGACAAAGATTTATTCAGACGGGCTGTGGTTAATGCAACGTTCTGTGGGATACCTGGCTAATGACAAAGATTTATTCAGACGGGCTTTGGTGAATGCAACGTTCTGTGGGAGATCTGACAAGATATAGAAATTCGTTCAGACGGGCTGTGGTGAATACAACGTTCTGTGGGATACCTGGCTATTGACAAAGATTTATTCAGACGGGCTGTGGTGAATGCAATGTCCTGCAAAGAACATGCGAACTGATGATACCACGAATGTAAAAGCCGTTGATATGGATCGAACCCGACTTCTTAGCTTCAGTTGTTCATCTCACCAACTGCTGCTCTATCTGGCAGTAGAATTATTAATCTATTATTTTTTTTTTTACGTGCAGTTGATAATTATATAAATTGACTTCAACACAGTCAGGACAGTCTCATTAGTGATCAGCACCCCATGATTCACACGGACAACAAAGTATAGGTGGCATATCAGAGACATGTATATCAATTTATATTTTATGTATTGAGTTATATTTTAAGTTATATTTTATGTTTTACGTTACATTTTATGTATTAAATTATATTTTATATATTAAGTTGTATTTTATCAAAAGTTTTTTCGAGATCGAAAGTTGTGGAGAGACATGATCACCTACGCCAGCAGGCCCGGTACTTGATAATGATGTATTTTATGTATTAAGTTATATTTTATATGTTAAGTTATATTATGCTATGCACAGCAATTCTTTGCCTATTTCAATTTTATACAATGTCCTGTTGTGCTATGATATGAGTATATGTTATTTTATGTTAGCTTTATCATCACTTCATTACAGACGCACTTATTCGTGTTAGTTCTTGTGAAGAAAATATTGAAAATTCCATAGCTACCGTTAGATGTAGCACTTACATACAATAGCGGACAGGTTGGCTAGTTGCGCTATCGTTGAAGACGGTCAACCAATGGATCTGGTGGACATCATCATTGCCCTCCGAGATGTGAGAAGGGTACAGGACTTCGACAACCACGAGTCCACGTCAGTCATTCGGATGAAAGAGATGGGAGTTAAGATGGGCACAGCCAGAAGCGAGAAACTTAGTGGGCGTATAAGAAGACTTTTCAACCAACACAGAACTGGAGTCGTCAGTCGCTGGACACTTCGAGACTTGCTGAGGAGGGGATCTGAGCACCTATAGACATGTTCGAAGTGCAATGATGATGGGCCGCAAATAACACAATAACTTAATTACATACAACATATACATACTCTTATAATTCCCTGAGCTAAAATGCGGGCATTGGCGATAATGATTATTTACACAAAGTCTTTAATCTATGTCCACAAAGACACATAGAACTCCACAGCCTTTGGCTTTCACAAAAAGGTGACATTTTAGTTCCAATCTGATAAATTTAGCAGAATTTATGAATGAAGATATCCTGAGTTTAGTACATTCCACCCATTCTTAAAATTGATATTTTATCAAAGTGGTTTCAATTGTTGATACCAAACACACAATCTGAAATAGTTTAGCTAAACAGGACAAATCGATATGACCATATGAAATAGGTTAGCTATACTGAACAAATCGATATGCCCATATGAAATAGTTTAGTTAAACAGGACAAATCGATATGACCATATGAAATAGGTTAGCTAAACTGGACAAATGGTTATGACCATATGAAATAGTTTAGCTAAACTGGACAAATGGTTATGACCATATGAAATAGGTTAGCTAAACTGGACAAATGGTTATGACCATATGAAATAGTTTAGCTAAACTGGACAAATGGTTATGACCATATGAAATAGTTTAGCTAAACTGGACAAATGGTTATGACCATATGAAATAGTTTAGCTAAACAGGACAAATGGATATGACCATATGAAATAGTTTAGCTAAAGTAAATATTGATGAATGATGTTTTAGTAGAATAATGCTCGCGACAAAAACATACAAGATGGACAAATATGAAAGTTTCGGGGAATGCAATATTTTGTGTTTAACCAGAAACGTGATTTTTATTTTAATTTCAAGATATGACTTCGTCTAATTACTTTGAAATTATGATAAAAGAAATGTGTGAAATCTATTTCATTGGAAGACACAAATGATAAAATGAACTAACATGTCAGTGACAAACAAACTGTGACTCACACATAAAGGATCCCAAGTACCAGGCCTCCTTGGCAAACATATCCACCACAACTGTGGGACCAGTAATGACCAGCGCTAACAGGTCAGCCAAGCACAAGTTTAAAAACAGCAGGTTTATAGAGGTTCTCATTGATCTGAAAATAAACATAAAGAAAATAAATATAAAGAAAATAAATATGATTACTTGTCTTGTTATCTAGAAATTAAAGGTAAACATTATACAAGAGAGAGAGAGAGAGTGTGTGTGTGAGAGAGTGTGTGAGAGAGTGTGAGAGTGTGTGAGAGAACGTGAGAGAGTGAGAGAGAGCGTGAGAGAGAGATAATGAGAAAGAGTGAGAGAGAGAGAGAGAGGAAGAGAGAGAGTGAGAGAGCGTGAGAGAGAGTG
This sequence comes from Megaustenia siamemsis, assembly GCA_032433765.1. Classification (NCBI taxonomy): domain Eukaryota; kingdom Metazoa; phylum Mollusca; class Gastropoda; order Stylommatophora; family Ariophantidae; genus Megaustenia; species Megaustenia siamemsis. Next base: position 56,231,995 of record JAVIAB010000106.1, read on the forward strand.
AGCGAGAGAGTGAGAGTGAGAGAGTGAGAGAGAGTGAAAGAGAGAGAAAGAGAAAGCGAGAGTGTGAGAGAGAGAGGGTGGCCGAATCGTTAACACGTCTGTCTCTAAAGCAGCAGAACGCGGGTTCGAATCTCGGATGGGTGAACATTTTTTTTTGTCGGAGATAAAATAAACATTTACACCCGAAAAAATCTCGTGACGACTGCTCAGGACAAGCGGCCTTTATTCTCCGGTCCTATATGTCCCCACGGTAGATCCCAGTAATAGGATAATGTCGTTAAGATATTTATATTCATGGCTACAGGAGATAACTTATTCATAAAAAAGTGTTTCGGTCCTCTAGCTTTGTTGCGCCTATGTCATTCAGAAATTAAAGATACAGATTAACGATAAAGAATAAAGATATAGATTAAAGATACAGATTAAAGATAAAGATTAAAGATACTGATTAAAGATACAGATTAAAGATACAGATTAAAGATACAGATTAAATATACAGATTAAAGATACTGATTAAAGATACAGATTAAAGATACAGATTAAAGATACAGATTAAAGATACTGATTAAAGATACAGATTAAAGATACAGATTAATGAATTATAACAGAATGACTACATTTGTTGAGTGTGAGTTGTACATAGTTTCTATTTCTCGTTTACTCATCTTTTGAACGAGCTGGAAACTGTCAAAAGAGCAAGAATCATAACTTCGTATCGATAGTCATAACTTCGTATCGCTAGTCATAACTTCGTATCGCTAGTCATAACTTCATATCGCTTGTCATAACTTCGTATCGCTTGTCATAACTTCGTATCACTAGTCATAACTTCATATCGCTTGTCATAACTTCGTATCGCTTGTCATAACTTCGTATCGCTTGTCATAACTTCATATCGCTTGTCATAACTTCGTATCGCTAGTCATAACTTCGTATCGCTAGTCATAACTTCGTATCGCTTGTCATAACTTCATATCGCTAGTCATAACTTCGTATCGCTTGTCATAACTTCATATCGCTTGTCATAACTTCGTATTGCTTGTCATAACTTCGTACCGCTTGTCATAACTTCGTATCGCTAGTCATAACTTCGTATCGCTAGTCATAACTTCGTTTCACCCTCGAAAGCCGAAGCGATAAAAAGGGGTAGAAAAAAAGAAGAAATCAATATTTACTTATATGTATATCCCAGTATGACAATAGAAACAAGAAAAAGAGTTCTTATATGTTATGTAGAGCCAATTTTACCATGTGGACGCGAATCATGGACAATAGGACAAAAGACAACAAAATCCCTGAGGCTGTAGAAATGGGGTTTTACTGAAGAATGTTGAGAGGAGATTACCATGGACAGCTAAGAAGAGTAATAAAAACGTTATCATAGAGGTCAAAGCAAAAAGCGAGCTAATTTTAAATATTTGGAAGAAATAATCAAAATTGTTTGGCCATGCAATTAGAAACAGGACAAGGAGTAGGGTTCGATCCCAACCGACGGCACCGAGTTCACCCAGCCTTAAATGGATACCGGATTTTTTTCTGGAAAAAAGTAAAGCAGCACGGGCGTAATACTGACCACATTACCCCAAAAATCATGTGCTGAAAAATGTAGTTTGTAAAATATAGGGTCACTAACACCATATTTCCCTATACGCCACTTGGCGTGACAGGGGGTACTTTACTTACTTTACTTTTACATGCAATGATAAGGGAACAGCTGGAATACATTGTAACAACTGAAAAAATTGAGGCACAAAGAGATAGAGAGAAGCAAAGATAAAAGATACCGCTTAAGAGAATGGCATGGCAGAAGGTCAACAACAGAAATAATAAATAGCTTTCGAGATTGAAAGTTGTGGAGAGACATTATCACATACGCCAACAGGCCCGGTACTTGACGATGATGATGTATATCCCCCATCCCCTCAATCAATTTTCACTCATCCCACAGCGTATTATCTTCATGTCCCGCAAACTGAGTCCTGCGAACGTAAACACAGCTTCTTATTTCCCTACCAGTATAAGGATTCATCATAATCATTTGAAAACCAATGTTAACACCTTTAACATTTAAAGACGTTCAATTTGTTGTTTCAAACACAAAAACATGTTTCAATACATTTGTACGTATTCCTTTGTTTGTCTCATCTTAGCGGATAAAACTGTTCCATGTTTTTAGCAGTCGCAACGTGATAGGATTGAAATGTTCCAGAAACATCAGTATGTCACGACTACGCTGTTCGTCAATCTCGTGAAGGTTGTAATGATAATTGACTTTTTTTTTTCGTTCTGTTTGTCGAGTGTGTGATATATTTATATCAAGATCTACTACAGCTTCAGAAATATTCGGCAGCATTTGTGTTTTTTTTTTTTTGTGAAGAACGTATTCACCTGTCTTATTTTCCTAATTCTGCGCACGTGTGGTGATAAGAGAATGCATTTTTTGTCTGATACTTGTGTGTTTTCGGCAATTAGATTTTCTTTGGTAACTTTTGATATTTGATTTTCTGTGTCTTGTTTGTTTTTCATTTCCTATGTTGTTTCAGTAATTTGACTTGCGAGGTCATCCAATATTTCCATTTATTTATATTGTCAATTGAGGACAAATAAATTGTAATGTTATTTCAGATTATATTATTGTGCCTTCACTTCTGTATGTTTAATTTATATCCTCCCCTCTGTGTCATTTAATGTTGATGGCATTTATCAAATCTTGTGTCTTCTCACCTCCTAATGTCAAACATATTTCATCTCACACTCTCTTTCTGTCTCTCTGTATATACACCTCCTAATGTCAAACATATTTCATCTTTCTCTCTTTCTGTCTCTCTCTATATACACCTCCTAATTTTTCTTCTCCTTTCCTGAGCCTCAGAGCATCAAAGCCGTCAATGAATGGAAAGTTTCGAGACCTCACGTGCGGCTACAGTAGCTATGTTTTTCGAAATCTTACGATCCGTTAACATGTTGCCCAGGGTGTTCCTACGTGTGGTTCGTGCCATTCAACTCACCACTGCCATTTGTGCATGCTCTAGGCTCTGGATATCCAACACAAGGAATGATTTTTTCCCTTTCTGCTATTTCTATAACTATTGTCTTTTTTCGGAGTAGAGCAGTCTGCTCTGGCGTGGTATAAGTCCTACACAGTTGACCCGTAATCACATAGTGATCACGAATCAAATTTAGAAACTGCATGCAAGCCGAGACATATACAGGAGTTGATAACTCAAACATTTCCCTGTTATTATCAAAATGAAAATAAAATTAATCATGAAGATACAGGCTTTCATTAATGGATGCTTACGCAGAATAGAAGGATGGAAATGACAGGACAAAATCACTAACATAGAATTATGGAGATGTACCAGTCAAATACCAGTGGATAAAGAGATACAGCGAAGACGATGGCGCTGGATAGGACACACACTGCGGAAACCAGCTGAAAGCATTACGCAACAGGCCCTTTTTTGGAATCCCCAGGGGAAAAGACGAAGAAGAAGGCCAAGAAATTCAGGAAAAAGACAGAAGCAGAGATGAAGATGATAGGGAAGACATGGAATGATCTTAAAAGAATGGCAAAAAACAAAACGACTTGGAAAGTGTTTGTTGAAGACCTATGCTCCACAGGGAGCTGAAAGGTAGAAGAAGAAGAAATAAAATTAAAGGGAAACAGACATAATAAAAAATACACAAAGAAAACCGCTCGACATAACAGCTCTGAGTCGAAGTAGATGAAAATAATCTAGAAAAAGTTTAAAAATATAAATATCTTCGACATATTAATAAGTGAGGAGACATTTAAGACAGAATTAAACAAAAGAATAGGAATTGTAAGAAATAATTTTTATCAAAATTTAAAATAACCACATTAAAGCAGATAATATCAGAACAACAATTATTAATTATAAAATGCTATATTTACTCAACATTCCAGTTTGATGCAGAAACACGCGCATGAAATTTAAAAAAAAACGGCAGAGAATTGAAGTCTTTGAAATGTGGATTTTATAAAAATGGGGAGAATTGGGTGGAAGTTTTGAATCAACTGAAAATAATAGAACAAATAACCACTTAACACAATTCTAAAAAAATTGCTGAAATTTGTGTGACATGTGAAGAGACACAATACCATACTAAAGGTCATCTTGGAACGGAAGGTACAAGACAGGCGGGGGAGAGAAATATTAAAGTGGACGAATAACATCAAACGGTGGGAAAGTGAACCTATGACAACGCCTGTGGCCAGAACAACTCAACCTTCCATGTGGAGACGGCATCCAACCTTCCATGTGGAGACGGCACTCAACTTTCCATGTGGAGACGGCACTCAACCTTCCATGTGGAGACGGCAACCAACCTTCGATGTGGGGACGACACCCAACCTTCGATGTGGGGACGACACCCAACCTTCGATGTGGGGACGACACCCAACCTTCGATGAGGGGACGACACCCAACCTTCGATGAGCAGAACGAACCCAACCTTCGATGTGGGGACGACACCCAACCTTCGATGTGAAGACGGCACTCAACATTCCATGTATAGACGGCACTCAACCTTCCATGTGGAGACGGCACTCAACCTTCCATGTGGAGACGGCACTCAACCTTCCATGTGGAGACGGCACTCAACCTTCCATGTGGAGACGGCACTCAACCTTCCATGTGGAGACGACATCCAACCTTCGATGTGAAGACGGCACTCAACCTTCCATGTGGAGACGGCATCCAACCTTCGATGTGAAGACGGCACTCAACATTCCATGTATAGACGGCACTCAACCTTCCATGTGGAGACGGCATCCAACCTTCGATGTGAAGACGGCACTCAACCTTCCATGTGGAGACGGCACTCAACCTTCCATGTGGAGACGGCACTCAACCTTCCATGTGGAGACGGCACTCAACCTTCCATGTGGAGACGGCACTCAACCTTCCACGTGGAGACGGCACTCAACCTTCCATGTGGAGACGGCACTCAACCTTCCATGTGGAGACGGCACTCAACCTTCCATGTGGAGACGGCACTCAACCTTCGATGTAGAGACGGAATCCAACCTTCGATGTGGAGACGGCATCCAAACTTCGATGTGGAGACGGCACCCAACCTTCGATGTAGAGACGGAAACCAACCTTCGATGTGGAGACGGCACCCAACCTTCGATGTAGAGACGGAAACCAACCTTCGATGTGGAGACGGCACCCAACCTTCGATGTGAAGACGGAATCCAACCTTCGATGTGGAGAAGGCACCCAACCTTCGATGTGGAGACGGCACCCAACCTTCGATGTAGAGACGGAAACCAACCTTCGATGTGGAGGCGGCACCCAACCTTCGATGTAGAGACGGAATCCAACCTTCGATGTGGAGACGGCACCCAACCTTCGATGTAGAGACGGAAACCAACCTTCGATGTGGAGACGGCACCCAACCTTCGATGTAGAGACGGAAACCAACCTTCGATGTGGAGACGGCACCCAACCTTCGATGTAGAGACGGAATCCAGCCTTCGATGTGGAGACGGCACCCAACCTTCGATGTAGAGACGGAAACCAACCTTCGATGTGGAGACGGCACCCAACCATCGATGTAGAGACGGAAACCAACCTTCGATGTGGAGACGGCACCCAACCTTCGATGTAGAGACGGAATCCAACCTTCGATGTGGAGACGGCACCCAACCTTCGATGTAGAGACGGAAACCAACCTTCGATGTGGAGACGGCACCCAACCTTCCATGTAGAGACGGAAACCAACCTTCAATGTGGAGACGGCATCCAAACTTCGATGTAGAGACGGAATCCAACCTTCGATGTGGAGACGGCACCCAACCTTCGATGTAGAGACGGAATCCAACCTTCGATGTGGAGACGGCACCTAACCTTCCATGTGGAGACGGCACCCAACCTTCGATGTGGAGACGTCTCCCAATAAATGAAAAAGATGACTAGAGTGCCCTCCTTTGTCCGAACATTGCCTGCTGTCCTCCTTGATGAGACGCGTCGGGAAAAAAACTCCTGGGTGTATAGCTTTAAGAGTTTCCATAGTACTCACGCGAAACCGTCTCTGTATAAATACAGTTTCTAGGCCGTGCGTCTACCTGACGACAGTCAGGAAGACAAGAGCCATTATGACAATGGTCTTAGGAGAAAAAAATAGACTCACTGTCACCTGCGACAGTCAGAGGAGATAGGACGAGAGCCACTGTCATCTGCCGCGCAAGTGGTAAGAGACGACTAAGGAGCTTAGGGGACAAAGGCCTCGCAGGTGCAACGGAGTTCGCGCATCTGAGCTAAGGTCAAGTTCATTTCTTTCGCTAATGTGTGGTGGGCGTGTTTCATACTGGAGAACGTGCTGAGGATGGGATCTGGGCACTATGGAGTTGTCCGTTGGGCAATGAAGATGATCTGTCGACTAAAGTAAACTAAAGAACTAAACTAAAGTCGACGTTTCGGCCAAGTAGACATTCAGCTGGAACAACAAACAACAACCATATATATACACAAATCTAACAGCTGAAGGCCTACGTGGCCGAAAAGTCGACTTTTGTTCTTTTAATTACCACGTAAAGCTGTTACCAAACCACTTCTTCCTTTTAAAAAAGAAATGATCCTTATCATCAGCTTTACGGCAGCTTCGCATCTCTATGCATCTTGGTGCACCTTGATGGCTTTACTCCTAAACTAAACTAAACTAAACTAAACTAGATTAAACTAAACTAAACAAGTAAACACTATTGTGGACAGAATATTTAGTTATGCCTGTTCAAAAGTAAATCTGATATTTGTGTCAGACTGAACAAAAAATATATATGCTTCCTTGTCTGTTCCTCAGAGATTAATCTTTATTTGGCTGCAATTAGATTATTGTTGCCACAAACGTGAGCCCGCCGCGCCGTGCCGCGCCGCACTATTAATATTTACAACTTAGCTCTTGCCCACTAACTATTTAATATCGCCGTTAGAGTTTCCATTTTGCGAATTGCATTTTAGTTTATCATTTTTTTTTATGCGAACACCGTGTACTATGACTTCTTCACCTTCCTCTTATTTCTCTTCCACTTGTTTCCCTTACCCTGCTTCTTTCTTCCTTCTTTACTTCTTACTTTCTCCATCCCATACGCCACGCAGTCGTTGAGGAACACTGGCTAATTTAGCCAACCTTCTTCATTTCTCTCTATCGCCAGTCATATTTGGGACTAAGTCGAGACTTGCCCATTATTTGATGTTATCTTCACATCTCTTTCTCTATCTACACCGTCTTGTAGTTCCTTACACAGTTCCTTTTATAGTTCCTTGTAGATTGGTCTTTTCAAGGCTAGACGATCATGTTTAGACGAAAGTTGACAATATTTAAATGAGGCAAAAACTGGATATTGGTATGTCAAAACTGAGACGGACAGGAGTTGTGTAATATTTATTCTTCAATCGCAAAAAAACAAACATGTTAATATATATATATATATATATATATATATATATATATATATATATATATATATATATATATATATATATATATATATATATAAAATCTATTGTCCTTTCGAGCCGAAGACGGCACATAGGGCAGAACCACAACCTCAAAAACAGAAACCTTGTGTGCCAAAGTGGCACATATTGCAGAGATCACTGCTCTAAAATCTATGGCTGTTTCCATAACAATACTTTTTACAATGACAGCTTGTCAAGCCATCGATCAACCTCCTTAGTCGCCTCTTACGACATGCCTGGAAGGTCACAGTGTCACTATTCTTTGCTTCCCTCATAATGAGGCCCCGGTAACACACAGGAAATATATATATAATACATATATATAAAGTTTAATTACATAAACATATAGAAGTAAAAAAATACACGTAAAGTACACCCGTCACGTCAAGTGGCGTATAGGGAATATGGTGTTAGTGACCATATATTTTACAGACCTTCGGCGCATGATTTTTGGGGTAATGTGGTCGGTATTACTCCCGTGCCGCTTCACTTTCCCTGAAAAAATCAGGTACCCATTAAAGGCTGGGTGAACCCGGAAGATGTCGGTTGGGATCGAACCCTACCTCTTGTCCTTTGTAGTCCAGTTCACTAACCACTGAGCTATCGCGGCTCCCAAACATATAGAGCTTACTATTATTCTTCATGACAGAACTCATAACACAACTTTAGGTGGACGTAGAGACTGACAGTAATTCATCACTTGTCTCAACACTGAATATAAATTGTCCACCCCTCTTCCTCTTACCGTTATCTTTAATAGCAGGTGGGCAAGTTAACTTTGACATTATCCTCATCCTTTTTCTTCTCTCTCCCAACTTTCTTGTCTTGTATCTCGACCAGTGGTTTCTCTTCGTATTGAACTACTATAACCTTGGACCCCAGCCACAGCTAAGTATATTCTCCCCACCCCTTATTTTCACTATCCTTAGCTACTATGATGTACTTATAATCTATTACATAGGGGAATGGTTGGCCTCGAGACAGAGAGGTTGTGTGTTCAAATCTCGGCTACACAAGTTGGGATTTTTGTTTGTGATTTCTCTCTGTAGCAACCACCTCTGGTCTTAGCAGCAACGCCCGGTTTGAAACGTCAATTACTCATCGACGGAAAAAATATGAGTACCTCCATATGAGTACCTCCATACGAGTACTTCCATACGAGTACTTCCGACCCCTGTGCACACGACTGTTTGAGAAAAACGGATTCACAGGCAATATTCAGTTCCTAGTCTCTAGGGATGTACAAGGTGAAAGCTAGCGAACACAAACAGAAAGAAATAATAATAATAAATGTGTTATATGTATCGTGTATATCCACAATTCTCCATTGTTGTTGTTTTCTGTGGAAGACCGTATTACGCCCGACATTTCATCATTTTGTATTGTTCTCCCATGTTAAGCTGTCACCATACTTTGTGTTCGACTTGTTCCCTGCCAACAATCTTTACCGCAGCAACACAATCACTTCTGTGCTACTAATAATACTTGTATTATTTAACTACTATATAGTTATTTACAGAAAATATTACATTAACAGGTGCGGACTTCCTGGCAGACACAAAATAAACTCTACAAAATTAAAACTCCTTTTCAGGTACTCCGTTTTTCACGCCTCTTCCGATAAAAATGCTACTCATCCATCAGATAAAGTAATGTTGTGTACATTTTTATTTCAAAAATTGGGAAGGCCGACCATCTAAGGGCAGAATCCCCCGACAGAAAAGATCAACTGCTTCCTTGCAGGAAGATTGGGGACAATCAAAGGCTAAGGAAAGCAAACCTGAAAAATGCTGGCTGAAATCGGATGCACTGGGCCACTGGCGCAGAACACAGTGCAACGTTTTAACGGGTACTCAATCGGAGTGGATCTAACGGGTTTAAACAGACAGATGTCTTCGTATGGGAGTCTGGACGTCCTACTCTGATTGAGTCCTGATCGCAGAGAGAGAGAGAGAGAGAGAGAGAGAGAGATTTTAAAAACGAGATTTTAAAAAATTGTAATGTTTTTGTTTTTTATTAAATTGTGGAGAGGGGCCGGAGTATATGAATCAAAACAATACTTTTCCCCTCAAAACAGAAAGTATAGTTATCCTAAATACACCTTATTTTACTGATGACATCATCTTCTGCACAGCTGTAACGAAAAGTTTTTACTTTTCTCCTAAAAGAGCGCGCTAAGAGAAAACATCACAACAAAATAGCTACATATCAACAACCTCCATGGTGGAGCAACGAAGTGCAAAAAGTTTGGCTGGAGAAGAGACAGTCTGTCAGAGAGTGGCAAATAGCCAAAGGAAGTTTGTTTGCGTCTCCTGATCATATTTTGTTCTTAAAAGGGATAGTACAGGAAAAGATTACTTCCTTTCAAGAAGTAGCCATGAAAGCAAAAAGTGATAAATGGGCTGAGTTCTGTGACAGGATAGGTCGTGATAAATCGTTAAAACTGTTCTGGAGGCTGCATAAAAGTATGAACGGTAAAGTGCAGAGCAAAGCAATTCCAGATTTCCAAGATGCTGATTCTATCTGGCATAAAACTGATGAAAGCAAGGGCAAGGCACTGTTGGCTCACTACCTACAGCAGTGCGACCACAAAAATGTAGAGGAAAGAAGAGTTGTGAGAGAATATATTTCTATGCTAGTTGGTGCTGACTCAACAGATAACAGTGATTATGTCTCGGTAGAGGAAGTAAGACTCGCTTTAAAACGATCTAAGAACAGCGCCCCAGGCCCAGATGGGTTAAGATACGCGGATATCAACAACTTATCCGATGTTGACTTAGGTGAACTGGTGAGCATGTACAATGACAGTATCAGGACTGCAATAATCAATGAAGAATGGCTACACAGCTACTTGATACCGCTGCCAAAACCAAGCAAAGACCACAGAAAAATTCAGGGCTACCGCAACATAACCATGCAGAATACCATAGGCAAGCTTTTAGAAAAGGTAATTGCAAAGAAACTTTCTTGTTTCTTTGAAAACGCAAACTTGTTTCCATCAACGCTTGGAGGGTATCGTCCGTGTAGAGAGACTTGGTCAAATGCTGCCGTGTTTGCTCAGGATGTTTATGAAGGGTTTCAACGCGGTTTAGAGACATGTGCTGCTGCAATAGATCTGGAGGACGCTTACAACAAAGTACCCTTTAACTTCTTATTCAACCAGCTCATAAATTTAGGCGTCAGTCCCCGCATCCTAAATTGGCTAACAGCGGCACTCTTTCAGCGCAAAGTGGTTTTTCGATCTGGTAGTTGGACTTCTGATATAATTACGATGTATCCCGGGTTACCGCAAGGCTCACCTTTATCTCCCGTACTTTTCAATGCATACACTGTGAAAATCACAAGAGATCGGTTGGAAGGGCCAGGTCGCATTCTTTCTTATGCCGATGACATTTTGGTTTATCGACAGGGAAAAGATCGAAACAAAATAACTGCGGACCTACAATCAGAACTCAGGCGCATACAAAAGTGGTGTGACGAGGCAGGTGCCAACGTGAACCCATCAAAAGCTGAAGTAACTTGGTTCTCACTATATAACAACATCGTTAATATTGATACTCCATCTGTAGAAATGTTTTCAGACACTTTGCCAAGATCTATGACAATGAAATATTTAGGTATTCATTTAGATCGAAGCCTTGCTTTCGTAAAGCACATTGATAACGTGATAGAGAAAGCAAAAAAGGGTCTTGCTGCTATGAAAGTAATGGCCGCTGCAGGCAGTGAACAGCGGCACCTGCATACATTATACCAGGGACTGGTTGTTTCTGTTCTGGAATACGCTTTGGCGATTCAAACTCTCAGCAAACTTCAGTTAGAGAGGCTCGAAAAAATTCAGAACGAGGCTATGCGCATTATTCTTGGCTGCACTAGAGACACGTCATGCAGAGCGTTAAGATACCTACTTGACATTCCAACCATAGAAAGTAGAATCGAGTTGTGTAGAGCACGCGCTTTTCTGAACATTCTTGCTGATGAAAGACATCCTTTAAATTCTGTAGCGCTAGCACCAAAAGGTGATAGACTCGAGCGAGGCCAGTCGTGGATGGGCAGGGCAGAGAAATCCATTCAAAAGGTGTGCATGCTAAATGACTTGCAGCGTGGAGAAGAATGGCGGCAATGGCCAAATGACATTTCTACAATTACTATCAAAGTCTGCATAACACTGAATAAAGAATGTAGAACGATGAATCACAAGGTCGTAGAGGATAAGATTCAGGCCTTAATCAAAGAAAACGTAACGTCCGGCAATATTATTATCTACACAGATGGTTCGGTTGTACGAAATAAACGATGTTCATGGGCATATACAGCGCAGGTGAAAGGGCAAATGGTGCATGAGGATAGTGGTGCTTTTTCGCAAACAACGAGCAGCATGACAGTGGAGGTTTTAGCAGTCACTAAGGCAATGACATGGCTCGAAACACAGTCTTTCGCAGGAGTATGTTTTCTCAGTGACTCCATGAGTATGCTTAAGAAGGTTGAGGCTGGGTGGAGGCGAAGAGAGTGGTTGAAGTCCCTGCAGCTGTCAATTTTAAAAGAAATCGTCTTCATCTACGTACCTGGCCACTCTGGAGTGCAAGGGAACGAACGAGCTGACAAGCTTGCTGAAAAGGCTAAAATTTCAGATGGCAACGCCATGGACAACGCAGACATTTTACACGCAATCCGCGAGGCGGGAAGAGTAGCAGACTTTCGAGACGACAAGGATTCAAACGCAATGGCGAGACTAACGCATAGTCGTGTAAGGCTTGGCACAGCAAAGAGCGAACATTTTTCAGGACGCCAGAGGTGTATGGTTAACCAACTGCGAACCGGCACGATCAGCCGTCACACACTTGTGAATTTACTCGAAAGGAAATCGGAGCACTTATGGGTATGCCCCTTGTGCAAGGAGGATGATCTTTCGACTAACTAACTAACACCTTATTTTACTTGATGGTTTTATCGTTTGGCAGTGCTTGTCATCATCGTCATCAAGTACCGGGCCTGCTGGCGTAGGTGAGCATGTCTCTCCACAACTTTCGATCTCGACAGTTATTTATCATTTTTGTTGTTGACCTTTCGCCAGGCCATTCTCTTAAGCTGTCTGGTTTGTTTTCTCTTTGCTTCCCTCTATCTCTTCGTCCCTCAATTTTCCCAGTTGTTACAATATATTCCAGTTGTTCACTTCTCGTTACATGGCCAAAAAATGATGATTGTTTCTTACTAATATTGGAAATTAGCTCTCTTTTTGCTTTGGCCTCTTTCATAACGTTTTCATTACTTTTCTTAGCTGCCCATGGTATTCTCAACATTCTTCTGTAAAACCACATCTCTACAGCCTCCAGTGATTTTCTTGTATGTTGTCTTATTTCCATGATTCACATCCATATATTAAGACTGCTCTACATAGCATTTAAGAACTCTTTTTCTTGTTTCTATTTTCAAAAATGGATTGCACATTATCTTCCTCTTTTTCTTTTTGGAAAGTTGCTTTTGCCTGACCTATTCTGCATTTTACCTCTCTTGTACACCTACCATCTGAGGTAAACAATTTTCACAGATATTTTAATTCATTTACCTGTTTTAATATTATTCCACTTGTTTTTATTGTGCACTGCGGCGATGTCATTTTCTTTGTTGTTACCATTACTTCTGTCGTTTTGCTATTCAGGCTGAGTCCCTTATTTTTGCTTTCCTTCACTATAATGTCTAATATTTTTTGTAACTCATTTTCTCTCTTAACGATTAAGACTGTATCGTCAGCATACCTTAAATTATTTATATTATGACCTCCGACTGTTATTCCAGACATGCCCCTTATGGATCTTATCTTACCAGCAGTGCTTGTAGAATACACTTTTTGCTATGTGTTGTTCTTGTGTCAAATCTTTGTGCAGAAATGTGTGTCGTATTAATAACGGCAAAACTTTTCACCAGTCTTGTATTTATCATTTATCGTCAAAAAGAAGAAATGAGCCACAGTACACAATATAGCTTTTATAGAGCCTGGTGTTAGTGTTCATTATTTGCAATTTTTATCCTTTCTAGATATTTTCGGTATATACTTCTAAGAAAAGTAATTTACAGTCTCTTTGTTATGTTCTCTATTGTATCTTCCATGTAATAGAACTACTATTCAATTGTTGTGTTGTCTATCGTATCTTCTATCCATTCATCCATACATCATTCACATTCATGTGTTCTTCATTCATTCATGATTATTCATTTATCCATTTTACACGTCATTTGTTCAAATATTATTCATTCATTGTTACCATGTTGCACAGAGCAACATTTTTATACAATACAAATATTTCTAAAAATACAAGATCCGTCTTCGTATAATGGAGTTTCCATGAGGCTCTTAACTTCCACTTCGCGGAATACCCTTCTATAACTCATAAAACGGGCCAACACAAGCCAAACTAATCATTTCAGATGTGCAATCGGGCAACATTGCTGCATAGCTTAATCATTAATAAAATATTTGCTTCAATTACAGCAAGTGTCGCCTCCGCTCCATAAATCAGATGAACGGCTCTACAAAAATGTCATCTTTTGTAATTCACGAATGCCTCCATTCAAGTTACGGTAGGAGACAGAGAAGACATCATATAAATAATATTAAATACTAAGCGGGCTGAAAGTATGGCAGGAGAAAATATAAAATATATATAAAATTATAAATAATAACTAGACTAACAGAAAGACAAGTCACACTACAACGTTTCAACAAAAGTCACCATCAGACATAGCAAACAAACTATATACATTAAACACAAAATTGAATGTCAGAAAATACGACACAGTTTTTAAAAATGGCGGAAAAAACGGTGGCCAGGATTTACGTAGATTGTGGTTACAATATTAGTTGACAATAGAGCTGGTAGAATTTAATTACATCAAAGGAACCAAACAATGAAGAATTGGAAACAATAAAAGGTGTCCCACAGGGTACGAAGAAAACGAGAAGTGTAAAAGAAAGACAGAATAGGGGTGGCAAGAGGGAAGAACAGAAATAGAGGTAATAAAGATAACGCAGAGAGAAATAGGGAAAAACAAAGGAAAAAAATGGAGAGGAGAACAGTGATTAAAGAAAACAGTGAAAATGGTTTAATCCTCTCGTTTGGAGAGTATAAAGCGGGTCATGTGTCAGTTCACCAACATGAAACGGTTATGGGTATCAGAGGAGCAAGAGATGATGTCAGTAACATGGAAGTCATCAGAGGAGCAAGAGATGATGTCAGTAACACGGAAGTCATCAGAGGAGCAAGAGATGATGTCAGTAACACGGAAGTCATCAGAGGAGCAAGAGATGATGTCAGTAACACGGAAGTCATCAGAGGAGCAAGAGATGATGTCAGTAACACGGAAGTCATCAGAGGAGCAAGAGATGATGTCAGTAACACGGAAGTCATCAGAGGAGCAAGAGATGATGTCAGTAACACGGAAGTCATCAGAGGAGCAAGAGATGATGTCAGTAACATGGAAGTCATCAGAGGAGCAAGAGATGATGTCAGTAACACGGAAGTCATCAGAGGAGCAAGAGATGATGTCAGTAACACGGAAGTCATCAGAGGAACAAGAGATGATGTCAGTAACACGGAAGTCATCAGAGGAGCAAGAGATGATGTCAGTAACACGGAAGTCATCAGAGGAGCAAGAGATGATGTCAGTAACACGGAAGTCATCAGAGGAGCAAGAGATGATGTCAGTAACACGGAAGTCATCAGAGGAGCAAGAGATGATGTCAGTAACACGGAAGTCATCAGAGGAACAAGAGATGATGTCAGTAACACGGAAGTCATCAGAGGAGCAAGAGATGATGTCAGTAACACGGAAGTCATCAGAGGAGCAAGAGATGATGTCAGTAACACGGAAGTCATCAGAGGAACAAGAGATGATGTCAGTAACACGGAAGTCATCAGAGGAGCAAGAGATGATGTCAGTAACACGGAAGTCATCAGAGGAACAAGAGATGATGTCAGTAACACGGAAGTCATCAGAGGAGCAAGAGATGATGTCAGTAACACGGAAGTCATCAGAGGAACAAGAGATGATGTCAGTAACATCGAAGTCATCAGAGGAACAAGAGATGATGTCAGTAACACGGAAGTCATCAGAGGAGCAAGAGATGATGTCAGTAACATGGAAGTCATCAGAGGAACAAGAGATGATGTCAGTAACATGGAAGTCATCAGAGGAACAAGAGATGATGTCAGTAACACGGAAGTCATCAGAGGAGCAAGAGATGATGTCAGTAACATGGAAGTCATCAGAGGAGCAAGAGATGATGTCAGTAACATGGAAGTCATCAGAGGAGCAAGAGATGATGTCAGTAACACGGAAGTCATTAGAGGAGCAAGAGATGATGTCAGTAACATGGAAGTCATCAGAGGAACAAGAGATGATGTCAGTAACATGGAAGTCATCAGAGGAACAAGAGATGATGTCAGTAACATGGAAGTCATCAGAGGAGCAAGAGATGATGTCAGTAACACGGAAGTCATCAGAGGAACAAGAGATGATGTCAGTAACATGGAAGTCATCAGAGGAGCAAGAGATGATGTCAGTAACACGGAAGTCATCAGAGGTATTATTGCCTGGCGATCTGAAATGGGAGGAGACAGGAGTGCCATCCATGTTAGAAGTTATGTAAGTGTTAATAGATTCTGTCCCCCAAGCTACGACCAGGTTGGCCAATATATATTTTGAGACAACGATGGCAGATGATGGTGTATATCAGATTCAGGGAAAAGCACGTAAAGCTTTCCTAGATATCAAAAGGGTTCAGTGCAAACAAATGTATATAAATGTATACAAATGTATTAAAATGTATATAAATGTATATAAATGTATTCTTCTTTTCCTCTTCTACCTTTTTAGCTCCTAGTGGAGCATAGGTCTTCAACAAACACTTTCCAAGTCATTCTGTTTTTTGCCATTATTTTAAGATCATTCCATGTCTTCCCCATCATCTTCATCTCTGTTTCTATCTGTCTTCTCCAAGAATTCCTTGGTCTTCCTCTTCGTCTTTTCCCCTGGGGTTTCCAAGCACCATCGTCTTCGCTGTATCTCTTTATCCACTGGTATTTGACTGGTACATTTTCATAATTCTATGTTAGTGATTTTGTCCTGCCATTTCCATCCTTTTATTCTGCGTAAGCATCCATTAATGAAAGTCTGTATCTTCGTGATTGTCAATTTTGTTGTTCTCCATGTTTCACAACCATATAATAGGACCGACTTAACATTTGAGTTGAAAATTTTTATTTTTGTATTTAACCTAATTTCTTTGGATTTCCATATGTTTCCCAGTGCAATGAAAGATCCTCTTGCTTTTGATATCCTTATTTTAGTATCATTTTCTGTTCCTCCCTCTTTATCTATATTACTGCCCAGATATATGAAAGATTGTAGGTCTAGTAGAGGTATTTCTCCTAGTTTTATTTGGTTATTGTCAAGTGTATTAATTCTCATAATGTTGGTCTTATCTCTATTAATGTTCAGTCCTAGCAGTTGTGATCTCTCATCAAGTATGCTCATTTTATACTGCATCTGTTGATGGCTGTGTGATTGGATAGCTATGTCATCAACAAAGTCTAAATCATCAAGTTGTTTGGTCAGTGACCACTGGATCCCATTTCTGTTGTTTTGAGTTATATTCATAATCAAATCTATGGCCAGTAGATAGAGAAATGGGGACAGAAGGCATCACTGTCTTACTCCTTTTCTTATTTCAAATGCTTCTGTAAGCTGTCCTTCATGCACCACACTACATTTCGTTCCTTCATCATCATCATCATCATCAAGTACCTGGCCTGCTGACGTAGGTGATCATGTCTCTCCACAACTTTCGATCTCGTCAGCTATTTATCATTTCTGTTGTTGACCTTCTGCCAAGCCATTCTTTTAAGCTGTCTGTTATTTTTTTCTCTTTGCTTCCCTCTATCTCTTCGTACCTCAATTTTTCCAGTTGTTACAATATATTCCAGTTATTCTTTTCTCATTACATGGCCAAAAAAATGATGATTGTTTCTTCCTAATTTTGGAAATTAGCTCTCTTTTTGCTTTGACCTCTCTCAGAACATCTTCATTACTCATCTTAGCTGTCCATGCTACTCTCAACATTCTTCTGTAAAACCACATTTCTACAGACTCCAGTGATTTTCTTGTCTGTTGTCCTATAGTCCATGATTCGCATCCATATGTTAAGACTGGCTCTACGTAACATTTAATAATTATTTTTTTAGTTTCCATTGTCAAAAATAGATTGCATAGTATCTTCCTCATTTTTTTGAAAGCTGCTTTTGCCTGAGCCATTCTACATCTCACCTCTTTTGTACATCTTCCCTCTGAGGTTAACAAAGTTCCCAAATATTTAACTTCATTTACCTGTTTTAATATTGTCCCACTTGTCTTTATTTTGCACTGAGATGGTGTCTTTTTCTTTATTGTTACCATTACCTCTGTCTTTTTGCTATTAAGGCTGAGTCCTTTATTTTTGCTTTCTTTCACTATAATGTCCAACATTTCATATAACTCATTTTCACTCTTAGCGATTAAGACTGTATCATCAGCATACCTTACATTATTTATATTATGACCTCCAATTGTTATTCCAGGCATGCCCCTTATGGATCTTAGAATAATCTCACTATAAATATTAAACAAATCAATCTGGTGACAGCACACAACCTTGTCTAACACCCTGATTTATCTGTTGAAACATTCCCAATTGGTTTCCAGTTCTTATGGCCGCTGCTTGTTACCAGTACATGTTCTTTATTATTCTTAGATCTTTGCTGTCTACCTTTATGCTTTCTAAAATGTTGATTATTTCTTGGTGCTTTACTTTGTCAAATGCCATGGTGTAATCTATGAAACATAGGTATATATCTGTTTTCACCTCTGTGACTCTTTCTACCAAAGATCTTATGATATAAATGGCATTGCTTGTTTCTTTATCTCTAACAAAACCACACTGCTCACCGCCAATTTCTGGACTGATTTTGTTTCGCACTCTACGCATGATGATTCTTAGTAATATCTTAGTCATATGACTCATAAGGCTTATTGTGCGATGATCACCGCATTCAATCGCACCCGATTTCTTTGGTTGGGCTATGAATATTGATTTGAGCAGGTCGTCTGGTATATATCCGCTGTTGCACATCATTCAATTTTTTTTGTTATTATTTCTATTCCAAAATCACCCATGGCTTCAATCTCTTCTTTAGTTATATTATCTGGTCAGGAGCTTTGCCTCCTTTCATATTGTGCAAGGCGCCTTCCACTTCTTCTCTGAGTATTTCTGGTCCTTCTCCATTATCCTTAATATTTACTTCCGTTCGTTCATCATTATAAAGATCTTTAATGTATTCTGTCCATCGTTCCCTTATGTTTTCTTAATCAATCAACAGTTCTCCTTCCTTTGATCTTAAGCATCCAGTATTTTATTGTGTTTTTCTTCCTGTTAATTCCTCAATTTGTTTGTATATAGCTTTAGCATCTCCTTTTTGTTGCATTTCAATCTCTTTGAATCTCTCTTTTAGCCATGCTTCTTTTGCTTCATTGCATTTTACTACAATTTCTTTATTTAATCTCTTATACTCATCTTTATTTTCTTTATTTCTTCCTGTTGTATCCATTAGCTGCAAAATGTCATCTGTCATCCATTTATTTCTTACATTTCTCCTCACTGGTAGTATGAACTGTTTTGATGTTTGTTGCATTGATTCTTTTAGCATTTCCCACTGTTTATTAATGCTTTGTATCTTCTCTGCTGCATTGTACCGGTACTGAATTGTGATTTTATATTTGTCTTGCAGCTTCTTGTCTGATTTTAGTAAATCTAAATTTAACTTCATGTTAACTGAGGCTTGTTTTGTTGTTTTTAATTTTACTCTAAGCTTTCCTACAACTGGTACATGATCACTATTGCAATCTGCCCCTGGTTTAGTTTTCACACACACCAGACTGTTTCTAAATCTATTGCTTATCATTATATAATCAATTTGATTACGTGCGTTGTCCCCTGGGCTTTTCCATGTTCACAGACGTCTTGGATGTTGCTTAAACCAGGTTTTTCCAATCATTATGTTGCGTGTTCTTGCCCAGTCAATAAGTTTCTCATCTCTTTTATTTCTCTCGCTTAAGCTATAATGACCAACTACTTCTTCAACTCTTTCCTTTCCTACTTTTGCGTTAAAATCCCCTAGAACTATGGTGTTTTCATGTTGTTTGCATTTATGAAGTGCCTCATTTAACCCATTGTAAAATGTATCAATTGTTTCCTCTAGACCAGGGGTGGCCAAATGGCGGCCCGCGGGCCGGATCCGGCCCGCCAGCCTAGTTTTCTTGGCCCGCGAAGCTCCACGGACTTACTTCATTTTTTACCCCTAATAGCGGATTTCTCCTGGTTTTAATCCGTGTCGGAGTTAACTCTTCTATCGTTCAAGAATACACAATTTGAAAATCTCTGTCAATTTCTCGCAACAGCTAGATTGGCAACATAATTTCAAATAACACACACACACACACACACACACTGCACAACTAATGGTGCCGACAATATTCAAAGTCTTTGCTTCGAGTTGGTACCGCAAAGTTGCTTTATTGTCAGTGCGGTGATAGCGTCAGATCTTTGGCTCAACATTTGTCGTCTGGACTTGTGGTGGCTCTTTCATTTCGTGGTAAGGGGTTAATGAGGTTGGGAGGGACAGGGGTGAGGGGACTTCGTAGCTCTAATTCTGTCTTTGAAGTTACATTCAAAATGTTTCACTGTTCGCCTTCATTCCCTTTGATCCCATCGTCTTGTCTTGTCCATAAAATGACTGCAACGTGTTTATTTGGTCACAATCTTTTGATTTCATTGTCAAACACAAGTCTGTGTATAACTGTCAAATCTGGACTTATTTTCGATAGTGGACCAACATTCTGTGACTTTTAACTTTGATGTGAGATTTTGTATTAAATCATGTTAAAACGTAGAAAAGTTGATTGTGAAAATCGCATATTTAAACCTGAATGGGAATTAGATTATTTGTTCATCTTCAATAAGGATAGTAAACCTCAGTGCTTAATTTGCGTTCAAGTGTTAGCCGTTTTGAAGGAATATAATTTAAAACGGCACTATGCCACACATCATCAAAACATGTATGAGAAACATAGCATTGAAGCTAGGAAGCTTTTGGTTGAACAGCTGAAGACAAAGTTGAATCAACAGCAAAGTATGTATACAAAGGGCAATAAAATTAAAGAGTCATCGATCATTGCATCATATACAGTTACCTATGAGCTTGCAAAATCTAAAAAACCCTTTACTGACGGAAATTTTGTGAAGAAATGTGCGATTCAAATGGCAAAGGCATTCGGTCAAGAAAAAATAGCCAAAGAATTTGAATCTGTGCCTCTTTCAAAACAAACTGTAGCCAGAAGAACAGAAGACATCAGTCTGCAACTGTCTCAAAGTTTAAAATCTTGTATTGAAAACTGCTCATATTTTTCGCTCGCGATTGATGAAAGTACTGACATCACTGACACTTGCCAGCTTCTTATTTTTGTTAAAGTTATCCAGGAGGATTTTACTGTTATTGAAGAATTGTTGAAAGTTTGCTCTTTGCATGACACTTGTAGAGGGACAGACATATTTTCTGCAGTTCATAGTGCCGTAGATGAAGTAGGTGGTTTTGGAAAGTTGTCTGCAGTGTGTACTGATGGTTGCAAAGCTTTTATTGGTTCAAATACTGGTTTTGTTGGACTTCTAAAGCAAAACAAAATTAACGTACCTACATTGCATTGCATAATTCATCAAGAGGCCCTTTGTGCAAAGTCCATAAATCTAAAAGACACCATGGCTACTGTTGTGAAAATAACAAATTTGATAAGAGGAGGACACCAGTCTTTAAATCACAGGAAGTTTTTATCATTTTTAGAGGAAGTAGATTCTAGCTACGGTGATCTCCTGCTTTATACAGAAGTAAGATCGCTTAGTCGAGGGAAATGTTTAATAATATTTTTTGAACTGAAGAATGACATTTATGACTTCCTGCGAGAGAACTTACCATGCTCCATTGATCTTCAACATGCACTCAAAGACATTAATTTCCTTCATAATCTGGCATATCTCACAGACATCACACAACATTTGAACATATTGAATTTGCAGCTACAAGGGGAAAAGCAAACCATTTTTCAATTGATGGGATATGTTGATGGTTTTAAAAAGAAGCTGAATCTATTTAGACTTTCTTTGCAAAAAAATGATCTGTTCCATTTTTCAAGTTGTAAGCAGTTGTTGTCAGAGATAGAAAGTGCAAACTTCAGTAAGTACGCAGCTGACATTGAACATTTGATTTGTGAATTTGATCGACGATTTCAAGATTTTGAAATGTTTCGTCCGCAAACGGAACTTTTTAATAACCCAATTAAGTGCACAGTGAAGTGCCAGCCATCAGATCTTCAACTAGAGTTGTGTGACCTTCAGTGTGACCCCTTCCTCAGTACTGTAAAGGCATTAGGAGCTGACTTCTGGAAATTGCTACCAAATGAACGTTACCCGTGTCTGAGAAAATGGGCACTAAAGATGTGCTCTATATTCGGCAGCACATATCTCTGCGAGACAACATTCTCTTCCATGAAGTTAATTAAATCTAAGACCAGGAATAGAATGACCGATTCGACATTGTCCCATTCTCTCCGAATCGCCACGTCAAAAATGGAAGTGGACTTCAAATCTCTGGTGGAAAGCTGTGACAAGTCACAATCGTCGCACTGAGACATTAAAGGTAATTTTAAAATGAATAATTAATGGATTTGTTACAAATCAAATATGTAGTCAAAGTGCAAGCATTATTTATATATTACTATATCGCATAGGTCCCTACTGTCATTTTTGACGATATTCTTAAGTGTGGCCCGCGGGTCTTGGCCTTGGCTTTAATCCGGCCCTCGGGCAACCTCAAGTTGGCCACCACTGCTCTAGACTGTCTGCTGTTGGTGCATAAACTTGTATAAGATTTATGTCTATTGGCTTTCCATTCAATTTCACTAAAAGGACTCAGTCAGATATTGGGTAAAAGCATTTCATTGTTCTTGCTATTTCTGCATCCAAGATGATATCTACTCCTCTTTGGTGTTCAGTACCTCCAGAATAGATTATTTTATGTTATCAGAATGCATCTCCCTTGATCCGGTGTATCTTATTTCACAAAGTCCCAGTAATTGTAGACCCATTCTTTTAATTTCTAGTATGACGTTTTCTAGTTTATCCTTCTGCATGAGTGTTCTTACATTCCAAGTACCTATCTTTAGAGTTTGTTTTATCTTTATTTTGCTTACATTAGCTTGATGACGATCGGGTATCACCTGTAGCACTTGATGTCCCCTACCGAACGAGGGTTTTCCATTGGAATCCCCCTTAACGTAGTTGTCGTTATTTCTATTGTTGTTGCAATTCATGATTGTAGAAAGAAGTTACGACGGTGGTTTTCTGTTGCCTTCCGTCGGTTTGTTTACGGTTGGCTCTGCTAGCCTTTGACTAAAAAGTCTCACCCACAAGGCAGTGGGGTTGTTTTACTTCGGAGTACCCTCCCTTAGCCTTTTACTCTTCCGAGCTTACCTGCAGGGCAGCCACAGGTTGTACTGTTTACTGCATACAGTAGCGGGTAAAATTACCCGACCTTACAAATCGTTCCTTCGTACATTGTTTTTATCAGGTTAATAAACTTATGGGGATTCCGTAATGACTCAGCAACTTCCAAAGCATTCTTCTGTCTAAACTATCAAATGCCTTTTCGTAATCTATGAATCCAATATAAAGTGGGGATTTTAGTTCTAGACTTTGTTCAACTATTATACGTAGAGTAGTTATTTGATCAGCACATGATCTGTTCTTCCTAAAACCTGCTTGTTCATCTCTCAAATGTTTCTCTATGGCCTCTTTTAGTCTCTCCAGAATGATTCTGCTTAATATTTTTCCTGGCATTGATAGTAGCATAATTCCCCTATAATTTGTGCACTCTTGTAAACTTCCTTTCTTTGGTAGTTTGATCATATAACCTTCTTTCCAGTCTTTAGGTATTTCTCCCCTCTCCCAAATTTTATCTAATAGATTATGTAACATCTTGGTAGAGGTGTTAATATCTGCTTTGTTGGATTCCGAAGGAATTTCATTTGGTCCTGTGCCTTTACCATTTTTTAATAGTTTGATGGCTTTCATTATTTCTTCTTTACTTGGTTTTCCACAGTTAACGTGTAACTCTACTTCTCATGATAGTATGTCTGGAGGATTATTTGAGCCGGGTCTGTTCAAAAGTTCTTCAAAATGCTCTTTCCATCTCTCCATTTGTTCCCTTATATTACTAAGCAGATTTCCTTTCTTATCTTTAATAAAGGGATTGATCTGTATGTATTTTCCACTTAATTTCTTTGTGCTGTTGTACAGTTCATTCATATTCTTACATCTTCCGGAATTCGTATTCTACCTCAACCTCATCTCTGACATCTTACGGATTTCGTATTCTACCTCAGCCTCATCTCATTACATCTTACGGATTTCGTATTCTACCTCAACCTCATCTCATTACATCTTACGGATTTCGTATTCTACCTCAACCTCATCTCATTACATCTTACGGATTTCGTATTCTACCCCAACCTCAACTCTTACATCATACGGATTTCGTATTCTACCCCAACCTCAACTCTTACATCTTACGGATTTGGTATTCTACCTCAACCTCATCTCCTACCTTTATAGACATCTGTCACACTTCACCAATCAGGTTTACATACCTCTGTATTTTCTAAACCTACTGATGTCCACTATAACCTCTTCCATTCCTCTTTGCTCCCTCGCATCTGTCGTGATTTTATCATCATCATCATCATTGAGTGCCGTCTCCGCAACGAAGGTTGGCTACCATGGAGCGCCATTTTGCTCTATCTTGCTTTGATGGTGCAGGTTGTCATCGGTTGATTTGTCCATCTTTTGATGTTACTCGTCCATGTTAATCTTGGTCTGCCTCTGCCTCTTTTACCTTGTATTTTTCCCTCCAGGATCACTTTCAGTAGGCTGTTGTGTCTTTTAACATGGCCTAAGAATCGCATTTGTCTTGTTCTAATTGTGTTCAGAAGTTCTCTTTTCATTTTTAGTTGTTTTAAGACTTTGTCGTTAGTTTTCTTTTCCTTCCATCCAATTCTACCTATTCTTCTATATATCCACATTTCAAAGGCTTCAATTCTCTGTTCTGTTTTCTTGTCTAATGTCCATGTTTCAGCACCATATAGGAATATTGAGAAGATGTAACATTTTGCTATTCTTAGTTTTAGCTCTGGTGTTATTTGTTTTGATATTAGTATGTCCTTCATGACATTAAAATTACTTTTTGCCATTCCTATTCTTTTGTTTATTTCAGTTGTACATTTTCCATCACTGGTTATAGTATGTCCAAGGTAGTTATAGTTCTGAACTGTCTCAAGGTCTATTCCTTCAATTTTGATATCCACTTGTGGGTTTTGAGTATTTTCTTTGTTTATGATCATAGTTTTAGTCTTTTTGATATTCATATCTAGTCCATATTTTTTGCTTGTCGTGTTTATTTCATTAAGTAATTGTTGTAGGTCTTTAGGATTTTCTGCTAGTAGTACAGTATCGTCAGTATATCTTAGGTTATTGATTATCTTTCCATTAATTTGTAGGCCTGGCATCTCTATGATGTTTTTAAAGATTTGCTCAGTGTATAGATTGAACAAGTTTGGTGATAGGATGCATCCTTGTCTTACTCCTCTTTTTATATCAATGGGTGTAGAGAACTCTTTGTTATATTTTATTATTGCTGTTTGCTCCCAGTATAGATTGCATATTAGTCGTATATCCATGTCATCTAGATGTATCTCTTTTAGGCATTCTATAAGTTGTTTGTGGTGTACTCTATCAAAAGCTTTGGTGTAGTCTATGAAGCAGGCATATATTGGTTTGTTTACTTCTGTGTATTTTTCGATTAATGTTCTCATGCAGAATATGGCTTCTTTTGTCCCGCTATTTTTCCTAAATCCAAATTGCTGCTCATTTAATTCAGTATTGATTTTATTCTGAATCCTTCCTTGTATAACTTTAGCAAGATTTTTGTAACATGGCTCATTAGGCTTATTGTTCTAAAGTCACTGCATTCAACTGCACCATTCTTTTTAGGCAATGCAATGAAGTTGATGTTTTTAGTTCATTTGGTATGTATCCTGTGTGGTATATGTCGTTGCATATGTCTGTAATCACTTCAATGCCAAAATCTTCTAGTGCCTGTATCATCTCTATCTGTATGCTTTCAGGTCCTGCTGCTTTTCCCCTTTTCATTGTTTTTATAGCTTTTTCCACCTCAAATTTTAAGATTTTATAGCCTGATGTACATTTTATAACTGGTTTCTTGTCCCTTTGATCATGAAATAGTTCTGTTATATATTCCTGCCATCTATCTATGATATCCTTATTGTCTGTTAGCATTTTTCCTTTTTTGTCTGCAATGCATCCACCTTCTGTGGCTTTTTTATTTTTATTAGTCATTCTCTTTATTTCTGTGTGCATTCCTCTTAGGTCTTGTTTGCTTTCCATAGTTTCTATTTCTATACATTCTGGCTGAGCCAGTCTTCTTTTGCCTTTTTGCACATTTTGCGTATCTCATTATCTATTTTATTGTATTGGGCAGTGTTCTTCGCTTGTCTCCTACCCATTTTTTCTAAGATGGTGTTAGTTTGGTGATTTTATACAATTTTCTTATTTCTGCGCCCCGGACACTTCAGCGATCAAGCACGATGACATTCTCCATCAGGCCTACCTTATGTTGAAACTCTTTCGTCACCGTCTTTATCCTGATTATACCACGTGATCTGCTATCCAAAAAGTTCTAGCTTTTATCCGCACTCTGGTTCTTTCCCCCAACACCCGTCCTCCTAACAGAACTGTTCTCTCTCTAGTCCATCACACCAACAATCTGGATACACTCAAGATCCTCCCTTCAACGATTTATACCTATCCTTCCCTCTGACCTTATTACTCGCCTTCTATTCTCCAGCCCACAATTGGTGGCTTTTAAACGCGATAGGAACTTTCGTGACATAGTGGTTAGGGGCTGTCTCCGAAAGCCTGGCCAGAACATGCTGGGTACAACCCGCTGCAAAAGATCATATATTACATGCCCTTTTGTACTCACAGAGTCTTGCTCCGGAGTGGCCTTTTTGACATCCAGGAAGGCTGTAAGTGCATTTCCTGCAACCTGATAAACGCCATTATCTGGCAACGTTGTCTTAAAATATATATTGGCCAACAGGCCGACGCATTGTGGAGAGATCTGTGAACACTTATATAACATCAAACACGATTCTGGTACTCCTGCCTCCTCCAATTTCAGATCGCCGGGACATAATACCTCTGATGGCTTCTGTGTTACTGACATCATCTCTTGCTCCTCTGATGACTTCCGTGTTACTGACATCATCTCTTGCTCCTCTGATGACTTCTGTGTTACTGACATCATCTCTTGCTCCTCTGACACCCACAGCCGTTTCGCGTTGGAGACCCGACTCATAGGCCGCTTTGGTACTCTCCAACTGAGAGGATTAAACTCTTTTAACTCTTTTCTTTAAACTGATCTCTTTTCCATCTATTTCCTGTGTCCTTTTTCTCTCTGCGTTATCTTTATTACCTCTCTTGCTCTTCTTCCCCCTTGCCACTCCCATCCTGTTTCTCTTTAACTCTTTTCATTTTCTTCCTACCCTGTGGGACACCTCCTTTCATTTTTTGCAAAGTCTAATTGTTTGGTTCATTTGGTCTCCCAGCACCAGAGCTGGAAGTTGTCAGCGACCAACAGCTGATGGCTTGCGCCAGGATCGGTGAACCAAAACCATCCAGACCCTGCTCCACCTCTCCGTGGTGCCTCCAGTAACAGACTAACCTGTCTAGTCTGGCCAAGCGTGCAGGGATCGAAGAGGGAAGACAACCCGGTACTCAAAAATGTCGTGCTGAAGTCGGATGTGTTGGGCCGAAGGCGCAAATATAACAGTTATACTGCAAACCACAACACAACGCAAACACGTCCACTACGTCCTTGTAAGGGCGGATGATGAAGAGGAATATTCTAGTCTACCACGATACTCTAGAATACTTTAGTCATCGGGCGAACGCAACCAACCAACCAACCACTTGGTCTAATTACATTCGACCGGTTTTATTGCTTATTATTTTATTAACCAGACAATGTAAATCTGGCTACCGTCTTTTCCGTCAATCTTTCCACATTTAAAAAAAAAATCTTCGGTAGCTTCTTCTTATTTCTTCTAACTCTCAGCTCCATGTGGAGCATAGGTCCTCAACAAACACTTTCCAAGCCGTTCTGTTTCCTGCCATTCTTCTAAGATTCCATGTCTTCCCCATCATCTTTACCTCTGCCCCTGTCTGTCCTCTCCAAGAACCTCCTGGTCCTCATCCCTGTCTTTTCCCCTGGGGAAACTTCACAAAAATGGACAAGTCTTCGGTAGCTTAGTGAACTGCATTACTAAGGTACTAAGGACAAGAGGCTGATTGAAGGCTTCTGGATTAATCTAGCCTTAAATGGTTATTGGATTTTATGTGTAAAGAAAAGAGGAGCGGACGTAATACTGAACACACTAGCCTAAACCTAATGTTACAAAGGTCTTTTACAAAAATATATAGACACTAACACCATATCTTGTACTAGCTACATGTCTCGTGATGTGGTCTTTTTCTAATTTTTTTTTTATCATGCACCCTTGGTTGACAGTCTATATTTCTTTATTTTAGTAATACCCCATAAAAACCATGTTCTAGAGTAGTAAGATATTACATTACACATTGCTCTGCAGTAGTTGAATGAGGTAATGGGGGACAGTGTTTTATCTCATTACTTTACCCCAACTCAGTGAGTCGGGTACCCATTTACTTTAGTCAGCTTGGTCGATTGAAGAATAAGAAGCTGCGATCAAACCCACGTTCAATTTATCATTAAGTCAGTGCCCTACCCCTAGGCTAAGATTTTGTTCTCTAAATTTATTATTTATTACGTTTCAGCCCAATGGTATTTTGAAACGAAGATGGAAATACATCAGCCACGTTCTCAGAATGGACGTTAAAAGGTTACCTCACAGACCTTGATATGGAGACCAGAAGGTACAAGAAAACGAGAAAGACAGAAAGAAACCCTGCATAGAACCATTATCAAAGCATTGGCGTATTCTCTATGATACTGCAGCTACCGCCGGTAGCCTGAACATATTAACGAAGTATAAAAGGAAATGATAATTTTTTTTTTTTTTTGGTGTGATAATTATATTACAAATTTTCGAATATTCTATTACACATTTCGTAGGCCAATATGATTTATTTGCTTTGATTTGCATTTATTAAAGCAAGGTTTTCCTACGGCAACAGCCGGGGTTCGTACCCTGGCGAGGACACCTGGGTTTTACTAATTCCCTAAAAATTAGTGGGAGCCGCGATAGCTCTAGTGGTTAGTGAACTGGACTACTACGGACAAGGGGTAGGGTTCGATCCCAACCGACGGCTCCGGGTTCACCCAGCCTTAAATGGGTACCGGATTTTTTCTGGGAAAGTAAAACAGCACGGGCGTAATACCGACCACATTACCCCAAAAATCATGTGCTGAAGGTCTGTAAAATATAGGGTCACTAACACCATATTTCCCTATACGCCACTTGGCGTGACGGGGGGTACTTTACTTTTTTTACTATAACGTTTGTGAATGTTATAAATATTCTACATTGAAACCTCTAGCACTCAGCGGTACATTTTTCCTCTATCCGGACCAAGTATTACCGACCTTGACATTCAAAAATGGGAATCAAAATTTATTTAGGGGGTGTTGCCGCTAGATGAATGCGGTTTCATGGGTTATTTTTAAAAATGAAAGTGAAACTATGTCTCATTACCGGAACTTCCTTAGCTATTTATAACTACATTATGCGCATCAGTATCTGTAGAAAGAACTTTTTCTGCTCTCAAGAGAATCAAATCTTATTGTCGCTCAACTCAGACACAAGAACGCTTATCTGGTTTGACATTAATGTCCATTGAGAAATCATTCCCTCAGAAACTTAGAAACCAACCCAACAGTACTTTCAATGACAAAGTCATCAAGACATTTTCGTCCCAAACAAGACGGATATAATTAACATAAATAAGTAGGTAATTTAAAATGTAGTGAAGTCATTAGAAAATATTACTTCATGTTAGTCTACTGAATATAATGTATGTTTTTATTTATTATGTCAGCGATAGCCCAGACCCCAAAACCAATATACGCCACTGCATCAAAGAGAGCGCAGCTCTTGAAACAATCAAGAACTACAACAGGTTACAGCTGTCTGTCAGACATGGACAACCATGAATTCTGCCCTGTGTGCCGTATTCGGCTCCGAGGGATAATCAATAGATAAATCAATAAATCAGTCAATAAATTTTCTTACAAGCATTTTCATGTATGTTAAACTCTGACTTATTATTTTTTTAAAGTATTAAACGACAGTTGAACTACATTTACACTACTTGAGTTGCTGTTTCTGTAGAGCTGTGACGACCTGGCGTGAAACTGACCAGGTGATATAAAATGTGTCATCAGGAAGAAATATTGAACTTAAAACCATATCTCCCATACGTCACAAAACGTAACAGTTACGTTTTATTTACATGTTTTTTTTACTTCTTTACTCCCACCAGGAATACATTATTTGTCTAATGTCCCAGATGGTCTCAACTTCTTACCTTTCTACTCATGCAACTAAATTCCCAAAGTTTTCTATTGTTTCAACTTGATTCCAATAGATTTCTACTCATCACCATCCACAAACATCTATCCACAATGCATCGTATCAATTCCGTTGTTGACTGTTTTCCATGCCATGACACCAAGCTATTCAGTATTTTCTCTTTTTGTCTTCCGCAAACTCTCTTTCACTATATTTTGTCAGTTGTAACCAAGTATTTGCATTTCCCTCTTCTCATAATGTGCCCGATCTATCTATCTTTCGTTCGCCTGAAGCATTGTCTATATCTGCAATGTCGTTTCCTGTATAAATGTTACTGTCTTTTGTAATTCTTGCAGTGGCCCATATAGTTTTGTCTGTAGTGTTGTATCTATGGGCCAATGGATTTTCCTCAGTCTACTATATTCAGTGCAGTCTTGAAGTATGTGTTCAGCAGTCTGGGGCGCCTGTCCACATGTACAAGTAGTTGAGGTGCCGATCTTGAATTTTGTATACATGTGACTATGGAGTCGATTGTGTCCTGTTCTGAGACGTATAATGATAACTTGTTCATATCTATTCATATTATAAAAGGCATCCTGATTTGGGGCTTGTGGTCCTCTGATTGATTTGATTATCTGTTTCTTATGATGGTATGTAACAGGTGTATCTAGTTGTGTGCCTGTTGAACCTTCCTTTGCCAACTGATCTGCTTTCTCATTTCCTGGTATTCCACAGTGAGATGGGATCCACTGCAGGGCAACCCTGTGGTGCTTGCAGAGTTCAGTCAATAAGGTCTGCAAATGTGGTAATTTTCTGGATTGTAGTGCCTGGAGTACTGATCTTGCATCTGTCAAAAACACTACAGGCTGCGGGCTAAGATTAATGTTCAGCAGTTTTTCTATTGCTAACTTTATTGCTTGTATTTCTGCATCATAATTGTGACAATATTTCCCTGTTGCTATTTTATTCATATCCCTAGTGTTATTTGGGTATTCTATATATGCACCTGCTCCCCCATTTTTTACTGCATTCTGTGCTGATCCATATGTATACACACGAATCCATAGGTCTTGTGGGTATTCTTCATCCAGGAAACTGAGAGTTATTGTTTTTCGCTGTAGACTATTCTGTTCCTCTTTATCAACTATTCCTTTCACTTCTGTCCGTATTTGAACTGATAATCCTGATTCCTCTGTCCAGGGAGTCTGTTCTGGTATGGGCAGTAGGGGGTTAACAGCTCTTGGCATGTCTGGTGTTTGTCTACTAATACGCTTGGCTTGGTGGATAAAACTGCTTCTCTTAAGTCGTCCCAATGCAAGATTTTGGAATCGGTCCTTCATTGGATGTCTCGGCATGCAAGCAAATTTTTCTGCCTGTATCAGCACCTTTGTGTCCCTCCGTTCTCTCAGTGCTGGTATCCTCCACAATTTCTCCATCTCTAATATTGGTGTTGATTTCATTGCTCCTGTGATGACCCTAAGTGCCTGGTTTTGTACTTTATCCAGTTCTTGAAGTGTGGTGTTTGATGCTGAACACCATGCAGATGATCCATATTCTAAATGTGGGCGTATACTCTGTTGGTAAACTTTACTGAGTATTTTCCCACTCGCACCCCACGTAGTTCCACACAGCTTTCTTAGAATAGCCAATTTTCTCCTTGCTTTTTGGGTTGCCTTATTTATCTGAATGTGCCCGATAAATGTTGATTGCTTCTTTCTGATGTTTCTTAGGAGCTCCCTTTTTGTGTTGGTCTCTTTGAGAATTTCCTTCTTGGTCTTTTTAGCTGTCCTGGCAACATTCAACTTTCTTGTTACGTAATACGTTTTTCATTTTCTGAAATGCTATTTCGCCCTGAGCTATTCTGATTTTTATTTCTGTGGTGCATCTTCCATCTGATGTTATTATTGTGCCCAAGTATTTGACGTGTTGCACTTGTTTCAGATTTGTCCTGTTTAGTTTTATGCTGCACGATGGTGATGATTGTTTCTTCGATATGACCATGACCTCTGTCTTCTTACTAATTAGACCGAGACCTTTCTTGTTGCTTTCTTTTATTATTATGTCTATCATTTCTTATATTTCGTGCGCTCTCTCTCTCTCTCTCTCTCTCTCTCTCTCTCTGCTATTAAGAATGTGTCATCCGCATATCGATTCAACAAAAGAAGACGCAGAAGATGAGCTCATAAGATCTGAACAAGCTAAATATATATGGTACTTTGTATGACAACAACTGAAAATAGTATCCTTCGCCCTGTCATTAAGTGTTTTAACAAATGTAAAACTGTGTGGAAATTAAAAAAAAACACTTAGCAAGCAAACAAAACTCAGACTGTTCTACTCTTGTATTATGTCAGTGCTAACATATGGATGTGAGAGCTGGAATCTACTCAAGCACTAGAAATTACGCTAATTGCATTTGAAAATAATTGCTTTGGAAGACTCTTAAAAGTAAATTGGAGAGACTTTCGCCACATAAAAACTATACAGAAAAGAGAGTCAAATAAGAATATGTATAAAAGCTATATACGGATTAGACGCTGGAATTACATTGATCATGTGACTCCCGTGTCAAGCCTCCAAATGGGCACCGGGTGGAAAAAGAAAACAAAAATAAACTCTAAGATGAACAATTAATAGAGAGGGTTTAACTATGGGCTTGAGAACGAAACAAGGCCTGCAAGATCCTTTGCCAGACATAAAAATGTGAAGGCCTCGTCTTCGTCCCAAGGTTAACTAACTTAACGTGAAGCGAACCAAGATATGCTTTCAAGAACACTTAGTTTTCTCTCGACGCTGATAAGAAATAGAGAAGAAGAACTGAAGCTGTACAATATTATGATCGAAGTTGAGTGAATTTTGTTTGATAAAGAATGGTCCTAACTGTGCTCTGCTGAGTTGAAGCAAATGTGATCAATTAACTTCTCTAACAAACACCGGAATGAATAATAATAACTCCCATGACGCAATGGTTGTACACCACGAACATTAGAAAAGCAAGAACATATTGAATTAAAACTATTGTTTACTCGTGCCAAAAGAGGAGTATAGTTCATAAGTCAATAGTCTTTCTTTGGGACGTTGTAATTTAGGTACATAAACATGATATTGCCAATGTCAGACATGCGCAGTCCTCGCGGGGCACAAACTAAGAAAAATCACATTATGTAAAGTAAGATGCAAAAGAAAAAAAGTATAAGAAACAAACAAGTAAGGACAGATTAAGAAGATGAAATAATTGGGACAATTCAAGTGAATGATTATGTCGAACATCAAAGGATTAAACCTGGATTTAGAGCACACTAAATGGAAAATATCAGCACGATAGGTGAAAAATAGGAGCGAAGAAAAGATAAAAATAGATGAAATTAGATATTTACTAGATAAGCTCAAGATGACAAGAACATAAGTTACACAACTAGTTATATATACTCAGAGAAGTCACTACTTTGTTAAGTGTTGTTTTCCAACTTGTGTTACTATTTTAACTGTTTTTAACTGTTATTATCAAATCGTTTATTTTCTTTGTATTCATGTTCCGGACACTGGTTGTTCTCGAGGCAAGACATCGGTCTCGAGACAGAGAAGTTTTGAGTTAAAATCTCGACTGCACCCGTTAGGATTTTTAATTTGTGATTTCTCAACCATCCCTGGTCTTAGCAGCGTGGCCCGGCTTTAAAGGTCAATTACTCATCGACGGAAAAAATGAGTACCTCTGAAGTCGGAGTTATCATCTGCCTGTGCGGCAATGGACCCCTGTGAACACGGCTCCCAGAAAAAAACGAATCAACACGAAAAATTCAGTTCCTAGTTTCTAAGACTTCGCCACAGATGAAAGTTATTTTACCTTTCAGCTCCCAGTGGAGTGGTCTTCAACACTTTCCAAGTCGTTCTGTTTTTTGCAATTCTTTTAAGATCATTCCATATCTTCCCCATCATCTTCATCTCTGCTTCGGTCTGTCTTCTCCAAGAATTTCTTGGTCTTCCTCTTTGTCTTTTCCCCTGGGGATTCCAAAAAAGGGCCTGTTGTGTAATACTCTCAGTTGGCTTCCGTAGTGTGTGTCCAATCCATCGCCATCGTCTTCGCTGTATCTCTTTGTCCAATGGTATTTGACCGGTACATTTCCATAATTCCAAGTTAGTGATTTTGTCCTGCCATTTCCATCCCTTTATTCAGCGCAAGCATCCATTAATGAAAGTCTGTACCTTCGTGATTGTCAATTTTGTTATTCTCCATGTTTCACATCCATATAATAGGACCGACTTAACATTTGAGTTGAAAATTTTTATTTTTGTATTTAGCCTAATTTCTTTGGATTTCCATATGTTTCCCAGTGCAATGAAAGCTCCTCTTGCTTTTGATATCCTTATTTTGGTATCATTTTCTGTTCCTCCCTCTTTATCTATATTACTGCCCAGATATATGTAAGATTGTACGTCTAGTAGAGGTATTTCTCCTAGTTTTATTTGGTTATTGCCAACTGCATTAATTCACAGATGAAAGTTGGCGAACGCAGAATAACAAATCAGCATCTACTGAAGACTTCTGTTTTGAAACAAAGAAAAATAGTGTTGCTGCTGCTCGCTGTCCACAACAAATTGTTTGAGTCCTAACGTGAAGTTATCCGAAATAACTACAGACCTGAATGTCGGTGAGTTCGAGCCACACATGAAACTAATCATAAAAGTAGATCTCTAATTAATTTGAACTTATTATTCCATTCTATTCTAATTTAATAATTCTAATCTATTCTCTTCTACTATATTCTATTAAAGGAATCAGTTTCATTACAGTCGAGGCATCCCCATAACCACTCCACCGCCACCCCAGTATTTCTCGAAGAGTATGCAAACTGAATGTTCCTGTAAGGTCTTGGTTATAGATACATCAGATTTTCACACCAAGCATTCCGGATCGATCATATCCCCATTTCGCTTCTAGACTCATTAGGTTATGGGTTAGGCCTCCCCATAACAACTCCACCAAACTTATAAAGATTAATGCTATTTAACGCCTTCTTATCTAAGAAATAAATACAACCTGATAATTAAAACAAAGTTGAACTAATATTTTGAAATATTTCTTGTATATTCATTGGTGTTGCAGTGTACACGAACTGTGCTGATATTTTAATATGTATGGTCCTTGGCGGCTTGAAAGACGGTTGATAGTAAGCAGTCATGATTATTCAGTAGTATCATATTAGTGTCTTATTCTGGATGCTGTTTGTACTGAACAATTTCTGTCGTGGCTGAATCTGCCAATATTGGACAAACAGATTCGACCCAGAATGGACAAGATGTGTACGTGGTGTCTGGCCTCATCTCCTTTGTCCTGCACCTTTTGTCTCCTGAATTTGAATTTTTGTTCTCCATGTGCTACGATATGCAGCCAGATTTTCACAGTTTCTTTGCTGATTGAGAATTCCAGATATAAGGATGTTTGCAGCCTTTCTTTAAACATGGAGATGGAGGAAGCGGCAGCTGTTATGCTCTTCTGTCCCTTCTTTTGTTATTATGTATACAACAACAAAAAAACAGTGACGACTCCTAACCCAATCTAGAACGTCTGATGTCAAAATTTAAATCAACTGAGATCCTAATCAAGGAGCTACTATTCGATGATGATACAGCACTGGTTTTTCACGATGACTCCGTCCTGTAGTCAATAACCGACAATCTAGGTAGATCACGTGATTAATTCTCCCAGTAAACAGAAGACTGTGGTACTTCAACAAGGTGTAGCCAGTCCCATAGTTATATCATTAAATAACACCTTGAATCTGTGATAAAGTTCACCTCTTTCAGAGAGGCTGTCGCTTCCTCCATCTCCAGGTTTATCTCTGAAATTATGAGAAAATGATTTATTGATTCCTTTTCTTTCTATTGAAATGGGTTTTTCCCCAAATGTCGGAACGTGCTCATGCATTAATTATGTCTTCAACAGCGCGTGCACCACCGAGCTGCCAATCACACGTATTTCTTTGCCACGTATTTCCTTTATTTTAATGCTTGACCTGCTTATATTTCGCTTTCTTTATCAAATCATTTAAGTGAAAAGGATGAGAGGACGGACAAATCATCTAGTTGTGTAAAGGGGAAGGGAGTTATTTCCCTTTTGTGTTCGATTAACTAATATTTATTCTTTCAGGATGTTGTATGGTCGCAAATGAGTCATGTTGTGGGTTACGCCATTCTGTTATATCTGCGACTCTCACCCGAGTCCACCACTTGATCAGAATAGTTAGTCTATTTTTGTTAGACCATTTTTGTTAATCTAATTTAGTCTGTTTGGTCTACTATGTGAATGTAGACTGCTACGTTGATACAATTTAGTTCACTGTTCCTGACACAAGCAGTCACCAGTGTTGCTCTCTAGTCCTGACACATGCAGTCAGCAGTGTTGCTCTCTAGTCCTGACACATGCAGTCAGCAGTGTTGCTCTCTAGTCCTAACACAAATAGTCAGCAGTGTTGCTCTCCAGTCCTGACACATGTAGTCAGCAATGTTGCTCTCTAGTTCTGACACATACAGTCAGCTATGTTGCTCTCTACTTATGACACATGTATTCAGCAATGTTGCTCTCTAGTTCTGACACATGCAGTCAGCTATGTTACTCTCCAGTCCTGACACATGTAGTCAGCAGTGTTGCTCTCTAGTTCTGACACATGTAGACAGCAGTGTTGCTCTCTAGTCCTGACACATGTAGTCAGCAGTGTTGCTCTCTAGTTCTGACACATGTAGTCATCAATGTTGCTCTCTAGTTCTGACACATGCAGTCAGCTATGCTGCTCTCTACTTATGACACATGTATTCAGCAATGTTGCTCTCTAGTTCTGACACATGCAGTCAGCTATGTTGCTCTCTAGTCCTAACACATACAGTCAGCAGTGTTGCTCTCTAGTCCTGACACATGTAGTCAGCAATGTTGCTCTCTAGTCCTGACACATGTAGTCAGCAGTGTTGTTCTCTAGGCCTAACACATGCAATCAGAAATGTTGCTCTCTAGTCCTAACACATACAGTTAGCAGTGTTGCTCTCTAGTCCTGACACATGTAGTCAGCAATGTTGCTCTCTAGTCCTGACACATGTAGTCAGCAGTGTTGCTTTCCAGTACTGACACATGTTGTCAACTATGTTGCTCTAGAGTCCTGACACATGCAGTCAGCAGTGTTGCTCTCTAGTTCTGACACATGTATTCAGCAGTGTTGCTCTTTAGTTCTGACACACGCAGTCAGCTATGTTGCTCTCTAGTTCTCACACATGCAGTCAGCTATGTTGCTCTCTAGTTCTGACACATGCAGTCAGCTATGTTGCTCTCCAGTCCTGGCAGATGTAGTCACCAGTGTTGCTCTCTAGTTCTGACACATGTAGTCAGCTATGTTGCTCTCCAGTCCTGGCACATGTAGTCACCAGTGTTGCTCTCTAGTTCTGACACATGTAGTCAGCAGTGTTGCTCTCTAGCTCTGACACATGTATTCAGCAGTGTTGCTCTTTAGTTCTGACACATGTAGTCAGCTATGTTGCTCTCTAGTCCTGACACATGCAGTTAGCTATGTTGCTCTCCAGTCCTGGCACATGTAGTCAGCTATGTTGCTCTCTAGTTCTGACACATGTATTCAGCAGTTTTGCTCTCTAGTTCTGACACAAGTAATCAGCAGTGTTGTTATCTTGGCCTACCACACGCACTCAGCTATGTTCCTCTCCAGTCCTGACACATGCAGTCAGCTATGTTGCTCTCCAGTTCTGACACATGCAGTCAAATATGTTGATCTCCAGTCCTGACACATGCAATCAGCTATGTTGCTCTCCAGTCCTGACACATGCAGTCAGCTATGTTGTTCTCTAGTCCTCACACATGCAGTCAGCTCTGTTGCTCTCCAGTCCTGACACATGCAGTCAGATTTGTTGCTCTCCAGTCATGACACAGGCAGTCAGATTTGTTGCTCTCCACTCCTGACACATGCAGTCGGCTATGTTACTCTCCAGTTCTGAAACATGTAGTCAGCTATGTTACACTCCAGTTCTGACACATGTAGTCAGCTATGTTACTCTCCAGTTCTGACACATGTAGTCAGCTATGTTACTCTCCAGTTCTGACACATGCAGTCGGCTATGTTACTCTCCAGTTCTGACACATGTAGTCAGCTATGTTACTCTCCAGTTCTGACACATGTAGTCAGCTATGTTACTCTCCAGTTCTGACACATGTAGTCAGCTATGTTACTCTCCAGTTCTGACACATGTAGTCAGCTATGTTACTCTCCAGTTCTGACACATGCAGTCGGCTATGTTACTCTCCAGTTCTGACACATGTAGTCAGCTATGTTACTCTCCAGTTCTGACACATGTAGTCAGCTATGTTACTCTCCAGTTCTGACACATGTAGTCAGCTATGTTACTCTCCAGTTCTGACACATGTAGTCAGCTATGTTACTCTCCAGTTCTGACACATGCAGTCAGCTATCCTGCTCTCCAATTCTGACTAATGCAGTCAGCTATGTTGTTCTCCAGTCCTGACACACGCTGCCAGCTATGTTGCTCTCCAGTCCTGACAAATACAGTCAGCTATGTTGCTCTCCAGTCCTGACAGATGCAGTCAGCTATGTTACTCCCTAGTCCTGACACACGCAGTCGGCTATGTTACTCCCTAGTCCTGACACACGCAGTCAGCTATGTTACTCCCTAGTCCTGACACACGCAGTCAGCTATGTTACTCCCTAATCCTGACACACGCAGTCAGCTATGTTACTCCCTAGTCCTGACACATGCAGTCAGCTATGTTACTCCCTAGTCCTGACACACGCAGTCAGCTTTGTTACTCCCTAGTCCTGACACATGCAGTCAGCAATGTTACTCCCTAGTCCTGACACACGCAGTCAGCTATGTTACTCCCTAGTCCTGACACACGCAGTCAGCTATGTTGCTCCCTAGTCCTGACACACGCAGTCAGCTATGTTGCTCCCTAGTCCTGACACATGCAGTCAGCTATGTTGCTACCTAGTCCTGAAACAATGCCGTCAGCTATGTTGCTCTTCAGTCCTGAAACATGCAGTCAGCTATGTTGCTCTCCAGTCCTGACACATGTAGTCAGCCTTCGCCTTTTGGTTTAGCTGCTTAGTACTGTTTTATGTTGTTTTTACATCTAGTTACTAGCTGCAAGAGAAGAAAACATTTCATAAGACTGTGTTGGAATGAATCTAAGATATATATGCTTACATGAAATGTTTTCTTTTGTTTTACAATACTCTTCTGTCGTCTGATTTAAAATGTGTTTTTACCGTGACTTTTCAGCTAATGAGCATGGCCGAATCTGATCTGAAATATTCAGTGCAGAAAAACTGAAATATTCAGTGCAGAAAAACTGAAATATTCAGTGCAGAAAAACTGAAATATTCAGAGTAGAAAAGCTGAACAATTTATGCCTTTAGTGTTTAGAAATGCCGACCAATTTATTTGTTTATTTCCATCAAAAATCGGTGAATAAAAATTAAACAATTTATGTGAGTGTGCATCAGATACTCCCACTCATTCCATTTACCCACTCAATGTCAAAGATAAAGAGATCTTTCTCTCCAATAAACCTCCATTTTACGAGCCACTGAGGAAACGTTATATCAAGATATAACAATCAAATCGTACAACCTGTAAACCGCAGCTTTCTGAGATTTATCACTTCATATCTATGTTTCATTATTTCCGCAAAAAGAAATAATACATAAAAACACATTCTCGCAAAATAATTAATTTAAACTTAAACACACACATAATTACATGTATAAACTCAACACTCAATTCAACGGGCTCGGTATCCTAGTAGGGAAAACAACCCGTTTGGGCTACCGACCGACGTTCCAAC
Organism: Megaustenia siamemsis; assembly: GCA_032433765.1. Lineage (NCBI taxonomy): Eukaryota > Metazoa > Mollusca > Gastropoda > Stylommatophora > Ariophantidae > Megaustenia > Megaustenia siamemsis. The sequence continues at coordinate 56,272,102 of JAVIAB010000106.1, forward strand.
AACCCGTGTTCGATTCCCGCTGGAAGCAGTGTGAGTTGTACTCGTGGTTGGAAAAATAATAATCCCGCGGTCAACCCAGCCGCTGGCAGAAATGGGTACCAGGGTAGTAGTACTCTGGGAAGGTGAGGAATGCCGCCACGCATCGTGAGTTTCGATGCCTGAAGCGACACTATTCAAAAGTTTCGAACACTTCTGGATAGACGACCGAGCACATATGGGTGAAAACTCGCGTGCTAAGACGGCGGTTCAAGTCTTGTATTTTACCTTTACCTTTACTTCACCCAACATCTCTTCCCTACAACCTATTGTCGACGCCATCTTCACTGCATAAAAACATTCTTTCTCTTTCGTGACAATCTTGAAAATTCCCATAAATTGTGAACATCATTACATCCCTATTTACTTGCTTGCGTTCGCCTATGACTAAAGGAGAATTCCTCTTCATCATCCGCCCTTAAAAAAAGGTTACGTGGGCGTGTCTACGTTGTGGTTTGCAGTATAACTGTGATATTTGTGCCTTTCGGCCCAACACATCCGAGTTCAGCACGACATTTTTGAGTACCGGGTTGTCTTCCCTCTTCGATCCCTACTCGCTTGGCCAGACTAGACAGGTTAGTCTGTTACTAGAGGCACCGCGGAGAGGTGGAGCAGGGTCTGGATGGTTCTGGTTCACCGATCCTGATGCAAGCCATCAGCTGTGGGTCGCTGATAACTTCCAGCTCTGGTGCTGTGAGGCGCGCCTTTGCCTCCCTATTTCTACAAGAGATCGTGCCCAGGCACACGTTAAAGCAATACCCATATAGTTAATGACGAAGTGCACATTTTATTGGTGAGGCTGATGGTATCACGCCATTTTCTCTGGATGAAATCAAAAATTATTTTCGGAAATATGGTGAGTCCAGAAGCAGCCTCGATGTGAAAAACGAATTCGCTATATCTGAAAATTGACCACTAAACTTTCTAAAAGATCTATATTAAAAAAAACATTTGACAAAGTAAAGCATGTGGTATCAATATGCTGGAGAAATTAAACATTGATAGCAAGGATCTGCGAATCATAAAAAAGCGTGTACTGGCAAAAAACAACAGCTATATGAATTAGCAACCAAACAGGACAATTCCAATTTATAAAACAAGGAGTCAGACAAGGCTGTGTTCTATCGCCGGATTTGTTTTCACTTTACAGCGAACATATTATGAGATCTATAGTAGACAAAAAAGGAATTGAAGTCAACAGTTAAAACATAATTAATTTGCGAAATGCGGATGGCACAGTCTTAATAGCAGAGACAGAGAATGAACTACAAGAAATGATAGATATAATAGTAAAAGAAAGCAACAAGAAAGGTCTCAGTCTGAATAGTAAGAAGACAGAAGTAATGTATCGAAGAAACAATCACCACCATCATGCAGCATAAAAATAAACAGGACAAATTTGAAACAAGTGCAACACGTCAAATACTTTGGGACAATAATTACATCAGAAGGAAGATGCACCACAGAAATAAAAAGTAGAATAGCTCAGGCCAAAATAGCATTTCAGAAAATGAAAAATATCTTATGCAACAAATCTATGTCAATAGAAGTGAGAGAGAGAGTTCATAGTTGCTATATAGAACCTATTCTGACCTATGGAAGCGAATCATGGACAGTAGGCAAACACATGAAAAGACGATAAGAGGTCACAAAGATGGGATTTCTCAGAAGAATGTTTAAAGTTCCCTGGGCAGCTAAACAGACCAAAGAGGCCAACACAAAAAGGGAACTCATAAAAAACATCAGAAAGAAACAATCAACATTTTTCGGGCACATCATGAGAAGAGGAAAGTTGGAATACTTGGTTACAACTAGCAAACTAAAAGGAAAGAGATATCGCGGACGACAAAGAGAGAAAATACTGGATAACTTGGTGTCATTGCATGGAAAACAGCCAACAACAGAACTGATACGATGCACTGTAGATAGAAGATTGTGGAGGGACATGATCGCCTACGCCAACCGGTATCGCACATGATGATGAAACCATCTGATCAGAAGCAAACGCATCAATCAGCCAGGCACCCAAATGTCCCTTTTTATATACACTCATTACTGCCTTGAAGCTTTAATATATACATATTACAGCCGTTTCTGAGTGATACTTTAGTTGATTTACTCATTAGTGTCTTTAAAAAATATTAACAAACGTATTTTTCTACATTTACACCTTCAAGTTGATCAAAAGAAGTTACAACTTAAACTTTAAAATAAGTAAAATAAACATTAAATGGTATTAAACAGTTGAGCCTAAGAAGAGACGATACAAACTACGACGTTTCGGCAAAAACTTTCATCGGGTACAATACAACATATATAAATACAAAAACCGACATAAAAGGGAAGTACTTATCTACCGCAAAATGCCATGTGAAGGAATGACCGGAAGAAGAAGTGGCCAGGACCAAAATGCCCGTTGATCACATGATTAGTGGTCAATAGGTCAGGTAGGCTCTCGAGGGCAAAAATGAGCCGAAGGAAGGATCCCCTTTAAAAAAGAGAAAGCAGGGGAGGCAAGAGGGAAGAAAGGCAGAAAATACGAGAATAAATGAAGCGTTCAGTAATTAAAGGAAAAAGTGAAAAGAGTTTAGCCCCCTTGGATCGAGAGTGTTATCAGAGAGTCATTAGAGCGTTATCAGCCGATTCTCCAAGGCGAACCAACTGTGGGCATAGGAGGAGCATGAGCGATTCCAGTAACCTGAAAGTCTTCAGTGGTATTGTGGCCTGGATATAAGAAATGAAAAGAGAGAGGAGTGCCAGAATCGCATTCGGTGTTGTACAGGTACTCACGGACCCTATCTACTAAACGTCTGACCGTTTGGTCAATATACGTTTTATACAGCTCAGACAGATAACAGCGTATATAAGATTTCTAGATATGCACGAGAAGGTTTCCCAAATCTAAAATAAGCCATACGGGGAAATAGATTTGAGTTTGTAGTACAAACGGACAAGTATTACATGACATGTTACAGCGGGACGACCCAAGCCCCCGTGGTTCTGGCATGGGTTGTGGATTCAGCTCCTAATCAAAATGTCCCCGAGGTTTCTGTCACGTTTAAAAGCTACCAGAGGGAGTCAGAGAATAGAAGGCGAGTGGTAAGATCTGAGTGTAGGATTGATAGGTGACATTTCCAGACGCGGAGTGCAGCCAGAGTGTGAGGGAGGTAGGTGAAGGAGAGAACAGTTCTGTTAGGAGAGGGATGGGTCGTAGGGGTAATCGCTTGAATATGGGTGATAGGGAGAACTCGTTGGTGGGCGAATTGCAGGACAGATTCAGGGTAAAGATAGCGGCGACAATACAAGGTGAGCTTGATGGAGAAAGTTCTCATCATGTCACAGTTGTCTAAGACGTAATAAGTGAGAGAAAGTGGTAGACTCGCAACAAGTACGGGTATGGGAATAGGAATAGAGGAGGCTAAAGTGGGCATCCAAGGTTTATAAAATATGGAGCTTTGTAAACCCGATGGATGGAGTGAAACTAAGATATCTAAGAAGGTAACCGAGAGGAGATGGAGTATGAAACCAAAAAAGTCGAGTGTGCGAGAACACCAGGCCCAAGGGCCGACCACGAAAAGGATGGGATTGACAGAATATTATAAACACTAGAAATATAGCAGCATCAGAAGCAATCAGAAGAGCAAAAGACCGCAAATTATATCTCACATCCACGCTGAAAAGCAGATGAGGAAGGAAAGAAGAAGACGAAGCCCATAATCTTAATCTCATCGTCTTTCTGAACGTCTTCCTGTTTCAAATAAACTCGTTGTCACAGCCTTTCTAATTCTATATACGCATTCTCAATAAAAGTGAGAAATGGAGTTCATTCGTGCTATATAGATCCTATTCTGATTTATGAAAGCGAATCATCGACAGTAGGCAAACAATTGAAATGAATATTAGAGGCCACAGAGATGGGATTTATTAGAATAATGTTGAAGGTTTCATGGACAGCTAAAAAGACTAATGAGGAAGTTCTCAAAGAGGTCAACACAAAAAGGAAGCTTCTAAAATGCATCAGAAAGGTACATTCAACATTTTTCTGGCACACCATGCGAAGAGGAAAGTTGGAATACTTGGTTACAACTGGCAAAATACAGAGAAAGAGAGATCGTGGACGACAAAGAGAGAAAATACTGGACAGCTTGGTGTCATGGCATGGAAAACAGTCAACAACGGAACTGATACAATGCAGTGTGGATAGAAGATAGTGGAAGGACATGATCGCCTACGTCAACCGGTATGGTACATGATGATGGTGGTGATGATAATATGCTATCTAAGAGTATATCACCGACACATATTCATTGTAGAAATCATTATATCTAATAGATTATATCTTGACAAATGAGTTTACTAAATGATCGCTGAGCAATATATATAACCCACTGCCTTGTGGGTGAGACTTTTTAGTCAAAGGCTAGCGGAGCCAACCGTAAAGAAATCGACGGAAGGCAACAGAAAACCACCGTCGTAACTTCTTTGTACAATCATTAATCGCCACAATAATAAGTCTGTCTTAACATATGGATGTGAATCATGGACAATAGGACAACAAACAAGAAAATCACTGCAGTCTGTAGAAATGTGGTTTTACACAAAAGAATGTTGAGAATATCACGCACAGCTAGGAAGAGTAATGAAAATGTTCTGAAAGAGGCCAAAGCAAAAAGAGAGCTAATTTCCAATATTAGGAAGAAACAATCATTATTTTTTTGGCCATGTAATGAGAAGAGAACAACTGGAATATATTGTAATAAGTGGGGAAAATTGAGGAACGAAGAGATAGAGGAAAGCAAAGAGAAAAAATACCAGACAGCTTAAGAGAATGGCCTGGCAGAAGGTCAATAACAGAAATGATAAATAACTGTCGAGATCGAAAATTGTGGAGAGACATGATTACCTACGCCAGCAGGCCCGGTACTTGATGATCAATATATATAAACCATAATTCTTCATATGTCGGGAGCTTATTGGAGGGTTCGACACGTCTTACATGTTCACTTTCTACTTAAAGGAGACCTGCGACTGTTTTTGTGAAAGTAAGGGCGACCAATGTGATACCGACCACATTATCCTCAAAATGAGCCTTTTGTCATCGATAATTATAGGCTTTAACTCTTTCCGTACGGAAGCTTTTTATAAATGCCACACAAGAGATTTCAGAGACAAAATTGTTCATTGTTTGAAGAATAAATCTACATATGTATATTTAACTAACATATAAAATACTTTGTTATTTTATAGATAATTAAAAAAGGAATTAGATTTCACCAATACCAAGATGATACAAGACATGTAAAAAGACTATGGTTTGATAACGGTTCACATTAATCAAATTGAGAGCGACGCACTATGCGGCGAAACGTACTCGGTCGAAATCTACATGGCGCACAGTGCTGCGAACCGTATGGAAAGAGTTAACAACATGTTTCCTAAACGGTGCAAGGCGTTGAAGGAAATTAAGATAATGACTTCACGTGTGACATGTTTGAGTTGACTAATGATAACAGTTGTTTAAGCGTGAAGCCATTAAGGCAACATATCTTCGTGGAATTACTTGTTCTGATCTGCACAACAGCACACACACACACACATACTGAGAGAGGGAGAGAGAGAGAGAGAAAAAAACACAAAGCAAAGATCTATTCACTTCTCGCGCAATCAACGTCAGGGGAGCGGGTGGTGGAATCGATAACTCATCGGGCTCCAAACCAGGAGAACGAAGGATCGGATCCCGATATGGGCAAAGGTTTTTTTCTATCGGAGGTGAACTAAAAACTCAGACCCGAACACCTCGCGGCGACTGCACCGGACAAGCGGCCTTTATTCTCTGGTCCTGCGGTCACCCCGGCAGGCCACAGTCATGGGAAAATGTAAAGATAGTTTTTGCGATCGTTAGCGCTCATTACTGACATTCGAACTTTTCACGTCATTTTCTTGTGCTGTTTTATGTTACATGATGTTAAAATGTCAGGAAAATTGAAGCCTTTGAAATGTGGATTTACAGGAGAATAGGTAGAATTGAATGAAAAGAAAAGTAAACAAACGATGAAGTTTTAAAACAACTAAAAATAAAAAGAGAACTACTATTAAGACAAGACAAATGAAATTTTGAGGACACGTTAAATGACACAACAGCGTACTAAAAGTAATATTGGAAGGGAAAATACAAGGTAAAAGAGGCAGACCAAGACTAACATGGACGAGTAACATCAAAAGGTGGACAAGTTAATCTATGATAACATGCACCATCAAAGCAAGAAACAGAGTGGAATGGCGATCCATGGTAGACAACCATTTGTTGCGGAGACGGTACTCGATGATGATGATGATGTTAACATCACCATCACCACACTCCTGGCACATCCATAGAAACTTCGATCTTTTTACCGAAAAAAAACTGGGAATATCTGAACAGAAACCTAACCCACGAAAACGAACCTGGAAGAACTGGGATGTATAAAACTTACAGTAACTTGCGTTAATGACCTGAACTCAATGCTCGAAATATAACTCATCAGTAACATCATCTATAGAGTTATACTATTGCCTGGCGTCAGATCTGATTAGCCATGGAAGATAAATTACATAGCTGGCTCATGCCATCTTGTGCTATTCATTTGCTCAACTTTAGACTAGTGTTTCTCAATCGAGGGCTATATGCTCGCGGGGAGCCTTAGGATATTTTAGGGGAGCCACCGGAAATAAAATAGCATAATTTGGAAGCAACAGCATGATGCTGAGGACCACGGCACAAGATTTGATAGCCATGAATAGTAATACAGGTGCTTGTAGAATACAACCACAATAGTAATACAGATGCTTGTAAAATACAACCACAATAGTAATACAGATGTTTGTAGAACACAACCACAATAGTAATACAGATGTTTGTAGAACACAACCACAATAGTAATACAGATGCTTGTAGAATACAACCACAATAGTAATACAGATGCTTGTAGAACACAACCACAATAGTAATACAGACGCTTGTAGAATACAACCACAATAGAAATACAGATGCTTGTAGAATACAACCACAATAGTAATACAGATGCTTGTAGAATACAACCACAATAGTAATACAGACGCTTGTAGAATACAACCACAATATTAATACAGATGCTTGTAGAACACAACCACAAACATCACATTTTTTCCTGCTCAGTGAACAGTTCCATTAGCGACGCCGAAGGAAACTCCATATCAGAAATATTTCACGCACTTCAAAAGTTACCATCCTCGTTTGACGGATCGCCATAGATGTCTGCGTTAACATTATTTCCCTTCCCTACTTCTCTCTTCATCCCCTCACAAACTCCCCAAACCCCCCCCCCCCCCCCAACACACTTTTCCCAACTGCTAGATGCTCTCTTCTCTTAATCCCCCTGTAGTGTTGTGGACGAACTTCGAATGAACTTAACTTAAGTTTACAAGTTTGTCAAATCTAGTTATTACAGAACGCGAAATTGCTTTAGTCATTTCTCGGCTGCTTTGTTTCATTTTTTTAGCATCGCAAAAAATCTTTCGTGGTCAACATAACCTTTGATTTGTTAGTATACACACACGTTGTAATTTTAAAAAAGTAAAATGTCTCGTCACGCCACTTGACGTACAGGGAATATGGTGTTAGTGACTATAATTTTTACAGACCTTCGGCACATTATTTTTAGAGTAATATAGTCGGTGCTACGCCCGTGCCGCTTAACTTTCCTGTAAAAAAATCCGGTACCAACATTAAGACTACGTGGACATGGTACCGTCGATCAGGATTGAACCCGACCTTTTGTCCTTTGTAGTCCAGCTCACTAACCACTGACCTATCACGGCTGCCATAAAATAAAATGTACTGATATCATTATAGACTTAAAATGTTGAGATAAGTTGATAAGTTTTGCGATGATATAATTTGTGATTGTCTTTGTTTCGAATGTGCTAATGCTGCTTTATTTATGAAAAAATGAATTTTATAATTCTGCAGTTGCAACAAAAATATGTACAGTTTGTCTCCAGCTGTTTCGTAATTGTATTCCTATTCCCGCTGCATAATTTATTGAGTACATATCATATTGTGACTACCCCGACAAAGAAGAAATGTCAACAAAGATCATTCGAGCGTGTTGGCTACGGATTTATCCCGTCACTGCAGGACTACACAAAACCCATGTGCTTAATTGAAGATATGACACTTTCCATTGAGTGTGTGATACCTGATAGACCTACGGTGACAAAAATCACTATATTTTCGTTCATAAATCTATATTTTTAAATGACAAAGTTTTAATGGCTTCCACAAAATATCCAAATTAATTTCTAAAGAAGGAAAACCATGCACAAGAACAGAGGAATCCTTGATTTTCCCAGATTAATTTATTTGTTAGTACAATCGTCATATTGTAAGCTTACATTTCTAGGCGAATCTGGAAAGGACAAGTTTTTTTTTTAAGGGGGGGGATGTGGGGGGGGGGCGTGTACCAGAAGGAAACAAGTCCGGAAGGGGGCCACAGGTTAAACAAGGTTGAGAAACACTGCTCTAAACCACTCTCGTGTCTATCTTGATTTCGCTACTTCCTCAACTAAATAAGATCGTCCAGCGGGAGAGAACCGCTGTCTCAGATGGACACAGCTCAGGAAAAAATACAGACATAATTGTTTTGCTACATCTGTAGCTGAAAGGTCTGTCAAACGGTTTCAAGTAAATGGCACATTTCAGATGATAGCCACTTCAGCAAAGTTAGAAATGTGACAGGAAATCTTATTTTCATGATTTGAAAAACAAATTCGAAATGACTTTAATACTGATTTATTTTCGATATTTTAAATAGTTATTTTGGTTGTGAATATTTAAAATAAACATTAAAATACAACGGTGTTTCATAATTTATCCATTTTTATCTCATCATTATCAGTGCCGTCTCCGCAACGAAGGTTGGCTACTATGGAGCGCCATTCTACTCTGTTTCTTGCTTTGATGGTGCAGGTTGTCATAGGCTGGTTTGTCCATCTTTTGATGTTACTCGTCCATGTTAGTCTTGGTCTGCCTCTGCCTTTTTTACCTTGTATTTTCCCCTCCAGGATTACTTTTAGTAGGCTGTTGTGTCTTTTAACATAGCCCAAATATCACATTTATGTTGTTTGAATTGGGCTTCAATTGAATTGCGTTCTCTTTTCATTTTTATTTGTTTTAAGACTTCCTCGTTTGTTTTCTTTTCTTCCCATCCAATTCTACCTATTCTTCTATTTATCCATATTTCAAAGGCTTCCATGGCGTAATCAGTAGAAGCAGATAGTGCCAACTTAGCGTGATCAGTGGAAGCAGACAATGCCAACTTAGCGTGATCAGTGGAAGCAGACAATGCCAACTTAGCGTAATCAGTGGAAGCAGACAATGCCAACTTAGCTTATCAGTGGAAGCAGACAATGCCAACTTAGCATGATCAGTGGAAGCAGACAATGCCAACTTAGCGTAATCAGTGGAAGCAGACAGTGCCAACTTAGCATGATCAGTGGAAGCAGACAATACCAAATTAGCGTGATCAGTGGAAGCAGACAATGCCAACTTAGCGTAATCAATGGAAGCAGACAGTGCCAACTTAGCGTGATCAGTGGAAGCAGACAATGCCAACTTAGCGTAATCAGTGGAAGCAGACAATGCCAACTTAGCGTGGTCAGTGGAAGCAGACAATGCCAACTTAGCGTAATCAGTGGAAGCAGACAGTGCCAACTTAGCGTGCTCAGTGGAAGCAGACAATGCCAACTTAGCGTAATCAGTGGAAGCAGACAGTGCCAACTTAGCGTGATCAGTGGAAGCAGACAATGCCAACTTAGCGTGATCAGTGGAAGCAGACAATGCCAACTTAGCGCGATCGGTGGAAGCAGACAATGCCAACTTAGCGTGATCGGTGGAAGCAGACAATGCCAACTTAGCGCCATCAGTAGAAGCAGAGATAATGGTTGGATTAGACTTGCGGCACCCGGAGAAGATTGTCACGGACCACGCGAAACTAATTAAACCTATAAAATTAAAATTATTAAAATTAATTATTACTATTAAAACTATTATTAAAATTAATTAAAACTATTATTATTATTAATTATTAAAATTAATTAAAACTATTAAAACTATAATTAACTTCTTTGTTTCCCTACATGACGTCAAAAGTTAAACCAAGTAACGACTGCGTGTCGATCAATGGCCATATGGGAATATTGTCTATTATAACTAGACTAGCGAGTGTCTTTCTCACCACGATTTACTGAAAATTTTCTCTAGCTTGATTTTATTGTTTGCATGGGCATTCGTGAGCATGGATCGTTGTTGGACTCATTAAATGGCAGTTCTGACATTGAAGAAGTTAGAGCGTCCGCCTTCTCTTCAGATCGGTTCATGCTCTGTTTCGCAAACAATGGGAATTTTTCCTGTTTTATACCAAAATGACTATGGAGTTGAGTATGTCTCTTAAATTTAACATAAGATGTTTTCTTTATGAGTTGAATATGTATCTTAAATTTGACATCAGATGTTTTCTCTAGGAGTTGAATATGTCTCTTAAATTTGACATCAGATGTTTTCTCTAGGAGTTGAATGTGTCTCTTAAATTTGACATCAGATGTTTTCTCTAGGAGTTGAATGTGTCTCTTAAAGTTGACATCAGATGTTTTCTCTAGGAGTTGAATATGTCTCTTAAATTTGACATCAGATGTTTTCTCTAGGATTTTCACGTGTCTCTTAAATTTGACAGATGTTTTCTCTAGGATTTGCACGTATCTCTTAAATTTGACATCAGATGCTTTCTCTAGGATTTTCACGTGTCTCTTAAATTTGACATCAGATGTTTTCTCTGGGATATTTTCTCTAGGAGTTGATTGATACGCATCTGCGAGAGGTAGCCTTACGTTCTAATGCCATGAACATCACCTCCAGTTTGCAGGTCACCAGGACTTTACACTATGGTCACGGGAAGCCGATACCGCCCACTATGCAGTCTCGTACAGTCTTGTGCATAAAATGACACTAGATGGAAGCTGTTACAAAGTTAAAAAATGATTATTTCTGGTTCCGATTTCACGACTCGAGTTCCTTTCTGTGCATGCAGACTCAACAATTGTTTTATGAACAGGTTAGTAGCCTTCTATATGATTCTGTGTATGTCAAGTGTCATCTTTTTCTAATGAAACTTTGTGGCCGAAACGTTTACTTATATTATTTTATTATTATTATTATTATTCATGTGCCGTACCGGTTGGCGTTGGCGATCATGTCCTTCCACAATCTTCTATCCTCAGTGCATCGTATCAGTTCTGTTGTTGACTGTTATCCATGCCATGACACCAAACTATCCAGTATTTTCTCTCTTTGTCGTCCGCGATCTCTCTTTCCTTTTGTTTTGCCAGTTGTAACCAAGTATTCCAACTTTCCTCTTCTCATGATGTGCCCAAAAAATGTTGATTGCTTCTTTCTGATGCTTTTTAAGAGCTCCCTTTTTGTGTTGGCCTCTTTGAGAACTTTCTCATTGCTCTTTTTAGCTGTCCAGGGAACTTTCAACATTCTTCTGAGAAATCCAATCTCTGTGGCCTCTAATCGTCTTTTCATTTGTTTGTCTATTGTCCATGATTCGCTTCCATAAGTCAGAATTGGTTCTATATAGCATCGGTGACTTCTCTTTCTCATGTCTATTGACATAGATTTATTATTATTATTAATATTACCATTAATATATAGAGCCGCGATAGCTCAGTGATTAGTGATCTGGACTACAAAGGACAAGAGATAGGGTTCGATCCCAACCGACGGCCTCCGGGTTCATCCAGCCTTAAATGGGTACCGGATTTTTTTCTTGGAATGTAAAGCGGCACGGGCGTAATGCCGAACACATTACTCCAAAAATCATGTGCTGAAGGTCTGTAAAATTTATGGCCACTAACACCATATTCCTTATACGCCACTTGGCGTAATGGGGGCTCTTTACCTCTCTATCATTATTATATATTTATATATATATTTATATATTAGTTATTATAGTATATATAATATTCTGCCGAGTTCATTATTTGTCATGCTAAAATATACAATTTTTTTCCCCCTTAATTCGATCAGTTTTATCATTGCCTTGTATTGGCAGTATCTGATACATTATATATATATATATATATATATATATATATATATATATATATATATATATACATACATATTTATATATATATATATATGTGTGTGTGTATATATATTCATACATATTGGCACTTATATTTTGTGCATCAACCGAAGGCATCTTCATTTCAACTCCCTGTGGAGCATAGGTCTTCAACAAACACTTTTCTGGCCGTTCTGATGGGCGATTCCCTAATGATCGCTCCAAGTCCCCACCACAACCTATCTTCTTTATCACCGACTTTCGCCTGTCTTCTGCGAATAAATTTGGGTCTTTCTCTTTATCAGCTTCTCTGGGGACTCTCAAAAAGGGCCTGTCTTGTATAACTCTCAGTTTTCTTCCATAGTGAAAGTTCAACCCAGCACCATCGTCTTTGTTGTATTGTGTATCCACTGATGTTTATCTGTAGTGTCCCACATAGTACTAAGTTAGTAGTTTTGTCCTGTCATTTCCATTATTTTATTTCGTTCAGGGATCCATTGATAAATATGTATATCTTTGAGACTGTTCATTTTTGTTGTTCGCCATATTATAGTACTAGTCTCCGTCAGTCATAGTTGATTATAGAGTTTGCAGCGCCCCTAGATATGTTATTTTTTTTCCTTTTTTCTTTCGCCGTGTATTTTCTGTTTCTATGAATCTGTTTGTTTATTGCTTGAGTTAGAGCTTCAGAGTATATTTCCCAAAAATGTGGTCTGCAGCTATTTCTTCCCAGGCTGCAGTGTTAATGTTCAGAATCTTTATGTCACGTTTACATACGTCTATATATCGAAGTTTTGGGCGCCCCTTAGTTCTGTCACCATCTGCTAGTTATCCATAGTGTATATCTTTCGGTATGCGGCCATCTTTCAGGTACGGTGTAGGTGGCCTAGCCAGCGTAAGCTACGTTGTTTGAGCAGCGTGTAGATGTTCGGGAGGCCGGTGCGAGTCAGGATCTCTACGTTTGTCAATTTATCCTTCAAAGTGATTCTAAGAATACGACAAAAACATTGCATATGGAATGCATTTAGCCTTCTACTCTGCTTTGCAAAACCTGTCCATGATTCGATATTAATGATGCAAACTTGTAAACCCCTGCCTCAGATTTTGTTAGTTTGCTGTTTAGTCACGCTTAGAAAGACGGACGAAGGTAGTAGCAGCTTTATCAATGCGAGTGTCAATTTCTGTATCTAAAGATTGTTGTTCGTTGATGATAGACCTCAGGTAGCTGTATTACACAACCATAGAATAGGACTGATTTAACATTGCAGTTGACCATTTCTTTTATTGTTGTATTTAACTTAATTTAAAGGGAAGACGTACTGTCACGTCATAAATAAATGTCATTGCAATATAACTTGATGTTTTATTTTGTGAATAGAAAAAATCCGTTTTGATCGAGGTAGATTCCTTCAGGTCACGCAGGCCAGGTCTACTGTGTGATCACCTTATCGCATAAATGTCTCCATAAACACGACACATTGGTCACCCCAGATATGTATCTAGATATGCGATGCTATTGCTCAGTCACAACGATATTATCACACGATTGATTAGTTCTTTAAATGAACGAATTACAAGTGATCTCATTTATTAGCCTCGTCAGGTCCTCCTGTTGAGTGGCCAAGTGTGTATTAAGAGAGTTGTTAAAATCTGCTAGAGGCAGGCCAGTCTATTGCTCAATTTACGATTTATTATTCCTTACGTATGCAGAGGCGAAGAGCCGCTATAGATCATTGGTTACTAGACAACAAAGAACAAGAGTCTCATCGACGGCTTCCGGGTTCACCCTACCTTAAATGGGTACAGGATTTTTTATCGGAAAGTAAAGCGGCACGGGCGTGATATCGATCGCATTACTCCAAAAATCATGTGCCGAAGGTCTATACAATTATGGTCGCTATTCTCTACAGACCACTTGGCGTGACGGGGCTCTCTACTTTGTTACTTTATGTGTAGGGGAACATAGCTGACCAAGATCTTGCACAGCTTCCTAGTAGTTTCTCTAGTACAGAAGCCGACAACCCCGTCAGTTTGAGTCAAAGAAGAAATGCATCCCCGAACCCAAACGTGTCTTACTAAAGTGGGTTACATTTGACTGAAAGAGCAAATCATTACAAATTGCTGCAAAGGTGAACAGAAGATAGATAAACATTCATGACATTCTTTTAGAAGGTGACAAAGTTGGACTTTAGTCATTGTGTTATAAAGAGATAGACAATCACACTGCAAATACAGGCACAATAAATATGATAACTACAAATCATACTCCAAACACCAGACTAGGACAATAAATATGATAACTACAAATCATACTCCAAACACCAGACTAGGACAATAAATATGATAACTACAAATCATACTCCAAACACCAGACTAGGACAATAAATATGACAACTACAAATCATACTCCAAACACCAGACTAGGACAATAAATATGATAACTACAAATCATAAATTCATAGAAACAAGACGAATCACCAAAACAAGACGACTCACAGAAACAAGACGACTCACAGAAACAAGACGACTCACAGAAACAAGACGACTCACAGAAACAAGACGATTCACAGAAACAAGACGACTCACCTGCACTGTAGAACTACCAAAATAACTGCGATATTTCCAATAAGTCCCAACAAAAATATCAGAACGTAAAGAATGGTGCAGATGGCCAGTAGATGTGTTGGAGGCTGCGGCATTAAGTCATCTTCAGGCATATGCCCCATGAAATGGAAGATGCTGACATTGTCGGTATGTGGGTGCCGTGCCGACATGGCGGTCAGCATTGACAGCCGCGCTATCTATAAAGCTAACCTTCATGGGATGAGAAGAGGAAATAAGAATGTGTGAGGTTAGAAGGTCATTGCGACATGTCTTAGTTATTGTTTGACTTCCATAGTATGGTTATTTCTGATCGAACAACGTTGGGCTCAGTAGATTCTAAGTTTAATATATAACAAAGTGTAAGAAAGAAAGAAGAGAGAAAAAAAATAGAAATAAGGGAGGGAAGGAAGGAGGGAGGGAGGAAGAAACAAAGAAACAAGGAAAGAAAGGAGGGAGGAAAGAAGGAAGGAAGGAAGGAAGGAAGGAAGGAAGGAAGGAAGGAAGGAAGGAAGGAAGGAAGGAAGGAAGGAAGGAAGGAAGGAAGGAAGGAAGGAAGGAAGGAAGGAAGGAAGGAAGGAAGGAAGGAAGGAAGGAAGGAAGGAGCAAACAAAACAAAAGAAAGAAAGAAGGAATGAGTGAAAAAAAGAAAGAAAAAAAGACGGAAAGAAAGAAAGACAGAAGACAGACCTAAAGAAAGAAAGACAGACAGACAGACAGACAGACAGAAAGAAAGAAAGAAAGAAAGAACTTGTATCAAGAAAATGAATACATTTGTGATTCTATGAACCAAGACGTTATGTAGACTAAGATTTCAGGCTCATCGATGACGTATTGCGCGAGTCAATAAACCGACACTGCATCCAGTCAGGCATCGTTTGGTGGAATTGTATCACATTTATTTTAGTTTGCGCGGGCGTGGGAACAGCAGTGAGAGGCTGTTTCTATAAATTATATCTATGGTTTCTAAGCTGGAGGTGGACCTTTCGAGGTCACCTAGTATTTTGTGTGGGGTCAAGAGGATTCCTTTTAAACTTCTTCTTCTTCTGCTTTCCTTCCTCATCTGCTTTTCGCGTCAATGAAAGATTTAATTCGCGGTCTTTTGCTCTTCTCTTCGCCTCTGCTGCTGTTATGTTTCCTAGTGTTTCTAATATTCCGTCGATCCATCTTTTTCGTGGTCGACCCTGGGTCTGGTATTCTCGCAACGTTTATTAAAGGTTCATTGTGTTGTGTTTTGATCACTCTGCCTTGTCACGTGGCCAAACCATTATACATGTATCTGTTGTTTTTTATATATTCTATGGTGGGGGTTATACCTAGCATTTTTTCTAACTTCTTTTCTGGCTCAGACTGTTTCCTGTCGTTCGTCTAACACATTTCATCTCAGTAGAGGTTATTTTTCTTATTGAACAAACCCCGTCCTAGGCGAGCCTATAAACATCACGAAAAGATCTTATGTCTGCTGTTATTGCCTCTCGCTTCTGTATTATTTTAAATATTATTTTTAGTGTTTCCCTGGATCAGCCTCTTTTTTTTTTCTTTAACTCTCTGCTTCCCATTTAAGAGCTTGCTTTGAGATTCACTTGTTTTCTCTTCACGTCACATGACTAACTTATGCTCTTCTTTACTTAGCTTCAAATGGACATTATCGAGGCGGAGGCACGCCTACCAGCACCAGAGCTGGAAGTTGTCAGCTACCAACAGCTGATGGCTTGCGCCAGGATCGGTGAACCAAAACCATCCAGACCCTGCTCCCCCTCTCCGTGGTGCCTCCAGTAACAGGCTAACCTGTCTTGTCTGGCCAAGCGTGCAGGGATCAAAGAGGGAAGCCAACCCGGTACTCAAAAATGTCGTGCTGAAGTCGGATATGTTGGGCCGAAAGGCGCAAATATAACAGTTATACTGCAAACCACAACATAACGCAGACACGTCCACTACGTCCTTGTAAGTGCGGATAATGAAGAGGAATATTCTAGTTTACCACGATACTCAAGAATACTTTAGTCATCGGGCGAACGCAACCAACCAAATGGACATTATTAAAAGGATTGCTGTGCTACTTGGTAATTATACAAGATGACAAGTTACTTAATTATTTTAGAAGGAATTTTTTCCCTTTTATTTCAATTCATCATCATCAAGTACTGGGCTGCTGGCGCAGGTGATCATGTCTCTCCACAGCTTTCGATCTTGACAGTTATTTATCATTTCTGTTGTTGACCTTCTGCCAGGTCTTTCTCTTAAACTGTCTGGTATTTTTTTCTCTTTGCTTCCCTCTATCTCTTCGTCCCTAAATTTTTCCAGTTGTTACAATATATTCCAGTTGTTCTCTTCTCATTACATGGCCAAAAAATGATGATGGTTTCTTCCTAATATTGGAAATTAGTTCTCGTTTTGCTTTGGCCTCTTTCAGAACATTTTCATTACTCTTCTTAGCTGTTCATGGTATTCTCAACATTCTTCTGTAAAACCACATTTCTACAGACTCCAGTGATTTTCTTGTCTGTTGTCCTATTGTCCATGATTCACATCCATATGTTAAGACTGGCTCTACATAACATTTAAGAACTTTATTTCAATTAGTTATTATAAAATGGATTTTTGTGTTTCTATGATTCATAAAACGGGGTGGCAGTTATGTTGATAATTTTGTTGTAAACAGCCTTTGGCCGCAGACCCTCTGTAAGACCAGCCAGCACTTCCTATCTGGTGAGAGATTTAGCGTTAGCTGGTCTGTCCTTCACGACAAACGAGCTTTATCTGTCAGGGTAGATTGTGTTTTCAACAAAACGCAAGCTTTGATAAAACTCTTTTGATCAATAATAATAGTAAGGATAATATTAGTAATGATAGTAATGATAATAATAGGAATGATAATAATTATAATAATGATAATAATAGTAATAGTAATAATAATAATAGTAGAGATAATAATAATGATAATAATAATGATAATAATAGTAATGATAATAATAATAATGATAATGATAAGAATAGTAATGATAATAACAACAGTAATGATAATAATAGTAATGATAATAATAGTAATGATAATAATAATAATGATAATAATAGTAATGATAATAATTGCAATGATAATAACATTAATGATAATAAAAGTAATGATAACAGTAGCAATGATAATAATTGTAATGATACACAATAATAATAATAGACCTTCTATCTTGAGAGGTAACATCAATTTTTCATAACAGAGAGGTAACATCAATCAAACGCGAGATACGGTGTATCGTCCTCCTCATACAGTAACCATTGAGGTTGGTGGGGCACTGTAGACAGACTTCATCAACCATGTCCATTTATCTCTATCTGAAGGCATTCTTTGGGACACCGAGAATTTAAGAACTGCCCGTTCTTTTATGTTATCTTCCCAACTCTTTCTTCATCTACTTCTTATTCTCCCTCTTTTTACAGTCCCTGCAGAATGGTCTCATTGCCAGACCAGATAATCGAGATTTGTTGCCAAACAACGTCATTTTGTGTTTCTTCACAATAGTTAAAAAATCATCACGCACGCCGATTGTTTGTTGCATCATTTTGATCATTTACGTTTTATTCGTGATAGGATCTAAGTAAGGGACGTCCACAACTTGCATCATCATCATCATGTGTCATACTGGTTGGCGTAGGCGATCATATAGGCGATCACAATCTTCTATCTACAGTGCATCGCATCAGTTCTGTTGTTGACTGTTTTCCATGCCATGGCACAAAGCTATCCAGTATTTTCTCTTTTTGTCGTCCGCGATCTCTCTTTCCTTTTATTTTGTCAGTTGTAACCAAGTATTCCAACTTTCCTCTTCTCATGATGTGCATAAAAAATGTTGATTGTTTCTTTCTGATGTTTTTTATGAGCTGCCTTTTTATGTTGGCCTCTTTGAGAACTTCCTAATTGGTCTTTTTAGCTGTCCAGGGAACTTTCAACATTTAGCAATATTTAATCTCTATAATTTAAATGTTATTCTCTATCTGTAAGGGTCCATGTTTCGCGAACGTTTACACCAATAAACATAACAAGGGAGCGCATCGTTATCTAGAATCGCGGTTACGCCCATGTATAGAACATTTGTAGTTGGATATTCAGGCTGATGTTGGTGTTTTTACTGGGTGTTCATCTCTATGTTTTTTTATTCCTTACTATGTAATTTTCTTTTTCTTCTCCAATTTTCTTTACCAGTTCCCGTCAATTCATTCTGCAGCATTTCTTTGTGCAGGGCTTTAATGTTGATATAATAGTAAAAGAAAGCAACAAGAAAGGTCTCAGTCTGAATAGTAAGAAAACAGAAATAATGGTCTTATCGAAGAAAGAATCATCGCCATCATGCATCATAAAAATAATCTGGACAAATCTGAAACAAGTGCAACGCCTCAAGTACTTAGTGTATTCATAAGGTAATGCACCACATCGGTTTTCTCGGGAGCCGCTAATTAAAAAAGTATGACATTTGTACACAGTCTTTATGGATATGTCATGTAAACATCATTATCATTCAACATGATCCCCATCAATTTGTACAGCTTTACGCCAGCGCGCAACAAGTGCATGTATTCCTAGCCTGTACCAGTGTTTGATCGTGTAGCCATCTCTTCGCTACATGAATCACTCCGTCATTTTCAAAACTTGTTCCACGGAGGGCATTTTTAAGTGGATCAAAGTGATGCAAATCTGAGTGTGCCAAATCAGGGCTGCTTGGTTGATGGGGAAGTACAGTCCAATCAAATCTGGTGATTGCTTCCCGTGTTGCCAGACTTATGTGAGGGCGCGCATTGTCGTGAAGGAGATGCAGGTATGCGGTATTCTTGTGCGGACGAAATCTGCGAAAATGTTGAATTGAGTTTTCTCAACGCCTTAACGTAATCTTGTGAATTAGTTGTCTCTCCTCTTCGTATACCATAAACAAACATGACACCTTCAATGTCACAATTTTCTATGTTTATTATTAGCTGAGAAAACCGATGTGGCGCAGTATTATCTTTTTTAATGTCCCTTGTACTTGGGTACAATAATAACATCAGGGAGCCGCGATAGCTCAGTGGTTAGTGAACTGGATAACAAAGGACAGTAGGTAGGGTTTGATCCCAATCGACGGCTTCCGGGTTCACCCAGAAGTAAATGGGTACCGTATTTTTTTCTGGTAAAGTAAAGCGGCACGGGCGTAATACCGACCACATTACCCCAAAAATCATGTGGAACACCATATTCCCTATACGCAACTTGGCGTGACGGAGGCACTTTACTTTTCTTTTTTTTTAAAGAGGCCTTCACTATTTGTAATCTGGCCTTGTGAACAATGCACAACTTTTTAAATAGTTGACGAGGCCAGGCATTCATGACAAAATTAACAACCTAAAGAGGAGACCAAAATATCATCTACAGGTTGAGAAACGGTCATGTACCACTGAGCAATCACATCAATAGAATACAACGAAACCAGACTTCAGCATGTTCATTCGGTAAACACCCACATGAAGCAGTAGAAGATCACCTTTTTGAATGTTCAAAGTTCACTGACATCAGAGCAACTCTACTTCCTCAAAGATTTGATAAATGTAACACCATGTATAGAGCAACATTGAAAGTACAGTAATCCCTCAGTTATCGCTGTTAATAGGGACCAGAATCGGCCGCGATAAGTGAAAAACCGCGAAGTAGTATCACCCTCTCATGTTTAACATACGCACATTTTTTTGTGTATGTATAATATCAATAAGTGTATATGAAACCATATAAGTGCATATGTTATAATTAGAACATTACAGAATAGTTTCAAACATGTAAATAAAATATTAATAGTATAAATAACATATATAAAATAATGTTTTTTTTTTAAATAATAATTCCTCAATTTTGAATTTTTGAACAATCCGCGATGTACTGAGGCCGCGATAAATGAACCGCGAAGTAGCGAGGGATGACTGTATAGTTCATTCAGAAATTCGTGTCCACAGAGTTGATCAATTATCTCACAAACTGATTGTTGAATTTCTGTAATTCTTTTTCATGATATCTTATTTTTTCACCGGCCTTAAGATTCTACAACATTTAAGTACAACGATAATCTGAATTTTGCACAAATTGATTTTTGTCTACAGTTAGCTTTTGCATAGTGACGGATTAACACTTTAAACTCTTCATGATTTTAACTGAGTCACTTCACAACAGCTTACAAATTATCGCATGTAAAGGAATATACATGAATAGTAAATATTTTGTCAAAGTACACCTCTGGGCCTATTTAACAAGAAATCGGAAATGACAAAAGCGGCACGCCTTTCAAAATCACGTTCAATAAGTGCGAGCAAGTGCTAAGATTGTGTGAATAAATACGTGGCATTTTGCCATTTTAAATGACATTGTTGATTACAACAAATGTGGGTACTGTAAACTCCTAAAAATTAGGACAACCAAGAAAATCATATTTTTATATACCTTAAAGAAACAAAAATCTTTCCTAAATGCATGAACGTAGGGTGAAAAATTCAGGTTTAAGGTAGGTGAAAAAAATAAGATTTCATGAAAAAAAAATTATTGAAATTCATCGAACAGTTTTCAAGATAATTAATAAACTCTGTGGGCATGAATTTCTGAACGAACTATAATAGATACCTGCATATAAGTCTTCAACAAACACTTTCCAATCCGTTCTGTTTTTCTTGCCATTCTTTTTAAACATTATTACATGTGTTCCACGTCAACTTCATCTCTGCTTGCAACTACATGACATTGGGTCGAGGGGCGTCTGCTCACATGCTTCTGGATTCATAACAACGCCAACAAGGAACACAAGTTCATCACTTAGAGTTTAGTTCATCTCTTATTGCTTCATCCTGTGGCGCATATGTCTTCAACAAACACTTTCAACTCCCTGTGGAGCATAGGTCTTCAACAAACACTTTCAACTGCCTGTGGAGCATATGTCTTCAACAAACACCTTCAACTGCCTGTGGAGCATAGGTCTTCAACAAACACTTTCAACTGCCTGTGGAGCATATGTCTTCAACAAACACTTTCAACTCCCTGTGGAGCATATGTCTTCAACAAACACTTTCAACTCCCTGTGGAGCATATGTCTTCAACAAACACTTTAAACTCCCTGTGGAGCATATGTCTTCAACAAAGACCTTCAACTCCCTGTGGAGCATAGGTCTTCAATAAACACTTTCAGCTCCCTGTGGAGCATAGGTCTTCAACAAACACTTTCAACTCCCTGTGGAGCATAAGTCTTCAACAAACACTTTTAACACCCTGTGGAGCATAGGTCTTCAACAAACACTTTAAACTCCCTGTGGAGCATAGGTCTTCAACAAATATTTTCCAAGCCGTTCTGTTTCTTGCCATTCTTTTAACACCATCCCATGTCTTCCCCATCATCTTCATCTCTGTTTCCACCTGTCTTCTCCAAAGATATTATGGTCTTCCTCTTTGTCTTTTTCTTTGTGTATTCCAGACAAGGGAAATAATGTGTAATGCTCTCAGTTGACTTTCCCAGTGTGTCCTATTCAGCGCCATCGTCTTGGCTGTATTTCTTTATCCACAGGTATTTGACTGGTACTTTTTTATAATTCTAAGTGATTTTGATTTTGTCCTGTATTTCCATCATTTTATTCTGTGCAAGCATATATTAATGAATGGGTGTATCTTCGTGAATATCATTTTTGTTGTTCTCCATGTTTCACAACCACATAATAGGACTGACTTAACATTGGAGGTATAAATTGTTATTTGTGTATTTAACTTAATTTCTTTGGACTTCCATATGTTTCCCAGTGCAACGAATGCTCCTCTTGCTTTTGATATCCTTATTTTGGTATTATTCTCTGTTCCTCCCTCTTTATCTATATTACTGCCCAGATATATGTAGGATTGTACGTCTAGTAGAGGTATTTCTTCTAGTTTTATTTGGTTATTGCCAACTGTATTAATTCTCATAATTTTGGTCTTATCTCTATTAATCTTCAGTCCCAGCTGTTGTGATTCCTCATCAAATATGTTCATTTTATCTTGCATCTGTTGATGGCTGTGTGATAGGAGAGCTATATCATCAGCAAAGTCTAAGTCACTAAGGTACTTGGTCAGTCACCTCTGAATTCCATTTCTGTTCTGAGTTATTTTCATAATCCAATCTAATGGTCTATAGAAGGAGAAATGGAGATATAATTCATCCCTGTCTTAGTCTAGTTCTTATTTCAAATGCTTCTGTAAGCTGCCCTTCGTGCACAACATTACATTGCATTTCACACCTTCATTCATTGTTCTTATCAGGTTAATAAACTTTATGGGGATTCGGTAGTGACTCAGTAACTACCTTTTCGTAATCTAATAAATCCGATTGAAAGTAGGGACTAGAGTTCTAAGCTTTGTTCAACTATTATACGTAAGGCAATTATTTGATCAGAGCATGATATGTTTAGTTCATTTAATTACCCGATTATATCAGAAATATAAATTACAATTAATTTCTTTTTCAATAGTACATTGTTGTACATTAAAGGACATTTTATCCCAAATTTAAAATTTGTGGACAAAATGTTTGGAAATATCTCACACAACAAAGTGACAATTTTGTTAAAATTTGTAATGGACATTTACATCAGCCTTAATTTACAAATATGTCACCAGCAAAAGCATCAAGTTCCCTAGAATAATTAATATTTCTATGTGGCGTTAAAAACGGGAACTACTTCCACAGGATATCAATTTTAAATTATGAGCAGAATGTAGTAGGCTTAAGTCATTTTCATCATTAAATGTCATCCAATTTTCATGCAACACAACTTAAATGTTGTTTTGATATTATTATATTTATTTTTTTAGGATTTCTTCTTTCTATACTAATAAGAACATACATGTAACATACTAATGGGAGATTTCTTCTATCCTAATAAGAACATATACAAGTAGCATACTCACGGAGATCTCGCCAGGACAACGAAGTACACAAACTCAACATTTTCATGGAAAGCTCGTCTTTCCTATTAAGAATACACACGCAACAAACTCATAAAGATCTCGCAGGCAGTCAGCTTCAATATGAAAACTTTAAACTTGTTTTCTCTAAATGTATCCAATTCCCCCTCATAAAAAGAAAATGAAAACCCTAACATAAAGTAGAACAAGAATTCAAATACAAACAATAACAATCATAACTGCACTGCTTAAAGGAAAACATGGCATCTAATAAACATTTGTTGTTTTGATCGTAATATGAATCCAGTTTTGTTTATCCTAAACACAGCTGTATTATTATATTGTTTCTGGTGTTTGTCTTATTGCTTCCCCTATATTGGTGTATCATGACTTGAAGATGTTTATCCAAAATAATCATGCGAACATGACTCTTTCTTCAGTTTGATGATGGAGGGGTAAGGATAATATTATGACACACGATGAGCTGGTCGCATGGTCAATACTTATATATGGAGGGGTAAGGACAACATCATGACACGCGATGAGTTGGTCGCATGGTCAGTACTCTTATGGACGTGGTTCCTGATTTTTCCCCTAAACCTGCGCCGAGGCTGATGCATTCCGTCTTTAGCATGACGGATTTGGTTTGATGTAGGAATTTTCTTCCTCGTATGGTGGATGCCGTCCAGGGCTGTTGTGTCCACCCTGCTCGTGGCTTCTGTCTGGGTGTTCTCCCATAATCGTTACTTCTTCTGATGGTAACTGCTAGGCAGCAGGGGTTTGTGTTCCGAGGTGTCCTTCTCCGTTTATGTGACTCTTACTTCCACTTCCATGAACTGTTCCATCGTCGTACACATTTGGCATTTCTTAGTTTATCAAACAATCCCATATGTTGCACCCACATCGTCCTGGTAGAAGAGGCCTTCCATCCGATCTTTGGTTCATGAGGTCGGATCTACAGTCCCGTTTCCGTGATGAAGCTGATAGTTCTCTCCGGGCCGGGACTGGTGATCATAGTACTGCCTCAGTTCAGCACCCTCTGGCTAGATTCGGCACCGTGGTTCTTTGTGTGTTGGACACAAGGATAAGCTCTGGGTCCTGGATACTTATTCTACGATTCTTGCTAGGAAAGTAACGGAAGCACAAACATTTATTGAGAATAAACATTTAAAGTAAGCGACAAACTTTAAAAACTTAAGAAATGCCAAATCAACCAACGATAAAGTGTATTCAGAAATTTACAAACCGTGTTGTATAAAGTGATTTGGTATGTGGCATCATTATTACAGAACAGACAGGTGATATACAAATGGTGCACTTTATAAGAGAAAGTAAACCGGTACACGTGTAAATTTGAGAGAGAGAGAGAGAGAGAGAGAGAGAGAGAGAGGAAGAGGCAGAGGTGTGAGTTAGCAAAAAGTCAACGAAATAAGAGAAAAAAGGGAAAGATCTTACTTGAAGAAAGATCGCGACAAAGGGGGAAAAACAGAGAGAAAGAGAAATAAAGGAAGAAATGGTGTATGATGAGAGAGAAGGAGAGAAAGAAGTTTGTGTAATAGAAGAATAATAAAACCGCTAAATAAACGAGCACAAGATTAACTCCTGAATATTTCTACGAAAGTTGGCCTGTGAAAGGTATTGATCGACATTAAACAGGAACCATAACATCTGATAATGTTGGCCACGTGATAAATGTTATGGGTGTCCGCTTATTATCACGACGTGCCTCGTCCGGTGATTGAAGAATTGTAAAATGTGAGTTAAGATCACATTTATTATTCTCGTGACGTCGTTTTGCTCTTTTACTGAGTTAACGTCTATTACTACAATTATTAGCAAATTATAGATCAGAACTGGATCAAAAACTTGGTCTACCTATACAAGGTTCAATAATGTAAAGGTTCAATAGCTTTTATGTGCGTTTGACTTCGAAAGATTATGAACATCAGAGGGCTGGACAAAGTAACCAACTATAATGTCTTACAACAAGCCAAACTTTCCATCCATCATGGCTGGACAAAGTAACAAACTCTAATGTCTTACAACGAGCCAAACTTCCCATCCATCATGGCTGGACAAAGTAACAAACTCTAATGTCTTACAACGAGCCAAACTTCCCATCCATCATGGCTGGACAAAGTAACCAACTCTAATGTCTTACAACGAGCCAAACTTCCCATCCATCATGGCTGGACAAAGTAACCAACTATAATGTCTTACAACGAGCCAAACTTCCCATCCATCATGGCTGGACAAAGTAACCAACTATAATGTCTTACAACGAGCCAAACTTCCCATCCATCATGGCTGGACAAAGTAACCAACTATAATGTCTTACAACGAGCCAAACTTCCCATCCATCATGGCTGGACAAAGTAACCAACTCTAATGTCTTACAACGAGCCAAACTTCCCATCCATCATGGCTGGACAAAGTAACCAACTATAATGTCTTACAACGAGCCAAACTTCCCATCCATCATGGCTGGACAAAGTAACCAACTATAATGTCTTACAACGAGCCAAACTTCCCATCCATCATGGCTGGACAAAGTAACCAACTATTATGTCTTACAACGAGCCAAACTTCCCATCCATCATGGCTGGACAAAGTAACCAACTCTAATGTCTTACAACGAACCAAACTCCCATCCATCATGGCTGGACAAAGTAACCAACTCTAATGTCTTACAACGAGCCAAACTTCCCATCCATCATGGCTGGACAAAGTAACCAACTATAATGTCTTACAACGAGCCAAACTTTCCATCCATCATGGCTGGACAAAGTAACCAACTCTAATGTCTTACAACGAACCAAACTTCCATCCATTATGGCTGGACAAAGTAACCAACTCTAATGTCTTACAACGAGCCAAACTTCCCATCCATCATGGCAGGACAAAGTAACCAACTCTAATGTCTTACAACGAGCCAAACTTCCCATCCATCATGGCTGGACAAAGTAACCAACTCTAATGTCTTACAACGAGCCAAACTTCCCATCCATCATGGCTGGACAAAGTAACCAACTCTAATGTCTTACAACGAGCCAAACTTCCCATCCATCATGGCTGGACAAATGTAACCAACTCTAACGTCTTACAACGAGCCAAACTTCCCATCCATCATGGCTGGACAAAGTAACCAACTCTAATGTCTTACAACGAGCCAAACTTCCCATCCATCATGGCTGGACAAAGTAACCAACTCTAATGTCTTACAACGAGCCAAACTTCCCATCCATCATGGCTGGACAAAGTAACCAACTCTAATGTCTTACAACGAGCCAAACTTCCCATCCATCATGGCTGGACAAAGTAACCAACTCTAATGTCTTACAACGAGCCAAACTTCCCATCCATCATGGCTAGACAAAGTAACCAACTCTAATGTCTTACAACGAGCCAAACTTCCCATCCATCATGGCTGGACAAAGTAACCAACTCTAATGTCTTACAACGAGCCAAACTTCCCATCCATCATGGCTAGACAAAGTAACCAACTCTAATGTCTTACAACGAGCCAAACTTCCCATCCATCATGGCTAGACAAAGTAACCAACTCTAATGTCTTACAACGAGCCAAACTTCCCATCCATCATGGCTGGACAAAGTAACCAACTCTAATGTCTTACAACGAGCCAAACTTCCCATCCATCATGGCAACACTTAGAAGTCGTAGACTAAGGTGGCTGTGCCATGTAAGATGAATGGCAAAAAATCGTATTCTCTAACAAATATTGTCTCTGATTTCCTCTAGGAGGATATAGGATCACCGGGGAGCCGCGATAGCTCGGTGGTTAGTGAACTGGACTACAAAGGACAAGAGGTAGGGTTCGATGCCAACCGACGGCTCCAGTTCACCCAGCCTTTAATGGGTACCGGATTTTTTTCTGGGAAAGTGAAGCGGCACGGGTGCAAAACCGACCACATTACTCCAAAAATCATGTGCTGAAGGTCTGTAAAATGTATGGTCACTAACACCATATTCCCTATACGCCACTTGGCGTGACGGGGGCTCTTTACTTTTTTTTTTATATATAGGATCACCTACGGGTTCGTCCTGTGTGCAGCCATGATGATTCTAAAAACAAACACGTCAGTCGACATATCATCGTCATTGCTCAACGGACAACTCCATAGTGGTACGACCTATTCTTTAGCACGGCGACGTTCCTCAGGATGAAACACGCCACACACTAGCAAAAGAACTGAAAATGGTATAAGCGCAGATGCACAAACTCCGTAGCACTAACGAAGACCTTGATCCCACCCTCCTTAGTCACCTCTTACAACGTGCTTGCAGAAGTCCGTAATTATATTCTTTTTCTCTTGACCGTAGTCAGAGCTCCCTAACCATACAGTCTCTGTGGTATTTTTCTAAAATCATTTCCGCTGTAGATATCCTACCAAACAATTCTCTTAAATTATCTTCTATCCTCTTTCTCTCTCTCTCTCTCTCTCTTTCTCTCTCTTTCTCTCACTCTGTATGTTCCCCTATCTCTTTTGTTTTAGTATTTTTAAATATATTTAATAGCTGTAGCAAACATCACAAAATATACCATCTATTCCATTCTCCTTACATAGCCAAAAAATCTGCGATTAAAAAATTGTTGCTCAAATTAACAAATAATTACTGCAATAAAGATCCCTCCCTCATCAAGCAACTGTCACGTCCTTGTGCTCGAATAACGAAATAACATCATCATTAAAGATAAGTAATGTCTCCTTTCTCTTGTACTTCGTGTATAAGATTTTCTAATTGTTCTTTAAATTTATGTGAGGACAAAGACGGGGGGGGGGGGGGGGGAGACCTTATGTTCAAAGAATCAAAGATTGGGATATTGTGAGGGTGAGGTTATTGGGTGGAAAATACGTGGAGTGTATGTTTATAAAATGTGATGTCTTCTCAACATTCGTTTATAGTGCAGAAACAAGGATATTAGACTAGAAAATATGTG
This sequence comes from Megaustenia siamemsis, assembly GCA_032433765.1. Lineage (NCBI taxonomy): Eukaryota > Metazoa > Mollusca > Gastropoda > Stylommatophora > Ariophantidae > Megaustenia > Megaustenia siamemsis. Next base: position 56,300,772 of record JAVIAB010000106.1, read on the forward strand.
GAGTGTATGTTTATAAAATGTGATGTCTTCTCAACATTCGTTTATAGTGCAGAAACAAGGATATTAGACTAGAAAATACGTGGAGGGTATGTTTATAAAATGTGATGTCTTCTCAACATTCGTTTATAGTGCAGAAACAAGGATATTAGACTAGAAAATATGTGGAGTGTATGTTTATAAATGTGATGTCTTCTCAACATTCGTTTATAGTGCAGAAACAAGGATATTAGACTAGAAAATATGTGGAGTGTATGTTTATAAAATGTGATGTCTTCTCAACATTCGTTTATAGTGCAGAAACAAGGATATTAGACTAGAAAATATGTGGAGTGTATGTTTATAAAATGTGATGTCTTCTCAACATTCGTTTATAGTGCAGAAACAAGGATATTAGACTAGAAAATATGTGGAGTGTATGTTTATAAAATGTGATGTCTTCTCAACATTCGTTTATAGTGCAGAAACAAGGATATTAGACTAGAAAATATGTGGAGTGTATGTTTATAAAATGTGATGTCTTCTCAACATTCGTTTATAGTGCAGAAACAAGGATATTAGACTAGAAATCAGAACATAAGATTGAAGCCTTTAAAATATGAATTTAAAGACACATGGGAAGAATTGGATGGAAAGAAAAGAAAACAAACGATGAAGTCTTAAAGCAACTAAAAATGAAAAATAACTACTAAACACAATTCATAAAGGACAACTGAGATCTGTGGGGCATGTTAAAAGACAAAGCCTACTAAAAGTAATCTTCAATGGGAAAAAAAATACAAGGTATGAGATGCACAACAGACTAAGACTAACGTGAACGAGTAGCATCAAAAGATGGACATGTCAACCTTTTCCAAACTACACCATAAAATAAAGAGACAGAACGGAATGGCGCTCCATGGTAGCCAGCCTTCGAAGCGAAGACGGCACTCAAGAATGAAATTTTAAAAAATACAACTGGTAGCAATTGTGACAATAAGATACTGTGGATAAGGAAGAGCTGAAAGCTGCTACTACATTTCAAGATATGGTTTTTTCTTTCTTCGTTTCTTGACTTTTCATAGGTTTTCAATTTGAAATCAATTATATTATCAAAACATGTAAATGCAACAACTAGAAAGGTATATACGAGTACAAACGCCAGCACACACAAAAATAAGTTTTAAGGGAGAAATGGACACAGACATATACACAAGCCCATAAATAGTATTTGAGCGTTTGGGGTCTTGTTATAGAGGGAAGCTTCACCAGGTGCAAATAAAATGATGTACTTTTTACGTTTATTTTTGTGGCTCTCTACCTTTACGTTACAGTACGCAAACGGACACTATTTTTTTTTTAATTCAGTGTAAATTAATGGCAGAGAATGTATTGTACATGCAGCGTTGAACAGCACAGTCTTGTAGTAGCACTTTTACAGTGAGTAGCAGCACTTTTATTTGTTATTGTATTCACGAATGTTGCGATTTAATGACATAAAATAATTAGTTTAGTTTAGTTTAGTTTAGTTTAGTTTAGTTTAGTTTAGTTTAGTTTAGTTTAGTTTAGTTTAGTTTAGTTTAGTCAACTGATCGTCCTAATTGCACGTCAAATATGTTCATAAATGCTCAGATCTCTCCAGTATGTCAGAGTGTGGAGAATGATGACTCCATGTCTGTGTTGATTTGTTTATACGTTTGTGTTTCCCCGCATAGCGCTCCTTTCTAGCATCCCCAGTTTTAACCCGATAATCATCTGCAGTCTGGACATGGTTGTACATTGATTGAATCATCAACGCGCTCTGTCTCCCTGAGGGCATTCAATATGTCAACCCTGTCCATTGCACGTCCAACATCCACAGCAGTTGTTTCAGCCAGGCAGTCAGTTCATTCGTTTCCTACACATCGGAGCGTGAGAACAAGAAAATAGTTAGTAATCTATCTATCTATTGACCTTTCGAGCCGTAGCCGGTCCATAGGGCGTAGACCAAGATACTCCTTCTCTTATCTGAATTTTTGTTCTAGCAGTTTTCAATTATTTTAAAGATATTTTATCAAATCTCGCCATTTGTCTCTGTTCTGTGCAAGCAGCTCTATCTCATTGAGGGAGCCTATTCCTGCTGCTCTTGCCTCTCTCATCAATGTTCCTCTCAGTGTCTCTCTGGGTCTTCCTCTTACCTGTTGTTTCCCACATGAGGACGTGCTTTGCTATTCGGTTATTATCTCTTCTCATCACATGTGGTTAGTAGTAATGAAGTAAAATGATTCTGTGATAAGTTCACAGTGTACTCCTATTTTGCATCCTATCACCAAGCTTGTTCATTCTAAACACTGAACAAATCTTTAAAAACATCTCAGAGATTCCAGGCCTAAATATTAATGGAAAGATAATCAATAACCTAAGATATGCTGATGATACTGTTCTACTAGCAGAAAATCCTAAAGACCTACAACAATTGCTTAATGTGATAAACATAACAAGTAAAATATATGGACTAGATATGAATATCAAAAAGACTAAAACTATGATCATAAACAAAGAAAATTATCAAGACCTACAATTAAATATCACAGTTGAGGGAATACATCTGGAGACAGTCCAGAGCTACAACTACCTGGGACATACTATAACCAGTGATGGAAAATGTAAAATTGAAATAAACAAAAAAATAGGTATGGCAAAAAGTAATTTTAATGCCATGAAAAATATACTAACAACAAAACAAATATCAGCAGGGCTGAAACTAAGAATTTGAAAAATGTTACTTCTTCTCAGTATTCCTGTATGGTGCAGAAACATGGACATTAGACAAGAAAACAGAACAGAAAATTGAAGCCATTGAAATGTGGATTTATAGAAGAATAGGTAGAGTTGGATGGAAAGAAAATAAAACAAACGATGAAGTTTTAAAACAACTGAAAATAAAAAGAGAACTACTAAATACAATTAAGACAAGACAAATGAAATTTTTGGGGCATGTTAAAATACACAACAGCCTGCTAAAAGTAATATTGAAATGGAAAATACAAGGTAAAAGAGGCAGAGGCAGACCAAGACTAACATGGACGAGTAACATCAACAGATGGACAAGTCAATCTATGACAACCTGCACCATCAAAGCAAGAAACAGAGTAGAATGGCGATCCATGGTAGCCAACCTTCGTTGCGGAGAAGGAACTCGATGATGATGACTCCTATTTTTAAAAAAAAACGTTGTTAAAATGAGCGGCAAAGGTCAGCTTTATCAACATGAAATGTGTCCTTAGATCTAAATAAATACTACTAAAGTTAAAACTGGGAATAGTAAAATTTTATGTCAGTGAAACACGTTGGCATGGAACAAATAAACGAACTTTTTAAATAAGACAACATGAATGAAAACAGAAGGTCTACATATGTAGATCTATAGAAGAGTTGTAAATATTAGGTGGAGGGAGAAGAAAAACAAGTAATGAAACTTAAAACCAGCTGGAAATGAAAAAAAAGAAAGGTTAAGCATAAAAGAAAAGATAAACGTAACATTTTGAACATACGAGGCGTGATGTCATGAGTTGGAAGGAAAACATGCAGGACAAAAGAGATATAAATCGCAGAACAGTAAAGTGGAGGACAGAACAGTAAAGTGGAGGGCAGAACAGTAAAGTGGAGGGCAGAACAGTAAAGTGGAGGGCAGAACAGTAAAGTGGAGGGCAGAACAGTAAAGTGGAGGGCAGAACAGTAAAGTGGAGGGCAGAACAGTAAAGTGGAGGACAGAACAGTAAAGTGGAGGGCAGAACAGTAAAGTGGAGGACAGAACAGTAAAGTGGAGGGCAGAACAGTAAAGTGGAGGGCAGAACAGTAAAGTGGAGGGCAGAACAGTAAAGTGGAGGACAGAACAGTAAAGTGGAGGACAGAACAGTAAAGTGGAAGACAGAACAGTAAAGTGGAAGACAGAACAGTAAAGTGGAGGACAGAACAGTAAAGTGGAGGACAGAACAGTAAAGTGGAGGACAGAACAGTAAAGTGGAGGGCAGAACAGTAAAGTGGAGGACAGAAGAGTAAAGTGGAGGACAGAACAGTAAAGTGGAGGACAGAACAGTAAAGTGGAGGACAGAACAGTAAAGTGGAGGACAGAACAGTAAAGTGGAGGACAGAACAGTAAAGTGGAGGACAGAACAGTAAAGTGGAAGACAGAACAGTAAAGTGGAAGACAGAACAGTAAAGTGGAGGGCAGAACAGTAAAGTGGAGGACAGAACAGTAAAGTGGAGGACAGAACAGTAAAGTTGAAGACAGAACAGTAAAGTGGAGGACAGAACAGTAAAGTGGAGGGCAGAACAGTAAAGTGGAGGACAGAACAGTAAAGTGGAGGACAGAACAGTAAAGTGGAGGACAGAACAGTAAGGTGGAGGACAGAACAGTAAAGTGGAGGACAGAACAGTAAAGTGGAGGGCAGAACATTAAAGTGGAAGACAGAACAGTAAAGTGGAGGACAGAACAGTAAAGTGGAAGACAGAACAGTAAAGTGGAAGACAGAACAGTAAAGTGGAGGACAGAACAGTAAAGTGGAGGACAGAACAGTAAAGTGGAAGACAGAACAGTAAAGTGGAGGACAGAACAGTAAAGTGGAGGACAGAACAGTAAAGTGGAGGACAGAACAGTAAAGTGGAAGACAGAACAGTAAAGTGGAGGACAGAACAGTAAAGTGGAGGACAGAACAGTAAAGTGGAGGACAGAACAGTAAAGTGGAGGACAGAACAGTAAAGTGGAGGGCAGAACAGTAAAGTGGAGGACAGAACAGTAAAGTTTAGGGCCGAACAATAAAGTGGAGGACAGAACAGTAAAGTGGAGGACAGAACAGTAAAGTGGAGGACAGAACAGTAAAGTGGAGGACAGAACAGTAAAATTGAGGGCAGAACAGTAAAGTGGAGGACAGAACAGTAAAGTGGAGGAATTAAAACATTAAGTGAAGTAGATAATTCATCAAATTAGGCTGAGTACCGACCAAAATGTTCCGGGTTTAATTCTCGGTTGTGGCGAGTTTGTATCGGGACACGGTTTTGGAGTTTAGCCAAGCTCTGAAAATAGATACCAGAGATTTTATTCTTTTATCTTTTTTCTTTTCTTTTTTTTTATTTTCTTTTTCTTTCGGGTGGTGTGGGGGGGTGGGGGGGGGTGACTGGTGCGACACTAATCACATCACACATACTATGTGCTTTTGGAGTTCTACAATTATGGACATTAACACAATATTCCCCGGGGAGACTGACACTATATTCCAGACGTTGTATAAACATCACCGTCATAATGTTATCTATATTATCGCACACAATACTTGTTAGGCATTTTAACAATAAAATCCATCGGTCAGAATACACATAAATCAAAGGAAAGCGACGAAAAATAAAGATATATTTCACACGTGTTTCGCTTATATTTGTAAACACAGCTTAGCCTCATTGCTTGAGCCGAACCTTCTGACGTCATCAAAACGTGCACGCGCCTTTGTATAAAGATGGCTGTGAGTTAGAGCCTCGGTAGTCACGTGGCCCGTGTGTTACAGGGGTCTCATTATGACGGAAGTAAAGAATAGTGACACTGTGACCTTCTAGGCATGTCGTAAGAGGCGACAAAGGAGTTTGATCGATGGCTTGACAAGCTGTCATTGTAAAAAGTATTGTTATGGAAACAGAGTCATAGATTTTAGAGCAGTGATCTCTGCAATATGTGACATTTTGGCACGCAAGGTTTCTGTTTTTGAGATTGTGGTTCTGCCCTATGTGCCGTATTCGGCTCGAAAGGACAATCAATAGATAGATAGATAGATAGATAGATAGATAGATAGATAGATAGATAGATAGATAGATAGATAGATAGATAGATAGATAGATAGATAGATAGATAGATAGATAGATAGATAGATAGATAGATAGATAGATAGATAGATAGATAGATAGATAGATAGATAGATAGATAGATAGATAGATAGATAGATAGATAGATAGATAGATAGATAGATAGATAGATAGATAGATAGATAGATAGATAGATAGATAGATAGATAGATAGATAGATAGATAGATAGATAGGTAGGTAGATAGATAGATAGGTAGATAGATAGGTAGATAATTAGATAGATAGATAGATAGATAGATAGATAGATAGATAGATAGATAGATAGATAGATAGATAGATAGATAGATAGATAGATAGATAGATAGATAGATAGATAGATAGATAGATAGATAGATAGATAGATAGATAGATAGATAGATTAGAAAGATAGATAGATAGATAGATAGATAGATAGATAGATAGATAGATAGATAGATAGATAGATAGATAGATAGATAGATAGATAGATAGATAGATAGATAGATAGATAGATAGATAGATAGATAGATAGATAGATAGATAGATAGATAGATAGATAGATAGATAGATAGATAGATAGATAGATAGATAGATAGATAGATAGATAGATAGATAGATAGATAGATAGATAGATAGATAGATAGATAGATAGATAGATAGATAGATAGATAGATAGATAGATAGATAGATAGATAGATAGATAGATAGATAGATAGATAGATAGATAGATAGATAGATAGATAGGTGGGTGGGTGGGTGGGTGGGTGGGTGTGACAGTGACGGTATTTTGTATTCTCTCCCATGTCCGTGATTAGCGCCCTGGTTGCCAGCCACTCGCGGGAAGTAAAATGCACCACAAAAAACTCAACTTTTAATGGGGCGGGATAGAAAAAAGTTGATTAACATTCTGTACTTGTGGCGACCCGTGATTATACAAAGAAGTTATGACGGTGGATTTCTCTTGCCTTCCGTCGGTTTAGTTTACGGTTGACTTCGCTAGCCTTTGCAAAAAAAGTCTCACCCATAAGGTAATGGGGTTAATTTTCTTCAGGGTACCCTCCCTAGCCTTTTACTCGCTCGAGCATACCTGCAAGGCAGCAGGTTATACTGTCTACTGCATACAGTAGCAGGTTAAATTACCATACTCGACAGGCAATAATTTCCAATGTTAGGAAGAAACAATTATAATATGTTTTTGGTCATGTAATGAGAAGGGAACAGCTGGAATCTATTGCGACAACTGGAAAAATTAAGGGACGAAGAGATCAGAGGGAAGCAAAGTGAAAAGATACCAGACAACTTAAGAGAATGGCGTGGCAGAAGGGCAACGATAGAAATGATAAATAACTGTTGAGAGCAAAAGTTGTGGAAAGATATGATAATTTACGCCAGCACGCATGGTTCTTGATGATGATGATGATGATGATGATGATGATGAAATCAAATCTACTTTATGAACTAAACGTAATGATGCCAACTGTTATACGACAGACACATCAGTCGTCAGCAAAGCACAACTGCAGATACATTAGATGCACCACCAATCTTTGATAAGATACACATCATCATCATCATCATCAAATACCGGGCCGGCTGGCGTAGGTGATCATGTCTCTCTACAACTTTTAATGACAGAAACTAAACTAAATTAAAATCATAATAAAATCACACAAGATACCCATAACCGATACTATTACAAGAACAAAACACAACACAACGAGCCTTCAACAAACGTTGTGAGAACACCAGACCCAAGGGTCGACCACGTAATAAAATGGGTCGATGGAATATTAGAAGCACTAGGAAACATAACAGCAGCAGAGGCGAACAGAAGAGCAAAAGACCGCAAATTATATCTCCCCTCGACGCTGAAAGGCAGATGAGGAAGGAAAGAAGAAGATACTATTATACTGAAGCTATGTTAACGTTGTCGATATATTAATTGACATCCGGACATCTAAGATCTGGCCGCAAGCACGTATAATGTCATTGTTATCCTCACATGACATGAGACGGGCGATACTTGATCTATCACACCAGATACAGTGTGTCCTTCGGTTGGTGAGTAGGTGTGGAGAAGGGCTGAACGAGGTTGTTGTCTCAATATATTTTATCTGAGCTCTTGATCCTGATACAGACTGTCCGCTGCTTATACTTCTATGTTTTCCTATGTGTGTTTTTGTCTTACTTGTAGCATAAAATACACTTCACCGAAGTTAATACTAGATCAGGCTGTCCAACATTTTAAGATTTTGTTAACACATTTTTGTTCTATACAGTGAGTGTATGTGTTTGTTTGTGTGTGCGTGCGTGTATGTGTGCGTGGGTCTCTCTCTCTCTCTCTCTCTCTCTCTCTCTCGGACTGAGTTTGCAGAAATGTAAATGAGGTAGACACACTTAAGCTTTGTTTGATAAATCTAGCTCTTCGCCCTGAAAATTCTTTCTCTTTTTCTTCTTCCCTTCCCCATTTGCCTTTCAGCGTCGTGGGGAGATTTAATTTGCAGTCATTTGCTCTTCTGTTCGCCTCTGCTGCTGTTAATTTTCCTATTGCTTCTAATATGCCATCGATCCATCTTTTTCGTGGTCGACCCTTGGGTCTGGTGTTCTCGCAACGCTTATTGAAGGCTCCTTGTGTTGTGTTTTTATCACTCAGCCTTGTCACGTGGTCAAACCATTTTATCTGTTGTTTCTTTATATATTCGTTGGCGGGGTTATTCCTAGCTGTTTTCTCAGTTCTTCATTTCCGATCTTATCTTTCAGACTGTTTCCTGTTAATCGTCTAACACATTTCATCTCAGTAGAGGTTATTTTGCTTATTGTTCTTGCATCTAGGGTCCAGGTCTGGCATTGGTAGCACAACGTTTGGATGAAGATTGTATTGTATAGTGCTCGTTTTGCCTCTAGTGATATTTCCTTGTTGGACAATAGAGGCGACAGCTGTCCAATGATTTGACAGAGAGCCAGTAGTGGGGTGTGGTATACACTCTAAGGTATGATGACAGCTTTACAAAAAAGGAACACAACAAAATACTGACGTTTCTGCCTGCGGCCACCTTGCTGCCAACTTTACCGCAGCACTGCGATTAGTTGCCTGTTCCCTCCCCACTGATTCGACAATCTTTGATGCATCTTGATTCTATCTCTGCTGTTTAAGAATTGTCGTTTGTAACTAAACTGCCTAGGTATTTGAATTCCTCTACCTGTTTTAGTTGCCTGACTTCTATAGTTATGTTTTTCTTTTTCGACATTCATGATATATGTTTTGTTGATGTTGATTTTCATGCTGTATGTTGTGCCTGTGCTGTTCAGTTTATTTAAGTGTTCTTGTAGGTCTTCTATTGTTTCATGTATTAGTGCCTGATCGTTTGCAAATAAAAGCTCGTTGATCTCCTCTGTCTCTGATGGGTTGGCTAGCTTGCATATTTGGTCCATGTATGTAATAAACAGTAGGGGGGATAGTACGCACCCCTGTCTTACACCTGATCTAACTTCGAAGTGGTCCGTGTAGCCTGCTGCTGTTCTGACTGTACAGCTGCTGCTTATGTAGAAACTTTTAATTAGGTTGGTTATATGTTGGCTTACTCCGTATGTTGTTAGTATCTCCTACAGCTGTTCTCTGTTTACTCTGTCGAATGCTTTTCCTGGTCAATGAAAGCTATGTATAAGTTTTGATTGTGTTCTGTCGTTTTTTTTCTGCTAGCTGTTTAAGGTAAATAGTGCGTCAGTACAGAATTTGTTGTTTTTTCGGAACCCCATTTGAGAATCGCTTAACTGTAGTTCTATTATTGGTCTCAGCCTTTTTCCCACAATTTCGGCGTAGAGTTTACCTACATGGCTGAGAAGAGATATACCTCTAAATTGATTGCAGTCTCTTTTGCTACCTTTCTATATCCATATTGGTACGATTATTGCCAGTCTACTGGTGCTTTTTGTTGATGCCATGCTGCATTGAATATTCTGTGAAGCTCTGTCACTCCTGTTTCTCCTGCTGCTGCTGCTGTTATTTCTATTGGTATATAATCTATCCCAGGTACTTTATTTCTTGGTACATATTTGATTACTCTTCGATTTCCTCTTTCATGATCTGAAAGACATTTAAATCTGTTCCTGAGAAAGATCTGTTTTTTCCATCTTCTTTTTTTTTTATTCCTAATTTGCCTCTCAGTGTCGAGGCGAGATAATTTGAATTTGAAGAATTTGTGGTCTTTTGCTCTTCTTTTCGCCTCTGCTGATGTTATGTTTCCTAACGCTTCTAATATTCCATCGATCTATCTTTTTCGCGGTCGACCCATGGGTTTAGTGTTCTAGCAACGTTTAGTAAGGGCACATTGTATTGTGTTTTTATCTTTCTGCCTTGTCATTGGCCAAATTATTGTAACTGCTGTTTCGTTATATATTCTATGGCGGGGGTTATTCCTAGCATTTTTTAAGTTCTTAATTTCTGATCTTGTCTCTCAGACTGTTTCCTGTCATTCGTCTAACACATTTCATCTCAGTAGAGGTTATTTCTCTTATTGTTCTTGCATCTAGTGTCCAGGATTGGCATTGGCAGCACAACGTTGGGATGAAGATTGTATTGCAGAATCCCCGTTTTGCCTCTAGAGTTATTTCCTTGTTGGACAATAGTGGTGATAGGTGTCCAATGATTTGAAACGCTTTGTTGCATCTTGAGTCTACTTCTGCTGTTTGTGAATTGTCGTTTGCCATTAGACTTCCTAGGTATTTCATTAAATTCCTCTACTTGCCTGCCTTCTATAGCTATGTTGAAGTTATGTTTCTCTATTGCGATATTCATGACTTCTGTTTTGTTGATTTTTATTTCCATGAGAGAGAACGAGAAAGAACTATTGTCGCCAAAAGACAGATTTTACAACTTGATTGTTGATATCCTTGGATATTTTACAGCAATGGTGGTGTAGCTGTGAAAAGCTCTAATTGCGAGCTAGTAACACGGGATGGAATGTAAGGTAGCAAAGACTTGTGATGTTGTAAGACACCAGGTGACATGGAAAACGAGAGTACACTTCACACACTCGAGAGTTCACATTCCTTGAAAGGGTCAAAGCAAAGAAATGCATAAAAATAGGAGCTGCAGTAAAGCTGATTGGAAAAGTGAGATTAAAAAAAAGTAGTAAAAAAATAGTATGATTAAATAAAATTAGATGAATGGCGTCCTTGTTGTGACTTTGGGCTGAATGATCAAGTCAGACATTTCTGTTCACTATCTACTGGGAGGCGGAGTTGCTAACAGTATTACACCATTTCACATGTCATGTCTTACGGGACCTTTACGTTTTAACCCAAGCGATCTACATCAGAAGACATATACAAATAAAACAACGAAACAAATTACAAGTTAATGAATGATAACAAAACTCATTTTCAAAATTCATTTCTTATCTTTGACACATCATTTTATAAGTGATATACTATATATGTCCCTTAACGTCTTCACAGGCGGTTGAAAGAAGACAAATGTCGATCTTCCATATTCATTCCCAAGACCTATTTTTCTCTCTCATGTCTGTTTTTGCCACTATAGCAATGGCATGTTCGACTATAGAATATACGCATCAGTTTTATGTTGAATGTCTCGCTTTCTTTCTTTTGTGTCTTTTCTGTTGTAACTTTGACTTAATATTTTCTTCAACTTTTGTTATGCACTTCTTATAAAAAAATTATCAATGTGTTGCGATCGTTTGCCGATTCTTTTCCGTCCTTTTCACTAAATTTAACAATTCGTTTACGGATGCCCTTTGTGTCTCAAAAAAGTTGGTCTATTCACAAGTCGTTATATTAAATATATAATAAATCATGATACTTTTCTACTCTCTAATTCAACTTGCAGTATCTTTCTTTCAATGCTCATCGATTGTCATCTCGTTGTAATCACTCATGGGGGTCGTTGAAACTCGGAGGTATAAATAATATTCATGTACATTCTAGAACTTGACTAGAATCCAACGTGGGACTTTTACAAGTCTTCGTTACACGCAATAATAGTCCAAGCCTGAAAATATTGGACACTTGTCTTTGACTGTCGAGCTCAGATTTTGAATCGTAGAAACTCACATTAATTCGGCTTTTTGTAAAGTGCATCAGTAGTGACGTGCTGGCGTGGAAGTAAAGTGAACTTCCGTTTGATCTCTCTCACTCGATTCAGTAAATAAAAATGTGTACCTGACTTACAACTAGCGAAAGATAACTAGAATAAAAGGTAAACATTGATCCCAATCATATATTCGTATAGTTCACTCCCCTTTCAACATTAAATATGCCACCGGATACCATATCTATCTATCTGTCTGTCTGTCTGTCTGTCTGTCTGTCTGTCTGTCTGTCTGTCTGTCTGTCTGTCTATCTGTCTGTCTGTCTGTCTTTCTGTCTATCCGTCTATCCATATATCCGTCTATCCATATATCCCTCTATCCATCCATCCATCCATCCATCCATCCATCCATCCATCCATCCGCCTGCCTGCCTGCCTGCCTACCCACCTATCTATCCATCCATCCATCCATCCATCCATCCATCCATCCATCCATCCATCCATCCATCCATCCATCCATCCATCCATCCATCCATCCATCCATCCATCCATCCATCCATCCATCCATCCATCCATCCATCTATCTATCTATCTATCTATCTATCTATCTATCTATCTATCTATCTATCTATCTATCTATCTATCTATCTATATATATTTACATCTATTGACCTTTCGAGCCGTAGCCGGCCCATAGGGTTAGACCAAGATACTCCTTTTCTTATCTAAATTTTTATTCTAGCAGTTTTCAATTCTTTCAAAGATATTTTATCAAATCTCGCCATATGTCTCTGTTCTGTGCAAGCAGCTCTATCTCATTGAGGGGTCCGATTCCTGCTGCTTTTGCCTCTCTCGTCAATGTTCTTCTCAGTGTCTCTCTGGGTCTTCCTCTTTTCCTCTTCCCTGTTGTTTCCTACATGAGGGCTTGCCGTGCTATTCAGTTATTATTTCTTGTCATCAAATATCCAACAAATGACCATCGTCTTTTCTTGATTACTGAAGATATTAATGATTGATTGGCGATTTCTCTAATTTCCTCGTTTGTTTTGAATTCGTTCCACGTTATACCAAGTATTTTATTTAGATATTTATTTTCGAACGCGTTCAACTTTGTTTCTATGTCTCTTGTACTTTCTGTTAAAATATATTATTTAGTTCAAAAAAACACAATTTTAATGAATCAATAACAATTTAATGCAAAATAAACACATAATGATATTAAGCAACTACACTATTAGAAACAAAACAAACTAAGAATTCTCGACAAAAGCATTCATCGGGTACACAATTTTAAGATAAGTGTTTGCCTTTCGTGTTTAAATTTGTGTTTCTATCGTGTTGACTTTTGTATATTTTTTGTTTTGTTGTGTACCCGAACAAGGTTTTTGCCGAAACGTCATAGTTTGTCTCGTCTCTCTATTCGTTTAGCTGCTTAATACCATTCTGTGTTTATTTTACATCGTTCCTTGCAGCTCTATTCGCGGCCTCGCAAAGTATATAATATTATAAATAAATATAAATATGTATTGTTATATATTTATGTGTGTATGTGTGTGCTTATCTTCATAAACATTATAACTGTTCAGAGACTGATCTTTTAAAGAAACAAAAACTCCACGAACGCTTCCAGCAGCTTATTTTACAATTTAATTTAAATTAAAATACAAACTAAATATTACATTTGCAACAGCCGAACTTTATAAACTCAACTAAAAATAAGATATCATCAAAGGAACACTTACCCAGAACAAGTAATAGAAAGTTCACAGATTTAAAACAAAGCTTTTATGGTTTGATGGAAAACCCTTTAATGAAATTACAAATAACGGTTTTTCGTTTTTCCCTTCCTCATTTTTTAAAATTCTGCTTCATTTCTGTGCTTAAATTGTGTTACAGAAAGATGAACTCCTGTTTCCATTAATAACATTATTAGAAGGATATGAACATAATTAAACCGTAATGTAACTGTAAATTGGCTTCTTATGGTCTGATTTATTAGATTTCGATTCAGTTCACATGCTGCAAGATCATAAGTCAATAACGCGGCGTGACATGTCACTGCAGGGTCGTTACGTTGTTTTCACAGTTGGTGGGCGTTCTGTTTACAGTTTCATATTTATAATCGGATAATTGCAGTCTGTTTAGCTCTGTACACACTCAAGATAGACTCTACATAGAGTTTGATATTTGCTCTTCTTAGTATTAGTTTCAATGCATTTATATAATTTAATTTGATTACATTTCGATGAGAAAAAGACAGATAGAGAATAATAATATTTATAATTTTACTACAGATCTTATATTGTATGGCAAGCTTAGGGATGGAAAGAGACCAAAGAGCAGACTGAGATATAAGGATGTTTACAGGACTTCCTTGAGAGAATTCTATCAGTGAAAGAAACTGAAAAAAGTCTGGCATCTAATCGTATCAAATGAAGCCACTCACACATTTAATATTTATTGCGCGTTAACTACAACACAATTCTGGGGTCCAGCTCGTATCCTGATCTCCTATTTTTCAGCCATGATACAAGTTGTAGGTTTTTTAATGACTGCAGTCAAGTTTCGTGTTTGTGATAGAAAAGTCAATTTATTTTGAAAACAGCAGAAATTGTCGCACTGTTCACATTTGTCCTGGGTATATCTGAACTGTAATGATAAGATAGGAGAGAAGCTGTAGAAAATAATGTTGTTTAGGTGTAAGAGCTAGGCTATTTATATAGAGAAGTGATGAGAAGTTTGGTATGATTACGTCATCATTGTGTACTTCAATTGTTGTAGGTCATTGACACAAATAATGCAACCTGCAACTAAAGTCGCATCACACACAAATAATGCAACCTGCAAATAAAAGTCGCATCACACACAAATAATGCAGCCTGCAACTAAAGTCTAATCACACACAAATAATGCAACCTATAACTAAAGTCGCATCACACACGAATAATGCAACCTGCAACTAAAGTCACATCACACACGAATAATGCAACCTGCAACTAAAGTCACATCACACACGAATAATGCAACCTGCAACTAAAGTCACATCACACACAAAAAATGCAACCTGTAACTAAAGTCGCATCACACACAAATAATGCAACCTGCAACTAAAGTCACATCACACACGAATAATGCAACCTGCAACTAAAGTCACATCACACACGAATAATGCAACCTGCAACTAAAGTCACATCACACTCAAAAAATGCAACCTGTAACTAAAGTCGCATCACACACAACTAATGCAACCTGCAACTAAAGTCACATCACACACAAATAATGCAACCTGCAACTAAAGTCACATCACACACAAATAATGCAACCTGCAACTAAAGTCACATCACACACGAATAATGCAACCTGTAACTAAAGTCACATCACACACAAATAATGCAACCTGCAACTAAAGTCACATCACATACAAATAATACAACCTGCAACTAAAGTCGCATCACACACGAATAATGCAACCTGCAACTAAAGTCGCATCACACACGAATAATGCAACCTGCAACTAAAGTCGCATCACACACGAATAATGCAACCTGCAACTAAAGTCGCATCACACACGAATAATGCAACCTGCAACTAAAGTGGCATCACACACGAATAATGCAACCTGCAACTAAAGTCGCATCACACACATGTACATAAATGAATGAAGTTATTGAAAGAAAACTTTAAAAACCAATGATATTTTTTAAATGTAACTTTCGTTTGTTTTTTGAAGCCCAAAATTAGTTTAGATTAACTGTTGTCATGGCTGAAGCGTTTATAAATTATCGGGTCGTTTTAAAATTAGTGTCAATTTTGTCAAGGTCGTTTTAAAATTAGTGTCAATTTTGTCAAGGTCGTTTTAAAATTAGTGTCAATTTTGTCAAGGTCGTTTTAAAATTAGTGTCAATTTTGTCAAGGTCGTTTTAAAATTAGTGTCAATTTTGTCAAGGTCGTTTTAAAATTAGTGTCAATTTTGTCAATTAAATAAAAATCACAAGCAAACAACTGGGGAAACATTCTAACAGTAGAATGAACATATTAGGATTTTGAATAAAATATCTGAAAACCAAGTCTGTGGTATTCTAGCTGTTACCGTTTCTTATTCTGCCATTCTCCATTGTTCAACATTTGCTTTCCAGTGTTGATGGTTGAAACAATTTGTAATATTTGGTCCCTTGATTGGACCACTTCTACTGTCACTTCCAAATGTATCCATCTTTTTGAAAGACGCCTCTGCTGTTATCATAGCATGTGCTATTGTACATGTATAGTTGGTTGTTTCTGTCTTGCCACACAACCACCTATAAGCCCGTTCAGGGAAGATGGGTTAACCGGAGCTAAAAGAAGCCCAAACCTGTGGCAGGCCTAGCAAGTCGACGGGGAATAAACAATATTTTAGATAAAACAAGAATTGAAAGAAATCTTAAACATTGTCAACACTCAAATAAAATACAAATGGCAACAATTTGGAAAATGGTAAAATCGCTTCTCCCTATTGACAAACATGTTTATCTAAGGCTTTAGAAACTGTGATATCATTTGAGATGAGATATCCCGTTAAAACAAATAAAACACCAGAAATTGTACAATTATTTCTCAGCCTACCAGACAAATATTCGACAACAAACAGATACAACGAAAGTGATTCTGTCATTACAGAAGAATAAAACTTATCAACGTGATACGGTTTTCAGGTTTGGTAACAAGGAAGGGAAACGTAGAAAATGTCACAGTGAAATCCGACAGCAGCACGGAGCAACGTTCGCCTGCATCGTTTTAAACACTTGATCCAAATAAGGATACATAAGTGCAGTTCGGCCACGAAGCTTCACACATTGCCGATAAATCAGGATGAGATCATTTAAGTTAAAATAATTAAGGTACGATAGTTTATAATAGAGTAACATAATATATGGAAAGACAGTATAAGTTATTATACGTCTACGTTAAGATTAGAGAAGACAGTTTAGAAGGAAAAAACCTGGGGATAATCGAGTAAAATAAGATGTATGAGTAATGTGCAAGATACGTTAAGATTAAAGTTTAATGTCTCCAAATGAAGCTAAACCTAAACATAGAACATCACTAATTAGAATATAGTAGACATATACATCATCATCGTCATCAAGTACGGGGCCTGCTGGCGTAGGTGATCATGTCTCTCCACAACTTTCGATCTCGACAGTTATTTATCATTTCCTTTGTGACCTTCTGCCAAGCCATTCTCTTAAGCTGTCTGGTATCTTTTCTCATTCCTTCCTTCTATCTCTTCGTCCCTCAACTTTCTCAGTTGTTACAATATATTCCAGTTGTTCCCTGCTCATTACATGGTCAAAAAAATGATTATTTTTTCTTCCTAATATTGGAAATTAGTTCTCTTTTTGTTTTGGCCTTTTCCAGAAAGTTTTAATTACTCTTCTTACCTGTCCAAGGTATTCTCAACAGCCTCCTGTAAAACCATATTTTTACGGCCTCCAGTGATTTTCTAGACATATATAACACAGGAAAATCAGTGATCACCGAGCCCACAATATATTCATATCAAAGGTACCAAACATTTACAAAGCCTATGTCACCTATGAAACAATTTTACAGAAAAGCAAGAATTGTACTAAAATGTAAGGAAATATCAGAAAGTTGATGCAACCAATCACCCAACCAATCACCCAACCAATCACCCAACCAACCACCCAACCAATCACCCAACCAATCAACCAACCAATCACCCAACCAATCAAAGTGCTTATTGGAGCATAGGCCACGGACAAGGTCTCTCCGCCCATTTCTATTCTTCAACATTTTCTCTACTTCTTTCTATTCTAAACCAATGTTCTAGAGGATTTCCATAACTTCTTCTCTCCATGTATACATTGCTTTCTCTTTCCCTGTCGGTTCAAAAACAATCCCTTTCTTTCTATGCTGGCATCAAATTATCTTAGTGTGTGTCAAACCCATCTCGATTTTCTGTTTATAATCTGTTGCTCGACTGACCCTTGGTTTGTTATTCCAATAACGTACAAACTAGCGCTATTTTTCAAACATCATAATGGCATCGAAATGGACAAATATTTTCAATAAGAAAATGAATAAGGAGAAGAATGTCGAGAAAGAATGGGAAGACAATATCAAAGAATGGACACGCCTCGACTTTATAAATTTCCAAAAGAATAGGTGTGGCAAAAAGTAATGTTAATGCCATGAAAAATATACTAACATCAAAACAAATAACACCAGGGCTAAAACTAAGAATAGCAAAATGTTACATCTGCTCAATATTCCTGTATGGTGCAGAAACATGGACATTAGACAAGAAGGATGTCTTTGCAGAGCGCTGCATTCACCAAAGCCCGTCCGAAAGAATCTGTTTCTAGCCAGATCTCCCACAGAAAGTTGCATTCGCCAAAGCCCGTCTGAAAGAATCTGTCTCTAGCCAGATCTCCCACAGAAAGTTGCATTCACCAAAGCTAGTCTAAAAGAATCTGTTTCTAACTAGATCTCCCACAGAAAGTTGCATTCACCAAAGCTAGTCTGAAAGAATCTCTGTCTCTAGCCAGATCTCCCACAGAACCTTACATACACCACAGCCAGTCTGAAAGAATTCCTGTCTCTAGCCAGATCTCCTACAGAACGTTGCATTCACCACAGCCCATCTGAAAGAATCTCTGTCTCTAGCCAGATCTCCTACAGAACCTTACATTCACCACAGCCCATCTGAAAGAATCTCTGTTTCTAGCCAGATCTAACATTTTTTTTTCTGTTGTCCTGTTCAAAGTCTCCTAAATGTCTTGAAACCATCTTCTTCTTGGTCTGCCCCTATCGCATCGACCAGGAACCATACCTTCCATTATTATTCTTTCCAGCCCGATATGTCTTTTGACGTGGCCATAGTATGTTAATTTCCATCAACGAAAATGTTTATAAGCCAGTTCCTTTTAAATGTTTGAGTCTTTTAATATGTCTTTCTTACTCTTTTTCATTACCCAAGATATCTTAAGGATTTTTTCTGCTGCATTATGTTTCGAAATATTATATTTTCTTCTCTGGCTTTTGCAAGATATTTTAATCGTGTATGTCTTTATTTCCAAAACTGTGATTAATGCCGGTGATATCCGATGTCTGAATATCTTTTTTATGTAAATGGCGATACTTAGTCAACACTTCAATCTAAAACTCATTATTCTGGATGCCGCCGTAATCGAATACACAATTTATCGACCGTGCTCTGTATTTAAACAAACATGTATGCAGCTGTATATTTGTTTCGTGTCACAGCATACGACTTGATTGGCAATTCTAAGTTTTTGCAAATCTGTTGTCAGCTGTGATGTAAGAGCTGTTAATATGCATGCTTTATGCTTTTTTGGCTTCTTATCTCATTTGTCTGTGCGTGAAAATAGAAACATTGACAAGTATCCGATGTAATACAAATTTTGTGTGTGCTTGACTGTGAGCAGATGAGTGCCAAACAAAATAAAAATTCCATCAGCAATGGAATCATCATCATCATCATCATCATCATCATCACATACAGTGCATGCAGGTTAATAAAGACTTGCTGTTAATATGGTGAAAGAACGAAAATTAAAATGGTACGGGCATGTTACAAGAGCTACAAGCCTTGCGAGGACCATTTTTACGTTACCAGGAAGACAAGGCAGATACAGGAAGAAATAGGAAAACAACAACAGAGAGAGGAAGAAATAGGAAGATAATAACAGATAGAGGAAGAAATAGGAAGACAATAACAGATAGAGGAAGAAATAGAAAAACAATAACAGAGAGAGGACGAAATAGGAAGACAATAACAGAGAGAGGAAGAAATAGGAAGACAATAACAGAGAGAGGACGAAATAGGAAGACAATAACAGAAAGAGGAAGAAATAGGAAGACAACAACAGAGAGAGGAAGAAATAGGAACACAATAAAAGAAATGAAGAAACAGGAAGACAATAACAGAGAGAGGAAGAAATAGGAACACAATAACAGAGAGAGGAAGAAAAAGGAACACAATAGCAGAGAGAGGAAGAAATAGGAAGACAATAACAGAGAGAGGAAGAAAAAGGAAAACAATAACAGATAGAGTAAGAAATAGGAAAACAATAACAGATAGAGGAAGAAATAGAAAGACAATAACAGAGAGAGGAAGAAATAGGAAGACAACAACAGAGAGAGGAAAAAATAGGAAAACAACAGATAGAGTAAAAAATAGGAAAACAATAACAGATAGAGGAAGAAATAGAAAGACAATAACAGAGAGAGGACGAAATAGGAACACAATAACAGAGAGAGGAAGAAATAGGAAGACAATAACAGAGTGACGAAGAATTAGGAAGACAATAACAGAGAGAGGAAGAAATAGGAAAACAATAACAGATAGAGTAAGAAATAGGAAAAAAATAACAGATAGAGGAAGAAATAGAAAGACAATAACAGAGAGAGGACGAAATAGGAACACAATAACAGAGAGAGGAAGAAATAGGAAGACAATAACAGAGTGAGGAAGAATTAGGAACACAATAAAAGAAATGAAGAAACAGGAAGACAATAACAGAGAGAGGAAGAAATAGGAACACAATAACAGAGAGAGGAAGAAAAAGGAACACAATAGCAGAGAGAGGAAGAAATAGGAAGACAATAACAGAGAGAGGAAGAAAAAGGAAAACAATAACAGATAGAGTAAGAAATAGGAAAACAATAACAGATAGAGGAAGAAATAGAAAGACAATAACAGAGAGAGGAAGAAATAGGAAGACAACAACAGAGAGAGGAAAAAATAGGAAAACAACAGATAGAGTAAGAAATAGGAAAACAATAACAGATAGAGGAAGAAATAGGAAGACAATAACAGAGTGACGAAGAATTAGGAAGACAATAACAGAGAGAGGAAGAAATAGGAAAACAATAACAGATAGAGTAAGAAATAGGAAAAAAATAACAGATAGAGGAAGAAATAGAAAGACAATAACAGAGAGAGGACGAAATAGGAACACAATAACAGAGAGAGTAAAAAAATAGGAAGACAATAACAGAGTGAGGAAGAATTAGGAAAACAATAACAGAGAGAGGAAGAAAAAGGAAGACAATAATAGATAGAGGAAGAAATAGGAAGACAATAACAGATAGAGGAAGAAATAGAAATACAAAAACAGAGAGAGGACGAAATAGAAACACAATAACAGAGAGAGGAAGAAATAGGAACACAATAAAAGAGAGAGGAAGAAATAGTAACACACTAACC
Organism: Megaustenia siamemsis; assembly: GCA_032433765.1. Taxonomy (NCBI): domain Eukaryota; kingdom Metazoa; phylum Mollusca; class Gastropoda; order Stylommatophora; family Ariophantidae; genus Megaustenia; species Megaustenia siamemsis. The sequence continues at coordinate 56,321,883 of JAVIAB010000106.1, forward strand.
GAGAGAGGAAGAAATAGGAAGACAATAACAGAGTGACGAAGAATTAGGAAGACAATAACAGATAGAGGAAGAAATAGGAAAACAATAACAGATAGAGGAAGAAATAGGAAAACAATAACAGATAGAGGAAGAAATAGGAAAACAATAATAGATAGATAAAGAAATCGGAAGATAATAACAGATTGATGAAGAAATCGGAAGATAATAACAGATAGAGGAAGACAATAACAGATAGAGGAAGATAATAATAGATTGAGGAAGAAATAGGAAGGCAATAACAGGTAGACGAAGAAATCGGAAGACAATAACAGATTATGGACAGAATTAACCTTCGTCACGTCTTAAAAATGTGGCTCCTTATCGTACAAAAAGTGGCTCCTTATCTTTCTCTAGAAGAAAATTGTCAGTCACGCATGTTCTAACGATCAACAAGGTTACGAGGCTAATTATGATGATGAATCTGTCTGTGTTTCTTCCCAGATGAAGACCTTTTCACTCGAAACTTTAGTTAGCTTAGTTTTGTCTTATCCCCAAAGCTGAGTCATAATATTTATATTTATTGTATCTTTGAGTGAGTGCTCGTCACTTTAATTGCCCCACTCACTCAATTGTATCGATGAAACGGACTCGCGGGCGACAGTCACTGCTTCAATCTCTACTCATACTAGCGCTTTTTGCAGAGTGACTAAACTCGGCTCTTCTGTGTTTCGTTTCAGTTGAAAAACGCCATCCAGAAAGATGGTTTATAGAACAGAAAACATTTAACCAAAAGCACTTTGAAAAAAATAAAAATAAAAATTTGATACGAAATAAAGAATACGAATGAACAGACAGCTTGGAAAGAAAAACAAAATATTTTTTTTAAATATATATTCCACAACGAAAGCAAAATAAACAGGCTAATTTGCGAAGAAACACACATTCAACGAATGAAAGTAACTAATATAATTAAAACAAAAAGCATACAACAAAAATCTACTTTGGACGAGATTTAAATATTAAAACAACTGGAACAAAAAGACGTTACAGGCATCCACTTAATATAAAACACAGCAACTAGAATGGACAAGTTATCTAACATTAACAAGTTACTTAAACAACTTTATCCACGTTGTGTTAAACAAATGCAACTAAAATAAGAATATGATAAGTCCACATTGTATACAAGCACATAAATTAATCTATCTACCTATTGTCCTTTCGAGCCAAAGACGGAACATAGGGCAGAACCACAATCTCAAAAATAGAAACCTTGTGTGCCAAAATGGCACATATTGCAGAGATCACTACTATCTATGGCTCTGTTTCCATAACAATACTTTTTACAGTGACAGCTTGTCAAGCCATCGATCAACCTCCTTAGTCCATAAATTAATACAAGCACAAAAAAGAGAAGTACAAAACATACACTTTACCCAAAATACGTTTTGGAAACAGGAAATAAAGTACACAAAAGCCTAATTATAGAACATATATCAAACAAATAAAACTAGAGCAGAAACGAATTACAAGTAAAAACTCAACAATTATTAAACAAATAGAGTTAATAACATATTTTTTTAAAGAAAAAAAAACATCCCTTTTTGCTTTAATAATGCTAATTTTAACAACCAAAAACACACAAACGTAATGCAAAGTTTTTAGCAAAGTAATTCCATCGAAACCTTTAGGAATTACGCAATGTAAGACAAACTTCAGAAATATTTAAATAATCCTGGGGGGAAAAAACAAAACACATCACTTACGTTTATTTTGTGAAGAAAAACACAAACACACACTCGAACATAAAACTCTGCCACAGACCTATGAGGCTGACTTAAATGCTGTCAATGATAGATATGAGTACGTATACCCAAACCAGTGTTGAAGACAAATGGCTGAAAGCTTGTCTGTATGTCCATTGATAAAAGATAACAGCGCTGACTCGGTGAGTGTCAGGCTACGTGGCCCACAACTGCATCTTGTCGATTCACTTATTCCCGCGTCTCAGCTCACGTCACCAATGGTTCTCAACTCATAACACTGCTGGGTACACTTTCTTCAATCCTACCACACTACCTCAAATAAAAACACTCTAGCGTGCTAATTTTACATAACTTTTTCAAATATTACTTATTGATATGATCTCACTTGTTTGCTTTATTGTCATCATTAATTAGCGTAAGTGATCATGTCTCTCCACAAGTTTCAGATTCTCTAACTGTTCACATTCATCATCATCAAGTACCGGGCCTAGTGGCGTAGGTGATCATGTCTCTCCACAACTTTCGATCTCGGCAGCTATTTATCATTTCTCTTGTTGACCTTCTGCCAAGCCATTCTCTTAAGCTGTCTGTTATTTTTTTCTCTTTGCTTCCCTATATCTCTTCGTTCCTCAATTTTTCCAGTTGTTACAATATATTCCAGTTGTTCTCTTCTCATTACATGGCCAAAAATGATGATTGTCTCTTCCTAACATTGGAAATTAGCACGCTGTTTGCTATGACCTCTCTCAGAACCTCTTTATTACTCTTCTTAGCTGTCCATGGTATTCTCAACATTCTTCTGTAAAACCACATTTCTACAGACTCCAGTGATTTTCTTATCTGTTGTCCTATTGTCCATGACTAGCATCCATATGTTAAGACTGGCTCTACGCAACATCTAAGAACTCTTTTTCTAATTTCTATTGTCAAAAATGGATTGCATAGTATCTTCCTCAATTTATGGAAAGCTGCTTTTGCCTAAGCCATTCTGCATCTCACCTCTTTTGTACATCTTCGGTCTGAGGTTAACAAAGTTCCCAAATATTTAAATTCATTTACCTGTTTTAATATTGTTCCACTTGTCTTTATTTTGCACTGAGGTGATGTCTTTTTCTTTGTTGTTGCCATTACCTCTGTTTTTTGCAATTTAGGCTGATTCCTTTATTTTTGCTTTATTTCACTATAATGTCCAACATTTCTTGTAACTCATTTTCACTCTTAGCGATTAAGACTGTATCATCAGCATACCTTAGATTATTTATATTATGACCTCCAATTGTTATTCCAGGCATGTCGCTTATGGATCTTAAAATAATCTCACTATAAATATTAAACAAATCTGGTGACTGCATATAACCTTGTCTAACACCCTGTTTTATTTGTTGAAACATTCCCAATTGGTTTCCAGTTCTTATGGCCGCTGTTTGTTGCCAGTACATGCTATTTATTATTCTTAGATCTTTGCTGTCTATGTTTATGCTTTCTAAAACTGTTCACATTACTCATTAAAAAAAAATTTTTTTAAATAAGGTTCAACTGAGCTCTATCATCCCACACATCAAATGAGTAAATCGTGACATACAAGTCCTAGGTAAGTAAAGGTCAAGTACGAGACTTGAATAGCCGTCTTAACAGGCGAGTTTTCACCCATATGTGCTCGGCCGCCAATCCAGAAGTGATCGGAGACTTCTGGATATAGTCGCTTCAAGTATCGAAATTTACGATGCGTGGCGACATTCCTCACCCATCCAGAGTAATACCCTGGTACCCATTTCTGCCAACGGCTGGGTCGACCGTGGGGGGTTATTTTTTTCCAACCACGAGTACAATTCACACTGCTCCCAGCGGAAATAGAACACGGGTTGTTCGAACGTCGGTAGTCCAGTCGGGTGGTTTTCCCAACTAGTCTATCGAGGCCCCCAATTGTTTTGATCGTGTTTCGATATTCCAATTGTTTACGATGAAGGATAATAGAATATGATGGAGAACAGATGGCTGTGTTCACTTCCTGTGCGGTTTCGCCTTATGTCTTTTGGCGTGTGCTGAGACTGCTATGATGGGGACTACAGCTCCCTTTTCTTTGTTTTGGAGGTGAGATAGTAATTCGGATGATTCCACTGGCACGGGCGGTTGAGCAATTATGGATTTTAATTCGTTTGCAGTGATACCGGGGCCTTACATAACCATAAACCTAACTGCCTACTACTGAAACACCGGCAACACAAACAAACAGAAACTATAAACAAATAAAGTAAACAAGTAAAGGTTCCCTCCACTGTCTTGTTAGGCGAATGGGGAATATGATGTCGGTGACAATATTAATTCTATGACCACGGCACATTTTTTTGGGTGATGTGGTCGATATCACGTCAGGCCGCCGTTAATTCCCAGACAAATCTCTGGTACCCATTTTTAGAGACTGCGTGAACCCCTCAGCCTGTCTGTCCGAAAAAAAACCCACCACATCTGGATATTTAACTCGAACCCTTCCGATCAGGAAGCGAGCACACAAACCACTCAACCACTGAGGCTCCATATAAGCACACTATAAAAACGAACACATTATTAATTGCTGATATAGAGTAGATAAACAAATCAAATGTTAACTTTTAAAAAAACTTATAAGTTAAAGGTATGTCTGCCAGCCAACAAATGAGGAAATAGATGGGGAGACCACGTGGGATAAAAATCATGACATTTACTGATAGTTAGAAGAATAATTAATCAGGAAAACTGTGTTATTTAGCGACCTTATTGTACTTGCCGTTACGTTTGTTTTGCAAATACTGAACTTGATTTTAAAATTACTTTTGTTGTTGTAACATATGTTGTTAATATCTGTTTCCATTTACATGTGGCATTTTCTAAGTATTTCGAAACTTTCGCTAGTAATTTTTTTTGTTCCTGATTTGTGATTTTTTTGTTGTCTTGTTATTTTTGTAATTTTAGTCGAGTCTAAGCTAATTTTGATATTGTGTGACCATTACGTTGTTTTGGTCAAATCATTTAAATGTTGTTTTAGCTAGTTGTCTTTTGTTATTAGTACCTGATAATTTGCGGAATAGGAATTATGTGAAGTTGTTATCTTCATTTGTGATAGCTAATTCACATACGCCGTTACTATAGACTGCAACAAACATACAGTCTCTATACCGTAGATACACAGTCTCTATACCGTAGATACACGTTCCCTATACCGTAGATACACATTCTCTGTACCGTAGATACACATTCCCTATACCGTAGATACACATTCTCTGTACCATAGATACACAGTCTCTATACCGTAGATACACAGTCTCTATATCGTAGATACACGTTCCCTATACCGTAGATACACATTCCCTATACCGTAGATACACATTCTCTGTACCATAGATACACAGTCTCTATACCGTAGATACACATTCTCTGTACCATACACAGTCTCTATACCGTAGATACACATTCTCTGTACCATAGATACACAGTCTCTATACCGTAGATACACAGTCTCTATACCATAGATACACATTCTCTGTACCATAGATACACATTCTCTATACCGTAGATACACAGTCTCTATACCATAGATACACATTCTCTGTACCATAGATACACATTCTCTATACCGTAGATACACATTCTCTATACCATAGATACACATTCTCTGTACCGTAGATACACATTCTCTGTACCATAGATACACATTCTCTATACCGTAGATACACAGTCTCTATACCATAGATACACATTCTCTGTACCGTAGATACACATTCTCTATACCGTAGATACACAGTCTCTATACCGTAGATACACATTCTCTGTACCATAGATACATAGTCTCTATACCGTAGATACACATTATCTGTACCATAGATACACAGTCTCTATACCGTAGATACACATTCTCTGTACCATAGATACACAGTCTCTGTACCGTAGATACACATTCTCTGTACCATAGATACACAGTCTCTATACCGTAGATACACATTCTCTGTACCATAGATACACAGTCTCTATACCGTAGATACACATTCTCTGTACCATAAATACACATACTCTATACCGTATATAACAAATCGTTTTTCATAATTAATTTTTGTTAAAAGCCAAATATTAAAAAGGTTGTTTATGGTTAAATCAGACTGCTTTTATCATTTACTAAATTAGGAATTTTTAAAACAAATAATCTCTAAGTATAAACAGCGTATCGTAGGGTATGTTTATTGTACTGCCTGTGTACCTTATTGCTTGACTTAAGCTAGTGGTTTAACCCCACATAAAAGGCAATGCACTGTTTTAATCATTATCTTGTATCAATTTCTAGTTCTGATTGAAGGAAAGAAACATGTTGCCTAAATAGATAATGTCTTCCTGTACTAGAACAGTGTGGTCTTTTTTTCCCCTTCTTTTCACAAGCACCGGTCCTGGAGTCGAGGAAGATGGAAAGTTCTGCTTCTTGACCTTTTTGTGGCTTCACTCAATTGATGTTTTTGTAGCGTTTCTTCTATGTTGTCTGTGCCTTTTACTCTGGGTCTTCCTCTTGCCCTTCTTCTTTGGTATATTCTTTCGTTCTAGATGGGCAAATCAGTGTATTTGTTGTTTCTGTTGAAGCTTAAGATTGGTTCAATGCCTACTTTTTTGTCGTATAATGTATCTGATTTTGTCTTTTCTGTTAACCACAAACACTATTCTTAGGCATCACATCTATGTGTTGACAAGCTTACTCTTGTGCTTAAACGTAAGTGTCCATGTTTGGCATTGGTAGCACAATGTTGGAATGAATATACTCTGTATAAGATGTTTCTTGGCTGTAATAGGTATTGTTTTGTGTTGAAGTATAGGTGATAGCTGCCCCAATATTTGGTTTGCATTGTTACATTGGATGTCTATTTCTTTAACGAATGTACCATCTTCAGAGAAAGTTGTTCCCAGATATTTAAAGTTTGTTACTTGTTTTAAACTTAATGTTGTATAGCTATGTTTAATGTCTTCTTTTGTTTTCCTATTGATATAACTTATGTTTTATTCAGTGCTTATTTTCATGTTATTCATTTTCTATTCTCTATTCAAGGATAGTGTATGTTGTTGAATTTCTGTTTCTTCGAAAGCTATTACGTCATGGTAGTCAGCAAAAAGTTGTTCAAGTTGCTCCACGCTGTGTTTTGGCATTCTTGTATATATTGTCAATGTAAGCGATAAACAAGAGTAGTGAAAACACAGAGCCTTGTTTTACTCCAGGTGTTACTGCCAAAGCTTTTGATGTTCCTTTTGTTGCTCTAATCACATTTCTGCAGTTACTTTATGCTCTTGCAACATCTATTAATAAGATGGTCATTTACTCCGTAATGAGCCAAAATTTTACCATAATATATTACTATCCACTTTTATCGAAAGTTTTTTGGTCCACAAATGGTATGTACAAATTATTGTATACTTATACATATATGTATATTATATACTTATACTTATGTATATATATATATATATATATATATATGTATATATATATATATGATCTTATCAGCTAGCTGTCTGATTGAAAATATTGCATTTGTGTAGCTTCTATTTTTTTCTAAACCCCTTAATGTTATAGACTACTGCTGACTAGCAGTTACATCGGTAGATGGAAAAGCTCCGGGAGAACACCGAGACAAAAACCAAGGGGCAGGGTGGACTCTACAGCCCTTGCCGACATCCGCCCATCGAGAAGGAAAACAACGTCACACCAAGATTCAGCCTGCCGAAGACGGGGTGGGTCAGTCACGGCGGAGGTTTAGAAGTATTATTAAGACAAACAAGAATATACAAGCACTGACCATGAGACTGGCTAATCTTGTGTCATGATGTTGTTTTACCCCTCCATCATGATACAGGACAAAGAGTGGTCAATGTGGAGGTCAACGGTCTCATCTGGGATAACAGCGATAAGAAAGGTGCAGTCGTCTATACAGACGGATCCGAAATATGACACCATGGGAGTGCATGGGCATTTACAGCACGCACGGCAGGCAGAATAGTCAAGGAAGACAGTGGTGCATACGTCATGACCACGAGTAGCATGACAATGGAGTTGACAGCAGTGACCAGGGCATTCATCTGTTGTTAGGGTCACAAGACTACACCCACGCTTGTATACTGAGTGATTCGATGAGCATGATAAAAAAAGTGGAAGCGGGCTTGTATGAATGCAATGGGTGGAGTCATTTCAGAAGTCAAAATTATGTAGGGCCACCTTTGTCTACGTCCCAGGGCATGCGGATGTTTAAAAAAATGAAAGAGCGGACAGGTTGGCTAGCTGCGCTGTCGTTGGAGGCGGTTAACCAATGGTTCGGGCGGACGTGATCAATGCCATCCGAGATGTGGGAAGGGCACAGGACTTCGACAACCGTTAGTCCACGTCACTCCTTCGGGTGAAAGAGATGAGAGTTAAGATGGGCAGAGCCAGAAACGAGAAACTTAGTGGACGTGAAAGAAGACTTATCAACCAACACAGAAATGGAGTCGTCAGTCGACGGACACTGCGAGACTTGCTGAGGAGGGGATCTGAGCTCCTATGGACATGTACGGAGTGCAATGTTGATGATCCGCAAATAACTCAATAACTCAATAACAGGAGAAAGAGACAAGTTCGGCGCGATAAAACGATGCTACACGCTGAAAAAAAGGAGAAAAACTTGGCCACGAGAACGACGGTACTGGACATATCTAAGACCGACTTTCCTAGGGAAGTCTTTGTAAAAACTGTTCTAATCTCTAATCGTCTTCTTCTTCTTTCATTCCTCATTTGCCTTTCAGCGTTGAGGGGAGATAAAATTTGCGGTCTTTTGCTCTTCTGTTCACTTCTGCTGCTATGTTTCCTAGTGCTTCTAATATTCCATCGATTCATCTTTTTCGTGGTCGATATTTGGGTCTAGTGTTCTCGCAAAGTTCATTGAAGGCTTGTTGTGTTGTGTTTTGATCACTCTGCCTTGTCACATGGCCAAGCCATTGTATCTGTTGTTTATTTTTATATTCTACGGCGGGGGGTTATTCCTAGCTTTTTTTCTCAGTTCGTCATTTCTGACCTTGTCTCTCAGGCTGTTTAATGTCATTCGTCCATTTCTTCTCAGCAGATGTTAATTTGCTTATTTTTCTTGCATCTAGGGTACAGGACTGGCATTGGTAGCACAATGTTGGGATGAAGATTGTATTGTAGAGTGCCCGTTTTGTCTCTAGAGTTATTTCCTTGTTGGACAATGGTGGTGATAGGTGTCAAATGAATTGACAAGCTTTGATGCATCTTCAGTCTGTCTCTGCTGTTTGTGAATTGTCGTTTTGTCACTATACGCCCTACGTATTTGGATTCCTCTACTTGTTTTAGTTGCCTTCTATAGTTATGTTGCTGTTCTGTTCGGATCTTGTTGAAAGCATTATATCATCTGTTATTTTTCTTGAATCAAGGACCACATTGGTACACGAGTCCAGAGTATTTTTTACTGCGGGAACTATTTAACCGCAGAAGAGATTGAGTTTTTTGCTTAACAGTGGTAGTGATTTATTTGCTTAATAGTGGTAGTAATTTATTTGCTTAATAGTGGTAGTGATTTATTTGCTTAATAGTGGTAGTGATTTATTTGCTTAATAGTGGTAGTAATTTATTTGCTTAATAGTGGTAGTGATTTATTTGCTTAATAGTGGTAGTGATTTATTTGCTTAATAGTGATAGTGATTTATTTGCTTAATAGTGGTAGTGATTTATTTGCTTAATAGTGATAGTGATTTATTTGCTTAATAGTGGTAGTGATTTATTTGCTTAATAGTGGTAGTAATTTATTTGCTTAATAGTGGTAGTGATTTATTTGCTTAATAGTGATAGTGATTTATTTGCTTAATAGTGGTAGTGATTTATTTGCTTAATAGTGGTAGTGATTTATTTGCTTAATAGTGATAGTGATTTATTTGCTTAATAGTGGTACTGATTTATTTGCTTAACAGTGGTAGTGATTTATTTATTTGCTTAATAGTGGTAGTGATTTATTTGCTTAATAGTGGTAGTGATTTATTTGCTTTATATACAAAATTTTAAAATTGAGGTATTGATTTATCTTTTATTAATATAAAACGTAGAAGACCCGCGGGCCACCAAAATGAGTCTCACGGGCCACACTTGACCAGGGACTTGGGTTAGGCCATACTGTACTAGAATAATGCCTTATTCTGTGACTAGTTCTCTTATTTAATAATCAATCGCCTAATCAGTAGCTTATATCATCTTTCTCATTATTGTCAGTGTTTTCTTTCTTTCTTATTGCACTGTCATCATTTCTAACTTCGTTGATTGTTTTAGAAGTTTGCTGCCTTCACTTCCAGTGAACTACCTTGTGGGATCGCCTCATTACCAAATTAAAGTAAAGTAAATTTACATACAGTAAACGCTCTTCCGGACTTTTCCTCTGCCATTTATAAACACTCCTAATAAATCATGCCTAAAATATTGATTTGATTTGTTTAAAACGTCCAAGTTTTTCATCAGTCACGTCGGATTTGTAAATATTAACGTAATTATTCTTTTACAGCTGCGAAATGCGGCGAGGATTTGTCCTGTCTGTTTTATGACAGCAGTCGATGTACGTCATTCAAGAAAAGGGGAACGTAAAATAAACAAATCGCTGAAAAATTATAAATACGAAAGCAAAGATTATAATATTGCTGACATTGTGTTGTCATACTGAGGTTTAGTGAAGACAAGATGTCTTTTGATAATAGTACAAGAATGAGAAATAATGAAAATATGTGAGAGTAAATATAGCGTTCTTCGTGATATATCATGAAAGACTATTATTGTTATCACTGAAATTTACTTCTTTGTGTGATACGCTGTCTTAATCTATTGTGTTTGTCTTAATCGATTGAGCTGACGTAATAAAAGTACAAGGAAAAGAAATAAAACACAATATATGAGAATAAATGTGTGTGTTTGTGTTTATGTATATGTGTATGTACGTGTGGGTGTGTGTTTTAAAGAGAGAGAGATGAGAGAGAGAGAGAAGAAAAAAAGAACGAAGATTTGGAACTTCTCATGGAACAACTCTCTTAAAGTGTATTGTATTTTTTTTAATCCTTGTTTTCCTCTTTCTTTTTCTCCCTAAACTTTTCCTATTGTCGCAATATATTAAAGTTAATCCCGAATTATTTTCGCCATATTCTCATGGGAAATAATAGACAATATATGAAAATAGAGCAGAAAAATCAAGTCTTTTTGAAATGTGGATGTGTAAAATATGGGGAGAATTTGGTGGAAGAAAAAGAAGACAAACAAGATAGTTCTCAAACAGCTGAAAAGACAAACAAGATAGTTCTCAAACAGCTGAAATAACAAACAAGATAGTTCTCAAACAGCTGAAATGACAAACAAGATATTTCTCAAACAGCTGAAATGACAAACAAGATAATTCTCAACCAGCTGAAATGACAAACAAGATAGTTCTCAAACAGCTGAAATGACAAACAAGATAGTTCTCAAACAGCTGAAATGACAAACAAGATAGTTCTCAAACAGCTGAAATGACAAACAAGATAGTTCTCAAACAGCTGAAATGACAAAAAGAACTCTTCTCTTTCTCACTGGTACCGAAAAGGTGTCGTGGTTATATCATTTGTCGTTCTAGAGCTGCTCGAACAGTCTGAATTAGTGATTTCCCTTTGTTGTTACATGTCTCTGTCACTGCATCTATCGTTCTAGAGCTGCTCGAACAGTCTGAATTATAGTCCGTTTCATAACTCCTGCCCAACTTTTAAAATCGATATCTTTTTAACCACTTTTTGTAAGTTGTTCAAAATTGGCATGTAGTGATTTCCCTTTGTTGTTACATGTCTCTGTCACTGCATCTATCCATCTTCGTCTGGGTCTTCTTGGTCTTTTTCCAAGCATTCTCGAGAAGAACGCACATAATTGTGATTGGTAAGAATTAATTCTGACCAGGTGGCCAAACCATTTAAGTTGTTGTTGTATATATTTTGACAGGGTTTAAAAAAGGACTAATTTACACAATTAGAAAACGGCAACTGAAATGTTTATGACTGTAGGCTACATAATACACTACTAAAGTGAATTTGGAGGGAAGATAGAAGGTAGACATGGCAGAGGCAGGCCAAGATGAAAGTGGGCTGATAACATTTAAAAAAAGTGGACAGGTGAACCTATGACAAAATGAACAGGTCAAGCTATGACAAAGTGGACATGTGAACCTATGACACAATGAACAGGTGAACTTATGACAAAGTGAACAGGTGAACCTATGACAAACTGCACAATCAGGAAAATTAAAATAGTAAAATGTCCTCCATGGTAGGCAACCTTCGATGTGCTGACACTCAATAAATGAATGAATCCCTCATCATTCCATGAACAAAAAAGAATGATGACTTTTTCTTCACTATATTGTAACTTTTTTTCTTTTTTTGCGCTGCTCTCCTTTAGAACGCTCTCATTACTAGCTTTAGCTGTTCATGATATTCTCAAAATTAATCTTCTCAAGACATTTAATCATCTCCGTAGAAAACAAATTGGAAATGACGAATTTCAGTCTAAGAGACCAGTATATTGCGTCACTGAGCACAGAGACTCTGTCGTTCTCACTATCTATCTATCTTTCGTTCGCCTGAAGTATTGTCTATATCTGCAATGTCGTTTCCTGTATAAATGTTACTGTCTTTTGTAATTCTTGCAGTGGCCCATATACTCGTAGTTTTGTCTGTAGTAGTGCATATGGGCCAAGGGATTTTCCTCAGTCTACTATATTCAGTACAGTCTTGGATTATGTTTTCAGCAGTCTGAGGCGTCTGTCCACATGTACATGTAGTTGAGGTGCCGATCTTGAATTTTGTATACATGTGACTGTGGAGTCGAGTGTGTCCTGTTCTGAGGGGTATAATGATAACTTGTTCATATCTATTCATATTAAGGAAAGGCATCCTGATTTGGGGGCTTGTGATCCTCTGATTGATTTGATTATCTGTTTCTTCTGATGGTATGTGACCGGTGCATCTGGTTGTGTGCCTGTTGCACCTTCTTTTGCCAGCTGATCTGCTCTCTCATTTCCTGATATTCCACAGTGAGATGGGATCCACTGCAGGGCAACCCTGTGGCGATTGCAGAGTTCAGTCAATAAGGTCTGCAGATGTGGCAATTTTCTGGATTGTAGTGCCTGGAGTACTGATCTTGCATCTGTCAAAAACACTACAGGCTGTGGGCTAAGATTACTGTTCAGCAGTTTTTCTATTGCTAACTTTATTGCTTGGATTTCTGCATCGTAATTGTGACAATATTTCCCTGTTGCTATTTTATTCATATACCTAGTGTTATTTGGATACTCTATGTTTGCACCTGCTCCCCCATCCTTTACTGCATTCTGTGCTGATCCATCTGTGTACACACGAATCCATAGGTCTTGTGGGTATTCTTCATCCAGGAAACTGAGAGTTATTGTTTTACGCTGTAGACTAATCTGTTCCTCTTTGTCAACTATTCCTTTCAATTATGTCTGTATTTGTATTGATAATCCTGATTCCTCTGTCAATGGAGTCTGTTCTGGTATGGGCAGTAGGGGGTTATCAACTCTTGGTATGTCTAGTGTTTGTCAACAAATACGCTTGGCTTGGTAGATAAAACTGCTTCTCTTAAGTCGTCCCAATGCAAGATTTTTTAATCGGTCCTTCATTGGATGTCTCAGCATGCATTAAAATGTTTTTTCCTGTATCAGCACCTTTGTGTCCCTCCGTTCTCTCAGTGCTGGTATTCTCCACAATTTCTTCATCTCCAATATTGGTGTTGAATTCATTGTTCCTGTGATGATCCTATGTGCTTGGTGTTGTACTTTATCCAGCTCTTGCAGTGTGGTGATTGATGATGAGCACCATGCGGATGATCCGTATTCTAAATGTGGGCGTATACTCTGTTGGTGTCGTTCTCACTGGGAACATACACACGTTTAGCAGGAATCGTTTAGGAGTGTAGGTGATACGAGTACCACAATAGAATAATTGTCAATGGAGAAATTAAGGTAAAGTAAAGGTAGTCCGATAACATTCGCCTTTGTTTAATGACGTGTTACTGACTTTATTGAACTGTAAGCACCAGCTTCATGAGGTGTGGTGGTCAGTTTCTTTCTTCGTTGCCCTTCCTTCTCCGGGAATACCTCTTGTACCCAATTAAAGATGATAGGTAGAACACGAGATCCTTTCAGATCGGAAAAAAACGTTTTTCTCAACAGCAAATGAACCCTGATACTACAGGTAGGTAGACGTGTATACTAGGTAGACGTGTATACTAGGTAGACGTGTATACTAGGTAGACGTGTATACTAGGTAGACGTGTATACTAGGTAGACGTGTATACTAGGTAGACGTGTATACTAGGTAGACGTGTATACTAGGTAGACGTGTATACTAGGTAGACGTGTATACTAACTACAAAGTTGCTGAGTTTTCAATCGAGGGGGGGGGGTCATGGAGAGGGAGAAACAGAGACAGAGCACATTGGGGAGAAAGGGGAGGGGCGTGGAGAGAGAGAAACAGAGACAGAGCAGGTTGGGGAGAAAGGTGGGGGGGCGTGGAGAGAGAGAAACAGAGACAGAGCAGGTTGGGGAGAAAGGTGGGGGGGCGTGGAGAGAGAGAAACAGAGACAGAGCAGGTTGGGGAGAAAGGGGGCAGCGTGGAGAGAGAGAAAAAGAAACAGAGTATGTTGGGGAGAAAAGGGGCGTGGAGAGAGAGAAACAGAGACAGAGTGAGGGCAACAGAGCAGGTTGGGGAGAAAGGGGGCGTGGAGAGAGAGAAACAGAGACAGAGCAGGTTGGGGAGAAAGGTGGGGGGGCGTGGAGAGAGAGAAACAGAGACAGAGCAGGTTGGGGAGAAAGGGGGCAGCGTGGAGAGAGAGAAAAAGAGACAGAGTATGTTGGGGAGAAAAGGGGCGTGGAGAGAGAGAAACAGAGACAGAGTGAGGGCAACAGAGCAGGTTGGGGAGAAAGGGGGCGTGGAGAGAGAGAAACAGAGACAGAGCAGGTTGGGGAGAAAGGTGGGGGGGGGGGCGTGGAGAGAGAGAAACAGAGACAGAGCAGGTTGGGGAGAAAGGGGGCAGCGTGGAGAGAGAGAAAAAAAGACAGAGTATGTTGGGGAGAAAAGGGGCGTGGAGAGAGAGAAACAGAGACAGAGTGAGGGCAACAGAGCAGGTTGGGGAGAAAGGGGGCGTGGCGAGAGAGAAACAGAGACAGAGCAAGGATAACAGAGCAGGTTGGGAAGAAAGGGGCGTGGAGAGAGAAACAGAGACAGAGCAAGGACGACAGAGCAGGTTGGGGAGAAAGGGGGCGTGGAGAGAGAGAAACAGAGACAGAGCAAGGATGACAGAGCAGGTTGGGGAGAAAGGGGGCGTGGAGAGAGAGAAACAGATACAGAACAGGTTGAGTAGAGGGGGGGGGGACGTGGAGAGAGAGAAACAGAGCGAGGGCGACAGAGCAGGTTGGGGAGAAAGGGGGGAGCGTGGAGAGAGAGAAACAGAGACAGAGCAGGTTGGGGAAAAAGGAAGCGTGGAGTGAAAGAAACAGAGACAGAGTGAGGGCGACAGAACAGATTGGGGAGAAAGGGGGCGTGGAGAGAGAGAAACAGAGACAGAGTAGATTGGGGAGAAAGGGGGCGTGGAGAGAGAGAAACAGAGACAGAGCAGGTTGGGGAAAAAGGAAGCGTGGAGAGAAAGAAACAGAGACAGAGTGAGGGCGACAGAACAGATTGGGCAGAAAGGGGGCGTGGAGAGAGAGAAACAGAGACAGAGTAGGTTGGGGAGAAAGGAAGCGTGGAGAGGGAGAAACAGAGACAGAGTAGGTTGGGGAGAAAGGGGGCGTAGAGAGAAAGAAACAGAGACAGAGCATGTTGGGGAGAAAGAGGGGCGTAGAGAGAAAGAAACAGAGACAGAGCATGTTGGGGAGAAAGAGGGGCGCAGAGAGAAAGAAACAGAGACAGAGCATGTTGGGGAGAAAGAGGGGCGTAGAGAGAAAGAAACAGAGACAGAGCATGTTGGGGAGAAAAAGGGGCGCAGAGAGAGAGAAACAGAGACAGCGCATGTTCGGGAGAAAGAGGGGCGTAGAGAGAAAGAAACAGAGACAGAGCATGTTGGGGAGAAAGGGAGCGTGGAGAGAGAAAAACAGAGACAGAGCGAGGGCGACAGAGCAGGTTGGGGAGAAAGAGGGGCGTAGAGAGAGAGAAACAGAGACAGAGCATGTTGAAGAGAAAGGGGGGGGGGCGTAGAGAGAGAGAGAGAGAGAAACAGAGATAGATCAGGTTGGAGAGAAAGGGGGCGTGGAGAGAGAGAAACAGTGACAGAGCAGTTTGAGGAGAAGGAGTGGGGGTGGGACAATTAGATATATTCGGGAAATACGGAAAAATAAACCTGGAGAAAAATTGCTACAACAGTAATCTCCCTTCAACCTTCCTTGCTCTTCCTCTCTCTGTTGACCTCACCGCTTCTATGTCTCAAATGTTCGATCTTCACTCATTTCTTCATCTGCACTCAGACAGAGGTCTAGCTTTATTACAAAGTCGCCAGATCAGCGTTTACAGTAGTCTCTCGGTCTAGACGATAACCTCGCGCAGCTTTTAACTCAATTCTTCTTTGTTTAATCAAATCGGATTCCCAAATACAAGCAGTTCTTCAACTTTAACAAACATTTGTTTGTCCGGACAATTTATTTAGTTTGTTAGAAATCGGAAGTTCTCTGAGGTTTTAATTGATTGGTCGTGGGTGAGGAAGTAGACTATATATATATGTTTGTGTGGGTGTGGGTGGGTGGATGGACAGATGGACAGTCAAACAGCTAAACTTAAAAATTATTTAATAAACAATAAAAAAAATAATAAAATATATATATGAATAGGTAAACGGAGGGACGGACGAACGGAGGGACGGTAAGAATGGTAGACAGGCGGGCGGGCTGGGCCGGGCGCTCGGTCGATCGAAAGGACGGAGGGGCGGACAGACAGGCAGACGTATAGACAAACAGACGGACGAATGGAAAGACAAACAAATAGAGACAGACAAACAGACAGACTGACAGACGAATGGATGGATGGATGGATGGATGGATGGATGGATGGATGGATGGATGGATGGATGCTTCGAAGATCTTTTTAATGATGAACGAACATAAGTAAATATTAAAGAAAATGGGGAAGGACAAGAAACACTCAAAGTTAAAGTGGAAGACGTCTTGCGCAATAAGAAAGCATGAAAAGCTCATGGACCTAATAATATAACTAAAGAAGAGATTGAACAATAAGTTTGATGAGTCATAAAACACAAATCTTGCTTACAGTTATACAGGGAAGAATTCAAAATAAAATCGTTATGGGATTAACAGAACAACATCATGGATTTAGAAGGAACATAATCATCAAGTACCGGGCCTGCTGGCGTAGGTGATCATGTCTCTCCACAACTTTCGATCTCGACAGTTTTTATCATTTCTGTTGTTGACCTTCTGCCAAGGTATTCTCTTAAGCTGTCTGGTATCTTTTCTCTTCGCTTCCCTTTATCTCTTCGTCCCTCAATGTTTCCAGTTGTCACAATATATTCCAGCTGTTCTCTTCTCAATACATGGCTAAAAAAATGATGATTGTTTCTTCCTAATATTCGGAATTAGCTCTCTTTTTGCTTTGACCTCTCTCAGAACATCTTCATTACTCTTCTTAGCTGTCCATGGTATTCTCAACATTCTTCTATAAAACCACATTTCTACAGACTCTGTTTGAAGGAACAGTGCGACAAAATAAACAATATTCAGCATGAGAATTTTAATAAAAATATATGGGAGAGGTAAACAAACTCGAAACGGATGCTTTACTATATAGATATGATAATATTAAACCATTTTAGCTAATTGTGCAAGCTGTACTTGTAATAAAGTTATAATTCAACTGTATTTACAAAATGCACTTTTGTTGTGACTGCTGGAATACATGCAAATGCAAAAAAAAAAAAAAATTCTTTGATTTGCGCACATTTTCTTGCAACAGGATACCCAGTATGTCTGGAGGCTAATTAAACTCTGTGGCATATCTGTTCAGTCATTGCTCTGTCTGTCTCTCATGTTACTCTGCGTCCGCTTCATGTTTCAAACATTATGACATGACGTCAGACATGACACTGTTTAACAGTGACAACTATTTGTACTGTATCTTCTAGATTAAATATAATGCGATAATACCAGAATAGGTATGACAAAAAAGTAATTTTAATGCCATGAAAAAATATACTAAAATCAAAAGAAATAACACCAGGGCTAAAACTAAGAATAGCAAAATGTTACATCTTCTCAATATTCCTGTATGGTGCAGAAACATGGACATTAGATAAGAAAACAAAACAGAAAATTTAAGCCTTTGAAATGTGGATTTATAGAAGAATAGGTAGAATTGGATGGAACGAAAGAAAAAAAACGATGAAGTTTTAAAACAACTAAAAATGAAAAGAGAGCTACTAAACACAATTAGAACAGGACAAATAAATTTTTTGGGGCATGTTAAAAGACACAACAGTCTAATAAAAGTAATATTGGAAGGGAAAATACAAGGTAAAAGAGGCAGAGGCAGACCAAGACTAACATGGACGAGTAACATCAAAAGATGGACAAGTCAGCCTATGACAATCTGCAATATCAAAGTAAGAGACAGAGTGGAATGGCGCTCCATGGTAGCCAACATTCGATGCGATCTTTTCTTTTTTCCCTTTAATTTTACATTTTCTTTTTTATCAACTTTACAGCAGCTTTGCATTTTTTTGCATCTTTATGCTTTTTTATATCTTTATCTCTATCTGCTTAAGATACTTGTAAAGTACTTTCTTTCCTGTGATACATCACAACAGATTACTGTTCATAATGATTTCACTTTAATCTGTCTTCAGCTGTTATTATCTATAGTGACGTCATAATCTAATACTTTTGTTTCAATCTGTTGCGTTATCTTCGATGGTTATGTCACAATCTGTTGCGTTATCTTCGATGGTTCTGTCACAATCTGTTGCGTTATCTTCGATGGTTATGTCACAATCTGTTGCGTTATCTTCGATGGTTCTGTCACAATCTGTTGCGTTACCTTCGATGGTTCTGTCACAATCTGTTGCGTTATCTTCAATGGTTATGTCACAATCTGTTGCGTTATCTTCGATGGTTCTGTCACAATCTATTGCGCAATCGTAATCGTTCGGGTTGTCCTAATCTATTATGTTATCACAACCTCTGATCAAAACTGTGGTAATTTTATAATACATTGCTCTGTCATAACGTAGTGTCTTGTTGCAGTCTGTTATGTGCAAGATTGTGCTATCTTGGTGATCTGTTTTTGTAATAGTCTATTGTGATGGTTTCATCTGCAGCGCTGCTTTAATCTATTGTACTGTCTTCATCAGTTGAGATGTCATACTCTGCCATAGTCTACAAAGCTGACATAATCACTTACGATATTATAATCAAGTACATTTGCGCAATTTGTTGCTCTGTCATACTGTATTATGTTGTCATAGTTTATTATGTGCTCTGTATATTATACTATGTCATCAGCAAAGTCGAGGTCCTCCAAATGGTCTCCTTGTATCCATTCGATGCCTTTATCACCAGTGCAGAATTTCTTCATTATGAAGTCCATAACAATTCCAAATAACAAGGGCGTTAAAATACATCCTTGTTTAACCCCAGTTTCTATTGGGAAACATTCGCTGAGTCCTTCCTCTGTTCGGACTGCACATGTGTAACCATCATACATGTCTTTAATAATATTTATGATTTTTGATGGTAAGCCATATTGCTTCAGAGTTTTCCACAAAGAATCTCGTTGAATACTATCAAATGCTTTTTTGAAGTCGATGAAGTTAAGTACAAAAGGTTTTTGCTTTTCAATGTGTTCCTCCAATATAAGTCGTAGAGTAAAAATGTGGCCAAGGCAGCTTCTCCCTTTTCTAAACCCAGCCTGTTCATCACGCATTACTGTATCTATTGAATACCTTATTCTATTTAGGATGATTTTGTAGAATAACTTTAAAGCAACTGACAAAAGTGTCATGCCTCTCCAGTTGTTACAATCTCTAAGATTGCCTTTTTTTTAAATCTTAACAATGATTCCTTTTTTCCATTTATGAGGTACCTTCTCTGCTTTCCAAATGATGTTGAACATTTTCTGGAGGTGTATTAAATTATGGCTATCAATTGCCTTGAGGATCTCAGCTGTTAACTTATCCTCTCCAGCAGCCTTGTTATTGGTCATTAGCTTTAAGGTGGTTTCTATTTCACTCAAAGTGAAGTTATCTAAATTTACATCTAATTCTGCTTCTGGTGTTTCAGCTTCAAAATCTATTAAACTGTGGGGTAGTGGACGGTTAAGAATTTCTTTGAAGTGTTCCGCCCAACGGGCTTTTATGTCTGCGCTTGTTGTTAGCATTAACCTAGATTTGTCTAGAATTGGTGTTCCACTGGAGGCATAGGTGTTTGTCAGCATCTTTTGTACAGTATAGAGAGTTCTGCTGTCTCCTGTAATTGCAGCTGTCTCTGCTTTCTCTGCCAAATTGTCTATATAAGCTCTTGTATCTCTTCTTGCTGAACTTTTCACTTTATTGTCTAATTCTTTGTATGTTGCTTTTGCCAGGACCTTTCCAAGATCTGTCTTTACATTAGTCATGACTCTCTTCGCTTCTTTTCTTTCTTTGATGTATTTCCATGTGGTGTCTGAAATCAAAGCTCGTTTTTCCATTTTCTTCAGTCCGGCACTTGCTTCTGCTGCTGTCATTAGTATTTTGCTCTGTGAGTCCACATTTCATTGATATCTAAGTCTATTTCACCGAGTGCTGTATAGCAATTACTTAGCTCTATGTTAAACTTTTCCTTTATGGCTTCATCTTTCAGTTTATGACTATCAATTGTATGTGTAGTTGATCTCTTCTGTTGGCTTTTAAATTTTAATCTTATTTTCCCAATGCACAGGTTGTGGTCACTATTAACATCACCACCTCTGTATGCTCTTACATCTATCTGAATTGTTGTTTAATACATATGTGGTCAATTTGATGTGAGGTTCTATCAGGAGATATCCATGTTGTTTTGTGAATATATTTTGTGTGGAAATAATGTCCCACCTATAGCTTAATTTTCTATCAAACATAATTCTATTAATCTTTCTCCATTCTGACTTGTGGTATCACAGCCTTCTCTCCCCATCACATGCTCCACTTCTGCGTTGTCTTCTCCCACTTTGGCGTTGAAATCTCCCATTACAATTCAAAGATCGTGTTTTGGTATTTTGTTTATATGTTGTAGTTGGTTATAAAAATCGTCCTTAACTTCATCATCAGCTTCGTTTGTAGGCGCATAACATTGAACAATTGAAAGTCTTCCATGTTTTGTTTTGTAGCGTGTTCGTATCAGACGGCTATCTACCGGTTCCCATTCTAATAAACTTCTTGCAGCTATGTCTGTCATCATTATGCCTACTCCTTCACTATGTCTGTCATCATTATGCCTACTCCTTCACTATGTCTGTCATCATTATGCCTACTCCTTCACTATGTCTGTCATCATTATGCCTACTCCTTCACTATGTCTGTCATCATTATGCCTACTCCTTCACAGTGTTTTCCATCTTCCCTTCCAGAAAAAACTACTATTTTATTATCAACAGATTTCCTACCTGTCCCAAGCCAGCGCATTTCACTTAATCCTAAAATATCTAGATCGCATCTATCCATCTCGCTCGCGACTCGTGCTTGTTTCGTCGACGTGGCCATTGTTCGTACATTCCAGAATCCTATTTTTGTTGTTGTTTTAGGGCCGAAAAAACTATCACTACCATCTACTGCTAATTTATACATTCTGTATCAGGTCTACGTTTCATTAACAACATCGTTTTTACGATAGCGGCTTGTTAAACCTCTGATCAACGGTTATATACCAAGCCGGAGAAAAACACACATACGTGCATATATATATATATATACCAATACCCATACATATGAACACATACATGCATGTGCACACCCATACGGGGACAATCATATATGTGTAGAAATGTGCGCATAACGCACACATAACCAGAAGAGTTCACACCGGAGTCAGTGTGCAAACAACAAGGTGAAAGAATAGTACAGTAGAATAACGGGTACTGAAAAGGCGGAAAGAGTGAGATGTATGGGTATTGGTATATATATATATATATATATATGCATGTATGTGTGTGCATGTATGTATGCATATATATGTATATATATGTGTGTGTGTATGTTGATATGTATAATTGTGTACATATCTGTTTGTACGTATATATATATATATATATATATATATATATACGCATATATGTGTGTGTGTGTGTGTGTATTAATGTATTTATGGGCCTTTGGATACTTTTAGACATTGTCAGTCTCTTTGCAGTCGAGGTTACCTAGACAGCCTTCCCCCCGCTCGCGTATTTTTAGAACCGTTCACCTGACCAAAGGGTATAATTACAGCAACACCCGTGTGACCATTCCTTTCCCATTCTGACCACGGTCCACGACACAGGGAAGTCATTTTTCTTTTCTTTAACCTGTTTCGATTATTTTGTTTTGGATGTTTCATTACTAGTTAGCTATGTAGGATTAGTTTTATTTACATGCATATCTGTGTGTGCGTGTTGTTTGTTTGTTCCTGCTGAAGGTCTATTGAGCCGAAACGTCGTCCAAATCTATGTCGTCTACCAATCACGTAAAGCTTTTACCATACCATTTTTTCTTCTTTTTTTCAATTTTCCCTCACATTCAGCTTTACTGCAGCTTCGAATTTTTGTGCATTCATTTGCATTTCTTTGTCTTAATCCCATAATGTATTGTGTTGTCATAGTTTAGTGTGTGCTCTATATATTTATTATACTGTAATAATGTAATGTTTTGTTATAGTCAGCTATGTGCTCTATATATTATACTGTCATAATGTAATGTTTTGTTATAGTCAATTATGTGCTCTATATATTATACTGTCATAATGTATTGTGTTGTCATAATTTATTATGTGCTCTATATAATACACTGTCATAATGTATTGTGTTGTCATAGTTTATTATGTGCTCTGTATATTATACTGCCATAATCCATTTAAAGGATTCAGAATGATGGCGTATGGAAAGTTCTTGGATACACCAGATATACACTTATCCGATCAATGAGATACTTACTTGATTTACCGAACATTTGTGTGCGACATAGATCTGCACATGAATAAACAGGCTCCGTGCCCTTCGAGAATTGCTGGGACGGGCGGTGGAATGGATATGGGGATGCCTCGAATGCAGTAAAACTGGTTCCATAAAAAGAATAGAAAATAAAGAAATATATTGTGCTGTCAAATCCACTGTCATGTGTTATTTCTATTACGCTGTTACTATGTATTACGAGGTCATGATTTGTTACGTTCTTATCATCTATTCCATATATATTGTAACAACTGGGAAAATTGAGGGACGAAGAGATAGAGGGAAGCAATGAGAAAAGATACCAGACAGCTTAAAATAATGGCTTGACAGAAGGTAAACAACAGAAATGATAAATAACTGTCGAGTTCGAAAATTGTGGAGAGACATGATCACCTACGCCAGCAGGCCCGGTACTTGATGATGATGATGATGATGATGATGATGATGATGAGATGATGATGCATCTATTCCATGGGGGCAGCGATAGCTCAGTGGTTAGTGAACTGGACTACAAAGGACTAGAGGTTGGGTTCGATCCTGATCAACTGCTTCTGGGTTCACCCAGACGTAAATGGGTGCCGGTTTTTTTCTGGGAAAGTAAAGAGGCACGGGCATAATACCGACTACATTACCCAAGAAATCATGAGCCGAAGGTCTATAAAAATTATGGTCACTAACACCATATTTCCTATACGCCACTTGGCGTGACGGGGCTCAACTTTTTTTGGGTTTTACTTTAATCTACTCCGCTGTTATAATCTATACCACTGGCTTGATGTGTTATGTTCTCTTAAAATCTGCGTCGCTGTCTTGGTGTATAACGCTGCCTTTTTGTTTTAGGCGGTCTTAACCTATTATCCAGTCTCAGGGATAAAATGTATCTGTGTTTGAGACTGATCAAGTAGGTTAGTTACAGGCAATATCTGAAAGTGTCGCTTAAACTTCTTTGCTCTCGAACTTTGTTTGAAGCGTTAAACTATGGTTCATTATTAATAAACGCAGGTTGCTTTTATTTGTCTTTGTTTCCTTACTTTATGTAGGGAGCCGTGATAGCACAGTGGTTAGTGAACTCTATTATAACGAACTGAGGCCGGGTTCTATCCTGGCCGACGGCTTCCAGGTTCACCCAGCCTTAAGTGGGTACCGGGTTTTTTCTGGGAAAGTAAAGCGGCACGGGCGTAATACCGATCACATTACCCCAAATATCATGTGTCGAAACTCTATAAAAATTATGGTCGATAACACCATATTCCCTATATGCCACTTGACGTGACCGGGCTCTATCGTTTTAAAACTTACTTTATATAACTTGTTGAGGATGCACTCTGCACTGGTTAAAATACCTTTGGCGGTTAAAAATCGAAATGTGTAGCACAGATATTGCAAGCTGGAGATAAAAACAAAAAAAGTAAAGTACCCCCGTCACGCCAAGTGGCGTATAGGAATATGGTGTTAGTGACCATAAATTGTACAGACCTTCGGCACATGATTTTTGGGGTAATGTGGTCGGTATTAAGCCCGTGCCGCTTTACTCTCCCAGAAAAAAATCCGGTACCCATTAAAGGATGGGTGAACCTGGAAGCCGTCGGTTGGGATCGAACCCGACCTTTTGTCCTTTGTAGTCCAGTTCACTAACCACTGAGTTATCGCGGCTCCCCAGCTGGAGATAAGCACAGATGTCAAACACGTAATTAATCTATTAAATATCGTGTGGGGGCTGCGGAAAACATGTAGAATAAACATATAATGGTATGATGAAGCTAAACCTACAGAGAGACGAGACAAACTGCGACGTTTCGGCGAAAGCCTTCGTGGGGTATAAGACAACACATATTTATACTTGATACAAAAACACAATAAGGAAAGTGCAGCTCATTATCCGGACTAATATTGTTGAAATAAAAATCCACTCAATTCTTCCCTGCACTTTCAAGGTTTTCACATGTGTAATGGAGTTTGTGTATCTGAGCTGGAACTATATACAGTGCTGTCACTAGATGATGCTGCAAGCTGGTGGACGCGCTGGGGAATAGGAGAGGAGAATCTGAGCACTATGAAGTTTTCCAGTGTACAAAGAAGATGATTTATAGACTAATGTCGTTAAGCTGACACATCACAACATTTCAATCTTCTCTTTGTATAGTTCACCGACTAATCTCGTAGAGCTGACACATCACAACGTTTCAATATTCTCTTTGTATAGTTCACCGACTAATCTCGTGGAGCTGACACACCACAACGTTTCAATCTTCTCTTTGTATAGTTCACCGACTAATCTCGTAGAGCTGACACATCACAACGTTTCAATCTTCTCTTTGTATAGTTCACCGACTAATATCGTGGAGCTGACACACCACAACGTTTCAATCTTCTCTTTGTATAGTTCACCGACTAATCTCGTGGAGCTGACACATCACAACATTTCAATCTTCTCTTTGTATAGTTCACCGACTAATCTCGTGGAGCTGACACATCACAACATTTCAATCTTCTCTTTGTATAGTTCACCGACTAATCTCGTGGAGCTGACACATCACAACATTTCAATCTTCTCTTTGTATAGTTCACCGACTAATCTCGTGGAGCTGACACATCACAACGTTTCAATCTTATCTTTGTATAGTTCACCGACTAATCTCGTGAAGCTGACACATCACAACATTTCAATATTCTCTTTGTATAGTTCACCGACTAATCTCGTGGAGCTGACACATCGCAACATTTCAATCTTCTCTTTGTATAGTTCACCGACTAATCTCGTGAAGCTGACACATCACAACATTTCAATCTTATCTTTGTATAGTTCACCGACTAATCTCGTGAAGCTGACACATCACAACATTTCAATCTTCTCTTTGTATAGTTCACCGACTAATCTCGTGAAGCTGACACATCGCAACATTTCAATCTTCTCTTTGTATAGTTCACCGACTAATCTCGTGAAGCTGACACATCACAACATTTCAATCTTCTCTTTGTATAGTTCACCGACTAATCTCGTGGAGCTGACACATCACAACGTTTCAATCTTATCTTTGTATAGTTCACCGACTAATCTCGTGAAGCTGACACATCACAACATTTCAATCTTCTCTTTGTATAGTTCACCGACTAATCTCGTGGAGCTGACACATCGCAACATTTCAATCTTCTCTTTGTATAGTTCACCGACTAATCTCGTGAAGCTGACACATCACAACATTTCAATCTTATCTTTGTATAGTTCACCGACTAATCTCGTGAAGCTGACACATCACAACATTTCAATCTTCTCTTTGTATAGTTCACCGACTAATCTCGTGAAGCTGACACATCGCAACATTTCAATCTTCTCTTTTTATAGTTCACCGACTAATCTCGTGGAGCTAACACATCGGAACATTTCAATCTTCTCTTTGTATAGTTCACCGACTAAACTCGTGGAGCTGACAAATCGCAACATTTCAACCAATTGTTTGTAATTCACAGTAGAAACGTTGAAACTGATACTGGTGAAGAAAACAAAGAGGAAAATCAATGTTAGCACGTCTGAATTGTACTATGTCTGTCTGTCTACCTTCCTGCCTGCCTGCTTGCCTGTTTGTCTGTCTGTCTACCTTCCTTCCTGCCTGCTTGCCTGTTTGTCTGTCTCTGTGCCTTCCTGACTGCCTGTGTGACTGCCTGTATTCTTGCCTGTCTGTACATCTGTCTGTCTATATATTGCCCTTTCGGTCCGAAGACGGCACATAAGACAGAAATTCTACACTTTCTGTGTTCGAAGATTTTTGTTATCAGGTGTCAGACTTTGCACAGGATCCGCATTATATCTCGCCATGCGACTCTGCTCTGATCGAGTTGCTCCAAATCGACGAGGGAACTAATCTCTGCTGTAGTTGTCTCTCCCCTTAGTGTTATTTTTTAGTATTCTCTAGGTGGACCTCTATTTCATTTATCCTCTGGTTCTCATTTGGGGGTCTGCTATGTGATTCTCTTGTTGTCTGTTCTCATCATATGCCAACATATAGGCGTGAACAACCAGACAGACGTGTTCTGATGGCTGTGACATCATATGTGACACAGAAAGAGCAGACTGTACGCGCAAGGAAGCGTACTACGGGCCAGAATGCACTCTCAAATGTCCTGACCACTGTTTCAACGACACCTGTGAACAGTCAACCGGGATCTGTTCATGCAAGGGAACGTTCTACGGGTCAGACTGCACTCTCAAATGTCCTGACAACTGTTTCAACGACACCTGTGAACAGTCAACCAGGATCTGTTTATGCAAGGGAACGTTCTACGGGTCAGACTGCACTCTCAAATCTCCGTACAACTGTTTGGACGATATCTGTTAACAGTTCATGGGGGCCGGCGTCTCGTATGTCGATGATTCCCACGTTAAGAAGAGTCTGCCGACGACAACAAACCCAAGCATATGGATACCTTAATGTGTACTGGATATTTTCTTTCTGTGCTGGACATGGTTCATTTCTTGGTGTGTTTCATTGCTAGCCAAGGCTCATATCTTGGCGTGTGTGTGTGTGTGTGTGTGTGTGTGTGTGTGCGTGCGTGCGTGCGTGCGTGCGTGCGTGCGTGCGTGCGTGCGTGCGTGCGTGCGTGTGTGTGTGTGTGTGTGTGTGTGTGTGCTGGCCATGGCTCATATCTTGGTGTGTGCCATGTTAGTCATGTCTCATATCTTTAAGTGTGTATGTGTTTAGTCATATCTCATATCTTAGTGTGTATCTGTGTTAGTCATATGTCATATCTTTGTGTTTGGGTTAATGATATCTCATATCTCTGTGTGTATGTTTATGTTAGTCATATCTCATATCTTTGTTTGTGCATGTCTGTGTATGTCACATCTCATATCCTTCTGTTTGCACGGCTATGCTAGTCACATCTCATATCTTAGTGTGTATCTGTGTTAGTCATGTGTCATATCTTTGTGTTTGGGTTAATGATATCTCATATCTCTGTGTGTATGTTTATGTTAGTCATATCTCATATCTTTGTGTTTGCATGTCTGTGTATGTCACATCTCATATCCTTGTGTTTGCACGGCTATGCTAGTCACATCTCATATCATTGTGTGTGCCTATCTATGTTGGTCATATCTCATATCTTTGTGTGCATGTCCATGTTAGACATGTGTAATTTCTTTGTGGGTGCATGTCTATGTCAGTCATATCTCATATCTTTATGTGTATGTTTATGTTAGTCATGTGTCATATATCTTGATGTATGTCAGTGTTAGTCATGCCTCGTATCGCTAAGTTCATGTATGTGTTTGTCACATCTCATATCTTTGTGTGTGCATGTCTGTGTTAGTCACCTCTAGTGACTCGGGCAGATGGTGCTCGTAAACCTGGGAGGGCCGACCATCTAAGGGCAGAATCCCCCTACAGAAAAGATAACCTGCTGCCTTGCAGGAAGATTGGGGACAATCAAAGGCTAGTGAAAGCAAACCTGAATAAAATGCTGGCTGAAATCGGATGCACTGGGTCACTGGCGCAGAACACAGTGCAACGTTTTTAACGGGTGTTCAATCAGAGTGGAAATTGTGATGTTCTGTTTGTAACACACCTAACCTGACAGCTGAGTTCATGTGAGGAGCTGGAATCCTACTCTGATTGGGTCCTGATCGCAGAGATATATATATATATATATATATATATATGCCAACATATGACCACCTTCTTCTCTTGATTATAGTTGATATTTTGTATGTGTTGTCATTTGTATTATTTCTATACTAGTCATGGACTCATTCCATTGTAGACGAACTATTTTCCTGAAGCATTTGTTTTCAAATTTTATTTTCTACTTCTTTAGTTATTTTCCAGCTCTCTTGTGCATTAAAAAGGGTGGATAATACATGCTGAGCTTTGTTTTGTTTTTAGTAATGTTGATTTCCATATTTTATCAAAGTTTCAGAAAATCACTGACGTCTTCGTTATTCTGATTCTAAATTAATTTCTTTATGAACAATTACTGAATAATTTCTTTATAAATAATTACTGAATAATTTCTTTATACTACCAAAAATAATAATAATTCCGTTTCATCAATGGAAAGAGTAGTGCAGTGCATCACTTGGTCATCATAGGTCAAAGAAGTACTAATGACCAGGGCAATTTAAAATAATTAATACGTCACTTCCTGTTTTGTACTGACAAAATGAGTCCAGGTTTATTTTGAAGAGTCAGTGATTATTTATCGAACCAACACGGGTTTGAGATTCAGCCGGCCTTTGAGAACTGGTACCAGACTTTTGTGTGTGGGATTGGGGGGGGGGGGAAAGTAGAGTCACATACAATAGTAACAATAAATCGTTCACAAATATGAGCACGAACACTATATCGTATATATGCCTTATGATGCACAGATATCCTTTACTTCACTTTAGAATTTTTACAATTTCATTTTACATTTTACTTTACAAGGATAGCGGGTTGCCGAATTGATAAATTATTGGGCTTTAAACCAGGAGAACGCGGGTTCGAAACCCGGTAGGGTGAAACGTTTTTTTTTTTTTATCGTGAGTTAAATAAACACTCAGACCCGACACCTCATGGCGACTGCATTGAACAAGAGACCTTTAGTCTCCCTCCGGTAATATATATCCTATAGGCAGACCCTAGTAATAGGAAAAATTCGTAATGATAGTCTGTATGATAGTTTGAATGATAGTTTGAACGATAATTTGAATGATAGTTTGAATGAATGATAGTTTGAACGATAGTTTGATTGATAGTTTGAACGATAGTTTGAATGAATGATAGTTTTAACGATAGTTTAAATGATAATTGAGTAAAATTCAGTATAATTCCTTGTTTGGAAGATAATTTGAATGCTAGTTTGAATGATAGTTTGAACGATAGTTTTAATGATAATTATAATGATAGTTTGAACGATAATTTTGCTTTAAAAAATCATCATCATCATCAAGTACCGGGCCTGCTGGCGTAGGTGATCATGTCTCTCTACAACTTTCGATCTCGGCAGCTATTTATCATTTCTGTTGTTGACCTTCTGCCAAGCCATTCTCTTAAGCTGTCTGTTATTTTTTCTCTTGCTTTCATCTATCTCTTCGCCCCTCAAATTTTCCAGTCAGTTGTAACAATATATCCCAGTTGTTCTCTTCTCATTACATGGCCAAAAAATGATGATTGTTTCTTCCTAATATTGGAAATTAGCTCTCTTTTTGCTTTGACCTCTCCCAGAACATCTTCATTACTCTTCTTAGCTGCCCATGGTACTTTCAACATTCTTCTGTAAAACCACATTTCTACAGACTCCAGTGATTTTATTGTCTGTTGTCCTATTGTCCATGATTCGCATCCATATGTTAAGACTGGCTCTATATAACATTTAAGAACTCTTTTTCTTGTTTCTATTGTCAAAAATGGATTGCATAGTATCTTCCTCATTTTTTGGAAAGCTACTTTTGCCTGAGCCATTCTGCATCTCACCTCTTTTGTGCATCTTCCGTCTGAGGTTAACAAAGTTCCCAAATATTTAAATTCAATTACCTGTTTTAATATTTTTCCACTTGTCTTTATTTTGCACTGAGGTGATGTCTTTTTCTTTGTTGTTACCATTACCTCTGTCTTTTTGCTATTAAGGCTGAGTCCTTTATTTTTGCTTTCTTTCACTATAATGTCCAACATTTCTTGTAACTCATTTTCACTCTTAGCGATTAAGACTGTATCATCAGCATACCTTAGATTATTTATATTATGACCTCCAATTGTTATTCCAGGCATGTACCTTATGGATCTTAAAATAATCTCACTACTATAAATATTAAACAAATCTGGTGACAGCACACAACCTTGTCTAACACCCTTTTTTTATTTGTTGAAACATTCCCAATTGGTTTCCAGCTCTTATGGCCGCTGTTTGTTGCTAGTACATGTTCTTTATTATTCTTAGATCTTTGCTGTCTAGGTTTATGCTTTCTAAAATGTTGATTATTTCTTGGTGTTTTTCTATTGTTGTGGCGATTCATGATTGTACAAAGACGTTACGACGGTGGTTTTCTGTTGCCTTCCGTCGGTTTGTATACGGTTGGCTCCGCTATCCTTTGACTAAAAAGTCTCACCCACAAGGCAGTGGGGTTGTTTTACTTCGGGGTTGTTTTACTTCGGGGTTGTTTTACTTTAAAAAATAGCTAGTTATAAACTGTCCGACCACCTAACTGTTTATGTCCCCTAGCTCTACCAAGGTATAGGACATTATGCTCGTTGAGCCTTTTCTACAAGTCCGCATCTTTCATGCGAGAGGGTTCCTCTATATCGTCTTCAATCCTTCCACAACGCGTCTGTTTTTCAGACAACCACATAGCAATTCACCATACCCTCTGTGGCAATTTTTTCCCTTGCATCGACCCTAGATACAAGCATTCCTAGTTGCTCTACATGGCGTCCACTTATTTCAGCTAGAAAAATTGCCAATTTTGCAACTTGGAAACTATATCAAACAAGATAACAAATCAACGTGATATTTTTAACTGACACTAATGCAGTGATGGAAATCCCCAAAAATACGAAATCAACATCAGGTAATGGATTAGCGATCAGCACTGACACATTTAAATATCAAAGCTAACAACGTTAATTTTCAATGATTATTTTAAAATATGAGGTAATGAGAAAGGCTATAAACTTTGGAATTATCAAATGGGTTAAAAGAAAACTGGTGGCTTTCAGTGAAATGAAATTCATCAAAGTGATCACCTTTAAAGAGGATTAAATGGCCTCTGACGCAAACTACTACCTTCCTTGCACTAATACAACTTTTCAGACTGAAATCTGGACATAAAAGGCTTCGGCAGCCGATGTTTCAGAAGTTAGAATTCGGCTTAATGAACAAATAGATCTCAGTAAAATGTTGAAGATATTCTGTAGTTTTGCTCTTTGAACAGTTCATGTAGAGACAAATTCTGGTCTACTGAAGCGGTTCTGTGACAACATCTGGTACCTTGGATGAGTTGTAGAGGGCAAAAAGAAATGTAAATTGCTAAAATCAGTACTGGGGAAAGGAAATAATCTTGTTATTTTATGTGAAGTAAAGTCATAAAAAGTCACCAAGATACATACAAATATAAAGCTGATGATAAGAATGAGCAGAAAAAAGACAAAATTTGTTTGGTTACAGGTTTACGTTAGTGAGGGACATCACAATACGAAAACGGCGCTGCGGCCCAGTAGACCTTCAGCAGGAATAACGAACACAAAACAAATGCATATAAATAAACAAGTAAATATAACTACATAGCGATCATGTGTTAGGCTTTATCAGATGGAAGAAAGTGTTCACTGAAAGCATTTGATAGAAAGATGATCGACTAATAGGTAGGCTACAATCACACTGGCGGACACCAAGGTAACTATCTGGGAAAAGATCTACAACTATGTGGTGATGGGTGCTGGTTCCTCGACTACACCACTATAGGTGATGCTAATATGTGTGTGTATAGTCCTAACAATACCTGCACGAGTAAAATTATATAATTATATATATATATATATATATATATATATATATAATATATGCAAGCCTACATACATAAACCTACCAATATATATATATACACACACCAATATGCATAATTATGTGCATAAATATAAACATATATATGTATATATATATACCCACATCTACACATACACGTATGCGCATACGTATCGTTTACTTAAATACATTTATGCTGTGTCCGTTGTTCCAGCTGAAACTCCACTTAACCGCAACTTCGTTTTGTTATTGTGTTGTACCTCACCCACGTAAAGTTGTGACCATACCCATTTTATTGTTATGCTATGATCAATGAAAATGTTCTGAAAGAGGCCAAAGCAAAGTTGAGAACAACTGAAATATATTGTAACAACTGGCAACATGAGGGACGAAGAAATAGAGGGAAGCAAAGAGAAACGATACCAGACAGCTTAAGAGAATGGCTTGACAGAAGGTCAACAACAGAAATGATAAATAACTATTGTGTATAACAGTGCTGGAAGTAGCAGTACTGTAGGCCCCTGCCCCATTACACCAGCTGGAAGTAGATAGTCCTGCAGGCCCCTGCCCCATTACACCAGCTGGAAGTAGATACCTGCAGGCCCCTGCCCCATTACACAGTGCTGGAAGTTGCAGTCCTGTAGACCCTATACCATTACACAGTGCTGGAAGTAGTAGTCACGCACGCCCCTGCACCATTACACAGTGTTGGAAGTAGTAGTCATGCACACCCCTGAACCATTGCACAGTGTTGGAAGTAGTAGTCACGCACGCCCCTGCACCATTACACAGTGCTGGAAGTAGCAGTGCTGTACGCCCCTGCACCATTACACAGTGCTGGAAGAAGCAGTTCTGTAGGCCATTCACCATTACGCAGTGCTGGAAGTAGCAGTCCTGCACGTCCCTGCACCATTACACAGTGCTAGAAGTAGCAGTCCTGTAGGCCCTACACCATTACACAGTGCTAGAAGTAGCAGTCCTGTAGGCCCTACACTATTACACAGTGCTGGAAGTAGCAGTCCTGTAGGCCTTACACTATTACACAGAGCTGGAAGTAACAGTCCTGTAGGCCCTTCACCATTACACACTGCTGGAAGTAACAGTCCTGTAGGCCCTACACCATTACACAGTGCTGGAAGTAACAGTCCTGTAGGCCCCACACCATTACACAGTGCTGGAAGTAGCAGTCCTCTAGGCCCTACACCATTACACAGTGCTAGAAGTAACAGTCCTGTAGGCCTACACCATTACACAGTGCTGGAAGTAACAGCCCTGTAGGCCCTACACCATTACACAGTGCTGGAAGTAACAGTTCTGTAGGCCCTACACCATTATCCAGTGCTGGAAGTAGCAGTCCTGCACGTCCCTGCACCATTACACAGTGCTGGAAGTAGCAGTCCTGTAGGCCCTACACCATTACACAGTGCTGGAAGTAACAGTCCTGTAGGCCCTACACCATTATCCAGTGCTGGAAGTAGCAGTCCTGCACGTCCCTGCACCATTACACAGTGCTAGAAGTAGCAGTCCTGTAGGCCCTACACCATTACACCAAAACAAATCTCTATAGGATCACAAGATCCAACAACAGTTCAACATTTCTACATAAAAATCACGGATTCGTTCATTTATGGTCAATACCTATAGACTTTGGATATCGTGTTCCTCCACAGCCCTCGATCGTGTGCACTATGTGATAGTTCTATTTTTAATCGTTTCCCGTGCCACGCTGTCAAATCACCCATCTTTTCCTTTTATCTACCTATATCCTTTTTTCCTTCCGTTTTTACATTCTGTTAAGTATTCCAAACTGCTTCTAATCTACGCATGCCCCAAAAATCTGGATTTCCTCTTTACAATGTCCATTATAACCGTCCTCGCTTCATCGAACTCATTTAGTACCGTCTCATTGGGTTTGTTGGGCGTTCACGGTTAATCTATTAATTCTTTAAAAATATACAGGTCGATCAATTCTATCTGGAGTTATTATTATATCAATGTGCTTATTGTCCATGATTCGCATTTATTAAACATTACTGGTTCGTTGTAGCACTGTAAAATTCGTATTCAAACATTAAATGATAAAGACTTCTTACATAAGATATCTATAATTTTATTTTAAATATTCTTGGCCCGTTGCAGCTCTACTTTTTACCTCAGTGAGCAGACATCTTCCATCTGATGTTAACTCAGTTCCCGTATGTTTAAAACAATCTTCTTGTCTGAATGGTTCACCATTTGCATAGATTGTACACCTTAATTGATAACTTCTCCACGGCTGTTTGTTTTCATCTCAAAATGGTATTTTAGTTATAATCTTAGAAATTGGGTGGGAGCCGCGATAGCTCAGTGGTTAGTGAACTGGACTACAAAGGACAAGGGGTAGGGTTCGATCCCAACCGACGGCTTCCGGGTTCACCCAGCCTTAAATGGGCACCGGATTCTTTTCTGGGAAAGTAAAGCAGCACGGGCGTAATACCGACCACATTACCCCAAAAATCATATGCTGAAGGTCTGTAAAATATAGGGTCACTAACACCATATTTCCCTCTACGTCACTTGGCGTGACGAGGGTACTTTACTTTTTTTTTTACTTAGAAATTGGGTAGCATTTGTGCAGATTTCTGAAGTTCCTGGTACATTCCAATCATTGTTAAACTGTTTTTTTTTTAATGGATGTGATCTGAAATTGGGACAGCCACGCACAAAGCATAAGTTTATCGAAAGTACATATTTATATATTATTTATTAAAAGTAACTTTAATGCCATGAAAAGTATACTAAAATCAAAATAAATAACACCTGGGCTAAAACTAAGAATATCGAAATGTTATATCTTCTCAATAGTCCTGTATGGTGCATAAACATGGACATTAGACAAGAAAATAAAACAGAAAATTGAAGCCTTTGAAATGTGGATTTATAGAAGAATTGGTAGAATTGGATGGAAGGAAAAGAAAACAAACGATGAAGTCTTAAAATAGTTAAAAATGAAAAGAGAACTACTGAACACAATTAGAACAAGACAAATGAAATTTTTGGGGCATGTTAAAAGACACAACAGCTTACTAAAAGTAATATTGGAAGGAAAAACACATGGTAAAAAGAGGCAGAGGCAGACCAAGACTAACATGGACGAATAATATCAAAAGATGGGCAGGTCAGCCTATGATAATCTGCACCATCACAGCAAGAGACAGAATGGAATGGCACTCCAAGGTAGACAACCTTCGATGCCGAGACGGCATACAATTATGATGAAATATTTATGAATAATATTTTAGTAGTTAATGCTCGTAACAAAAAAGAAAATCAAAAGTCTGCAAATCTGAGAGTACAGGATACAGTTTAAACCACAAAAGTTTCTAAATGTCAAAATATATAGCTTCTTCTAATCAATTGAAACATGTTATAGAAGAAACTGACGACAAAGAGAGAACATACTGGATAGCTTGGTGACAGGGCATGGAAAACAGTCAACAACAGAACTGATACAATGCACTGTAGATAGAGGATTGTGAAGGGACATGATCACCTACGCCAACCAGTATGGCACATGATGATGATGAATATAATAAACACGCGTAGTTTATCTCCCTTGAAAGACTGAAATGATCAAATCAACAAAAGCATCAACGACAAATAACTGCAAAAGTAAAAAAAAATAAATTACCCCCCGTCCAGCCAAGTGGCGTATAGGAAATATGGTGTTAGTGACCATAAATTTTACAGACCTTCGGCACATGATTTTTGGGGTAATGTGGTAGGTATTACGCCCGCGCCGCTTTACTTTCCTGGAAAAAAAAATCCGGTACCCATTAAAGGCTGGGTGAACCCGGACGCCGTCGGTGAGGATCGAACACGACCTCTTGTCCTTTGTAGTCCAGTTCACTAACCACTGGGCTATCGCGGTTCCCGACAAACAACTGTGCTTTCATGTAATTGCTTACACCGACTAACTTGACTTGCTCCAATTCAATAACCTTTCAACTGTAAGGGTTAGTGGTGTGTTTTGGATAATGATATATATATATATATAGTGTTTCTCATACACTTTTAAAATAGTGTCATCTGCTATTTAAACGATCCATTGTCCTCTATGTCTGCTTTTGTGTTTTCCTTTCCCCCGTTGTTTTTCTGTTTAAGACGCTCTGCTGGACGCTGTCTGGTGGTGATCATGTTACGCGTTTAAAGCAAATAAAACGTGTGTTTGTTAACATGATCCAGCGCTGACCTTAACCCAACTATTACTTCTTATCACATTTATTTCTTTGTCTTATTTGTTATATTTCCGTTGTGGTTTAATTCTCTGGCAATGTCTAAGTTTAACATTGACTATTATATTGTTTTAGAAAAGAACACGCAATAATAGATTCCTTTATATGGATTGTATTGTTCAGGTTTTTTCTGCAATACTTGAATCCACTGTTCTGAAATTCCCCCTCAACCTTTGTTTTTAGCACATGACATTCGATCTACTTATCTACCTACCCACATATCCACTTAACTGGCTGTCTGTCCTACCTATTTGGTCTACCTACCTATCTGTATACCTACATATCTGCCTGCATCTCTATCTCTATATCTCATTCTCAACCTCTCACCCTCTGTCTGTATGTCTGCCTGCCCGTATATCTATCTACCTGTCTATCTGTCTGTCTCCCCCCTGCCTGTATGTCTCTGTCTATCTATCTCTCTGTTTATCTTTTTGTCTGTCTGCCCGTATATCTATCTGTCTGTCTTTCTGCCTGTCTATCTGCCTGCCTGTGTCTCTACCTATCTGTCTATCTGTCTGCCTGCCTGTATGTCTATCTATCTATCTGTCTGTCTGCCTGCCTGTATGTCTATCTGACTGTCTGTCTGCCTGCCTGCATGTCTATCTGTCTGTCTGTTTTCCTGCCTGTACATCTGTTTATCTCTCTGCCTATCTGCCTGCCTGTATGTATATCTATCTATCTATCTATCTATCTATCTATCTATCTATCTATCTATCTATCTATCTATCTATCTATCTATCTATCTATCTATCTGTCTGTCTGTCTGTCTGTCTGTCTGTCTGTCTGTCTGCCTGCCTGCCTGCCTGCCTGCCTGCCTGACTGACTGACTGACTGACTGACTGTCTGTCTGTCTGTCTATCTGACTGCCTCTCTGTCTGTCTGACTGACTGTCTGACTGTCTGTCTATCTGTCTGTCTGTCTGTCTGACTGTCTGTCTATCTGTCTGTCTGTCTGTCTGTCTGACTGACTGACTGACTGACTGTCTGTCTGTCTGTCTGTCTGTCTGTCTGTCTGTCTGTCTGTCTGTCTGTCTGTCTGTCTGTCTGTCTGTCTGTCTGTCTATCCATTTATTGCCCATTAGAGCTGGAGACGACACATGGGGCAGAAATTCTAGACACTATAATATATTTGATTTGAAAATCCCGAATTTTGGTTTTTGTGCTTAGTAATTTTGATCTCCATATTTTATGAAGGTTTCTGACAGTCATTGCTGCCTTCGCTATTCTGATTTTAGTTCATTTCTATTTGTTTCTATCCGGATCTATACATCTTCCAAGAAAAAATAAAATTTATAACATTCCTTAAGTTGTATATCGAGTCATGTGTTCGATATACCGTTAAAGGTAAGTTTATTTAGCATACTCTAGAAATACACATTTTCTTCTTTGTAGAGACAGAGTAGATTTAACTCTTTCGGTACGTTTCGACGCACTGTGCGTCACTCTCAATTTGATTCATGTGAACCGTCAATAAACTATATATTTGTTTTACATCTATTGTATCATCATAATATTGGTTAATTCTAATACCTTGTTCAATTACCTAAAACTTCATATAATATGTTGTATGTTGGATAAATATAAAAATGAAGAGTGATTTTTAAAACCAAACAAAATATTGTATCTGAAATCTCTTCCGTTGCATTGATAAAAAGCTTCCATGCGGAAAGAGTTAAGAGTCAAAATTAGCAAAGACCTTCTCATTTTTGCTAAAGCACTTCACACCTTTGAGGTATGATTTCCTGCTTAATCCTACTTTCTACTTATGTGACTGTAATTAACGAATCGTGTAAATAACATGAAAGGTCTGTCTTAATATTAAGAAAACAGAAGTAATGGTCATTTCGAAGAAACAATCATCACCATCATGCAGCATAAAAATAAACAGGACAAATCTGAAACAAGTGCAACACATCAAATATTTGGGCACAATAATAACATCAGATGGAAGATGCACTACAGAAATAAAAAAAAAAGAGAGAGAATAGCTCAGGCCAGAATAGCATTTAATGAAAATGAAAAACGTCCTATGCAATAAATACGTCAATAGAAATGAAAGAGGGTTCATAGGTGCTATATAGAACCATTTCTGACATACTTAAGAGAATCTTGGACAGTAGACAAATAAATGAAAAGACGATTAGAGGCCACAAAAATGGGATTTCTCAGAAGAATGTTGAAAGTTCCCTGGACAGCTAAAAAGACCAATGAGGAAGTTCTCAAAGAGGCCAACACAAAAAGGGAGCACCTAATAAACATCAGAAAAATACATTCAACATTTTTCGGGCACATCATGAGAAGAGGAAAGTTGGAATACTTGGTTACAGCTGGCAAAATAAAAGGAAAGAGAGATTGCGGACGACAAAGAGAGAAGATACTGGATAGCTTGGTGTCATGGCATGTAAAACAGTCAACAACATAATTGATACGATGCACTGTGAATAGAAGAAGGAAGGACATGATCGCCTACTCCAAACCGTATGGCACATGATGATGATGATGGAACAAACGAATAACTGGGTTGTGTATTTTATATGGGAGAATTGTGTAATCCGGTATTGTAATGTTTTGTAATTGAATAACCCGGCTATGTATTCTTACAAATGACCCTAATAAACCTGTTAAATACCGCTGATAAGTTAAGAGTCTATCATTTGCTGAAAGCGTGTAATCTTTGATTGAGGACAGAAATAACTTCCTAAAATGTGAGCAAATTAAAACAAATAAAAATACATACCGCTCTATAGCCCTAATGGATGTCAGAAAGCAATTAATGAACATTATGTTAACAGATTTATGGACAGACATAAATGAGCTTATATGTTTTTGTCTTATGTAATGATAGTTAAAGAGAAAGTAAATCGACATAATGTGTTATTATTTCATTTGTTTTTATTTAATAAAAAGGAAACAAATGGAAGAACATTTAGTGATAATGGGAAACAAATCTGAGGGAAGGAACAGTAGGTATCTGAAAGAAAATTTCCCACATAATTTAATAGAATAACATTGTAAGAAGCCAATAGCTGTGTTACGGTATGGTGGCCGGAACTTCTTCAATCACATATTGTGCTACATCATCATCATGTGTCATACCGGTTGGCGTAGGCGATCATGTCTTTCCACAGTCTTCTATCTACAGTGCATCGTATCAATTCTGTTGTTGACTGTTTGCCATGACATGACACCAAACTATCCAGTTTTTCCTCTCTTTGTCTTCCGCGATCTCTCTTTCCTTTTATATTGACAGTTGTAACCAAGTATTCCAACTTTTCTCTTCTCATGATGTGCCCGAAAAATGTTGATTGCTTCTTTCTGATATTTTTTAAGAGTTCCCTTTTTATGTTGGCCTCTTTGAGAACTTCCTCATTGGTATTGACCTACATACATTCCATATTTGGTTAGATCTCCTCCTCCGTATGGTCCAACGATTGAGACGCGAAATCTCCGCTGGTTCGCAAATATTCCCTTGTTCTCAAAAATAAAAAAAAATAAGTAAAGAGCCCCCGTCACGCCAAGTGGCGTATAGGGAATATGGTGTTAGTGACCATAAATCTTACAGGCATTCAGCCCATGATTTTTGGGGTAATGTGGTCGGTTTTACGCCCGTGCCGCTTTACTTTCCCATAAAAAAATCCTGTACCCATTTAAGGCTTGGTGAACCAGGAAGCCGTCGGTTGGGATCGAACCCGACTCCTTGTCCTTTGTAGTCTAGTTCACTAACCACTGAGCTATCGCGGCTCCCTTTATTTGACTGGTACTTCTCCATAATTCTATGTTAGTGATTTTGTCCTGCCATTTCCATCCTCTTTTCCCGAGCAAACATCCGTTAATGAAGGTTTGTACCTTTATGATTGTCATTTTTGCTGTTCTCCGTGTTTCACAGCTATATAATAGGGCTGACTTAACACTGGAGCTGAACATTTTTATTCTTGTATTTAACCTAATTTCCTTTGAATTGTCCATGTTTTTTGCGACTTCTTTTCTTTACAGTACAGGATAGCCAGTCCCGTGCCCAATCCTTCTTAGTCGGCTCTTATAAACATGCCAGGTAGGGAACAGCTCCAGAATTCTTTACTCCCTTTTCGGGCCCCGGCAGCAAACGTGATGCATTAGAGAGCTGAAATTAAGCAGCTTCCGACGTAAAACCTGTGGCGGTGAAAGGAAAATACAAACTCCACTTCACTATCTTGGAATAGAGGTCTCAATAGCAGAATTGATTTGTAAAAATATAGAAGGAGAAGGTTGTAGAGAGGTATGATCACATTACACTAGCAGACACGGTTTTTCATGATAATAGTGCTTTACACAACTGAGGGAAAAATGGAGGGCGTATTAACTGAACTTTGTGTTGTATGTTCATAAATTAATTAACATCTTTATACAAATCACAACTTTGAAACCTTCTGATATAAAGAATTGAAACTTGGTATGTGCACTGTTGATCATTCCTTCCTTCAGCAAATAATTGTTGGCCTTACAAAACTACCGGGAGCCGCGATAGCTCAGTGGTTAGTGAACTGGACTACCACGGACAAGGGGTAGGGTTCGATCCCAACCGACGGCTTCCGGGTTCACCCAGCCTTAAATGGGTACCGGATTTTTTTCTGGGAAAGTAAAGCAGCACGGGCGTAATACTGACCACATTACCCCAAAAATCATGTGCTGAAGGTCTGTAAAATATAGGTTCACTAACACCATATTTCCCTATACACCACTTGGCGTGACGGGGGTACTTTACTGTTTTTTTTACTTACAAAACTAACCACCTGTAAGATGTTTAGTACTTAATGTATGTAAAATATGCTTGTTGCTGTCAGGACAGACCATTTTAAGTTTTACAGAACATTCAACTGTACCGTTTTGTCAATGCACTCTACTTTAAAGGTATCAATTAAATGTCTCTAAGTAAACTTTGTGTACGTGAATCGTCTGGATGGTTTAATCAATGGTGTAATTACCGTGTTACATTAACGTATTTTTGTCGTTGTGTATTTCAAATCTTTCTGACTCGCTGTAAAAAAAAAAATTAGCAAAATTTACTGCTAGAATCTAATGATTATGCACTCTTATTGTAATTTTCCTGAAATTATATAACAAAAAAAAAAAAACCAACAATTTTATGCAAAATTCAGGCTGTCTTTTGATTTAAGTATTATATAATATTAAGGTCCGTGAAAATCTAAGTTTGCATGCAAAATTTCGATGCAATTCATCAACTAGTTTCCGAGAAATTGGAATGACACCATGTTCACGAATTTACGAACGGAGAATAGTTTGACGCGTAGTAATTTGTGACATGAGGTTTTGATAATTTCATCTTTGGATGTTTTCTTCTCCTTCTTTTGTTGCTGCATCCAGTTACTAAAGCTGCAGTTTTCTGTTTCTGGTCGTTTTGTTACTTTTGTATGTCATTTAATTATTGATTTCTTGGCAGAACGTGGATTTGGTGTTACAGATGCGATGTCTTTTATATTGTCGTTCCTAATTTGTGTCTTTTTGATATATTCTCTATCATTACGATACTTTTCAATGCATTAATTGTATACGATGTATGTACATGAGAGCCAAATAAAGACATGGTAATGAAAGGGATTACCAGTGGATAAAGAGATGCAGCGAAGACGATAGGACACACTCTGAGGAAGCCAACTGAAAGTATTACACAACAGGCCCTTTTTGGGAATCCCCAGGGAAAAAGACAAAGAGGAAGACCAAGGAATTCTTGGAGAAGACAGAAAGAAGCAGAGATGAAGATGATGGGGAAGACATTGAACGATCTTAAAAGAATGGCAAGAAACAGAACGGCTTGGAAAGTGTGTGTAGACCTATGCTCCACAGGGAGCTAAATGGTAGAAGAAGAAGAAGAATGAAAGGGATGTTGGAGAAGGTATGTGCGTGTGTGTGAGTGTGTATGTGTGTGTATGTCTATGTATGTGTGCACGTGCGCGTTGGTGCATGTACTAGTGTGTGTATGTGCATTTGTGTGTGTGTGTGAGTGCGTACATGTGCATTTGTGTGTGTGTCTGTGAGTGCGTACATGTGCATTTGTGTGTGTGTCTGTGAGTGCGTACATGTGCATTTGTGTGTGTGTCTGTGAGTGCGTACATGTGCATTTGTGTGTGTGTCTGTGAGTGCGTACATGTGCATTTGTGTGTGTGTCTGTGAGTGCGTACATGTGCATTTGTGTGTGTGTCTGTGAGTGCGTACATGTGCATTTGTGTGTGTGTGTGAGTGCGTACATGTGCATTTGTGTGTGTGTGAGTGCGTACATGTGCATTTGTGTGTGTGTGTGCGTGTGTGTGATGTTTTTTTAAAAAAAGTACTTTTACAACATTATCCTAATATAGGGTCTGCCGGGGGAACTAAATAGGACCGGACGATAAAGACCGCTCGTCCAGTGCAGTCGCCACGAGGGTTCGGGTTCACCCTTGATAGAAACACACATTTGACCTCACCGTGATTCGAACCCGCGTTCCCCTGGTTTAGTCCTCGACCACATGTGATGTCTCTAAACGAAAATCGGTGTAAAAATAAAAGATACCTCAAGGACGTGGTAGTAAAAACAAAAGGAAATATGTGAATACTAAATCAGTAACAGCTGCCCGTACAAAAGAAAAGAAGGTTAAATAAATGGAGAAATATTGTTGAAATAACACCAAACGTAATAAATTAAAAGCAAAGTGTCAACTGCGAAAATAATCAAATAGATTCACGGCTCTTGTCAACTCATTCGTTAACTTCCTCTGCCATGTAAATTCGGTTAACATTTGAGAACAGAAACGAGCAGCAGATGTTTTTAAATACTGACCTTCAATTATTTTTAGCTCACTAGAATACAAAGGACAAAGTTCGATCTCAACCGACGGCTTCCGCTTCACCCAGCCTTTAATGGGTACCGGATTTTTTTTTTTTTCTGGGAGAGTAAAGCGGTACGGGCGTAATACCGACCACAATACCCGAAAAATCATGTGCCGAAGGTCTGTAAAATTTATGGTC
This sequence comes from Megaustenia siamemsis, assembly GCA_032433765.1. NCBI lineage: Eukaryota > Metazoa > Mollusca > Gastropoda > Stylommatophora > Ariophantidae > Megaustenia > Megaustenia siamemsis. The sequence goes on from JAVIAB010000106.1 coordinate 56,365,617, forward strand.
ACTAACACCATATTCCCTATACGCCACTTGGCGTGACGGGGGCACTTTACTTTATTTTACATCAGATGTGATGTATCTAAACGAAAATCGGTGTAAAAATAAAAGATACCTGTAGGATGTGGTAGTAAAAACAAAAAGAAATATGTGAATGTTAAATCAGTAACAGCTGCCTGTGCAAGAAAAAAAGGTTAAATAAATGGAGAAAGATTGTTGAAATAACACCAAACGTAATAAATTAAAAGCAAAATGTCAACTGCGAAAATAATCAGATCCACGGCTCTTGTCATCTCGTTAATTAACTTCTTCTGTCATGTAAAAAAAAAAAGTAAAGTACCCCTGTCACGCCAAGTGGCGTATAGGGAAATATGGTGTTAGTGACCCTATATTTTACAGACCTTCAGCACATGATTTTTTTGGGGTAATGTGGTCAGTATTACGCCCGTGCCGCTTTACTTTCCCAGAAAAAAATTCGGTACCCATTTAAGGCTGGGTGAACCCGGAATCTGTCTGTTGGGATCGAACCCTACCCCTTGTCCGCGGTAGTCCAGTTCACTAACCACTGAGCTATCGCGGCTCTCTTCTGTCATGTAAATTCGGTTAACATTTGAGAACAGAAACGTGCAGCAGATGTTTTTAAATACTGACCTTCAATTATTTTAGCAAGGGTGTCCTTATCAATAACTGTGTACAAATCTATATCTATTTATAGTAATTTCCCGTCTTGAGTAGAAACCGACCTGCATCCGAATGTGGAAATGAAGATTTCATTTGCCCCAATATTGATGGTTAACCTAATTTCACACATTTATTCGTTCAACAAGGTCGACACAGTTCACACACATTAAACCACAACGTCCTGGATATTTAAATCTCGTGTGTTCAAACTTTGATAAGCAACCCCACAGCAACTTTACATATTTGACCATCATCATCAGGTGCCTTGTACTATGCAGAACATTACATTCACAACGGCCCATCTGAAAGAATTTCTGTCTCTAGTCTGATCTTCCACTTCTTCTGCTGTCATGTTCAATATCTCCTTGATGTCTTGAAACCACCTTATTCTTGGTCTGCCCCTGATACGTAGGTCAGGAACCTTGCCTTCTATTATTGTTCTTTCAAGTCAGTTGTGTTTGTTGACGTGATCATAGTATTTTAATTTTACCCGCAGAATGGCTTTGCTTCTAAGCCAGTTCTTTTTAATGTTTCAATCTTTTACTATGTCTTCGTTGCTCGTTTTCATTATCCAAGATATCTCAAAGATTTTTCTGTAGCATTTTGTTTCCAATTAATAAATCTTCTTCCTTGCTTTCTTTTTGGCTGTCATGATTCTTACCCATTCAATATAATTGTTAGCTTTAGGAAACATTCTATCTAGCATCTGTTGATGTAATGTCTAGTCAAGACTTCTGTGTACGTCAGAAACATGGACAATAAACAAAAACAACAGAAAATAAAACTGGAGAGTCGATGTCATCTTTAAGACAGCAATAAATGAAGATAAACATCGTGGATGTAATCAAGAAACTGTCTTGTCTGTTTTCTTTCTTTGCTTACTCGTGTACTCGTTAGTGTGTCTAAGGAGGTACACAATTTTCATTCTCGCTCTTTTTGCGGCTTCATTCATTGTTAATTGATGTTGTCTGTCCATCTTACTATGGGTCTGCCTCTTGCTCTTTTCTCTTCTCCTCTTTTCATAAATGCTTTATATGGTAAAGAATTGTATGGCATCCTTTATAGATGGCCATACCATTTTATTTGTTGTTTTTGTATGTAGCTTTGGATTGGTTTGTTTCCTACTCTTTCTATTACAATATTTCAGATCCTGTCTTTTCTGGCCACTCCAAGAGCTTTTCTCAGACATCTCGTCTCCATAGTGACAAAGCTTACTTTTATCAAGACACTGTGCAGTTTAGTAAGTATTATAGTTATTTTTTTAATTAATTAAAAGGTACAATTAAGTATGTTAAAGAAAACAAAACAAAACAAATTATTGAATCTTTCCACTCGTACGTCTGATCGTTCTAGCATACAATATTTGCATGTCTTAACTTTAAAACTCTCGTCCAACGGTCTTGACAATTACAAAACGTCAAATTAAATCAGATCTGTTCATGCGCCTTGTAGGAGAATAAGTCATAGATAAGATATCTCTTTTCATCCTTATTCTAAAACATTGTCTCTTCTTACTTCCAGTGAGGATTAATGCCCTTGAAAGTTTTCATTTGTCTTCTCATTGTGTTCTTGGGGTTTTCCTGTTTCCTCTTTCTTTGTGAGAGTTCCATGACAAAATCTGTGTTTCAATGCGGATATAATCAGGTTGTTTTAGTGTGTGTCAATCCATTTCTATATTCTGCCCATAACAGGAAGCTAAAGCGTTTAACCCATATGTCTCTTTACTGTAATATTTGACAAGCTTCAATTAGGAACAATATTTATCCCATACGAATGTTGATGCTGTCATATAATTCATTATTTCAAGATAGATCATTAGGTACAAAACCAGAAAATTAATATAGGGATTTAAAAAAAAAAAAAAAAAAAAAAACTATGACTGTTTTCCAACTTGTATCGAGTTGCGACCCCCTTTTTTTTGCAGTAGCAAAGAATAATGCGATCTCGTTTGTTGTAATAGCGAAGTAACATCTGATCTCCCTTTGTAATAGATATAACTTGTGATATCATTTTGTGATAGTAAGTAACATGTGATCTCCTTTTGTAACAGCGAAATAACCTATTATATATTTTTTTAATAGCGAAGTAACCTTTGATACGAAGGAGTAAAGGCATCAAGATGTAAAGACATGCGAAGTTGCCGTAAAGCTGATGATAATGACAATTTTAAAAAAGAAGAAGAAAAAAGTGGTATGGTAACAGCCTTACGTGGTAATTAACAAAACAAAAGTCGACGTTTCAGCCAAGTAAGCCTTCAGCCGGAACAACAAACAACAACACAAAAATATTTATAAGGATATATACACAAATCTAACTACATGGCGATAATATGCTAGAGACTCAAGAAAGGAAATTTAAAAAAAGGTCACTTCCCTGTGGTCCAGAGCGTGGTCAGGTTCTGAATGAACTAAAATAGGTAGGAGGGATGACCAGCTATATATCTCACTGACCAGCAGTCAGGTGAGAAGACGGAATGGTTTTAAAAATATGGGGAGGTGGGTACAAGATACGTATAAACTGTGTATATCTAAATGTGTGTGCACAACAAACAGATGTGTAATAAAAGGCGTGTGTACCTAACCATGCATGCGTACAAGCATAAACCCGTATATATTACCACAAAGCACACAAAAGAAAACCCAAAGGTGTCTAAATGTGCCAATACATTAGCAGACAAATATACGTACATGTATAGGTTCGGTTGCGCATGGGGGTAAGAAATGTGTGGTAGGTGTCCTATGTGAATGAGAACCTGTGGTATCCTTTTGCAATAGCGTAAGTAAAGTAAAGTAAAGTACTCCCGTCACGCCAAGTGGCGTATAGGGAATATGGTGTTAGTGACCATATATTTTACAGACCTTCGGCACATGATTTTTGGGGTAATGTGGTCAGTATTACGCCCGTGCCGCTTTACTTTCCCATTTAAAAAATCCGGTACCCATTAAAGGCTGGGTGAACCGGAGGCCGTCGGTTGGGATCGAACCCTACCTCTTGTCCTTTGTAGACCAGTTCACTAACCACTGAACTATCGCAGCTCCCCTTTTGCAATAGCGTAGTAACCTGTATTCTACTTTTGCCATAGCTAAATAACGAGCAATCTCCTTTTGCGACAGCCAAGTAATCTCCATGACACTTTACACAATGACGTAGTGAAAAACCAGATAACACAATTAATATGTCGTTTGTCGATAAATATGGCTGCTAATTCCATACATAAACAATGGAAACGAAAAACAACAAAATAAGCTATAACCCTACGGAAATAGGAGGATCCCCAATCGAGGAAGTGGATCACTTTACATACATGAGTAGCAATATTGCCAAAAGAGGGACGGGCTGGAGAGAGATGTTTAGCAGATAAGCAAAGGGAGATTTGTCGTGGAGCTTAAAAAACTGTTTGATGAAATAAAAACACTGAAAATAAAAACAAGCATCTGGCTAATAATAACATCAGATGGAAGATGCACCACAGAAATAAAAAGCAGAATAGCTCAAGCCAAAATAACATTTCAGAAAATGAAAAAGGCGGCATGCAACAAGTCTTACGTCAATAGAAGTGAGAAATAGAATTCATCGGCGCTATGTGGAACCAATTCTGACATATGGAAGCGAATCATGAACAGTAAACAAACAAATGAAAGACGATTAGAAGCCAAATAGATGGGGTTTCGCAGAAGAATGTTGAAAGTTCACTGGCCAGCTAAAAAGACTAAAGAGGAAATTTTCAGAGGCCAACACAAAGAGGCAGCTCCTAGAAAACATCAGAAAGAAACAATGAACATTTCTCGGGCACATCATGAGAAGAAGAAAGTTGGAATACTTGATTACAACTGGCAAAATAAAAGGAAAGAGAGATCGCTGACGACAAAGAGAGAAAATACTGGATAATTTGGAGTCATGGCACAGAAAGCAGTTAACAAAAGAATCGATACGATGCACGGTGAATAGCATGATCGCCTACTCCAACCGGTATGGCACATAATGATGACGAACTAGAAAGTAATTTATTGCAGAGTAAAAACAATCCTGTTAAATAGCGAAGTGATATGGATGTTGATAATGAAAACAAAGAAGAAAGCGGCATTTCTTAATAAAAATTACCAGTGAGAAATTCTGAACATCTTGATATTGATTCTTCCAGGACCACTAGATGTCGCATGTCTCTTAATGTGTTTTGCCAATCCATTTCTAATATGGGCAAGATCTTCGACCTTATCCAGTGAATATTGCCTGATAAATTTGCTTCTGTTATAAGTTATTTTTTTATTTTCAGGGTATCTGAATATCAAAATTGTGTAAATTGTTTTGGGGGTCGGTGTTGCTCAGTGGTTAGTGAACTGGACTACTAAGGACAACAGGTCGGGTTCGATCCTGATTGACAACTGTCAGGTTAACCCAGCCTTAAATGGGTATCAGATTTTTTTTCTGAAAAGACGGCGCTGACGTAATGTCTGCCGCATCACCCAAAAATAATGTGTCGAATGTCTGTAAGGGAATTAATGGCGCTAACGCAATATTCTTTGGTGCGGCAGTGCTCTTTATTTTTTCTTCTTTAATGACATTTTTAGAGATGAAGGTATTTGGGAAATTGCTTAACAAATGTATGTAGAACAAAAAAGTTATGAATTTAATGTGGAGATGGTGTGGACACAAGTTTAAAAAGAAAAACAAGCTTTTAACGAAAATAGAATGATCATCATCAAGTACCGGGCCTGCTGGCGTAGGTAATCATGTATCCCCACAACTTTCGATCTCGACAGTTATTTATTATTTCTGTTGTTGACCTTCTGCCAAGACAATCTCTTAAGCTGTCTGGTATCTTTTCTCTTTGCTTCTCTCTATCTTTTCGTCCCTCAACTTTCCCAGCTGTTATAATATATTCCAGTTGTTTTCTTCCATTACATGGCCAAAATATTATGGGGTTAAGGCAAAGAAATGCAAGTGAATGCATAAAAATGCGAAGCTGTAGTAAAGCTGAATGCAAGGAAAATTGAAAAAAAAAGAAAAAATGGTATGTTAGAAGCTTTACGTGATTAGTAGACGACACAGATTCGAACGACGTTTCGGCTCAATAGGCCTTCAGCAGGAACAAACAAACAACATACACACACAGATATGTGAATAAATAAAACTAATCCTACATAGCTAACTAGTAATGAAACATCAAAAACAAAATAATCGAAATATGTTGACTTCCCTGTGTGTCGTGGACAGTGGTCAGGCTATGAAAGGAATTTCTCACGGGTGTAGCTGTAATTTATAGTATTTATATACATTCATATAAATGTATTTAAATGTATTTATATAAATTCCTTTCATAGCCTGACCACTGTCCACGACACACAGGGAAGTCAACATATTTCGATTATTTTGTTTTTGATGTTTAATTACTAGTTAGCTATGTAGGATTAGTTTTATTTATTCACATATCTGTGTGTGTATGTTGTTTGTTTGTTCCTGCTGAAGGCCTATTGAGCCGAAACGTCGTTCGAATCTGTGTCGTCTACTAATCACGTAAAGCTTCTAACATACCATTTTTTCTTTTTTTTTCAATTTTTCCAAAATATTATGATTGTTTCTTCCTAATATTGGAAATTATCTCTCTCTTTGCTTTGGCCTCTTTCAGAAAAAAACTTTCCCAGAAAAAACCGGTACCCATCTAAGTCTGAGTGAATCCGGAAGCCTTCGGTTGTGATCGAACCCTACCTCTTGTCCTTTGTACTCCAGTTCACTAACCACTGAGTTATCACGGCTCCCTTTGTTATTATAACCCACAATAAAAGATGAAGCGGATGAAGCCAAGAATACACGGAGAAGAGAATCATGAAAACCGCCATTGGTGGAAGAATATCGAAGGAAAGAAAACAGGTAAAAGAATACGGGTTGATGGAGAAACTGTGTCCGTAGTTTATGGTACCACAGGGGTCTGACGAACTTTGACTGATTGATTTACTGACTGATTGAGTGAGTGATTGACTGACTGACTGTTTGGTTGATGGATTAACTGATTGGTTGAATGATTGATTTTACTGTAAGTTACATTCAAGGCATGACAGATTGTTACTATCTTTTCTCCATGCGACTGCCCAGACATGTAATGATGGTCCAACAAGTTCTTGCTCCGACCGTTGAAATCTTTGAGTTCTTTGCAGTTGTCACAGATCACGAATGTTGTCCACCTGAGTTTAATCCAACATGATCTTCCGTCGCTGCAACAATAGGTAAGAAAACAAGTGATAAGAAGAGAAACTTAATTAACGTTAACTCACTTTGCAATTTTCTAGCCTAAATTATAGGATCACCGAAATGAGGAAGAAACTCGAAATTGAATCAGCCATCGAATACATAAAGAAACAACAGATAAATTGGTTCGGCCACATAACAAGACAAAAAGAACTAACAATGACTCAAAGAGCCATAAACAAACACTACGAAAACGCCAGATTAAGAGGAAGACCGAGAAAGAGATAGATAAAGAAAATACTAGAGTAATTAGGAGGGATAACACCAGAAGAGGCCAACAGAAGAGCAAAGAATCGCAGATTGTATCTCCCCTCGACGCCAACGGCAATAGAGGAAGGATGGAAGAAGAAGAATTATAGGATGGTTCTGTCCAAGGTCAAACTAGCATTCTGAAATATACTTTTCTGTCAAGGATTTGGGAATAAAATAAAATCTCAGTCACCCAGAAGAGATGAACAAACTTATGGTCACTTAAGTCTTGCAGTTATTGCAAGAAAGCGTACTTATTTTAGCACTGCAGTTTGTTGATTTAAAACTGTTTTGTTTTTTTATTTTAGTTCATTAGTTCCACTTTGGAACTCTTAGTTTTAAATTGAAAACTAAAGAAAACAAAACTAATGAAAAATCATAACTACTGGACATATAATAAAAAAAATGTTCAATACTGAAAATATAAATTATGAATATTCTAAACTTTTACAAATTCAAAATGTTCTATACATTGATATTATAACATTTGCGCTTCATCGTCATCATCATCATCATCAGGTACCGTCTCCGCAACGAAGGTTGGCTACCATGGATCACCATTCCACTTTGTTTTTTGCTTTGATGGTGAAGGTTGTCATAGATTGACTTGTCCATCTTTTGATGTTACTCGTCCATGTTAGTCTTGGTCTGCCTCTGCCTCTATTACCATGTATTTTCCCTCCCAATAATACTTTTTGTAGGCTGTTGTGTCTTTTAACGTGCCCCAACAATTTCGTTTGTCTTGTCTTAATTGTATTTGCGCTTGTTTCAACAAAATGTCATTAACCTCTATCTGTTGCCGCAGTTTCATGTCTCGCGATGTAGAGATCAAGATGACTGGTATTCTAAACATCATTACTGTTGACAAACATGTGTACTTTTAATCTTACAAACCGATCATTTAAATGGATTCGGTAATGTCACAACAGAAATATACGATTTCAATGATTTGTTATAAAACTGTTTACTACTTGCCTGGTCGTCAGAACTTTTCATTTTGGAAAGTGGGATGAAACAATTTTTTTATTTTATATATTATAATATTTTTACAAAACAGATTAAAAGATCTGTTATCACCTTGTATCATACCAAGTGTCTACAGAGGTATTAAATGTGTGGTTATTAATAAAAATCATGTACTCAAATCTGTCGTATTGTGATAACAATATAACTGTTCCTATTTAGCCCCGCGAATAGAATACTATAGTTGATTATAAACACCGCTGTACTTTAGTTGCCTCGCTCATTTAAGAAATCAAACTACTATATGAATTTTGTAAATCATATACAACTTAGTTAGCAGATATTGTACATCAAATTTAAATAGAATTTGTGGTTCACATGTCTTTTTTTTGAAAGATGTATTTTAATAATGTTTCTTCTTCTTCTACCTTTTTAGCTCCCAGTGGAGCATAGGGCTCCAACAAACATTTTCCAAGTCAAGGATTTCCAAGTTTTGGACTGACTGAATTGCCGGAAGATGACATCTCCAGGTTCATCGACTACATTGGCAACTTTCACAAATCCATCAAGATTACATCACATATCTCTACCTCATCCGTCACTTTTCTTGATCTGGTCGTCTCCCTTGGTACCTCCAGCCTCCACACTTCCGTCTTCTATAAACCCACGGACGCCCACTGTTATCTTCTCTACACCTCGTCTCATCCATCTCACTGCAGAGATTCCATTCCATATTCTCAATTATTACGACTTCGTCGTATCTGCCAGGATGATCACGATTTTCTCCAACAGGCCCACCTGATGTTAAATTTCTTTAGGCGTCGTCTCTATCCTGATTCGGTTCTCCAATCTGCCTTTAAGAGAGCTCTCGATATTCCCCGTTCGGTGGCACTCACCCCATCCAACCGCCGTTCCTCTGATAGGACCATATTTACCCTCACCTACCACCCCCATAACTTGGCTGCGGTGAGGATCCTTAACCGGTATCGCTCCATTCTCCACTCAGATCCTACTACCCGCCTACTTTTCAGTGATCCTCCTTTAGTAGCCTTCAAACGCGACAGGAGTCAGAGAGACATTCTTGTCACTAGCCGCCTCACCCGCTCAAACCACAAACACCTTGGTAGTGTTCGTTGTGGACGTCGGGTTTGCAGAACTTGTGACTACGTGCTTTGCACCGATTCGGTCTTGTTCCCTAATAAGCGATTCGACATCAAGGAGGGGTTCACTTGTGTGTCGCGTAATATCATCTACACCATAATATGCAAGCACTGCCAGATGACGTATGTGGGTGAAAGTGGACGACGCTTGAGTGAAAGATTTTGTGAGCATCTTCGTGATGTTGAGCAAAATACTGGCAGCCCGGTGTCTGCCCATTTCAACTCACCTGGACATAGCGGTAAACTCGACATGCAAGTTACTGGCATTGTCTCATGTCACTCCAGCAATCGCAGCAGGTTCGCCCTTGAGAATCGCCTTATTGCCCAGTTGGGTTCGCTGTCCCCCCAAGGAATGAACATATCGCTCTCATACTCATAGGACACCCACTACATATTTCATACCCCCATGCAATACTTAACTTATACATGTGGATATACTTGTCTGCACATGTATTGGCACATTTGGGCTCCTTTGGGTTTTTCTTGTGTGGGTCTTGTGGCAATATATGTGCTGATTTATGCTTGTACGCATGCGTTGTTACATACACATGCTTATGTTTACACATCGGTTCGGGGTGCACACACAGAGTTAGACGTGCATCGTTTACACTTTCCTGTACCCACATCTCCATATTTTTAGAACCCTTCCTTTCTGTCTTCTCACCTGACTTCCTTGTCAGAGAGATTTATAGTCGGTCATCCTGCCGTATCAATTTAGTCCATTTGGAGACTGACCCAGCTCAGGAACACAGGGAAGTGAACATGTTTTATTTTTCCTCTCTTTAGTATCTAGCATATTATCGCCATGTAGTTAGATTTGTTAATATATCGTTATATATAATTTTTGTGTTTGTTGTTCGTCCAGGTGAAGGCCTACTTGGCCGAAACGTCGACTTTTGTTTCGTCCATTACCACGTAAAGCTGTCACCATACCACTTTTTTACTCCTTTTTTTAGTATTGCTATTTTCCAAGTCATTCTGTTTTTTTTTCCATTCTTTTATGATCATTCCATGTCTTCCCCCATCATCTTCATCTCTGCTTCTATTTGTCTTCTCCAAGCATTCCTTGGTCTTACTCTTTGTCTTTTCCCCTGGGGATTCAAAAAAATGGCCTGTAGTGTAATACTCTCAGATGGGTTCCGTAGTGTGTGTCTTATCCAGCGCCATCGTCTTCGCTGTATCTCTTTATCCACTGGTATTTGGCTGGTCTTCTACCTCTTCTATCTTTTTAGCTCCCAGTGGAGCATAGGTCTTCAACAAACACTTTCCAAGTTGTTCTGTATTTTGCCATTCTTTTAAGATCATTCCATGTCTCCCCCATCATCTTCATCTCTGCTTCTATCTGTCTTCTCCAAGAATTCCTTGGTCTTCCTCTTTGTCTTTTCCCCTGGGGATTCCAAAAAAAGGGCCTGTTGTGTAATACTCTCAGTTGGCTTCCGTAGTGTGTGTCCTATCCAGCGCCATCATCTTCGCTGTATCTCTTTATCCACTGGTGTTTGACTGGTACATTTCCATAATTCTATGTTAGTGATTTTGTCCTGCCATTTCCATCCTTTTATTCTGCGTAAACATCCATTAATGAAAATCTGTATCTTCATGATTGTCAATTTTGTTGTTCTCCATGTTTCACATCCATATAATAGGACCGCCTTAACATTTGAGTTGAAAATTTTTATTTTTATATTTAACCTAATTTCTTTGGATTTCCATGTTTCCCAGTGCAATGAAAGCTCCTCTTGCTTTTGATATCCTTATTTTGGTATCATTTTCTGTTCCTCCCTCTTTATCTATATTACTGCCCAGATATATGTAAGATTGTACATCTAATAGAGGTATTTCTCCTAGTTTTATTTGGTTATTGCCAACTGTATTAATTCTCATAATTAATTCTCAAAATATTTGACTGGTGCATTTCCATAATTCTATGTTAGTGATTTTGTTCTGCCATTTCCATCCTTTTGTTCTGCGTAAGCATCCATTAATGATTAATAAAGTTTAATCTATTAAAATATCAAGCGTTTTTTTCTTTCCAGAAAAAAAATTCACCAGAACTCTGTTACTCCATCAAATATAATAAAACAGGCATCTGAAGCTCTGGTGTAGTTATATTATAATCGGTATTAAAATTATCAAACTATGATTATACATTTGTATCATTTATTTTAGTATTATCAGCGAGTTGTTATGTTCAGTGACAGTAATATTCTTGAAAGTTGACCGTAACGCGTTCCGGACTGTTCCGGTTAAAAAAAAAACGGAAATATCTTGAGCCCAAATATGTAAAGACAGAATTCTTATTTTAATGTTGAAAGGAAAGGTGCCCGCCACGGTTTGCTATTAGTATGGGTAATATGATGTTAGTGACCATATTTTTCCGTGACCACGGCACATTTTTCAGTGACATAGTCGGTATCATGCAAAGCCATATTTACTACCCAGAAAAAAAACTTCAGTACCCATTTGTAGAGGCTGGATGAACCCGAGAGCGTTGCCGGTTAGAACCAAAATCCATCACTTCTGGTAATTGAACTCAGATCTGTCTCATCAGAATGCGAACGTACTTACCACTCAGCCACTGAGACTCCAATTTAGAGGAAACTGTTCATCCCATCATGCCCTCTCCATGGAACTAGTTTAATTAATTCCAGTCGAGTATTCCCCATATCCGCTTCACCATCAGTTGCAGCATTTCCCAAAACGCGTCGGTAAATTCTGTTGATAAGATCGCTCCGTGCACATCCTACTTGACTGCACAGGAAATGATTCCAAACTTTCTTAGTCGCCTCCTAGGACACGTGTTGCAGGTGTCAGTAGTTCTACTCTTTTCTTCCCTCACTATGGTCAAAGTCAAGGTAACCAATAGTGCAAGCATTTGATTACTTTATGTACAGAAAATAGTAATTTTATTTTTCTTTCGAAATTTGGACCGAGAGGCGACATACAACCTGACAAACAACCTGACATACAACCTGACATACAACCTGACATACAACCTGACATACAACCTGACATACAACCTGGCATACAACCTGACATACAACATGACATACAACCTGACATATAACCTGACATACAACCTGACATACAACCTACCATACAACATGACATACAACATGACATACAACCTGACATACAACATGGCATACAACCTACTCATTTTTTTCGAATTTAAAAGAGGAGCGTATAAAATATAGGTATGGGGACAAATAATAAATACAGGGGTATTGATATCAAATGAGAAAATAGATGGAAAAAGACAGAAAAACGATGAGTTACATGACGAGAAAGCAAGTTATAGAGCGACATAGAAAAAGAAGGGATCAAACAATTATAAAATTGAGACGGAGAAAAAAGAGAGACAGAGAGAAAGCAAAAATGAATAAAAAGGACAAGACATAAAGACAAAGACAGAGAACTAAAGAGACAAAATGAGAGAGAGAGAAGAACAATTTTGGTAGATACAGGAATCAAGAACATAAGCAATCAAGATGCCTGATTGGATAAAAGCGCGTGACGTAATCTGACAAAGACAACTCGAACATGAGTAAAAACTGTCATTCTCTTCTAGAGGTTACTTAAATCCATTGACACCACGATTAACATTTAGATCTCAAACATCGATTCAATGTAATGGAACTGTCTATCATAAATTTCTTGTTAAATCTCATTTGCCATTCAGTTGATCACACAAAACTGGGTGTCTAGTCATCGATATTAATTTGCACAACTTCTGGCCAGGTTTTTTGGCAATTTTAACCAACTTGTTTGTGCCATCTATCCCAAATTTAGGCTTACTTTATAGCCACGGTTTTTTTTTTTTTTTTTTGGCATTTTAGACGAACTGTATGTGTCATCTAATCCCAAATTAGGCTTAACGTCTAGTCACTATTTGTGAAATTCCTCACACAAATCTCGGGAAAAAAATAGCACTCTCACAACTTGTGGAACTTCAGTCAGCTAATTATACAATCTGTAAGGAAAACTGTTAATATCTTCTGAAGTTTATGGTTGAACGTCCAGACATCTTTCGTAAACCTTCTAGCAGGCACTTAACCACCTTTCGCTGATACTTAACCACCTCTCGCTGGCATTTAACCACTATTTACACACTGAATCGTCTCTGGCTAACATTTAACAATATCTCGCTGCCATTTAAACACCTCTCTAACGTTAACAACCTCACAATCTCTCTAACATTTAACCACCCATCTCTAACATGTAACCACCTCTATCTGACACCTAACTACCTCTATCTGACACATAACTACCTCTATCTGACACATAACTAGCTCTATCTGACACATAACTACCTCTATCTGACACATAACTACCTCTATCTGACACATAACTACCTCTATCTGACACATAACTACCTCTATCTGACACATAACTACCTCTATCTGACACATAACTACCTCTATCTGACACATAACTACCTCTATCTGACACATAACTAGCTCTATCTGACACATAACTACCTCTATCTGACATTTAAACACCTCTATCTGACACATAACTACCTCTATCTGACATTTAAACACCTCTATCTGACACATAACTACCTCTATCTGACATTTAACCACCTCCATCTGACACATAACTTCCTCTATCTGAGATTTAACCACCTCTATCTCACACATAACTTCCTCTCTGACATTTAAACACCTCTCACTAGACGCTAGACTTTATCACCTCTCTCTGACACTTAACCACCTCTCGTCAACACTTAGCCCATATCTCGCTGACATTTAACCACCTCTATCTCACACATAACTTCCTCTATCTGACATTTAACCACCTCTATCTCACACATAACTTCCTCTCTGACATTTAAACACCTCTCACTAGACGCTTGACTTTATCACCTCTCTCTGGCACTTAACCACCTCTCGTCAACACTTAGCCCATATCTCGCTGACATTTAACCACCTCTCGCCAACACTTAGCCCATATCTCGCTGACACTTAACCATATCTCGCCAACACTTAGCCCATATCTCGCTGACACTTAGCCCATATCTGGCTGACACTTAACCATCTCTCGCCAACACTTAACCCATATCTCGCTGACACTTAACCACCTCTCGCCAACACTTAGCCCATATCTCGCTGACACTTAACCACCTCTCGCCAACACTTAACCCATATGTCGCCAACACTTAACCCATATCTCGCCAACACTTAGCCCATATCTCTCTGACACTTAGCCCATATCTGGCTGACACTTAACCACCTCTCGCCAACACTTAAACCATATCTCGCTGACACTTAACCACCTATCGCCAACACTTAGCCCATATCTCGCTGACACTTAACCACCTCTCGCCAACACTTAACCCATATCTCGCTGACACTTAACCACCTCTCGCCAACACTTAGCCCATATCTGGCTGACACTTAACCACCTCTCGCCAATACTTAGCCCATATCTCGCCAACACTTAGTCCATATCTCGCTGACACTTAATCCATCCCTCACTGACACAAAGCCACTCTCACAGACACTTAATCCATCTCTCACTGACACAAAGCCACTCTCACAGACACTTAATCCACCTCTCACTGACACAAAGCCACTCTCACAGACACTTATTTCATCTCTCACTGACACAAAGCCACTCTCACAGACACTTAATCCATCTCTCACTGACACAAAGCCACTCTCTCAAACACTTAATTCATCTCTCACTGACACAAAGCCACTCTCACAGACACTTAATCCATCTCTCACTGACACAAAGCCACTCTCACAGACATTTAACCAACTACCAAATGGCCTCCGCCCACAAGTCACTGAGTCCTAAAACACCACTTCTAGAACAAAAAACAATCCTTCGCGTCTTGAGAACTCCTACCACTTCTTATGAATCTCTTCAATACAACTCGTGAAACCCAATGCTCATTTTTGATTCAGGACCAACCCTTTTTGATTCAGACAAAAAATGTAACCCCTTCTTCCATAAACTTTAAGTCTTCTTTAGGAATCCATAGATCTAGCAGAACTATTAGCTTCTCACAAAAATCTATATTTTCCATATTTCAAGAACTATGTATTAATTGTGAAAATTAATTATCTTTTACGAAACGAATAGTCAATCTCGTGAAACTCGGCTGAACGACAGTTATCGTGAATGAAAAAAGGCAATTGTATTTTATTGTAAGATGAGTGTCAGAAGTCAAACTTATTTATTGCAAAATTGGGAAAATCTCAAAAACCTGGAAAACAAAAAAACTCGTTATAATATTTTTTGTGTTAATTTAATTATTTTCTATTTTTTACTCAAAATCTAGCAAAAAAATAATAAATTACATTTTTTAGCTGTTAATTAGTAACTGGAACCATGTAGTTATTTTATAAAATCCTTTTGCTGAATATATTTCTTTCTTTTGAAAAGTAACTTTCCAAAGGAAATTTCTTAAAAATCATAATCCGACAAGCAAAGTACAATGTCAGCTCGACATTTGCCACAATTTACAGAGACAATGGAGCCAAGTAAACTGTGAGCTCGAACTTCTGCTCAAGTCAACTAAATGTCATGTTTCACCATGTCTACTACATAGGCTGTGTTTGCAAAATTAAATATCAGGTCCACGACCCTGCACTGTCTGCTGTCTTTACAGATTGCTTACTGCAGCCGGTTTACCAAGGCGACAAAAGCCACCGCTCACTCACTCAATCACTCACTCGCTCAATCATTCAATCATTCAATCACTCACTCACTAACACACTCACTCACTCATTCATTAATTCAATCTTTCACTCACTCACTCACTCACTCATTCATTCATTTAATCACTCATTCATTCAATCATTCACTATTCATTCATTCATTCAACCATTCACACACACTCACTCACTTACTCATTCACTCACTCATTCATTCAATCAGTCAATCACTCATTCATTCATTCATTTATTCAATCTTTCACTCACTCACTCATTCATTCAATTATTAATTCAATCACTCACTCATTCATTCACACACTCTCACTTACTTACTCACTCACTCACTCATTCTTTCAATCACTCACTCACTCACTCATTCATTCAATCTTTCACCCACTCACCCATTCATTCAATCATTCACTCATTTATTCAATCATTCACTCACTCTTCATTCATTCAATCACTCACTAATTTTTTTATTAAATCATTCACTGATTTATTCAATCACTCACTCACTCATTCATTCAATCTTTCACTTACTCACTCACTCAACACTCATTCATTCAGGCACTCACTCATTCACTCATTTATTCATTTATTAATTCATACAATCACTCAATTTATTCAATCATTCACACACACTCATTCACTCAATCACTCACTCACTCATTCATCAATCAATGACTCACTCACTCACTCATTCAATCACTCACTCACTCGCACGCACACACGTGTATACACACACAAACATCACAGTTGTTTTTACTTGATTTGCTCTGTTTTGCGATTTCCCCAAAAAATAAAGTGCCCTCCTTTCTTCTGTTATACATTCAAAATAATTAGAAGATGATGTATCTTAACATAGCAAAAAATAAAATAACATGTGGTTACAAATTGAATATGGTTCACCGAGACATCCTGCCTGAGGAAGACGGAGTGTAAAGCCACGGCGCAGGTTAAGGGGAAAAATCAGGACACACACACATGCCAATCTACAATTAATTATTCTAACTCGGTAGTTGATCTTCTACTATATTCTAGTCATCTACCCTTCACTATCCTGGTATCAGTCATTCTCTCCAGATGTTATCCCTTCCGCCAGTGGTTTGCCTTATCTGAACTTACAGCGTGTGTGCTCGAGATACTGACGAGAAGTGACTGATGCCACCCTCGTCGACCTTGGTTCACGTGATTACAGCCTAATCACACGATCTCGATATGCCCTTCAAACTGACTATTGTTCAACATGACTGAGTAACTTAACATCTCCCTGTCATTCTCTTGTTAACTCTAATAACTACCATTCTCTTAGTCCATTGTTTAACCTTCTCAAACCCACGATCTAGTACAGCTCATTATGTGTCATGATGTTGTTCCTACCCC